>JAWDJE010000001.1:98183645-99383645 GCA_035047345.1 Bradypodion ventrale
CCCCCAAACTCCGTTTTTAAAGAGAAGTAACCGCTTGGTTTCTTCTCTTTAATATGGGGCGTGTGTGTGTTTGTGGAGGGGAATCCCCTCTCTGCCAGGCCCCCTGGGGTTAGGAGGGTTGGGGAGACAGACTCCTTTGGTCCCCCCAACCCTCCCAACCCCAGGGGAGCCAGTAGATAGGGGGAACACAACACACACCCCCAGTGATATTAAAGGGGAAACTCCGATCAGGAGCTTTAGGCATCATTGGGGAGGGGGGCTTTGGTTCCCGCGGCTTAGTGGACTTGCTCTCCCAGTGTTTTTGTTTTTGTTTTATTTTTTGGGCGCCGGCTTCCTCAGCGTTCTGCGCGCTCATGGCGTGCAGGACACTGGGGCTTGTAGTTATGGGTTTGTGCTTTGTGTTTGTGCTGTGTTTTTTTTAAAATGGTTTTCTTTTGATTGGCCGCAGCGCGTTTCCGAATGCTGCGCCGTGCGAGAGCCTCTCAGCCTGATTGGCTCTGGCGTGGCGCGGCACAAGGAATGTTGGGAAGTGAAGTTGTTTCCCTTTTTTCTCATTTGTGGGGCTGTTGCCCCACTGCCAGTTTTTTCAATCCTTCGTTGACCTGCGGACCCAGATCGGCCGTGTGCACGAAGGGTGAGTGCAGGCAAGTAGGGCGAGGCATAGCAACCTATAGCCAGTTCCAACGGTTAACCTTTGTTTTTATACGTTAAGATGTTGAAATTTCAATTATTTAAACTACCCAAAAAGGAGAGTATCTCCCAGATGGGTGGTATGTAAGTGAAATGAATGAATGAACAAATAAACTGCTGAACAAAGTATCCATGCACAGCCTTAGCAAAAGAAAAAAGAATACGTATTTATTAGGCTTATTTTCAAAATGAAATTGTAATATAGATTGGGGGGGGATATAATACAGCTGCAAAAACCAGGAAGGAAAATTATCTTAAGCAAATGATGGCTGCAAGTTGGAACTTACTTATTAGTTTTCTGATAATAACACATTTTGAATCAGAAAGATACTGAACTAAGCTGAATAACTGAACACTCAAATAGAACTAAATTAAACTATTCACAGGCTGGAAGCCCAGAGTGGGAAAACAGAGTGGAGGGAAGAGACATTAAGCCTACTGATTGGCTGTTTAGATTCAAAAAACAAAAAATGATTATGTTTGTTAAATTTTAGCCTTCCAAACTCCAAACACAAAGCATAATGAGATTGCTTGATGTAAGCTCAACATTTTAAAACATAGGTTAATTAATTAATGAAATTAATCAACAATGCAATTCAAACTTGAAGGTGAGCCAGCTGTCATAAATTAGGACATGAGGAAACCACAGTGGCCAAACGGTAAGGATAATAGTGATCGAAAAACCGTTTTAGGCTCGTGAAAAATGAATGACAACTTGGTTCAAAGTCTATATCTTGTTTAATATATAAATCTTCTTATTGGAAAATAAAGAATATAATTCAAATTATAATAATAATAATACTACAATAATATTCTTCAATTCATCAAAATTATGGTTCTGTTCAAAAATAACTCATATTCATATCCAATATTCAAAATGACACTTATTCAAATCCAATTTGAAATCTTATCCAGTAAAAAAGATTTTTCGAATATATCTTCTTCAGGAAAAAATAGTTTTGTATAGAAAATATAATACACATAATCCTTATTAAACAAACATTAAACACACATGTTACTGTTAATGCAAGATATACACAGTAAAAGCATTCTTCAAAGTCTGGAGCTTACCTTTATTCATGTCTAAATTGCCTCAATAGCTAACTCCTTTTGTACCATATGACGTTACTAACAAAAAATCTAGCTCAACTAAAATACTGACTCCATTCAATCTCACCTGTGTCTCATCAAGCGAAACTAACTAGAAGGGCCTGATTCTGTTTGGAAGCATACATAGGGATACTAAAGAATAATCTATTTCTCAACTTATTCCTTATCCAAAACTATCACCACGAAACTGAATGAGGAACGCCCGTACCGCAGATCTACCTACATGATACACTTCCATTCGATTTCTTGATTAAGACCTTTGGGGGCTAATGTCTGAAAATGGTGGATAGAATATGATTCTCTTCATAGCAATAATTTATCCAGATCATCCCTGTTATATTCCTGTGGTCTCACTGTTTCTATAACCACGAACTTAAAATCATGATCAGAAAGATTCTTTTCGGTGTAATGTTGAACCAAGGGGGCGAGAGTGCTATGATTTAGGAATAACACATAAATTGCAGACTTATTCTAATTGCAAAACATCATTTTGTGTATCTATGGGTTTGTGGGTGTGGCCTCTTCTACGTCGTCAAAATGCCATGGCCAATCAGAATTAGATTAGTAGAACACAGGAGTAGGATCCGCAATCATAACACTCTCACCCCCTTGGTTCAACATTACACCAAAAAGAATCAGTCTACTAAAAGAACTGTCTTGCTGGCTAAGATCTGTAGCAAAAACAGCCACCAAAGAATGGAAGGGTGTTGGTGGCAGCAGCAAAAGGGAATAGCTGAATGAAGGCAGATCCAAACTTTCCCAAGTGAAAGGACAACAGCCACAAAGCTAGGGAGGAGGAGGTATTCCAAACTATTGCAATGTGCTTTATATGGGACTGCCCTTGATGACTATTTGGAGGCTGCAACTGGTCCAGAATGCGGCTACTTGGGTGGTGATGGGGTGCGGGGTGGTATGCCCATGCCTCGCCACTGCTTCGAGAGCTGCACTGGTTGCCAGTGTGCCTCCGGGTGCAATTCAAGGTGCTGGTTATTACCTTTAAAGCCCTACATGATAGTGGGCCAGGATACTTAAGAGACTGCGTCACCCCAAGAACATCTGTCCATCCCACCAGAGCAGATGGGAGATGCTCTCTAATTGTTCCATCTGCTACAGAGGCACGTCTCTCTAGCACCAGAAAGAGGGCCTTCTCAGTGTCTGCTCCAACCCTATGGAACATCCTGCCAATTGAGTTGCGTCTCCATACGGAGTTGCTGCCCTTTGGGAAAGGCCTAAAAACTGGGCTGGCAAAGCAGGTGTAGGGCATCAATGACATGGTGACCCCCGCCTGCTGGCTGATCTAGGAAGAATGCGCTCTCTCTCTTTTAATCGGTAAGGATTGGGGTAATTTTTGATAGTCATTTTTAATGGTTTTTTCATAGGTTTTAGAGTTTTTAACTGTGATGCTGGTTTTTATTCTTTGTATGCTGCCCAGAGTCTTTTGAGTTGGGCGGCAATATAAATCACAAAAATAAATAAATAAATAAATTTCCCAGTGCCCAGGCACACAAATAGTTGGATGGCTCATGGCCAGATTAGAAACCAGGGAGAATTGATCCCTATCTTGGCCAGTCACAGCTGTGCTCTTAAGCAGCAATCGTATGTTTCATAAGAGTGATGATCCAGGGGTCATGGGATATAATAAAATGCTCTCCACCCAAATAAGCAGGTGGAGAGAGAAGTCTGTCCTTGTGGTTCATTTCTGTGTAGTCATGTGAAGGTCTATGGCTGGAACTCTGATAGCAAGGGGAATAGAAAGGAGATGGCCTAGCATGGTTCCAGCACTCTGCCATTCTCTTGAAATAGCTCAAGAACAGGAGCTAGACTTCATTAGCCATGGGACTATCATAATTTATTTCTCTTTCATTGTCAGCTTTGTCAGACCCAAGTTCAGCCCATACCTGTCAAGTTTTGGATTTGGAAATAAGGGAAACACTGTGGGCAGGGCTACCTCAGTGGGTGTAGCCAAATCTGTGGGTGTGGCCAAATCTGACCATGTGACTTGCTGGGCTTTAGTCATGCCTGCCACATGACCATATCTGTAAACAGACAGCACTGGCTCTTTGGCTATAAATGGAGATGAGCACTGCCTAGAGTCAGATACGACTGGCTTTTGAGCAAGGAAGACCTTTACTAAGCACTTGCATAAACAGGGCCAAACTTCACAGCAAATTTGAATACCATTCAGGAATTTTCTGTTATTAGGTAAAGGTAAAGGTTGCTCTTGCTCGAAAGCCAGTCATAGCCAACTCTAGGGTTCTGTGCTCATCTCTATTTATAGCCAAAGAGCCAATGCTATTTTCTGTGGTCATGTGGCAGGCATGACTAGACACCGGAGCGCACGGAACACTGTTTACCTTCCCTCCAAAGTGGTTCCTATTTATCTACTTACAATTTCTTGCTTTTGAACTGCTAGGTTGGCAAGAGCTGGGACTGAGATGGGAGCTCATCACACACACACACACACACACACACACACACACACACACACACACACACACACACACACACACACACACTAATTTGTGCAGCCATGTAAGCAAAACCCCTTCCTGCTCCTTCTCTCTCTGTGCCATCCAGGTCCAGCTTTTCACCCCAGCACTGCAGTCGCTTGATCTCTCTTTCTTTCCTCCTCCGTTTCCTCATGCTGCCCAATGGAAACCCAAAGGCCACTGGGAGGTGTAGTCCTGCTCCTTATGCATCTCATTGGGGCTACCCACCCAAAGAACTGTGGCTCCCAGGATGCACAGAGGCTGCTTTGCCCCCAAGCACAAAGCGTACTGGGGGCTGTAGTTCCGTTCTCCATTCTCCTCAATGGTGGCTTCCCACCCAAAGAACAACAGCTCCCAGGATGCTCCACTGCACTTTCCAGGCCAGGGGAAGTCTGTATTGATCACGTGCCCGCAAAATAGCCATCTTGGAACGCCCCCCCCTTCTTCAAAAAAATAAGGGAAAATATTTTAAAATACGTGCAGCCAGGAAGAGGACTGAATTACAGGGAAATCCTGGCCAATACGGGGTACTTGACAGGTATGGTTCAGCATGAAACAACAAGTATCATAGAACTGGCATAAACGTGTTCACACCATGTGTAAACCAGCAGTCTTGGTTTAGATATATATACTAGCAGAGGTTGCCCGGCGTTGCCGGGCTGTTTTAAATTGTGTTGGAAGGTTAAATTGTGTTAATGTTTTTTTAAAATTGCTTAGTCTGTAATTTTAATTTTTTAAATGTTTATTTATGTAATTTTTTTTTTGGCTTGCCTGTTATTAACTGTGATCTGCTTTTTGGGGGTTTTTTTTTTGAGGATTAATAAAAGAACAAAGTATGATATAATTCTTTCAAATTGTTTTATGTAAGCGAATAATGTTTTAGTTTTTTGAATTTTTTTTAATTAGTTGTACCGTAGGTCATAATTTTAATAATGTAAAAGTAAATGTTTTTTACATTCAATGTTTTTAAAATGTGTTTAGATGTTTTGGGTTTAAATTTGAGTTAAAACTCAGCACAGGATTTTTAAAGGTTTCTATTGTATTTTATTGACATATGTTTGTGATTTGTGTTAAAGTGTGTTTTAGTGTAATGTTTTTGACTTTTTATTGGTGTGACCTTTTGTGTAAAATTGTGAATTTGTGTTATGTTTTTGATTTGTTTTTACTCTTGTGGCCTTTTGTTTGGAGCTGTTGTGTGTTTTTGAATTGTTTTTACTATTGTGGCCAGCAGGTGGTGCTGGTAGGGGTTATTGTATTTTGACTGTTTTTTCTTTCCTGGCCTCTGGGTGGAGCTTCTTCTGGTAAGTAGTCTCTTTCTTTATTCATTTCTTTTCCAGTCCTGGTGGAGGTAGGACATCTTTTGGTAAGCTTGCTTGTTTTCTTTCTTTTGTGTGTGTGTGTGTGTGTGTGTGTGTGTGGGCGGGGGGTGGGTGGGGGTGGGTTGGAATTTGTATTTTTTGTCTGTTTGTTTTGTTTTTGATTGTGTTTTTGTTTACTTCGTATTGTTTTTGGTGTTTTTGTTTTTGTGTATTTTTGGATGTTTTTGTCTGTGTTTTTAGTAATTTTAAAAAATTTATTTATTTGGTGGTGGGGAGGGGGCGTGGTCATTGGGGGTTAGGAAAGGTGGGCTAGGTGGTGGGGAGGGGGCATGGTCGTTGGGGGTTAGGAAGGGTGGGCTAGGTGGTGGGGAGGGGGCGTGGTTGATGGGGGATAGGAAGGGTGGGCTAGGTGGTGGGGAGAGGGGCATGGTCATTGGGGGTTAGGAAGGGTGGGCTAGGTGGTGGGGAGAGGGGCGTGGTCATTGGGGGTTAGGAAGGGTGGGCTAGGTGGTGGGGAGGGGGGCTTTATTGTGTTATGGTGCTTTGAGTGTGTGGAGTTATGAAAGTAGATCGGGGTTTCCCCTTTAATATCAGTGGGTGAGGGGTTGCGACCCCCCTCTCCGCTGGCTCCCCTGGAGTTGGGAGGTTTGGGGGGACAAAAGTGGTATGTCCCCCCAACCCTTCTGGACCCAGGAGACCAGGGAGAGTGGATCGATTCCACCCCCCTCCTTAAAACAACTCCGTTTTTAAAGAGAAGAAACTGCTTGGTTTCTTCTCTTTAAAGACGGAGTTTTTTTAGGAGGGGGGGAATCGATCCACTCTCCCTGGTCTCCTGGGTCCAGAATGGTTGGGGTGGGGGGCATACCCCTTTTGTCCCCACAAACCTCCCAACCCTAGGGTAGCCAGCGGAGAGGGGGTCGCAACCCCCCCCCCACCCACTGATGTTAAAGGGGAAACTCCAGTCGGGTCCTTCAGGCGCTGTTGGTGAGGGAAAGAAAGCCAGCTGGTGTTTGCTTGGCTGTGAGGCGGTGAGTTGTTTTTTCGTTGGGGGTTATGAAGGGTGGGCTAGGTGGTGGGGAGGGGGGCACGATCGTTGGGGTTATGAAGGGTGGGCTAGGTGGTGGGGAGGGGGGCATGGTCGTTGGGGTTAGGAAGGGTGGGCTAGGTGGTGGGGAGGGGGGCATGGTCGTTGGGGTTAGGAAGGGTGGGCTAGGTGGTGAGGAGGGGGCATGGTCATTGGGGTTAGGAAGGGTGGGCTAGGTGGTGGGGAGGGGGGCATGGTCGTTGGGGTTATGAAGGGTGGGCTAGGTGGTGGGGAGGGGGGCATGGTCATTGGGGTTAGGAAGGGTGGGCTAGGTGGTGGGGAGGGGGCATGGTCGTTGGGGTTAGGAAGGGTGGGCTAGGTGGTGGGGAGGGGGGCATGGTCGTTGGGGTTAGGAAGGGTGGGCTAGGTGGTGGGGAGGGGGCATGGTCGTTGGGGTTAGGAAGGGTGGGCTAGGTGGTGGGGAGGGGGCATGGTCGTTGGGGTTATGAAGGGTGGGCTAGGTGGTGGGGAGGGGGGCATGGTCATTGGGGTTAGGAAGGGTGGGCTAGGTGGTGGGGAGGGGGCATGGTCGTTGGGGTTATGAAGGGTGGGCTAGGTGGTGGGGAGGGGGGCATGGTCGTTGGGGGTTAGGAAGGGTGGGCTAGGTGGTGGGGAGGGGGGCATGGTCATTGGGGTTAGGAAGGGTGGGCTAGGTGGTGGGGAGGGGGGCTTTAGTGTGTTATGGTGCTTTGTGTGGAGTCGTGAAAGTAGATCGGGTTTCCCCTTTAATATCAGTGGGTGGGGCTTGCGACCCCCCCTCTCCGCTGGCTCCCCTGGAATTGGGAGGTTTGGGGGAACAAAAGGGGTATGTCCTCTCCCCAACCCTTCTGGACCCAGGAGACCAGGGAGAGCGGATCGATTCCCCCCCCCTCCTTAAAACAACTCCATTTTTAAAGAGAAGAAAAGACGGAGTTGTTTTAAGGAGGGGGGGAATCGATCCCCTCTCCCTGGTCTCCTGGGTCCAGAAGGGTTTGGGCAACATACCCCTTTTGTTCCCACAAACCTCCCAACCCTAGGGTAGCCAGCGGAGAGGGGGATCACAACCCCCCACCCACTGATGTTAAAGGGGAAACACCAGTTGGGACCTTCAGGCGCCGCGGGTGAGGGAAAGAAAGCCGGCTGGTGTTTGCTTGGCTGTGAGGCGGTGAGTTGTTTTTCTTTTTCATTTTTCGGGCGCCGGTTTCCTCAGCATTCTGCGCGCTCATGGCGCGCAGGACGCTGGGGCTTGTAGTTATGGGTTGGTGCTTTGTGTTTGTGCTGCGTTTTTTAAAAATGCTTTTCTTTTGATTGGCTGCGGCGCATTTCCGAACGCTGCGCTGTGCGAGAGCCTCTCAGCCTGATTGGCTCTGGCACGGCGCGGCGCAAGGAATGTTGGGAAGTGAAGTTGTTTCCCTTTCTTCGCGTTTGTGGGGCTGTTGCCCCACTGCTGGTTTTCTCAATCCTTCGTTGACCTGGTTACCCAGATAGGCCGTGTGCACGAAGGGTGAGTGCAGGCAAGTAGGGCGAGGCATAGCAACATATAGCCAGTTCCAACGGTTAACCCTTGGATTTATAGGTTAAGATAAAACTATAATCAAATACTTGATAAAATGGAAATAAATACTCCAATAACTTAACGCCTAACACACAGTTTTATTCTGTCTGCAGTATCATCCAATGAATGTTCTTTGCTTAATCTCAGATCCTAATTTCAAAAAGCCTGCTGATACAACTAGGCCTTCTATCCTTTCCTGAATCCCTGGAGGGATGTCATACTTTGTAGGGATTTAGGAAGATAATTCCAGAGCTTGGGAACAACAACTTTGAAAGATTTGTTTGCAATGCATTCATGCTCTAACAGTTAGTATCTTTAGAAGGGTAGAAGGATTGGTGCAGGGACTCATATGAGTAAAGTAGGTCCAGTAGCTAGGTGGCTAATAGTCATTACCAGTATCTCCTCCGTCTCATCTGAATTCATCTTCCTCATGTTGACTCTCAGCCAACATGAACACAGCTTCCAGACAATGACTAAACACTGGCTCAGTTGCCTCCAAAACCTTAGCTAATGTAAGACATGGCTGGTTGTCATCAGCATATTGATGTCACCTAAATCCCAAAACACAGATGATCTCTGGGAATGGTTTCATGTACAGTATATATTGAAGAGCAATGGAGCTAAAACTGAGACCTGCAAGACTCCATTTGCTTCTACACATGCCCATGCTAAATGTTGTAGTGAGAGTTCATCTGTTGGTATTAAAAATAATATAATTGTAACATTTCTTGTACTTTATCCCAATTATTTTGGGTATGACGGAATCAGAAAGGTGCTACAATGTAACCAGCAGTAAGAGATGATACACCACCCCCACCACCCCGACGCCAGAACACTGAAGAGAATCCACAGTGATCACAATGATTTGGGCTTCCCACAAATTCACAGGCAATAGGAACACCATGCTGTCAATGATAATTACCATATAGATGATAATGGGAGACAATAATTTTATTTTTTAAATAGATTTTATTAAGATTTTTAACAGAGAATAATAATGATGACGATGATAAAGTACAAAGTTACATAAACATAATAAAAAGAAAAAAGAAAATAATAATGATAAAAATACATTTAAAAGTTTAATACAAATTAATTATTTCACTACATCCAATCTCTTAATCATTCTGCTTATATGTATATACAGTAAAACCCCAACTTACATATTGTTGGAATGGTTGGCCGCAAGGAAGACATGCGGAGGCAACCGTGCGGTGAAGTTCAGCCCCGACCAGAGTCGGGGGTACGTATTTATTACCCTGCCTTGGGATTGCGACATGTGCCTAGGGCACTTGTGCCGCCCCTGTACAGAAGGCTTGCATACGTGGCATTTCCCAGTGGTCAGCTACAATGTCAGCTCTTGGAAGTTGCCCTGTGGTTAATGGACAGCCCACAGTTAATTGCCTTGGGCTGGCGAAACCCATTGTTTCTGCCCTAATCTCGGGTTCTATGTGTATTGACTCTGGGTATCTAACTTGTCCTCTGTCTGCCTTGGCTTGTTTGCCCTACTCTATTTGCCCCCAGCCTCGGTTAAGATTCATCTCTAACTAGCCCGGTTTATCTTCCCAATTTTCTTTCCCGCAGAGCCCGGTTGATCCCAGGATCTGTTAACACCGAGTGAACCCCTGAGGAGAGGTTTAATTGCCAATTATTCACGCGGGCAACCCACATTTCCCCTTCCTTTATTATTTAAGTCAGCCTGGCTGAGGGCACAGTAGATATAGGGCATGATCTGTTTGGGTGTAACTGTCTCTCGGGGTCTCTGCCATGAGGTACATATTGACAAGAGTGATGGAATGCACTGCACAAAGCAGCAGAACATAATTCCCACTATTACAGTGCCAGCGATAGCTTTGAGTGCTGTTTTCAGCCACCCCCATGGCACCCACGACCATAGTTCGTCCCACCATGCCCAGTTGGCATTTTCCTTGATGTGTTTAACTAGAGTGTCAAGTTCAGTGATTTGACTCTGGACTTTGCGAGAATTGTCCGTGAGGTTAAAACAACATGTGTCCCAGACAGATTTGCAGCCCAAATGGTGTAAGAGCAGGAAATAGTCAATTGCTGCATGGTTGTCTAAAACCGCATGTCTCAGTTCAGCCTACTCTAGGTTTAGCATGGCAAAGGCTGATGAAGTGTGATTGATGGCTTTGGCTAGTGCGTACACCAGTTGGCCGATTCTGCGTGCATTACCCATTGCTAGTCCGGGCACCCCTATGATACTGACTGCTAGGGACACATACTCTGCTTTGCTAAGTACGGAGATATCGCTATCACATTCTCATCTAGCTGGACTGCCCGTTTGGGCCGTGCTGGCCTTGAGGTTACCAGGTTTGGGGTTTCCATCTCCCTATCGGGGAGTACCAGGGTTAAACGACTCACACAGCAGTATGAGTCTGACACATTAGCAGGTATATAGTTCCAAGTCCATTGGTTACAAATGAAAAACCACCCTGTAGGTGAAATAATATGAGCATACACATAACTGATTGTCTCTGATTGTTCACATTTCCAAGTCTCTTTCCCGGGGCTCAGGCAATGGTGGTGCGGGCCTTTGGCTGTGGAGCAGCCCGTCATTCTGGCACAGGGTGTGTTTTGGCTGATGGCCACCTGAGGTGTGTAAAGGGTGACTGCATCAGCTGGCAAAGTCTTTGTTACCTAAGTATCCCAATCCGCGTAAGTCGCGTAAGTGATCTTGTGATGGTGTCCAAATGTGCACAACCATTCAATGTCCCCAGCCTGCTCTCCTGGCGCTCGGCACACCGGGATCAGGCATGTACTTAAGAGAAAAGCAGTGTCCGTGGTTTGTTGCAAGCAAAAGTCCAATCGGTTGACAAGTCTAGCTAATTTCTCCCAAATGTTATATTGGAGTCTGGCAGTTAAATCTCTGCCAGATGTCAAGTCCTCATAAGATGCTTGAACCCCTGCCCCGATCAGCAAGGAAAGGATCAAGATCAGGGAATTGTAGGTGATTTGAGCTTGCGCTGCGGCCACCATGTTTTGTGGGGTGGGCTCAGTGTTTTGCTCCCTCAGAATGAATAGAGCATCATCACACAAGGGTCTTGACCATCCCCCAGGTCACTGTCTGCGAACCTTTCCCTGTCCCTAGGGTCTATAGCGATTGTGTAAAAGCAGTCCTTTAAATCTACAATCAAGATCTCCCACCCTTCGGGGATCATATTTGGATTGGGGTTACTGCATTGAAGCGGTCTCATGGGCTGAATGCATCTGTTGATTTCCCTTAAATCGTGAAGAAGTCGCCACTTCCCGGACTTCTTTTTAATGACAAAAATCGGTGAATTCCAGGGACTGGTGGATGGTTCTATGTGTCCTGAGTCTAGCTGCTCTTTAGCGAGCTGCTTTAAAGCCTCTAATTTCTCCCCAACTATCGGCCATTGTTCCACCCATACCGGCTCATCGGTTAACCATTTGAGCGGTTGGGCCATTACCCGAAAGATAGGGTGGTACGATACTGCTGTAGAACGTCTCTCCCCCAGAGGTTGACCGGTACGTCTAAGATGTGTGGGCGTATTACCGCTGTACCATCCAGGATGGTGACTTCTACCCAATCTTGGCTTCTATAGGCTTCCTGGATTCCTCCTACCCCCCACATGTCTGAAACTGCCTCGATTGCCCACCCATTGGGCCATAATTTCTTGCTAATTATGGTGACATCAGATCCTGTGTCCAGTAGACCCTCAAAAGGCCTTCTGTTCAAAAAATACCTTAATGACAGGTTGCTGTTTCCACTCTATGGTCTGTTCCACTGTTGCTATGATCTGGTATCCTTCTACTACCCCTTCCTCTTGCTGGCGGTCTGTTGACCCGAATCCTGAATCTCCTCTGATTACTTCTTTGACCCCACCTGGCAAATGATACGGAACCATGATCAATTGCGCTACTGAGTCCCCTTTGCTGATTGTCTGGGGTAGGTGTGTCCACAACTGGACTTTGATGATGCCTGTGTAATCAGAGTCTATGACTCCCGGGATCATGAAGATCCCTTTCTTCACTGCACTGCTACGAGGCAAGACTAACCCTACTGTTCCTGGGGGCAGGGGACCTTTGTACTGGGTGTTAACCAAGTTGACTGTGCCTGGCAGGTCGCAAATAACGTCCTCCTGGCATTCTAGGTCTAAACCTGCGCTGCCCTTGGTTTCTGCCTGTGCCTTGGAAATGCTTGGAGTGACTATTGGGATGTCTGCTCTGGAGCCTCCAGAGTGGCAGTTGTCTCTATTTGGACCGGGGCCAGAGACACGCCCGTGGCCCGATTTCCCAAAGCTGTGCACTGGCTGGCCCAGTGGAAGCTATTATGGCTCCTTGGGCACTGGGTGGAAGGTTTGGCCGGGCGGCCCCCAGGAGGGCCGCCTCCCCCCTTGCCGTGCTGCTTTGTCCTGCACTCTCTGGCGAGATGCCCCATCTTCCCGCACTGGTACCAAGCTCCCATGGGTTTGTTGCATGGCCGCCGCTAACAGACCCATTTTATAGGAGTCTGTCCCAACGTCCGCGCAATCCCTAATCATGTCTGTGAGCATCAAATCGGTTCTGTGGCCCATTGCCTGCATTATTTTGCGGCAGTCAAGGTTGGCATTGTCTTTTGCCAGCTTCATCATAAGCTCCTCTGGGCCTCCTGGTTGTCTATCTGTCTGCTGATTGCTTCCTCTAGCCGGTTAATGAAATCCATGTAGGATTCCTGCGCTCCCTGTTTTATGGTTGTGTAATTCTTAGCGCCCTTGCCAGTGGTGGGCACCTTGAGGTATGCCTTGAAGGTGACCTCCGAAGCCAGCTGGAGTGTGGCTGCTGGCAGGACGGACTGCATTTGGATGGTCTCGAACTGCCCTGAGCCGTATAGCTGCTCGGGAATTACTGCTCCTCCCATCCTGGCAGCCCTAGCCTGTGCCCCTAACCTATACTCACTGTCCCACAATAGGTAATGGCTGGGGTTCAGCATCATCCTCATCGTGACTTTCCAGTCATGAGGGATGAGCATGATAGATTCCCACAGCTGTTGCAGCGTGCCCCTTGTGAATCTGCTTTGGAGCCCTGTGTCTGTGATTGCTTTGCGGATCTCCACAAGCAGCTTGTATGGAATAGGCATGTATACTGTCACTTGATTGCCCGTGATGGCGTCCGTCTCTAAGCAGACTGGGCACAGCATCTGGAGCTCGGCCAGTTCTGCGGCCGGCAATTCCCCCTTGTGCAATTCCTCCTCAACCATTAATTGGAAAGGACTCTTAGTGACCCGGGAAGTGTCTGTGCTTCCTAGGTTCCTGCCCACCCCTGCGGCTTCTGCAGCTGACACGAAAGGGGAGTCCTCCAAGCCCCCATGTCTAAACTGGATAGACGGATAGAGAAGTGCTGGAGCTGATGGTTCTACATAAGCTGGGGGTTTATGCTCCCCCATGCAAGCCCCCATACTTCCACGGGATGAGTCGGCGTGCCTTGGAGATAGTAAGTTGGGGCAGGTGGTGCACAGGATGATGTCCCTCAGGTCTAGTCAGTTGGTCGGGATCATGGCTATGGCTCTCTGCCACCTCTGCTGCTCAGGATCGTGGCTTTCCCCTGACTTTGGAACACATTCGTTCCGATGCGTGGGGTCTGCCGGGCTTACGATCGTGTTGGCTTCCTTGGTTCAGGATCACGTCGTGGCTTCAGATAAGAATCACATTGGGCCTTCCGATAAGAATCACGTCGGGGTCACCAGATGTTGGAATGGTTGGCTGCAAGGAAGACATGTGGAGGCAACCGTGCGGTGAATTCCAGCCCCAACCAAAGTCAGGGGTATGTATTTATTACCCTGCCTTGGGGTTGTGACACGTGCCTAGGGCACTCGTGCCACCCCTATACAGAAGGCTTACATACGTGGCATTTCCCAGTGGTCAGCTACAATGTCAGCACTTGGAGGTTGCCCTGTGGTTAATGGGCAGCCCGCAGTTAATTGCCTTGGGCTGGCGAAACCCATTGTTCCTGCCCTAATCTTGGGGTCTATGTGTATTGACTCCGGGTATCTAACTTGTCCTCTGTCTGCCTTGGCTTGTTTGCCCTACTCTATTTGCCCCCAGCCTCAGTTAAGATTCATCTCTAACTAGCCCGCTTTATCTTCCCAATTTCCTTTCCCTCAGAGCCCGGTTGATTCCCGTATCTGTTGACACTGAGCGAACCCCTGAGAAGAGGTTTAATTGCCAATTATTCCTGTGGGCAACCCACAACATATACCTCGAGTTACATAAAATTCAAGTTACATAATGATTTTGTGCTAAAACCATGTCCTGGTTTACATGATTTCATATGGGTTTGCTTCGAGTTACGTAAAAATTCATTTCCCTATGGGTTTGCTTTGATTTACATAAAATTTTCATTTTTCCTATGGATTTGCTTCGAGTTACGTAAAAAATAATTTTTCCTATGGGTTTGCTTCGAGTTACATAAAAAACGATTTAAGCAAAAGCCTACGGAATGGACTTATTTTGTAAATAGGTGTTTTACTGTATATACATTAATACTTTATTCTAATTATTCTCTTTAATATGGTATTCCAATTTTCTCATAATACAAATACATAAAACACCCTAGTGCACTAACCTTATGTCCTTGAATCTAACAGTTGTCTTCCATCAACTCATTTATTCTACCAAAAACTCAGTACAGACTTGTCTCCTTTATCTTTTTCCAATGTCTGCTGCAGAAATGGCCTCCAAACATCCCAAAATCTATTTTATTTTAATATCCCCTTTTTTATACTTAAATCCCATGTAAGTTTTTCATCAAGTGCCATATCACAAAAATCAGTATACCATTTACTCAAATCTAAATTCAAAACACCCTTCTGGCAACCTGTTGTGTTGCTAACATTAATAAAAGCTAATAAATCCTGTTTATTTTTATCTAAATTCAAATCCTCTAACTTTAAATCTATAACTATAAATCTAAGGATTAACCGTTGGAACTTGCTATACATTTCTGCACCCAGCCATCCTATCCTGTACCCAGCCTCCTGCACTCGCCCGAACCCAGTCCAGAGGTTACTGCAGGGTTGAGAAAGGCGCCGCGTTTCCCAACGTTCTTTTTGCTCACGCCTCTCAGCCTGATTGGCTGAGGCGCGGCGCGGTGCAGAAAACATTGGGAATTGAAGTTGTTTCCCTTTGTTCGCGTTCGTGGGGCTCTTGCCCCACTGGCGCATTTCTCAAACATTTAGTGACCTCCGTACCAGGTTCGGGTGAGTGCAGGAGGCTCGGTACGGGATAGTGTGGACGGGTGCGGGAGCCTTTGTCACATTCCAACGGTTAACGCTTGGATTTATAGGTATAAATGGCTATTCCTTTTGACTTCTGTTCTAAAGTCACCATTTTTCTCATGCAGTTTTCAGTGCCTTACAGTGATGTTCAAGACCTGACATAGAAATATTGCTAATAAATGCAGCACATATTTCAACCTTTGTGGTTTAACCATCTTAATGAACTTCAGATATCCATATTTAGAATGTGCCTTTATATCTATGAAGTCAGCATTATGTACCCGAAAAATAGAGGTAATAGATGCATCTGTGCATTCCCTTTCTAACCAGTGAAACTATTGTGGTTTTCATTCCTGATATATGGGTCAAATCAACAGAACCAGAAGCAATGTCTTCCCACCACACACAGCCCACAGGAAATCTTAACCTATAAAACCAAGTGTTCACCGTTGGAATTGGCTATACGTTGCTGTGCGTTGCCCTACTGACCCGCACCCTCCCTTCGAGAGCACGGCCGAATTGCCTACGCAGGTCAACGAAGGATTAAAAAATCCGGCACGGGGGCCTCAGCCCCACTAACGGCAAGAAACGTAAAGAACATCACTTCCCGAAAGTCCTTGCGCCGCGCCGCACCAGAGCCAATCAGGCTGAGAGGCTCTCGCACGGAGCAGCGTTCGAACACGCGCCGCAGCCAATCAAAAGAAAAGGAATTTAAAAAAACGCAGCACAAACACAAAGCACCAACACATTACTACAAGCCCCAGCGTCCTGCGCGCAATGTGCGAGCAGAACGATGAGGCAGCCGGCGCGCAAAAACAAAACTAAAAAAAGCAGCCTCCGCAACCATTCAACCCCACGGGCGAGCCAGCATGGCCCGTGGGGGAAAAAAATAAAAAAGAAACCGCCGCCGCTACTCTTCCGTTCGAAGGGCCGGCGCACGAAAAATAAAAGTTAAAAATAATCCCACCGCCGCAGCCATTCTTCCCCATGAACAAGCCAGTATGGCCCGTGGGGGAAACCCCCCCAACGCCACCATGGCCCTTCCGATCGAAGGGCCAGCCGGCGGCCCAAAAAGACGAGAAACAAACAAAAAAAAACCACCCCCGGCCGCCGCTGCCCTTCTCTTCGAAGGGCCAGCCAGAGCACCAAAAATTAAAGCAAACAACCCACCCCCCCACCCCCCGCAACTGCCTTTCTTTCCCCCCGGGCAGACGAGAAACAAACAAAAAAAAAACACCCCCGGCCGCCGCTGCCCTTCTCTTCGAAGGGCCAGCCAGAGCACCAAAAATTGAAGCAAACAACCCACCCCCCACCCCCTGCAACTGCCCTTCTTTCCCACTGGGCCAGCCAGTATGGCCCGCGGGGAAAAAGAATAAACACCCCACTGCCTCTCCCTTCCTTCCCATGGGCCAGCAAGTATGGCCCATGGGAAAGAAATAACCACCACCCAGCAAATGCCCTTCCTTCCAATGGGCCATGAAGCATGGCCCGTGGGAAAGAAAGCTTCCCCGCAAATGCCCTTCCTTCCAACGGGCCATCAAGCATGGCCTGCGAGAAAAAAAGCCACCCCCCCACACACACACACACACACTACAAAAAAACACACAAAATCACAAACAAACAGCCAAATATGAACAAGATAAACACACACATACACCCCCCAAAAAGAATCCACCCCCAACCCCCCCCCAAAAAAAACCCCACATTACTTACAAAAAGACGTCTTCCTTCTATGAGAACCGGAACACAAATGAGAAAGAGGAAACTTACCGGAAGCAACACCAAGAGGACAGAAGGTACCAAATGCAATGAGAAGCTCAAAAGCTCACCACCACCACCCAGTGGCCAAAACAGAAACAACATTCTAAAATATTTTAAAAAAAATAATAATTCTAAATTTAATCACATAAATTATACAAACATTCAAAAAAAACCACACTAATCTCAAAAATTACCAAAATAAAACCACTTTTCACTATGAAAAACCAAAAAAAATTAAAAGAACATTTTAAAAAACAAAATTAAATTTAAAACTAAATAATATTACATTAAATTAAATTAAATTAAATTTACATTTTTTTGCATAAACATAAAAAACAAGTTCAAAAACAAAATTACTCGAAGCCACAAAATCAAAAAAACTTCCACCACCATTTAAAACAGCGCATCACCATTGCTTCGACAAATAAACGAAAGCCTTTAGTATCCAACACAATTTTAAAAAGCCCGGCAACGCCGTGCAAACTATGCTAGTACAAAATAAAAATAACTGCTCCAAGATTGGACACTAAAACTAGGCTTCAATAAGACATCCTCTGCACCACAGTTTGAATTGATTTTCTTGATTTCTTGATTTTCAAACTCCTATAAAGAATTTTTAATGGGGGTTTTAATGGCTTGGTTTTTTTTTCTCCTGCCAACCTAGCAGTTCGAAAGCAAGAAATTGCAAGTAGATAAATAGGGACCACTTTGGTGGGAAGGTAACAGCGTTCCGTGCACTACGGTGTCTAGTCATGCCTGCTACATGACCACGGAAACATCTGCAGAAGCAGACAGCGCTGACTCTTCGGCTTAGAAACAGAGATGAGCACTGCACCCTAGAGTCGGATACGACTGGCTTTCGAGCAAGGGAAACCTTTACCTTTACCTAATGGCTTTTTAATTAGTTTGATGTTGATTTTAATTGTTGTTTGCTGCCCAGAGTTGTTGCCGAGTTGGGCAGCAATAGAAATTTGAAGAATAAATAAATAAATAAATATAGCAAATTCTCATTGTTATTATTTTGTTCAGTCACACAGTCGAGTCTGACCCTTTGCTACTCCACGGACCATGACACGTCAGGCTCGTCTTTTATCTGTGCCCACTGCGTCAACAATACCATCTAGCCATCTCATCCTTTGCCATCCCTTTCTCCTTTTGCCTTCGATCTTTCCTAGCTTCAGGGCCTTCTTAAGTGAGTCCTCTCTTCTCATTTGGTGGCCAAAGTACTTGTGCTTCAGCTTCAGTATTTGCCCTTCCAAGGAGCAGTCAGGGTTGATTTCCTTTGGATTGACTGATTTTATCTCCTTGCAGTCCAAGTGACTCTCAAGAGTCTTCTCCAGCACCACAATTCAAAGGTTTCTATTCTTCTGCGCTCGGCCTTCCTTATGGTCCAGCTCTCACAGCCATACATTACTACTGGGAAGACCACTGCTTTAATTATGCAGACTTTTGTTGGCAGGGTGATGTCTCTATTTTTTATTATACTGTCTAAGCTTGTCATAGTTTGCCTCCCAAGAATTAATCACCTATTTATTTTATTGCTTCAGTCACCTTCTGCAGTGATCTTGGATCCAAAGAAGGTAAACTGTGCCACTGTTTCCATTTCTTCCCCTTCTATTTGACAGGAAGTGATGGGGCCGGATGCTTTGATATTGTGTTTCAGACCAGCTTTTGCACTCTCTTCTTTCACCCTAATCAAGAGGCTCTTTAGGTCTTCTTCATTTTCTGCCATTAAGGTAGTGTCATCTGCAGATTTCAGGTTGTTGTTATTTCCATCAATCTTAATTCCATCTTGTGCTTCTTCCAGCCCTGCATTACGCATGATGTACTCTGTATATAAGTTAAATAAGCAGGGTGACAATATACAGCCTTGTGATACTCCTTTTCCTATTCTAAACCAATCAGTTGTTCTGTATCCTGTCCTAACTCTTGCTTCTTGATCCACATATAGATTGCTCAGAAGACATGTGAGATGGTCTGGTGCTCCCATCTCTCAGAAGACACGTGAGGTGGTCTGGTACTCCCAACTTCTCATTAGAGACTTAGTAAAAAAAGATTATGTTGACATTTTAGCACTTTGGTTGAAATAACACAAACTCAAACACAATGTGGAAAATATCAAGCCTGTCTATATCACAGAATAGACCCCATTTTTTGTGTATGCATATGCAGCATGTCCTTTCAGTACTGTCAACCTCCTTTATGGATAGTAAGTTTTCAGTTGGATTTCTGTCTGGCAAAATGAGAGCAACCTGACAAACACCTCACAAAGGAAGTTTCCATAAACACATAGCACAAGTATGGGAGCTCAAAGAACCTCTTTAAAGTATATGGCCTTCCTGCTATCAACTGTGTCCTTGTATCCAACCTTCCACCACCATGTGACAATGCTTGTGTCAAGAACAGAACTCAACTCTCTTCTGCACAAGCAATTCAATACCAACCTAATTTCTGGACAGAGTGGCATGTTACACCTCTATACTCTTTATAAGGCAGGGATTCTCAACCTGCGGCCCACGGCACCATTTCATGTGGGCCCCCACTGCCTCCACCACACCAGGAAGTGCCATGTGGTGGAGGAATGGCAAAATGGCCATCAGGCCCCAGAAGCTGTCTGAGGGAGCGTGACCTGGCCCCCGGCTTAAAAAGGTTGAGAACACCTTTTATAAGGGAATGGCCATTTTAGGAAGCTAAGGAAGACAGTGCTTCATACACAGCTCCAGCAGAAAGTAACAGCCAGGAAGCTATTACTGATAACTTCTAGATCTGATAACCAAATTGTCCAAAATCCTACCTCTCTCATTAAAAAGTGATAAAATCTTATCGCTTTGGAGATGCATTCCTCAAAACCTGTTGTGTCTCTACACCACACCTGTCAAGTATCCCAGATTGGCCAGGATTTCCCGTATTTCCGTGATCATTCAGCCCCTTTCCCGCCGCCATCCCGTATTTTCAATGGTGGGGAAAGTAGCTACTGTGCATGCGCGCCACTGCCTCTGACGGCCACGCATGCGCAGTAACCTATTTCCTGGCCAAAGAGGTTTCTGCACATACACACAGAGGTTTCTGCACATGCGCACAGAGGTTTATGTGCATGCTCACCACTGCCTCTGACGCATACCTGTAAACTTTTGGATTTGAAAATAAGGGAAATTTTGGTCACACCCCTCTGTGGGTGTGGCCAAATCCATGGGCGTGGCCAAATATAGCCATGCGACTTGCTGGGCTCTAGTCATGCCTGCCACATGGCCATGAAAATGTCTGCAAACACAGACAGCACTGGCTCTTTGGCTGTAAATGGAGATGAGCACGGCACCCTAGAGTTGGATTCGACTGGCAGATTTTACTTTCTTAGGATCAAAGATCTGATGCTTGGGAAACAAGCTACGAGAAACCTGGGGAACATAGTGAAAAGTAGAGGCATCACCTTGCAAACAAAAAATTGCATAGTCAAAGCAATGGTATTCCCGGTGGTAATGTATGGGTGTGAGAGCTGGACCATTAGGAAAGCTGAGCGCAGAAAAATCGATGCCTTTGAAATGTAGTGTTAGAAATAGGTCGATCCTAGAAGAAATCAACCCTGACTGCTCATTAAAGGTCAAATAGTAAAAATGACGCTAAAGTACTTTGGACATCAAATGAGAAGAGAGGATTCACTTGAGAAAGCCTTGATGCTGGGAAAGGTGGAGGACAAAAGAAGGGGGTGGCCAAAAATAAGATGGCTAGATGGTATTGTAGATGCAATGGGCACAAAGCTGTGTGGGCCAAAGAACCCTTTCCCCATTTTCTTGGGGGACTTTTGTTTTGTTTTCTTTCCTGTTTACTCAGTGACTTAAGTGACTAAGATGCTGACTGGGAGGCAGAAGGTCAGCAGTTCGATTCCCGAGTACTGCAGGACAGAATGAGCTCCCGTCTTTGTCCCAGCTCCTGCCATCCTAGCAGTTCGAAAGCAAGAAATTGCAAGTAGATAAATAGGGACCACTTTGGTGGGAAGGTAACAGTGTTTCGTGCGCTCTGGTGTCTAGTCATGCCTGCCACATGACCACGGAAATGTCTGCAGACGCAGACAACGCTGGCTCTTCAGCTTTGAAACAGAGATGAGCACTGAACCCTAGAGTCAGATACAATTGGCTTTTGAGCAAGGGCAACCCTTTACCTTTACCTAACTCAGATCCCCTTACACAACCATGCAAACACACACACACCACCCTCCCAAGTTAACTCTAGAACAGAAACGGAACACACACACCCTCTCTCTCTCATATAGTGTAGGAATCTCTGGCTGTGATGGCGAACCTTGGCACTCTAGATACACTGGCTTTCGAGCAAGGGAAACCTTTACCTTTAGCATATAGTGATCAAGCACTTCAACCCTCCACCCCTCCAAAGTTAACTCTAGAACAGAAACGGAACATACACACCCTCTCTCTCTCATATAGTGTAGGAATCTCTGACTGTGATGGCGAACCTTGGCACTCTAGAAATGACAGTCTTTCGAGCAAGGGAAACATTTTCCTTTTGCATATAGTGATCAAGCACTTCCCCACCACCACCCACCACCCACCCCTCCCAAGTTAACTCTAGAACAGAAACGGAACACACACACCCTCTCTCTCTCATATAGTGTAGGAATCTCTGACTGTGATGGCGAACCTTGGCACTCTAGAAACGACTGGCTTTCGAGCAAGGGAAACCTTTACCTTTAGCATATAGTGATCAAGCAACATCCTCCACGCCCCCACCCCCTACCCCTCCCAAGTTAACTCTAGAACTCTAGAAACGGAAGGCAGGGCAGAAACAGCTCAATAAAGCATGAGAGTGAGAGAGAAGTCTCTGCCCCCAGACCAAGAGCTTATTTGCCCCTGCATATATGAAATATCGCTCACCTCTGACCCGTCCCTCCCAGCATGGTGGCTCTGACCAGCGTCCATCTTGGCCATGTGGCAGGAGGAAAATGAAAGATAAACCTACAGAACACCCCCCCTTCTCTCTCTCCCCTTCCACAAGCGAAAAGCCTGCCACACAGCCACAGCGACCTCTGGTGGCCGGAAAAAAATACTGCAGCTTCGCCTGTGAGGGCTCTGGTCAGGATATTTGTTTTAGAAATAAGGGAAAATATGGGGAAATTAATAAAACGGGAGGGGCGGGAAGAGGGGTAAAACAGGATGGTTGACAGGTATGTTCTGACGGCCACACATGTGTAGGAACCCATTTTCTGCCTGGCGCCTGGAAACTTACTGCGCATGCGTGCCTGGTTCCTGGATTTCCAAAACTGCGACTTGATGGGTATGCTCTACACTTAACTAGCAAAAGAAGTTTGCTGTTACCTCCATATGTCTAATCATAAAATCAAAACTGGGTAATTTGCAGACCTCATAGGTAGGCCAAACAAAAGTCCTTTACCTTTTGAGAAATGTCAAATTCCTAATCTAGTGGCTCACACAGTTTGGCCTTGTGAAATTTGACTCATTTCATCCATAGCATCTTTGATTGGAGCATGGCCTTTCTCTCCCAGTTAAAATCTACACAAGCGTTAACACAAAGGTTTCCAGAAGTCAGCCTCAAAAATGCATCACTAATTTTCAAGAAGCATGCTACCAACTAAGGCATGCATTACATTTTTTCATCTCTTTTTAAAAGCAATCCTGAGGCCGCTGAAACATCTTTGTTCTGGTAATATCTTTCAGATTTTTTTTAATTGGGATTTTGGCCAAGATTCGGTAAAATCAATCTATGCATACAGCCCCTGCAGCCAGAGTACTTTCTTTCTTTTCTTTTCTTTTTTGTGTGTTTTGTTTTGTTATTTTGCTTTCTTTTTTTATTGAATTTTTCAAAAATATATAAACATACAATAACGATACATTATAAAAATACATATTTTTAACAAAAAATAACTAACATATTTGATAGTTGATCCCATACATTTTAATACTCATCTTTATAATAAAACATCCCATATTGAAAACTGGTTTAGTAGTTAACATCTAACCTACTTCCAGAATTGTTCCCAAATATCCTTATTTATTGCTACCACTAAATCTGTTCATAATATACCATTCAATAATAGTTTAGTATAAGTACAACCATCAAAATCCAAAGTACACATAAAATACACCCTGTGATTTATTTACATTGCCCTGGAAAGCTCAGAGTATCTCATTATTCACCTCCAAAAGCTCCTTTGTTCCGGTACAGGTCTCTTTCTTTCTGGGCCCGCAATAGAGTGATCCACGAAAGGTTTCCAAATATTATAAAATCTGTTCTCTTTCATCTTATCTCTTTTTTCTTTTATCTCCCATGTCAGTTTATCGTTCAAAGCTAAATTCCACATTTCTTTGTACCATTCCTCCGTTTGTATAGTTACCTCATTTTTCCAATGTCTGGCAATACATTGTCTACCCATTGTTAACATTATTTCTAATAACTCTTTTTCTTCCTTGTTTAAATTCATCCCATCCACATCTGTAAGCATAATGGTACCAGACACCAGTTTGATCTTTTTGCCCAATATTTCATTAATCTCTTTTTCTATTCTACCCCAAAAATCCTTTATCATTTTACAACCCCACCACATATGTTCATAAGTTCCTATAGTGTCTTTACATCTCCAACATAAATTGTCCTTTTTGTTATCAATCTGGTTTAACCTCACTGGTGTCAGATACCATCTCCACAGCATTTTATAGTTGTGTTCTTTAATTCTAACTGACATAGTTCTCATTATCCTCTTTTTCCATTTATTTCTCCATACATCTTTTTCTATCTTTATATTCAAATCCTGCTCCCACTTCAATTTCAAATCCTCATGTGGATCACCCTCCCTATTTATTAAAATATAAAGTTTACTTACTAAGCCCTTAATGCTTCTATTGCCTTTCCTAATTTTTAATACTAGTTCTTCAAACTCCGTCTTTTCTCTATCTATATCTATTTCTCTTGCATATTTAATATTCCAATTATTAAACTTCATTATTTGAAACCAATTCAATTTCAACTGTTCGAACAATTTTTTCTTCCTACTTTCAACACTGCAAATCCGTAGCCAGTCTTTCATCAGGAAAACATCATTTTCTTCCAATATTTCCTTTATTTCTTTGTTTATTTTTAATGGAAAACAGGCCATATCTGCCAGTTCCAAAATTGGGGAGAAATTTGGTGCCAGATCATTCTTCAACCTTTTCCACACACCCATAACTCCCTTCATCATTATATTATTAATGGTTATCTTTCCTACTTCTGCTCCCAAAAAAATCCTTTTGCCTATCTTCTTAAAATCTTTCATCTCCAATTCCTCCCATATCGTTTTTTCTCTTGCCAAGATCTTCACTACATTCTTAATTTGAAAAGCACGGTAATATGCCAGTAGGTTCGGCATTCCTAAGCCCCCTTCTTTCTGAGGTAGGTACCATAATTTCTTTTGTAGTCTAGACTTTTTACCTCCATTACAAAAGTTATTGAACAACTTTTGAAACTCATTGATTTCTTTGTCTTTCAATTGAATTGCCAATGCATCAAATAAAAAATTAATTCTAGGTAACAACATCATTTTAGTAAGTGCAATTCTCCCAAACCATGACAATTTCAGCTTTTGGAAACTTTGTATTCTAATCTTAATCTCTGTTTTTAAACTATCATAATTCAATCTTTTAAACTCTTCCATACTATTTGATATAAGTATCCCCAAATATTTCAACTTATCTTTAATTTGAATATTACCTAGTCCCTTTATTTTCTTAATTTCCCTTTCACCCATATAACACAACATCATTTCCGATTTATCCCAATTTATCTTCAAACCCATGATATCCTCGAACTCCTTAAGTTGCATTCTGATCCTATCCATAACCTTCTCTGGATGTTTAACAATTATCAATGTGTCATCGGCATACATGCTTATTTTATTACCCGTTATCCCTTCTATTTTTACATCCTCTCTTATCATTTTTGCCATTATTTCCATTGCCATGATAAACAATATAGGAGACAACGGACAGCCCTGTCTGGTGCCTGCCTCTAACTTTACCCCATCTGTGACCTCATCATTTACTCTAATATTGGCTGTCCCTTTCTGATATAATAAATCAATTACTCTTCTAAATTTATCACCAAATCCGTAGCTTTTAATTATTTCCTTGATCGAGGTCCATTGTAGGGAATCAAATGCTTTAAAGATATCTAAAGATATTAAACCCACTTTTTCTCTTGTTTGATTCACATTATCTATTAAATCTAATACTCTTCTAGTCAAATCTGCCATATGCCTCCCTTTTAAGAAACCCACTTAGTCTTCATTTATATATTCCCCCATGAACTTGTTTAAACGATTTGCCAATATTGCTGTGAAGATCTTAGCATCTTGGTTTATAAAGAGAGATTGGTCTGTATGATTCCACCTTCTCCAAATTCTTTCCCGGTTTTGGCAACAGAACGATTGTAGGTTCTATACCATGAAGTCGGAATTTGCCCACCGTCTAATATATAATTATACAATTTCACTAATTTTGGTGCCATCACATCTTTAAATTCCTTGTAGAAATGGGCCGGTAAACCATCCTCGCCTGAAGCTTTGCCTAACTTCAACCCCGCTATTACTTCTTTTACCTCCTTTTCCGAAACTTGCTCTTCCATACTATCCCGATATTCCTGTTTTATTCCACTTGTTGTTTGCCTCTCTAACAACTTTTTAAGCTTCTCCTCATCTATCTCTTTTTTTGCATACAAAGTTTGATAAAATTTCTTCACAATTTTACACTTGTCCGTAAACTTGTTACATCTTACCCCTTGATCATTAACCAAAACTACCATTTCTCTTTTTTGTCTTTTAGCTTTTGCCGCTTTTGCCAATAATCTTGAATTTTCATTATTGAATTCAAAATACTCCCTGTTTAAATAAATCAAATCTCTTTTGACCTTTTCTATTTCTTTACCAGCCAATTCTACTTTCAATCTTTGCAGTTTTGTAAAAATGTTCTTATCTTTGTTTTTTGAATGTTCTTCCTGTAACTGTTTTATTTCTTTTTCACTTTTATCTTGTGCCAACCTGTATTTTTTATATCTGTTACTTGCCAACTTTATACATTCCCCTCTAAAAACCGACTTCATGGCATCCCAAACCATGTTAAAATTTACCTCATCATTATCATTCCATTGCCAGCTTTCCATCCAGCTTTTTGTAATTTGTTCTTTACTCTTTTGATCTTTAAATAAACTGGGATCGTACTTCCAAGTCCTCCTTCTTCTACCACCATTCTGCCACCTCAAATCCAAAACCACTTTGGCATGATCTGATTCCTTAAAAATTCCAATTTCAATCTCCTCGATATTTTTGACCATATTTTCAGATACAAATATATAATCTATTCTGGAATAGGAGTTATGAACGTGTGAAAAATACGAGTACCCCTTTCAGACCCCCTAATCTCTCTCCAAGTATCTTTCAATCCTAATGCAGCCATCCAATTATCCAAAGTTTTGCCTTTAATGCCTGCCCCACACCTTGTTACATTTGTACAATCCAAATTTGATCTCACTAAATTAAAATCACCCGCCACTATCATCTTTGCTGATTTTTCTATTTCCACAATCTTACGAATTTTTTCTAAAAAATTAGCTTGACATTCATTTGGTGCGTAAACATTCACTAAAGTTATTTCCTCATCATCTATTTTCCCTTTTACTATCAAATATCTGCCTTCTGGATCCGAGATACTTTTTGTTATCTCGAATCCTATTCTAGTAGAGATCAAAACTGCAACTCCTCTTGCTTTTGATGTGCCAAATGCCTTTTCGTAATGTTGCATCCACCCTAAAAAGATTCTATTTGGATCCTGTGATTTCTGATGAGTTTCCTGAAGAAAGACTATGTCCGGTCTATCCTTCCTCACGGCCGCTTCTAGCCTCCTCCTCTTGAGAATAGATCCTGTACCTTTTACATTCCACGTTAATACTTTAATGCTTCTCATATTTTAGTTCAACATCCTCTCCTCTCTCTTCCAAGCTCTCCATTGGGCGTGCTACCTTTAATCCAAAACAATTTTAAAAAAACATAGAACATACAAAATCAGCCTTCCCACTTTCTTTTAAAAAAGCCGCCTTCATTCTCCAAAGGGGAGAGGGGGGAACATGCAAGATGAACTTGGGGGTTAATGCTCTAGCGCACCCTTCCCATTATAACACCAATTTAAAAAGAAAAAGAAAAAACCTTGTATCATATAAGAATTCACAACCCTTTTACCTTCTAACCCTTACCTATCTCTTCCTCCACCACAATCAATGATAGCTCCTCCTCTTCTCATCTGTGTTGCCCTCCGCCTGTGGCGCCACCCACTTCTGCACCCTCATAGTCTCTTCTTATGCCACCTGATTCCAACAGATCTTTTCTAAGAGTTACCCAATCCTCTGAGCCCGTCTTAACCAAATCAAGCAAACTCAGGTACTCCAATGGATCAGTCCCTACATCAATGACCTGCAATTTTTTTTCATAGAAAAATCTAAGCTGCTGTGGAAATCTCCAATTATATCTTATGCCTTTTTTCGTCAACAATTTGGTTACCGGTTTCATCTCCAAGCTCGCTCCTTAATAGAAATGTCATTATAAACTTCAACATCAGAGCCATCGATTTTCAGAGCGCCAGACCCAGCTTGTTTTAAAAATGCCATTACTCTGAACTTATCGCCCCAATTTGCAAATTTAACCAAAACATTTCTTTGAACAACTTTTCCCCTTCTTGGGCCCACTCTATATGCACTTACAATATCTTCCTGAACAAAGTCCTTTCCCATTTTCAAATTATTTAGCCATTGAACAATTCTATCTCTTAGCTGGTCTGGCATCCTTTCAATCAAATGACGTATCACAATGTTCTGCTTTCTCATCAATTCTTCCATAGCATCTATCCTTTTTTCATGCTCATCCATTTTCATCTTATTCTCCCTCACACCTTCTTGAGTCTCTTTTATTTCACCTTTCATGCTTTTCACTTCATTTTGCATCAGCTTAACATTTTCCTCTATGTTTTGCAAGCTTAGTTCCACTTTTTTGGAGAAGTCCACAATGGTCGAGACCAACTTATCCTGTTTTTTCAACATTTCATTCTTATCCTTCACTCTTGCCTCCTCCATCTTCTCAATTTTCTGAAACAATTTGCCAAATTCAACCATGATTTGGGTCTGATCATAGGGTTCAGGTGATGCTGATGAGGGCACCTCCTCCACTGGTACTTTATCCTTTCTCTTAGATTTAACCACAGTCAGCCAGAGGTGGGAAGGTAACAGTGTTTCGTGTGCTCTGGTGTCTAGTCATGCCTGCCACATGACCACGGAAATGTCTGCAGACGCAGACAACGCTGGCTCTTCGGCTTTGAAACAAAGATGAGCACTGAACCCTAGAGTCAGATACGATTGGCTTTTGAGAAAGGGCGACCCTTTACCTTTACCTAACTCAGATCCCCTTACACAACCATGCAAGCACACACACACCACCCTCCCAAGTTAACTCTAGAACAGAAACGGAACACACACACCCTATCTCTCTGATATAGTGTAGGAATCTCTGACTGTGATGGCGAACCTTGGCACTCTAGATACACTGGCTTTCGAGCAAGGGAAACCTTTACCTTTAGCATATAGTGATCAAGCACTTCAACCCCCCACCCCTCCCAAGTTAGCTCTAGAACAGAAATGGAACATACACACCCTCTCTCTCTCATATAGTGTGGGAATCTCTGACTGTGATGGCAAACCTTGGCACTCTAGAAACAACTGGCTTTCGAGCAAGGGAAACCTTTACCTTTAGCATATAGTGATCAAGCAGAGGAAACAGTTAGAAACTTCCAGAAGCAGGGGGCAGAGCCACACCAGGCCCTTCCCTGAACTGTGACTCATAGGGGCGGAGCCACACTAGCCTTTAAAAGCTCTGAGCTCTTTCAGGGTCAGATTGCAAACTAGTAACAAAGGAAGAATACAGTCTTCTAGGTAGAAAGGTAGTAAACGTGTACATTTTTGAGGCCCAGAATACTGCACTTGTTAAAATGGATTCTGAGGAAACAGCTGTAGTTACCTGCAATACTTGTGCCATGTTTGTGTTCTTGCCAAAGCATATGGAGAACTGCACTTGCAGCAAGTGCAAGCTGGTTGCACTACTAGAAGAGAAGGTCCAGCAGCTAGAGGCCCGCATATCTAACCATCAACAAATTAAGGAGCTTGAGCTGTTCTTGGACAGAGCTGAGCAGACTATGCTGGACAAAGAAGAGACAGGGCACAGTTCTGAGGGAGAAGGCCCTTCACTAACTCAGGAGGGAGATGTTTGGAGGAATGTGACTCAAAGGAGGAGGAGAGTAGGGGATCACTCTGAGAGGCTGAAATTACAGAATAAATTTGAGGCTCTTTCCCTCATCACACCTGATGAGGAACACACAGAGGAACAACTGGTTCCACCTGATGATCTCTCCTTCATCACACTTGATGAGATCCAGGAAGATAAACAACAGGAACAAACTGAGTTTCTCTCCCTTAATATGGTTGATGAGGTGCATGTAGATGAACAGATTGCAGGAGAGAGGCTCCTTGTACTAGGCGATTCAATAATTAGAAATACAGAGAAATGGATTTGTGATGCACATGATAACTGTATGGTGACTTGCCTGCCAGGTGCAAAAGTGGCAGACATCACAAGAAATCTAGATAGATTGTTAGAGAGAACTGGGAACGAGCCAGTTGTCATGGTACACGTTGGTACCAATGATGTTGGGAAGGCCAAGCGGTCTGTCCTGGAAGCCAAATTCAGGTTGTTAGGAAGAAGATTGAAGTCCCGGACTTCCAAGGTAGCATTTTCAGAAGTACTACCTGTCCCTCGCGCAGGACCTACCAGGCAGGCAGAGCTCAGAAGCCTCAATGCGTGGATGAGGCAGTGGTGTTGAGAGGAGGGTTTCAGATTTGTCAGGAACTGGAGAACATTTTGGGACAAGCCAAAACTGTTCAGGAGGGATGGGTTGCATTTGAACCATGATGGGACCAGATTGCTGGCACTCAACATCAAAAAGGCTGCAGAGCAGCTTTTAAACTGATAACTGGGGGAAAGCTGACAGGAGCTGGGCAGCATCCGGTTCGGGAAAGTGTGTACTTGAGTAGTGAGGAGGATGCAAAAATTACTGAGCAGAGCAAGGAGCTAGTCACCAGCACTCTAGCAGAAGGATGCAAGAGGCAGTCTAACAATGCAACTGGACTCAAAAGACTGTATCAGGAAAGCATATATAAATGCTTGTATACAAATGCAAGAAGCCTCCGGAACAAAATAGGGGAGCTGGAATACTTAGCAATAGATAAGAATATTGATATTATTGGTATCACTGAAACCTGGTGGACAGATGATAACCAATGGGATACAGTTATCCCAGGCTACAAACTGTACAGGAAGGATAGGAAGGAGCAAACGGGAGGTGGTGTAGCCTTGTATGTCAAAGAAGTGATAAAATCGTATGAATTGGAATATCTAGGTGATTTGGAGTCACCATTAGAAGCTCTGTGGGTAAGAGTACCAGGCCACAATGATGGTCTAACAGTAGGCATATACTATAGGCCTCCAACCCAAACTCTTGAGGGAGACTGGCAGTTGGAGAATGTTGTAAAGGAGGCATCCAAGAAGGGAAGCCTGGTTATAATGGGGGACTTCAATTACCCTCACATAGACTGGGTGAACTGTTGTTCAGCACATGATAAAGAGATAAAGTTCCTAGATATGCTCAATGATTGTTCCCAGGGACAGATGGTTGAAGACCCAACTAGAGGTACAAGAATCCTTGACTTGATCCTGAGTAATACTCAGGATCTGGTGCAAGATGTTAATGTGACTGATTCAATAGGGAACAGTGACCACAACACAATTATGTTTAACTTGATCATAGACCGCAAAATCTAACACAGAGACCTTAAATTTTCAAAAAGGAAATTTCCCAAAGATGAGGAAACTAGTAAAAAAGAAGCTGAAAGGGAAAATTGAGAGAGTCCAAACACTCCAAGAGGCATGGAGGCTGTTTATAAAAACAATAATAGAGGCCCAATTGGAATGCATACCCAAAAGAAAAAAGGGCACTGCCAGGTCCAAGAGGACTCCAATGTGGCTTACAGGAGCTGTTCGGGAAGTGATCAAGAGCAAGAAAAGCTCATTTAGAAGATGGAAGGCTTGTCCGAATGAGGACAGCAGGCAGAAACATAAATTCTGGCAGAACAAATGCAAGGCAACAATCAGGAAAGCAAAGCAAGACTTTGAGGAGCGTATAGCTAAAAATACTCAGAGAAATAACAAAGACTTCTTTAAGTACATTAGAAGTAAGAACCCAACTAGGAAGGCCATTGGACCATTAGATGACAATGGAAGGCAAGGGGTTATTAAAGAGGAAACAGAGATTGCAGAGAGACTCAATGAATTCTTTGCTTCAGTATTCACTGAAGAAGACAGAGACCACATGCCCAAAACAGAGCCTATCTTCGTAGGGAGGGAAACCGAAGAATTAAGCCAGGTAGAAATAACCAGGGAGGGGGGCGTGGCATCATGGTGGAGTAGGAAGACAGGTTTTCTGTTACTTGCTGAAGGGTGAGCCGTGAAGAACGGAAAAAGGAGTGGTGAATGCGGGCATGCAGACCAAATAAGATCTAATATCCTTTCTTTAAATAATTTACTATTGAATGATCAAACTTGGAGCGGCTAAAGGCTTAAGATTGCTTAGATCTCCGAAGGATTGTAAACAGTGGGCTTGAGGAGCTATCGGCATCCTGACAGAATATGGCGGAGTTGTGAAGATATTAGAGAGGAGAGACTGATTCCTCCCCCTCCATCCTCAAGGTTGAAGTTGGCTCGCACAGAGCTTCGGAGCCTCGGATCCCCCCAGACACAAAGAGATCTGGTAAGTCCAGATAGATTCAATCTGTCGGGGGGAATAGAGGTGGTGAAGACTAATTGAAGTGGTGGTCTGCAGGGATCGACCGACCGAAGGAAGCCTTTTTTATATATATCATCCTGGAGGTGTCACGGCTCTGAGAACAGAAAAATAAGAGACCAAGTCAGCAAAGTTTCTAAGCCAGCTTTGTTTAAACAAGGCTGCATAGCGGGGGAACTGGCTGGATTGATTGAAGAGACAGAGTGAGAGTTGAGGAGCGACCCGTGCCTGGATTCGAGGGAGAACTGTCAATGGACTGAGTTATTTGGAGCTAATTTGTTCTAACGTGACAGAAAAGGAGTGAGATTGAACATGTGTGTTTAAAGGGGAGAGGAAAGTTCCAGGGGCGGTTCTTGCCTGGTTTGAGTCAGCAACCTCCGAGGCATTGAAATCACAACAAAGCTACAGTTTGGGCAAAACTTTGGTTACTATGGTGATATTGGATGTTATTTTTGTTATAAACTCATCTTAAAATTGGAGCTGGCAGCTGTGAAGAGACAGGGAACTACAAGACTCTGCAACATCAAGCGAGAAAGTTTGTTTCATTATACTTTGAACAGCCTTCGGCAGCCTCTGTTATCAAAGTGGTGACTGGACTGCAGCCTCCCTCCCCTGCATTCCTTTGCTGGAGTTACAAGGTTACTGAGTGCTATTGGAGCAGAAGACAAACTGTACTTTGACATTTCCCCCCCATTTCTATATAGCACTTAAAGTGAAAGAAGGAAAGGAAAATAAGTTGAAAAAGGGACATAAACTCCTGTTTATATATTTTGTGTACTTTCTAGACAACCCATATTAATGGTCTTCCTACACTCTGGGTTATATTTGCATTCCCTCCCCCTTCTCTTAACCCCTTATCTGCTGTATTCTGACATATACTATTAAGCATTATTGGTGTTGACATTGTTACCTATTTATGCTGATTTTCTCTCTCTTTTTCCTTCTATATAAGAGTGGTTGAAGATTCTTTAATGAGTAAGAGGGTAAAGGCACCAAATCAGGATCCATTTTGGGTGAGAGATAAAAGATTAATAAGAAGGGAGCAAGAAGAAAGCAGAAGAAGATCATTGAGGGAAGAACTTGATGAGATTTTTGATTTGGAACAATTAAAAAAGAAAGTGGAAGAAAGAAGGAGTAAACAATTGCAACAAGGGATTCAGGAAAAGCAACAGGAGGGTGGGGGTGAGGGGTTAGAAGGAATGAGCAGGGCAGGGACTTTAAAAACACAGGTTACTCTAATGGATTTACCATCTGTCCAAAATAAGGATTCAGATGCAGAGGAGGGGGCAGAGATGGATAAGACTTCAACTTCCAATATTAAAGATTTAAAGGGAAACTTAGAGTCTAGATTTGATAAGTTGGAGCAGGCACTACAAACAAAGCTTCAAGATATGGAAGAACAAAGATTGTTAGATAATAAAAGATTTCAAATGGAGATTAAAGACACTATTTCAAAAGTAATTAAATCAACTAAAGTTGAATGTATAAATTTGATTAAGGAAATACAGGATTTGAAAGAAGGGATAAATGCCATTGGTAAAGAAGTGTGGGAATTACATCATGATATGAAAGAAATGAAGGTGAGAGTGAATTCCACAGAGGACAAGTGGTCAGATCAGGAAAAAAGGTTGGGTTATCTGGAAGATCAATTGAGAAAAAATAATGTGGTGATTAGACATATCCCGGAGGGTAATCCAGATGATTTAAAACAGAGATTTTTAAATTGGCTGAATGGATTAAATTTAGGGGAGAATGTGGGTCCGGAAGAAATAGTGAGCATATATAGATTAGGCCCCAAAAAAAACAATGGAGGTGGAGTGCGAAATGTCCTGGTGAAATTTGTTAATTTGGCCTTAAAATTAAAATTGATGAATCGAATTAAATCTTTAGGTCAAGAAGCCCTAAAAATGGAATCTATAACAGTAGAAGTATACAATGACATATCATTGGAAGAACGGGTCTGGAGGTCACGTTTAAAACCAGTGACTAAAATATTAAGAGACAAGGGCATTAAATATAATTGGAGACCACCTAAACAATTAAGATTCATGAATCAAGGGAAAAATTTTGCATTAAGGGAAACTCCTCAAATGTTGGACATACTTATAAGTGCAAATATTATAGAGAAGGGTTCAAAGGACTGGCAATCTCTAAAGGAGTTACTAACTCCAAAGATGAAGGAGCAGGAAGATGAGGTGGAAGACGAAGAAATGCTGGGGGCGGAGGGAGGTAATTAAATCGTTTGGTCATTCATTTTATTAAATGGTCTATTGAAAATATATTAATTTTTAAGTTTGTAAAAATAGATATTGAACATGCAACGGTTTTATGTCAGAATGTCATTTTTTTTGCTTAACGTCCCCCCTCCCCCGACTTTGGATGTCAAAGGTTGCTTTCCGACTAGGAAAGTGGGGGGGTTGAGAATTTATTTCTCATTTTTGTTAATGTTAAGTTTTTTTCTTTGCACATGGAATTCAAAGGTTGATAGAAGTAAATTAAAATGGATGAAAGAGAACTTTTTCTGTAGTTTTTTAAATTTTTTCCACAATTTTTCTTTTTTCTTTCAATGTTGGGGAACTGTCGGTGAGGGTAATAAGACCAATACTCCCTCATGTCAAGGAGATTAAAAATTATATCATACAATGTTAAGGGCCTGGGGAATCAAATTAAGAGAAAAAGACTAGAGGTAATTTTGAACAGAGAGAAAGCAGATGTTATATTCCTTCAAGAGACTCACCAAAAAAATGTAAATAAAAATAATCTTTATGTAAAGGGAACCGATATATATGAAAAATGTTTGGGAACCTCAAATTCTAGAGGTATAGCTACCATAATAGCGAATAAACTGGGGTTTATAATGTCCAAGAATATATGTGATAAAGAGGGAAGGTTTCAGCTAATTAAGGGTAAGATCGAAGATGATGAATATACCTTGGTAAACATTTATGCTCCAAACAAAAATCAAGGTTTCTTTTTAGATAAGATTTTACCAATTATAAAAAAAGAAAGATCACCAAATTTGATAGTAGGTGGAGACTTTAATTTAACAAGAGCTGTGACTGATGTTTCCAATTATTCCAACTATCGGAAAGGTCAATTCAATATACTTGACAGGTGGATGAAGAAGCTAAATCTTACAGATACTTGGAGATACATGAAAGGAAAGGAAAAGGGATTTACCTTCTTCTCCTCAGTGTCAAGAACATATTCCAGATTGGATTATTTTATGGTATCAGAGAACCTTTCACATAATTTGGAAGAATTTAAAATAGGCACGTTTAAGTTGTCAGATCATACCCCAATCACTTTGGAAATTAATTTAGGAAAGGATGTTTCAAAAAGTAATATATGGAGGTTTGACACAAAACTCCTAAATAATGAAGTGATAAAGAAAAGATTGATGGACAAATGGGTAGAAAAATGGGAGATCAATGATACGGGTGAAGTGGCACCACATATTTTATGGGATGCCATGAAAGCGGTATTAAGGGGAGACTGCATTCAGGAAAAAATTATTATTGATAGAGAATTAAATAGGAAAATAGTTAAAAGAGATCAAGAATTAAAAGAATTAGAAAGAAGACATGCAGAGGATGGTAATGAGAGGAATTGGAATAAACTTCAGTCTTTAAGAAAAGAGGTAATAGGTTTAGAAATTGACAAAGCAAGAAAGGATTTGGTATATCTAAAGAGAAATGACTTTGAATTTAATAGTAAGGATATGAAAACTTTAGCAAAAAGAGCAAAAAATAAGAAGATCAAGAGACAAATAGAAGCTCTGTCAGATGAGGATGGTCTCATAGTACATAAACTAGAGGGGAAACTCCATATTGCAGAAAAGTTCTTTGCGGATTTATACAAAGAAAAGTCGGTTAATATGACAAATTTAGGAACTTTTTTAGATCAAAATTTAAATATAAAATTAAAAAAAGAACATTCAGATTATATGGAGCAAGAAATTCAAGATAAAGAAATTGAAATAGTGATTAAAAACTTAAAAAATGACAAAGCACCAGGTGAAGATGGTTTTCCATCGGAAATATATAAACAATGTCAGGATGTAATGATTCCCAAATTAAAGAAATTGTATAATTATATATTAGAGGGGGGAAATATGCCAAAATCCTGGAGTCGTTCAATTATGGTATTGATCCCAAAACCAGGTAAAGATAGGGAAAAAATTGATGCCTACCGCCCTATCTCCTTATTAAATCAGGATGCTAAGATATTCACCTCTTTATTGAATAATAGACTTAACAGCTTTTTAAGCTTTTATATAGGAGAGGATCAAGCTGGTTTTTTGAAGGGCAGACAGATGGAGGGATTGATAAGTAGGTTAGTTAATATTATAGATTTGGTTAAAAAGAGTAAGGAAAAAGTTTGTATTTTGGCACTAGATATCTACAAAGCATTTGACTCTATTCAGTGGTCTACTATTAAAGAAATATGTTGCAGATTAGAGTTTGGTTCTAAATTTAAACATGCAATTGATCAATTATATAATGATTCAGTGACAAGAATAAAAATGAATAATAGGTTAAGTGGAGAAATCGAGATTAAGGCTGGTACCCGACAAGGCTGCCCGCTCTCCCCATCACTTTTCATTCTAGCAATGGAGTTGTTAGCAAGAAGTATTCGACAAGATGAAGGTTTGACAGGTGTTAAAAACAAAAAAATTAGTCTATTTGCAGATGACACCTTGCTAGTGGTCAAGGACCCTCTTCTAAATATTAATAAAATTCAACATCATTTGAAGTTATTCGAGCAAGTTACAGGATTAAAAATAAATTGGAATAAAACAGAAGCTATTACTTGTAATCTATCGGAGGGGGAAAAGAAGAAAGTAATGGAGAAATATAAATTTAAAATAAGAGATAGAATGAGATATTTGGGAATAATGGTGTCAGATGAAGTTAAGGATTTGTATAAGATCAACTTTAATAAGTTAAAAGAGGAAATAAAAAAAATTAAGGATCAATGGAAATCATTGAAAATATCATGGTTTGGGATGATAAATTTGTGCAGGATGAAAATTATGCCAAAACTAAACTTTTTATTTGAAAATTTACCAATACAAATAAAAGAAACAGAGCTTAAAATCTGGCAGAAATTGATAAATGAAATCTGTAACAACGGAAAAAAACCAAGAATTAATAAAAGTTTATGGTATTTTAAAAATAAGTTGGGAGGGCTAAATATCCCGAATGTTAAACTCTATTACAGAGCTTTCAATTTAAAGAGAATTATTAAATTATTAAGTCAAAATTATGCGCAAAAGTATGAATTAGATTATATAGAGTTTAGAAATTGGAAGGGCGAATTATTTTTAGGTGAGATAAGAACTAATCCCCAATTTTGTAATTTTTCTTTAAAGAATATATTCAGAATATGGAAAGGATTAAAACCAATATTATCTCCAAATTCTTCGCCCATAATGGAAATTTTAGACCAACAAAATTGCCCTTTAGAGGTAACAATAAATACAAGAGAAATTTTAACACGCAAAAAAGCTCTGTTAATCACGGATTGGATTGATAATTGTAATACCATCTTCCAAAGAAAAAGTATTTATGCGGAGTTAGGCTTAAACTGGTTGCAAGAACTACAGATGGAGGCGTGGAATAGAAAGATGAGGGAAAACAATACAATAAATCGGGCATCAACCCCCTTTGAAAATCTGACTCTTGAAGTAAGGAATGGTAAAAAGAATTTAAAAGGTTTAGTGGGTAAGATTTATCAGTTGCTAAATTCTAGTGAAGATACTCAGCACTGGCTTAAAAAAACTTGGGAGGAGGATTTGGGAATCGTAATAAAAGATGAGAACTGGAAAAAGAAGTGGACTCATAGAAGTATGAAATCACTTTCAATAAAGGAAAAAGAACATAATTGTAAAGTACTTTGGAGGTGGTATCTCACTCCAGCCAAATTACATTTAATAAATAATAAAAACTCTGATTTATGCTGGAGATGTAATAAAGGAAAAGGGACTTACATTCATATGTGGTGGCTGTGTGATAAAATGAGGAATTTCTGGGATGTTATAGAAGAAGAATTGAATAAAATATTAAACATAACAATAGTGCTAAGTCCAAAGATAGTATTACTAGGTGAAGTGGATGATTTACATCTGGAAAATAATAAAAAAGAATTATTGTTATCTTTATTGATGGTTGCCAGACAGCTAATTGCCAAGGAATGGAAGAGTGGAAATAATATTAATAAAGTTAGATGGTACGCAGATGTTTGGCAATTGGCTCTCAATGAGAAATTAACTATCCAAGTTCACCAGAAAAAGGGGTTACCAATAAAGACACCATTTTGGGAGATTTGGGGTCCCTTTGTCAACTTCGCTTTATTAGGTGATAACAAGTTTAACCCAAGCCCTGACATGATCCAATTTTGGAAACAGAATTGAAGGTAAATGGTCAAGAAACCCCTGTCGACATTCCCCGACAGAGCACAGGTGGTCGGGTTATATTGTTTTATTGCTTTAGATTTTTTTTTATAATGTATAGATTTGTTACTGTATTATTTTTTGTATTATTTTCATTATTTGTTTTTGTATTATTTCAGTTCTTAATAAAACCTTTAAATAAATAAAAAAAAGAAATAACCAGGGAGGAGGTCCTTGCATGTCTTGTTAAGGTAAACACTAACAAATCACCAGGACCAGATGGCATCCATCCACGAGTTCTCAGGGAACTTAAAGATGAAATTGCTGATCTCCTAGCCAAAATATATAATATTTCCCTCAAATCAGGCTTTGTGCCTGATGACTGGAAGGTAGCGAATGTAACACCAATTTTCAAAAAAGGATCCAGGGGTGATCCAGGAAATTACCGACCTGTCAGTTTGACATGTGTCCCAGGAAAAGTGATGGAAACCATCCTAAAAGATAGAATTAATAGGCACATAGAAGAGAAGGCGCTGCTAAAGGAGAGCCAACATGGCTTTTACAAGGGCAAATCATGCCTCACTAATCTGTTGGAATTTTTTGAGAGTGTCAACAAGCATGTGGATAAGGGGGATCCAGTTGACATTGTTTATCTGGACTTTCAGAAGGCTTTTGACAAGGTCCCACACCAAAGGCTCTTGAATAAACTTACCAGTCATGGAATAAAGGGACAGGTCTTGTCCTGGATCAGCAACTGGCTAAGGGACAGGAAACAGAGGGTAGCACTAAATGGACACTTCTCCAAGTGGAGGGAAGTAAAGAGTGGGGTCCCCCAAGGTTCAGTACTGGGACCCCTGCTTTTCAACTTCTTCATAAATGATCTAGAGGTAGGAGTAAAAAGCAAGGTAGCCAAATTTGCTGACAACACTAAATTATACAGGGTAGTGAAAACTGTGAGAGATTGTGAGGAGCTCCAGAGGGATCTCTTGACACTGGGGGAGTGGGCAAAACAGTGGCAAATGAGCTTCAACATTAGTAAGTGCAGAGTGATGCATGTTGGGGCAAAGAACCCCAATTATATTTATAAACTGATGGGGTCTGAACTCTCTGCGACAAACGAGGAAAGGGACCTTGGTGTCCTGGTGGACAACTCAATGAAGGTGTCAACCCAGTGTGCCTCAGCAGTGAAAAAAGCAAACTCAATGTTAGGGATCATTAGGAAGGGTATAGAAAATAAGTCAGCAAGTGTAATTTTGCCTCTTTATAAATCTATGGTGAGGCCCCATCTGGAATACTGTGTACAGTTCTAGTCGCCATACCTCCAGAAGGATATTATGGAGCTGGGAAAAGTGCAGAGGAGAGCAACCAGAATGATTAGGGGACTGGAACACCTTCCTTACCATCTGAGGCTGCAACAGTTGGGCCTCTTCACTCTTGAACGACGACGTCTAAGAGGTGACCTGATTGAAGTTTATAAAATCATGCACGGTGTGGACAAAGTAGATAAGGAAAAACTGTTTTCCCTATCGCATAACACTAGAACTAGGGGACACTCCATTAAACTTTTGGGTACTAGTTCTCAAACAAATAAGAGAAAGTACTTTTTCACCCAGAGGATTACTGGTCTATGGAACTCCCTGCCAGAAGAAGTGGTGACAGCTGTCAGTCTTGACAGCTTTAAGAAAGGATTAGACAAGTTCATGGAGGACAAGGGTATCAATGGCTATAATTATGGATGCTTAAGGACAACCTCCGGGTTGGAGAGATGGCAGGATATCTCTCAATGCCATTTCCAGGGAATCCTAAGCAGGTGAAGGCATCTGCTTGGGAATACCCTGAAGGAAATGGTGAGCCACTGTGTGAGACAGAATGCTGGACTGGATGGGCTGTGGCCTGTTCCAGCAAGGCTGTTCTTATGTTCTTAAGCAACATCATCTACGCCCCCACCCCCTACCCCTCCCAAGTTAACTCTAGAACTCTAGAAATGGAAGGCAGGGCAGAAACAGCTAAATAAAGCATGAGAGTGAGAGAGAAGTCTCTGCCCCCAGACCAAGAGCTTATTTGCCTCTGCATATATGAAATATTGCTCACCTCTGACTCCCATCCCTCCCAGCATGGTGGCTCTGACCAGCATCCATCTTGGTCATGTGGCAGGAGGAAAATGAAAGAGAAACCTACAGAACGCCCCCCTTTTCTCTCTCTCTCCCCTTCCACAAGCGAAAAGCCTGCCACACAGCCACAGCGACCTCTGGTGGCCGGAAAAAAATACTGCAGCTTCGCCTGTGAGGGCTCCGGTCAGGATATTTGTTTTAGAAATAAGGGAAAATATGGGGAAATTAATAAAACAGGAGGGGGCGGGAAGAGGGGTAAAAATAAGGGGTTTCCCCGGGTAAAACAGGATGGTTGACAGGTATGTTCTGACGGCCACACATGCGTAGGAACCCACTTTCTGCCTGGCGCCTGGAATCTTACTGCGCATGCGTACTTGGCTCCTGGATTTCCAAAACTGCGACTTGATGGGCCTCATAGGTAGGTCAAACAAATGTCCTTTACCTTTTGAGAAATGTCAAATTCCTAATCTAGTGGCTCACACAGTTTGGCCTTGTGAAATTTGACTCATTTCATCCATAGCATCTTTGATTGGAGCATGGCCTTTCTTTCCCAGTTAAAATCTACACATGTGTTAACACAAAGGTTTCCAGATGTCAGCCTCAAAAATGCATCACTAATTTTCAAGAAGCATGCTACCAACTAAGGCATGCATTACATTTTTTCATCTCTTTTTAAAAGCAATCCTGAGGCCGCTGAAACATCTTTGTTCTGGTAATATGTTTCAGATTTTTTTTTAATTGGGATTTTGGCCAAGATTCTGTAAAATCAATCTATGCATACAGCCCCTGCAGCCAGAGTACTTTCACTTTCTTTTCTGATTCTGTAAGGAAGTTTCTAGGACCTCTTTCAATAAGTGTCATATCATAAGACAATGCTGATCATCGGAGACCCCACTTTATAGTGACAGTAGGGTATAGGGTTGCCATATGTCCCAGAAAACCAGGATTATCCTGGATTCAAGGTAGGAAAATAGCTATCACTATATTTTTTAAAGGCTATTTTGTACTTCTGTCCTCGTTTTAAGAGAGAGAATTATATCAACTCTAGTAGGGTATCATGTTCCAAAACTGTATACAGTAGTAAAATTGTGGCCACTATAGTTAGCAGTTTTATATATAGCACTTTGACATCCATATTGAATAGTAGTTTAAAAGCATTTCAATAAATAAAGTACTAAATGGATACAATTTAATACATATTCTACTAAATGCAATGATGGAATCTTGTTGACAGCTTGGGGATAAAATAGAGAGAACCAAGCTAATCCAAGGTAAGGTTAATTATCTTGCCTGCAACAGCTTGATAAAAGGAAAAGATATATACCGTATATACTCGAGTATAAGCTGGGTTTTTAGACCAAAAATGAGCTCCAAAAGGGGTACACGGCTTATACTCTGGTCAATAACCATGAGGATCCCAAGACTGCGCTGGATTGAGATGTGCCAGCAGTGTATTTAATTTTACCATATTTTCATATATTTTGTTTATTGAAACTCAGTAGCAGCTGCTGCATTTCCCACCCTTGGCTTATACTCAGGTCAATCTATTTTCCTGGGTTTCGGGGTCAAAATCAGGTATTTCGGCTTATATTCAGGCCGGCTTATACTTGAGTATATATGGTAGTGCTGCTCTTACTTTTGAAATAAGTTAATTCTAGTACAGAAAATATATCAGGTGGGAATAAAATTTTTCAATTTTGCAAGAATAATTATTTGCATCCACAAGGTATTTTACAACGTATTTCTCTGTAAGATTGTCCTAAAAACTTCAATTTATTATTTATAAACTTTAATAACCGTTGCATGAAATGGGTCTACAAGCAAGTTGGCAATTCTAGACAAATTCTATCTCTCTCCCTACCCACAAACTTGCAAAGACATGTTTCAGTCTATAGTATTGATCCTTTTTCATCTTCTTTTCCTATTCTATAGAATCCCATAAATATTTACATGGAAGAAAATCCCACTAAATTTAACTTGCAGGTAAAATTATGCATACAGTACAGCTGAAACTTCAGCCCTACTTCTAAAACGTTATTCAAAGAGGCATCCATCCAACATTCAAAAACTGTCTGTGCGGCTTTAGAACACAACATTTTTAAATGTGATCTTGTGCAATTAACTTCATTCCTCACTTGACCATGAATAGACTAGACTGAATAGCTCTTGGCCTTGGTGTTAACTTGAATTTTGGCAGCAAAGTTACTAACAGTTAAACTCACAATATCACACTGATCGTACTGTAACCAAAACTGGGAGCTCGCAGGTGAGAAAAACTTGGCCTATTTTAACTAACTAAGCTGTGGAATTGAGAGGCATGGCCTGCTTGAATGTTATGTTTTTCATATAGAACATCTCTGAAAATGCCAACTCATGTGAAAAGTGCACTTTTCACAGCACTGTTTCAATTTAAGAGTAATTCATACACACACAAATACAAGCATGTACCATTCACTTTAAAAGATGCAGAAGCTTTGGAGAGCAAAGTAGTACACGTGTTTCTGCTTTCATTAATTAATTACTAAACAAAAATGACTCCATGGATCCAAGACATACAAATCCTTGTAATATAGACACAAGACACACACTCTCCATCCAAGTGAGTTCTGTAAACTTATAATTCATGCTGAGTACTCAAAACCAACTGTGGAAAAAGAAGCCCCCCCTTTTTTCTTCTTCTTCTACGTCCCCAGTGATTAGCCTTCCAGATGTCAGTTTTCCACGGCAACACACACAGATTCCAGGGAGCAACACCATAATTGACCACTATGGGGAGGGGAAGAAGGACTCTTGGGATGCATTCAGCACAATGAGAAGATGAATAACTACAGTACAGTACTACAATTCTTAGGTGTAAAATCAAGTTGCAGCCAGTTTTTTAAAAAATTGTTAAGTATCAGAGACATCAGTGAAAGAAAGTGGGTTACCTACTTTGACACGATCATCTGAGTAGCAGCCCTTCTTCTCAATTTGAATCCAAAGCAGGAGCAGGAGAGATTACAGTTAAACTGTCCTTCCTATTGAAAGATTTCTACTGCATATGTGCTTATATTTTCAGCTTGGATGAGATCTGCTTTCTGGCAATAACCAGTAGCCTGATACAATCATGAAATGAGGTAACATGACGACTGAAAAATAAAGTACTAGCACCACCATATGCTAGAGATTGGAAAATCTATCAAAAGACATGTAAATCCTGTTTGCCCAGTGTCTTCCCACTCTTCCCTCAACCACTAGGCAGCTTGATTTTTAACTCACCACTCTGACTAGGAGATGTATGAGGAGATGCTGACAGGGGATATTAATTTGCCAAGAAAATCTCACTGGTCCTGCTGGATTTTGCTATAAATTTACTAACTGGGGAGCAGAATTATATAGTGCTAGTTAGATTAGCCCCCATGCTAGTGAAGTAAGGTTAAAGTGATGCAGCATCAATACCTACAGAGCAAAATATCTTCTACTGCTTCTTCCTTGCCCTCCACTGTCCTATTGCTAACCAGTAACATATTTGCCTCAAGTGGCCTTGAAAGCGATTAGTCTCCTTCTGTTTCTTAAGCCCTTCCCATCTGTCACATGGTCTTCCCATTTCTGCCTGATATTTGATACTGCTATTTTTAAGATTGCCTTGGATGTGAACAGAACTTGTCAGGCAGCAAATAAGCTAACATGTTATGTATACAAGTAGAAGGAGGAAAGGGGGCTGGCTGAAATAATTTGGTTTAACAAGATTCAAAATGACTAATCTTTGACTGTCTCTAAATGTAAACTTTCTGGGCTAAAACTTTCCCATCCCTCAACTTCCGCACATGCTAACCAGAATACAGATGTGAATATTTTTCTTGTTCATGGCATTACGTTTAAATAAAATGGTATACCTGCACTGCATTTAAAATTACAATTTAAGGTTAATACTTGGATGGAGGCACTCTTTGGAGTTCAGTTATATTGCATGCGTGCATGTAGATAGATAGATAGATAAATCTTTATTGTCATTGTCCTGCACAGAACATCGAGATTGGGGGGGGGGGGGACACTTATCAACCCAACAAAACCTAAACAAAATACAACTATATAAAATTATAAACATACTCCCACCCTACATATACACATTTTGTGGTGTGCCCGCATGCCAAGATTGGACATCACCCTTCCAAATGAGTTCACTCGCTAAGCACACGGTTTGAGAATTAATGGGCTCGGATGGAACGGAAATTGGGAGCGGGTTAGATTAATGATTAGCATGATTCATAAGGCTTGAGCTGAGGTCTTGCGGAGGAAATAGGACAAAGGCAAAAGTGCTGACTCCAGGGTCGAATTCCCTCTTCCCCTTCTGGTCTCAATAAGGCTGAGCGAGGCTGGCTGAGTCAGCGGGAAAGGAAGTTAGCGACCCAAAGGCAGTTTAACTGACCTTCGAGATAGGGCTAGAACAATAGGGTTTCGCCAACCCAAATCTTAGATAGCTGTGGGTTTGCCAATTAATCACTGGACAATGGCCAGAGGCAGGTGCTATCTTTACCCACCAGAAACACCACTTGCGTCAGCCTTCTGTGATGTGGGTCCCGTGCGTTTAGGCATGGAGGACCCATGAGACAGGATCAATAAATGTGCCACTCGATTTTCAATTGAGACTGGACTTCACCGCTTGTCTCCCATGCCTTTCCTTGTGGCCAGTCACTCCGAGCCTCCGCCGGCTATCTCCGCACCAGAAGGGCCCCGATCCATGGCACATCGCAACATCTGGTGACCCTGACGTGATATTGAAGGGGTCCCAACTTGATATTGAAGGGGCCACGGCATGGTCCTACTCCTTGGGCCACGCTCCGGCACGACTCTCCCCGGAGGCTGCGGAGAAGCTCTGATCGGGGCGCTTTCCCGATCGGGACTCAGCTCAATCCTTCGAGGCCAGCTGTCTCCAGCCGAGATCACAATCTCCAGCAAGCAAGGAAGGCAGTGCCAAAACCGCAAGCTTGGCGGCAACCCAAAGCATCATCGGAACGGACGCGTTCCACATCGGGGGGAGCTGTGAGCCTTGATTCCATCGGCAGAGGCAGAGGGAAGCCTGCGGTAGCTAAAACCACGCACCTACTCAGACCTGAGGCCATGATCTGTGCACCACATCACCCGACTTATTGCCTGAGGCGTGTCAACTCATCCCGCGAGGGAACCTCTGATCAGGTAATATGGGGGCTTGCTTAGAGGGGCAAGATCCATCCGTTAGGCGAAGAGCTCATGGAGTTTACCTCAAGTGCCTGGCCAGGCTACATAACATTAACATTCATAGCCAAAGCCTAACGGAATTCATGGTGTATCTGAGGGAGCATTGTTTGTTCTACCCAGAAGCAAGCACGCTGGACCCAGAGACTTGGGATAGGGTAGGAGATTGCCTTAAGACGGAGCCCTGAGCACCTGCCTAAATCATAGGGACATGGGTGAAGTGTAGACAGATCATTTCAGCAGTTAGTCCAGTCCGGATGGAGACTGAGAAAACCCCAGCGTATGTAGAACCACCTGCCCCAGAGACTCTCTATCCGACCATTCAGTTTAAGCGTGGGGACATGGGGGACCCCTTTCTGTGGCAGCTGCAGATGCCATGGGAGGGAGAAGCCTAGGAAGCGCAGGCACTTCCCATGTCACCAAAAGTCCCTTTCAGTGCATGGTAGAGGAGGAAGCACGCAAAGGGGAATTTTTGACAGAGGAACTTGCCGAACTTCAACAGCTATGTCCAGTCCGCTTAGAGACGGACGCCCTCATGGGCAATCAGGTCGCGGTATACACACCCATCCCATATAAATTGCTTTCGGAGATCCGCAAAGCCATCACGGACACAGAACTCCAAAGCAGATTCACAAGGGTTATGCTCCAACAGCTGGTAGAATCCACCAGGCTCATCTCTCATGACTGGAAAGCCATGATGTGAATGATGCTGAACCCTAGCCAGTACCTTTTATGGGACAGTGAGCTTTGATTGGAAGTGCAGACGAGGGCTGCCCGGATTGGGGGAGCAGTAATCCCTGAGCAACTTTATGGTTCAGGTCAATTCGAAACCATCCAAGCGCAGTCCGTTTTGCCAGCCGCCACACTCCAGCTAGCATCTGAAGTTGCCTTTAAGGCATACCTCAAGGTGCCAGCCACTGGCAAGGGCACAAAGAATTACACCACAGTCAAGCAGGGAGTGCAAGAGCCTTAAATGGATTTCATTAACAGATTAGAGAAAGCCATCAGTAGGCAGATAGATAACCAAGATGCCCAGGAAGAGCTCATGATGAATTTGGCCAAAGACAATGCCAATCTTGATTGTCACAAAATCTTGCAGGCAATGGGCCATAGACCTGATCTGACGCTTACTGACATGATCAGGGCTTGCACTGACATTGAAACAGACTCCTATAAAATGGGGCTGTTAGCAGCAGCAGTGCAAGGGGGAAACAAGCCCAAAGGGGCCAAGGGAACCTGCCACAACTGTGGCAAATTGGGGCACTTTGCCAAAGAATGTAGGTCGGGGGGAAAAACCAGCCATCAGGCCACCCAGCGGTGCCATCCACCCAATGTCCCAGATGCCACAGCAGCTTTCATTGGGCCAACCAGTGTCCCAATTCAGGAAACCAGCCCACGGGCCTGTCTCTAGCCCCAGTCCAGATAGAGGCAACAGCTGTCCTGGAAGCCCCAGAGCAGACATCCCAATAATTTCACCCAGCATCACACCCTGCATTCCTGAGGCACAGACAGAGACTAAGGGCAGTGCAGTGCCAGACTTGGAATGCCAGGAGGACGTTATATGCGACCTTCCAGGTTCAGTCTACCAAGTCATTCCCAGTTCAAGGGTCCTCTGCCCCAAGACACCATAGGATTAGTCTTACCTCGTAGCAATGCAAGGAAGAAAGGGATCTTTGTGGTCCCAGGAGTCATAAACTCCGATTACACAGGCATAGTCAAAGTCCAGCTGTGGACACACCTACCCCAGACAGTCACCAAAGGGGATTCAATAGCGCAATTGATCATGGTTCCTTGTCATCTGCCACATAGAGACAAGGAGGTGATCAGAGGAAGCTCAGGATTCGAGTCAGCCAACCGCCCGAGAGAGGGAGAGGCAGTGGAAGGATACCAGATCATAGCGACAGTGCAAAAGAACATAGAGTGGAAGCAGCGACCAGTCATTAAGGTATTTTTAAACAAAAGACCTTTTGATGGGCTGCTTGACACAGGAGCTGATGTGAGCATAATCAGCCAGAAATTGTGGCCCACCGAGTGGGCCATTGAGTCAGTTGCAGATGTGTGGGGGGTAGGAGGAGTTCAGGAAGCTTACAGAAGCAGAGACTGGGTGGAAGTCTCCATCCCGGGGGCAGACGGCACAGCGGTCATCCAACCACACATTTTGAATGTGCCTGTCAATCTCTGGGGGAGGGACATTCTGCAGCAGTATCGTGCTGCCCTAAATTTTGGGTAATGGCCCTACTGCTTAAATGGCTCACAGATGAGCCAGTATGGGTGGAACAATGGCCCATAGTTGGAGAGAAATTAGTAACTTTAAAGCAGCTCATTAAAGAGCAGCTAGAAGCGGAACACATAGAACCATCTACCAGTCCCTGGAATTCACCAATTTTTGTCATTAAAAAATGTCTTGTAAGTGGAGACTTCTTCATGATCTAAGAGAGATCAATAAATGCATTCAGCCCATGGGTCCACTTCAATGCGGTACGCCTAATCCCAATATGATCCCCGAAGGGTGGGAGATCCTAATCGTAGACTTAAAAGACTGCTTTTACACCATCCCTTTAGATCCTAGGGACAGGGAAAGATTTGCTTTCATGGTGCCAGTCACCAATCACAGGGAACCAACCCAACGTTTTGCATGGAAATTTTTGCCACAGGGCATGCTCAACTCACCCACTTTGTGCCAAATCTATGTCCACGAGGCATTGGAAGGGTTCCGGAACCTGCACCCCAAAGTCTTAGTTTGCCATTTCATGGATGACATATTGATCGCAGCGCCCAAATTGAGTGGCAACATGTTCTGTGATCTCCAAAATTCATTAGGGGACAAAGGCTTGATAATTGCCCCAGAAAAAGTTCAGAGAACTGAACCCTATTCATACTTAGGTCACTGGTTACTCCTTTCTTTTGCAGCCCCAGTGCTACCTAAGATCCAGATCAAAGACTCCATAACGTTAGTGGAACTCCAACAGGTTCTAGGAAATATTAATTGGGTTAGACCATACTTTAAAATCAGCACTGATCTTTTAAAGCCACTTTTTCTTGCTGTTGACCTTAGGCAAACAGCCGGCAGATCGAATCCACATTCCGAGAGAGGATAAACAGACTCTCCAGGAAGTCAACCGCATACTCAGCCTCCGCTGGGTAGATCGGATTGGTGAGGGGTCATTCACACACACACACCGCTAAATCTATACATCATTAGAACAGGCATCATGTTCACTGGAGCTCTAGGCACAGACTCCAACGGGGTGTGTGAACATCGTGGAATGGGTATATTTGCCACACATCATCTCTAGGAATATCGCTCCTCCGCAAGAACTGGTAGCTACGGTCATCCACAAAGGGAGGCTTAGAGCTAGAGATATCTCAGGACATGATTTAGCCAAAATTGTTATGCCCTTTAATAAGGAACAGACATGCCAGTTGATGCAGCTTGGCGATACCCTTCCCATTGCATTAGAAGGTTTTACAGGCAATTTAGCATACCACCTGCCAAAAGATCCCAGACTTGTCTCACTTCAAACGGAGACGGTTAAACTACAAAGCATACTGTCTCTAACCCCATTACAGGGGCCAAGACAGTGTTCACAGATGGGGGAAAAACATATGGGGTTCTCACTTGGTGTGAGAAGCAGGCTTGGAAAATGCTACTGACACTTCAGCAGAAGTCAGCACAGAGAGTGGAGTTAGCAGCAGTAAACCTCATCTTAAGAACTTTTGATCACGAGGCATTGAATATATAGTCACAGACAGTCAGTACATCCGAAATTTGATTCACAACTTGCTGGGAGCATACATTACTCCGGCCATAGACAGGAATTTAATGAGCCTATTCCTGACCATGCAATTTTACTTGTGCAACCGCAAGGAAGCGCTCTATGTAGCTCATATTAGGTGCCACCAGGATTTGCCTGGTCCGTTTTCAAAAGGTAACAGCAGAGCAGATGCAGCTGTGAAAGAAGCGCATCAAAAGCTAGTTTCAGGAGTCTTTACGACCCCAATCCAGAGCCATGCATTCTTTCATCAGAATGCCAAGGCACTGGCAAGGCAATTCAACCTGCCATTATTGCAAGCACAAGGCATTGTGTGTTCTTGCCCGCAATGTGCAGGAACACCAGGGGGGCCCTCATGGGGAGTAAACCCATGAGGGACAGAAGCAAAACAGATTTGGCAAATAGACGTCACACACGTCCCACAATTTGGGAGATGGCAGTTTATGCATGTTCCATTGACACATTCTCGCAGTTTGTCTGGGCCACGGCCCAGAAGGGGGAAACTGCGACCCATATAGAGCAACATCTATTGTCTTGCTTCGTGACCATGGGCAAACCAGGTCACTTGAAGGCAGATAACATTCCAGCTTATAGTTCCAGACAGCTAGCCACATTCCTAGCCACATGGGACATAAAGCACACATTTGGCATTCCATATAATCCCCAAGGACAAGCCATTGTTGAACGGGTGAATCGGACGCTAAAGTCCTATATTGAAAAACAAACAGAAAGGGAGGAGATAGTGCCCCCTAAGAGCCAAAATCAGGCACAGCAATGACTGCACAATTATTCACTTACAATCACCTAAATATTTTTGCTGATTACACGCCACAGGAGAAGCATTTCCAAAGCCGGGAAGCTCTCCAATGTCCCATGGTTAAATACAAAGTACTGCCAGACCCCTCCTGGAAAGGTACGGACCCCTGATAACCTGGGGATGAGGCTATGCAGCGATTATGTCTCCTACAGGTACCATTTGGATTCCGTCCCGCTGTGTGAAGCGGTACTTTGAACCACATGGCGTGGAACCAGGCAGCCCCAAACCCGTTGACAGAGATGGAGGACCTAGACCTGATGATGGGATGGAGGCAGGGCAGGCGGCCCTGGCCACGACGGCCCAGGATGGAGGAGCCGAGAGTGACATGGGGAATGATCAAAACCTTGTGTGACGATGCCATGACCATTTTGCAAGAGAATCATTCTGAGCCCACTCCGCACAACATGTTAGCGGTCTTGGCTCAGATCACCTACAACTCCCTAATGATAGTCCTGATACTTTCCTTGCTTATGGGGGGAGGGGTTCAAGCTGCTCAAGGGGACTTAACACCTGGCGGGGACCTGTCTGCCAGACTCAGGTACAACATTTGGGAAAGACTTGCCGGACTTGTCAACCAGTCAAACTTCTGTCTAGAGCAGACCACGGACACTTCTTCTTTGTTAAGTACATGCCTTATTCTGGTTTGCCACGCACCAGGTGAGCTGGCCAAGAACTTTGAACTATTTCTTAGACAAATACACGGACCCTATCTCTGAATCACATATGCAATGTATGCGGCCTGGGGGACTCAGGTAACAAAGACTTTGCCCGCTGATGCACTCACTTTGTACACACCCCGAGTGGCGATCAGCCCAAACACACCCTGTGCCAGAATGACAGGCTGCTCCACAGCCAAAGTGCCACATCACTGTTGCCTGGTCCCCGAGAAAGAGACTTGGAAATGTAACCAGCCAGAAATGGCCTGTTCTATGTATAAAAATGTCATTTTGCCCACAGGATGGTTTTTTACTTGTAATCAACGGATGTAGAACTACATTCCAGCTAACATATCTGACTCATACTGTTGCTTGAGTCGCTTGACACTGATACTTCCCAACAAGGACATAGTGTATGGGACCAAAGACAACGAAACAGCCGAAGGGTTGGCTTAACACAGGTTTATTGCATGATGATCCGGAGGAACATGAGGTAATGGTGGCGGTACATCTCATTATATACAGTAGGACTATACATTTGAATCTTGCAGCACGGTAGCTCATTGGCTGCTACCGGCGTGGCCTCGCCCAGGCACGCCTCACTCTTGCAGTTGTTTTCTCTTCCTGCTTAATGCGGGGACATTTCCCGCGGCTGTCCGTGATTGAGCAATGTGAGCCATGTGAGACTGAACGCTCGCAGCTGCCCTCTATGGGATGCTTGCTCGCGTTCCTTTGCAGCTTAGATACATTGTAATTGGAGTGGATACATTCTTGTCTTTACAGTAACATTGACATGCATACATAACACCCTTCCCCCCTAGGATGGGACGAAGTCCCGCAACCAATGTGGCTTGCCGCATGCGCGCTTGGGGCGTGCTGGCGCCTGACCTAGTGCAGGGGAGCCAGTGATCCCTGGTTCCGTGGGGGCTTGTCTTGCAACGGAAAATGGGGATTCGTTAATGGCTCTGTGGGGTGTCTGTGCCCGCTTTGCGCTGGGGGACGGGAATGGAATGAACAGCTGGGATGTGAACCCCTGCCTGTTGCCTGCAGACCCCGGGGACCCTCCCATTGTGAACCTCGGGACCGACGAGGATGCCCTTGTGGTTCTGCTACCTTCTGCTGTCCGTTCGGGGGACCTTGAGACTGTGGTGGGCGGAATCGCCGTCGCCTCCTGTCTTGGGGGTGTCGGTCTCCGGGGAGCTGGCGCTATGTTACACTCTAACTCACAGGGGCTAGTGGGGCTGGAAGTACCAGGGGCTGAACTGAAACCCCTCTTTTCGCTAGGACGGGTGGGGGACCACTCCGCTAACTCCCCCTGGTACTGCAAATCAAAGTCTAAGTCTCTTGGGGGATCTGTATTTGGGGGAAACTTCCTCGAGATATGTATGAGATCGGGGCTCTTCCCTTCTGCCGAAAACTCCCGCAGAATATCTAAGAGGACAGATTCCCTTTCCTCCCCCCTTGGTGGGGACCCATGGCCCCCTTTTCCTCCCCCTTGGGCTAAACGGGTGGGGGAGTACCCTAACGCTGAATCGTGGTTACTTCCGTTATCGTCCGGCTCTTCGGGAACCCTGCCCCTGAGCTGATCTGCGTGCCGCCTCCACAGGAGGCCTGTGTTGGTTTCCACGCGGTACGACACGGGGCCGGTTTGTTCTACTACAACGCCCGGCACCCAGGCTGGCCCTTCGCTAGCTTAGTTTCTGCAATGCACGGGGGAGCCTACGCTAAAACTCTTTGTGGGTTCCATTCCTACGTTCTGCCCTTTGTCTTCCACTCTTGTGGGGTCTAGCCTGGAGATTACGGTGGCCAGCTTCCTGCGCATTAACAGCTCCACGGGGGAGTACCCTGACGCCAATGGGGTGACCCTGTACCCTAGCAGGAATTGGCACACTTGTAGGTCGAGATCTCCGGGACCCATGCGCCGCAGCGCGTCCTTTGTGGTGCGCATGAGGCGCTCTACTTGGCCGTTGGTGGCCGGGTGGAACGGGGCGGAGGTGACATGCCAAATGGCGTTGAGATCCATGAATGTCCTGAACTCGGTGGACGTGAAGCAACTAGCGTTATCGCTAACGAGGGTGTCGGGTAAACCGAACGTGGAAAAGACCCTTCGTAATTGCTTAATTGTTGTGGCCGAGGAGGTGCTCGAGACTGGGATGACCCCCAACCACTTGGAGTACGCATCCACTACAAGGAGGAAAAGCGCTCCCCTGAACGGGCCAGCAAAATCTACGTGCACCCGGGACCAGGGCCCCCTTGCTGCGTCCCATTCCCTATGTGGCAAGCGAGCCTCTTCTGGCCTTGAGCTTTGCCACGCTTCGCAAGTGCCGACCATGTGCTCGATATCAGCATCTAGCTGGGGCCACCAAAAGTAACTGCGGGCTAGTGCTTTGGAGCGGACGATCCCCGGGTGGCTGACGTGCAGCAGTTTAAGCACCCTCGGCCGGAGGTACGTGGGGATCACTACCCGCTGCCCCCACAAAAGGCAACCCCTCTCTAGGGACAACTCTACTTTTTTCTTAAAAAATGTGTCGAATTCCGCTGCCGGGGACGACACGGGCCACCCTTTCTGCACCCAGGAGCTAACTGTTGCTAACGTTTTGTCCTTGCCGGTCGCTTTGGCGATGTCGGCCGGTACTACTGGGGGCGAGTCTAGGACTTCTATCATCAAGACCTGGTGGTCCCTCTCTTCCTCGCTCACGTGGCTGCAATTCTGGTGAAGGGGGGACCTCGATAGTGCGTCCGCGTGGCTGATCTCCTTCCCTGGCCGGTACACCAACGCGTGCTGATACGCGTTGAGAAAGATGGCCCACCTGAGCATTCTCGGGGACAGGATTTGTGGCGTGGGCTTATCTGCGGTGAAAATGCCTAGCAAGGGCTTATGGTCGGTCACTATGGTGAAGGGGCGGCCATACACAAAATCATGAAATTTCTTGGTCCCCGCAATTATCGCTAGCGCTTCCCTGTCTGTCTGGGCATAATTTCTCTCCGCTTGGGACAGGGACCTGGAGTAAAACGCTATCGGGGCCTCTCTCCCGTTTTCTAGCATGTGGCATAACACCGCCCCCACCCCCACTGGGGATGCATCGCATATCAGGACCACCGGGCGTTTGGGATTGAAGTGGGTCAGGATGGCATCGGATGCCAGGAGTCGTTTCAGGTCGTTAAATGCCCTCTCATGGTCGTCGCCCCACTTCCACACCTCGTCCTTCTTTAACAACTTGTGTAGCGGTTCCGCCACGGCCGCCTTCCGAGGAAGGAAGGAGTGGTAGAAGTTTAGCAGTCCAAGGAACGACTGCAGCTCGGGCTTGGAGGTGGGGCGAGGGGCCTTTTTGATGGCGGCCACCTTGGATTGGGACGGCCTTATTCCCTCAGGAGTCACCCGGAACCCTAGGAACTCAACCTCGGTCGCGAAGAAGACGCATTTGTCTTTCCGCAACCTCAACCCCGCCTTTTCGAATATTGTCAGGACCTTTCCCAACCTTTTTGCCAGTTCAGCCCGGCTCCCCCCCGTTATCAATACGTCATCAAAGTAGGGTAACACCCCCTCTAATCCCTTTAGGAGGCGTTTCACAAGTGACTGGAAGATTCCGGGCGCCGAATTCACGCCGAACTGAAGGCGCGTCACCTGGAACGCCCCTTTGTGGGTGACAATGGTCTGTGCCGCGGCTGAGGCCGGGGTCACCGGGAGCTGCTGGTATGCTTGTGCTAGGTCAAGCTTAGCGAAACACCTCCCCCCGTGTAACCTGGCCAGCAAGTGGCTGACTACCGGCACCGGATACGCATTAGGGCGAATCGCCTTATTGATGGTGCACTTGTAATCAGCGCATTTGCGGACCTCCCCGTTGGCCTTTAGTGCTGTTACAATTGGAGTTTCCCACTCCGCAGAATCGACAGGCACAAGAATCCCCTGACCCACCAATTTCTCCAGTTCCGCCTCTATTTTGTCCTTTAGTGTGAAAGGCACTCTGCGCGGCTTTAGCCTGATTGGTCGTACTCCCGGGTCCAGGTCGAAAGTCACTGGGGGGCCCTTGAATTTCCCCAGTCCCTTTTTGAAAACCTCGGGGTGCGCGTCACACACGCTATGTATTGGATCAGTCCCGGCGGCGTGTACTCCAACGGTGTGCACCCCCCCAATGAATAAACCCAGGGGCTGGAACCATTGAGTCCCGAGGAGGCTGCAATTACCTCCCTTGAGGACGACTAGGGGGAGCATTGCGGCGTGCTTTTTGAATTGGACCTGGAACTTCCCAACCCCCAACACCGGAATGCGGTTCCCTTGCACGTCCTTCAGTGTGGACCTCAACGCTTTGAGTTTGGGCCGCACGTGGGGGGCGATTTTCAGGAACTCTCCCTGGGAGATGATAGAGTAAGAAGAACCCGAGTCCACCTCCATCCTAACAGGTGCCCCTTGAATTACTACCTCAACGAAGTATCGGGGGTGTCCCGCGGACACGCTGAACACCGGGGCGTCGTCCTCGCTGTCGTCGGAGATGCGCCCTACGCCGTCCTGCTTCCACGTGGTCCGGGTGCCATCCTTGGGCCTCGTGGTGCGGCTCTCGTCCTTGGGCCTCGTGGTGCGGCTCTGCCTCGCCGAGCGGTCTGGCGAACTCCTCCTGGTCTCGCGCCGTTTCCTGCAGACCTTGGCGATGTGCCCGCACCGGCCGCAGTTGTGGCACTTGGCCTTCCTGAACGGGCACTTGGTGCGGGCATGGGCGGCGCCGCAGCCGTCGCAACGCCGGCCTTCCTTCTGGACCTTCCGGACGTCCTCGTCGTCTCCGCTCTCCGCGGACGAGTTTGAAACTCGCCGGGCTGCGCGCACCGAGCTTTCCGCCTTGGCCGTCCTCGGCTGCCAGTCCTGGAGCTCTTGCACCCCGGCCATCGTGGCTTCCGCGGCCTGTGCCGCGTCTAGGACCTCTTGTAGTGTGGGGGGAGGCTCTTGTTTCATCAGCGCGCGCTGGGTCTCGGTGTCCCTCAGGCCGCACAGCAGGCAGTCCCTGAGGGTGAGTTCTGGGTTCTCCCACTTACATGGGCCGGCGGCCAGTCGCAGGGCCGCTGCGAAATCGGCGACCGACTCCCCGGGCGCTTGGACTCGCCTCCAAAACGCGCTCCGAGCGGGGAACATCGCTATCGCGGGCCGGAGGTGGTTGCGCAGCATCGTCAGGAGCTCTTTAGCTTTGAAGTCGCTCACCCTTCTCGGTGCGATCAGGTCCACCAAGGTCCTCTTGGACTCGTGCCCGAGCATCCTGACGAAAATGGCCCTCTTCTTGGCCTCGTCCGTAACCTCGAGCTCCACCAACGCCCCATTGAAGTCTATCTCGAACAGCTCTAGATCTCCCGGCTTCTTGATCTCGTAGCCGGCGCATGTCTTGGTCCCATGGGCTGCCATGATCCCATCCTCGTCGCCAGTTTAGTGTATGGGACCAAAGACAACGAAACAGCCGAAGGGTTGGCTTAACACAGGTTTATTGCATGATGATCCGGAGGAACATGAGGTAATGGTGGCGGTACATCTCATTATATACAGTAGGACTATACATTTGAATTTTGCAGCACGGTAGCTCATTGGCTTCTACCGGCGTGGCCTCGCCCAGGCACGCCTCACTCTTGCAGTTGTTTTCTCTTCCTGCTTAATGCGGGGACATTTCCCGCGGCTGTCCGTGATTGAGCAATGTGAGCCATGTGAGACTGAACACTCGCAGCTGCCCTCTATGGGTTGCTTGCTCGCGTTCCTTTGCAGCTTAGATACATTGTAATTGGAGTGGATACATTCTTGTCTTTACAGTAACATTGACATGCATACATAACATCACCCCAAGCCCAAAACCAGCACGGTCCATAAGGGCAGCCTGGCTAGATGAGACATGTGACAGTAATATCAGATTGCTCAGCAAGGCAGAGTATGTCTCCTTAGCGGTCAGCATTTTTGGGGTGCCAGGGTTGGCGGTGGGAAATGCATGTAGGATCGGCCTGCTGATGTGCACGTTGGCTAAGGCTATTAATCACACCTCATCAGCCATCGCTCTTCTTAACAGAGAGCAAGCTAAATTGAGGCATGCAGTTTTAGATAATAGAGCAGCAATTGATTATCGGTTGCTTTTGCACCACGTGGGTTGTGAATCTGTCCACAACATGTGCTGTTTTAACCTCACGGATAATTCACGCAAGGTCCAAAGCCAGATCACCAAACTTGACACCATCGTGAAAAATATCCAGCAAGATGCCAACTGGGGGTGGTGGGACGAACTCTGGTCATGGTTGCCATGGAAATTGTTGCAAACAATGCTCAAAGCTATGGCTGGTGTTGTGGTAGTGGGGATCATGCTTTGCTGTTTCGCACAATGCATCCCTTCACTTTTCTCCATGTGTGAATCTCGAGAGCCTCTCACACCCAGACAAATTATGCCCTATATCCACCAAGCCCTCGGCCAGGCTGATTTAAACAGTAAAATAAGGGGAGATTGTGGTATGCCCGCATGCCAAGATTGGCCATCACCCTTCCAAATGAGTTCACTCGCTAAGCACACAGCTTGAGAATTAATGGGTTCGGATGGAATGGAAATTGGGAGCGGGTTAGATTAATGATTAGCATGATTCATAAGGCTTGAGCTGAGGTCTTGCAGAGGAAATAGGACAAAGGCAAAAGTGCTGACTCCAGGGTCGAATTCCCTCTTCCCCTTCTGGTCTCAATAAGGCTGAGCGAGGCTGGCTGAGTCAGCGGGAAAGGAAGTTAGCGACCCAAAGGCAGTTTAACTGACCTTCGAGATAGGGCTAGAACAATAGGGTTCGCCAACCCAAATCTTAGATAGTTGCGGGTTTGCCCATTAATCACTGGACAATGGCCAGAGGCAGGTGCTATCTTTACCCACCAGAAACGCCACTTGCATCAGCCTTCTGTGATGTGGGTCCCGTGCATTTAGGCACAGAGGACCCGCGAGGCAGGATCAATAAATGCGCCACTCAATTTTCAGTCGAGACTGGACTTCACCGCATGCTTCGTCTCCCATGCCTTTCCTTGTGGCCAGTTACTCCGAGCCTCCGCAGACTATCTCTGCACCAGAAGGGCCCCAATCCATGGCACATCGCAACAACATTTAACCCCTAAAAAGCTCTAAAACTCTAATGTTCTAAAAACTCTAAAACTCTAAAAACTATATACAGAAGCACTGCATTCAAAGCCAGAACCGCTTTTGGGTAGAAACTATTTTTCAAGCGGCTGGTTCTGGTCTTTATGAACCTATACCTTCTTCTAGAAGGCAGAAGCTGAAAGAGATCATTTCCAGGGTGCATACTATCTTGCGCAATCTCTACAGCTTTCTTATAACATCTGTCTGCACGCGCACAGAGACAAAAAACTGTTTTAGTTTCCATTTTAAAAACCTAAGTTAGGAAAATTGCAAAATATCTCCTACATGTACAAAATCAAAGCTTGGGAATTTCAAATAACCATGTTAGTCTGTCTTAGCATATTTTCAAAAAAGGCTGTGGGAGAAGAGACAAACATATAGACTGATAGAAAGCAAAATATTGTGGCACATTGAAGGATAGCTAGTTATTTCAGTGTTCAACTCAAATAAATTGCCAAAAGAATGTAGAAGTTTCTCTTTTGTGTTAGCTGTTAAGAGTAAAAAATAAAAGGTCCGTTTCTCTTCTTTTCTTGCCCTCTAATTGGCTTTATACTATTCTTGTTTTTCATTGTATTAAAATGATTGAAATAAATAAATGTAAACTGTAGAGCCTTTTAATAAAAAAAATTTGAAGTATGTGAACAAGCCAGTTGTCATGGTACACGTTGGTACCAATGATGTTGGGAAGGCCAAGCGGTCTGTCCTGGAAGCCAAATTTAGGTTGTTAGGAAGAAGATTGAAGTCCCGGACTTCCAAGGTAGCATTTTCAGAAGTGCTGCCTGTCCCTCGCGCAGGACCTACCAGGCAGGCAGAGCTCAGAAGCCTCAATGTGTGGATGAGGCGGTGGTGTCGAGAGGAGGGCTCCAGATTTGTCAGGAACTGGAGAACATTTTGGGACAAGCCAAATCTGTTCAGGAGGGATGGGTTGCATTTAAACCATGATGGGACCAGATTGCTGGCACTCAACATCAAAAAGGCTGCAGAGCAGCTTTTAAACTGATAACTGGGGGAAAGCCGACAGGAGCTGGGCAGCATCCGGTTCGGGAAAGTGTGTACTTAAGTAGTGAGGAGGATGCAAAAATTACTGAGCAAAGCAAGGAGCTAGTCACCGGCACTCTAGCAGAAGGATGCAAGAGGCAGTCTAACAATGCAACTGGATTCAAAAGACTGTATCAGGAAAGCATATATAAATGCTTGTATACAAATGCCAGAAGCCTCCGGAACAAAATAGGGGAGCTGGAATACTTAGCAATAGATAAGAATATTGATATTATTGGTATCACTGAAACCTGGTGGACGGATGATAACCAATGGGATACAGTTATCCCAGGCTACAAACTGTACAGGAAGGATAGGAAGGGGCAAACAGGAGGTGGTGTAGCCTTGTATGTCAAAGAAGTGATACAATCGTATGAATTGGAATATCTAGGTGATTTAGAGTCACCATTAGAAGCTCTGTGGGTAAGAGTACCAGGCCACAAGGATGGTCTAACAGTAGGCATATACTATCGGCCTCCGACCCAAACTCTTGAGGGAGACTGGCAGTTGGAGAATGTTGTAAATGAGGCATCCAAGAAGGGAAGCCTGGTTATAATGGGGGACTTCAATTACCCTCACATAGACTGGGTGAACTGTTGTTCAGCACATGATAAAGAGATAAAGTTCCTAGATATGCTCAATGATTGTTCCCTGGGACAGATGGTTGAAGACCCAACTAGAGGTACAAGAATCCTTGACTTGATCCTGAGTAATACTCAGGATCTGGTGCAAGATGTTAATGTGACTGATCCAATAGGGAACAGTGACCACAACTCAATTATGTTTAACTTGATCATAGACCGCAAGTCACTGATAAAATCAAACACAGAGACCTTAAATTTTCAAAAAGGAAATTTCCCAAAGATGAGGAAACTAGTAAAAAAGAAACTGAAAGGGAAAATTGAGAGAGTCCAAACACTCCAAGAGGCATGGAGGTTGTTTACAAAAACAATAACAGAGGCCCAATTGGAATGCATACCCAAAAGGAAAAAGGGCACTGCCAGGTCCAAGAGGACTCCAATGTGGCTTACAGGAGCTGTTCGGGAAGTGATCAAGAGCAAGAAAAGCTCATTTAGAAGATGGAAGGCTTGTCCGAATGAGGACAGCAGGCAGAAACATAAATTCTGGCAGAACAAATGCAAGGCAACAATCAGGAAAGCAAAGCAAGACTTTGAGGAGCGTATAGCTAAAAATACTCAGAGAAATAACAAAGACTTCTTTAAGTACATTAGAAGTAAGAACCCAACTAGGAAGGCCATTGGACCATTAGATGACAATGGAAGGCAAGGGGTTATTAAAGAGGAAACAGAGATTGCAGAGAGACTCAATGAATTCTTTGCTTCAGTATTCACTGAAGAAGACAGAGACCACATGCCCAAAACAGAGCCTATCTTCGTAGGGAGGGAAACAGAAGAATTAAGCAAGATAGAAATAACCAGGGAGGAGGTCCTTGCATGTCTTGTTAAGCTAAACACTAACAAATCACCAGGACCAGATGGCATCCATCCACGAGTTCTCAGGGAACTTAAAGATGAAATTGCTGATCTCCTAGCCAAAATATATAATCTTTCCCTCAAATCAGGCTTTGTGCCTGATGACTGGAAGGTAGCGAATGTAACACCAATTTTCAAAAAAGGATCCAGGGGTGATCCAGGAGATTACCGACCTGTCAGTTTGACATGTGTCCCAGGTAAAGTGATGGAAACCATCCTAAAAGATAGAATTAATAGGTACATAGAAGAGAAGGCGCTGCTAAAGGAGAGCCAACATGGCTTTTACAAGGGCAAATCATGCCTCACTAATCTGTTGGAATTTTTTGAGAGTGTCAACAAGCATGTGGATAAGGGGGATCCAATTGACATTGTTTATCTGTACTTTCAGAAGGCTTTTGACAAGGTCCCATACCAAAGGCTCTTGAATAAACTTACCAGTCATGGAATAAAGGGACAGGTCTTGTCCTGGATCAGCAACTGGCTAAGGGACAGGAAACAGAGGGTAGCACTAAATGGACACTTCTCCAAGTGGAGGGAAGTAAAGAGTGGGGTCCCCCAAGGTTCAGTACTGAGACCCCTGCTTTTCAACCTCTTCATAAATGATCTAGAGGTAGGAGTAAAAAGCAAGGTAGCCAAATTTGCTGACAACACTAAATTATATAGGGTAGTGAAAACTGTGAGAGATTGTGAAGAGCTCCAGAGGGATCTCTTGACACTGGGGGAGTGGGCAAAACAGTGGCAAATGAGCTTCAACATCAGTAAGTGCAGAGTGATGCATGTTGGGGCAAAAAACCCCAATTACATTTATAAACTGATGGGGTCTGAACTCTCTGCGACAAACCAGGAAAGGGACCTTGGTGTCCTGATGGACAGCTCAATGAAGGTGTCAACCCAGTGTGCCTCAGCAGTGAAAAAAGCAAACTCAATGTTAGGGATCATTAGGAAGGGTATAGAAAATAAGTCAGCAAGTGTCATTTTGCCTCTTTATAAATCTATGGTGAGGCCCCATCTGGAATATTGTGTACAGTTCTGGTCGCCATACCTCCTGAAGGATATTATGGAGTTGGAGAAAGTGCAGAGGAGGGCAACCAGAATGATTAGGGGACTGGAACACCTTCCTTACCATCTGAGGCTGCAACGGTTGGGCCTTTTCACTCTTGAACGACAGCGTCTAAGAGGTGACCTGATTGAAGTTTATAAAATCATGCACGGTGTGGACAAAGTAGATAAGGAAAAACTGTTTTCCCTATCGCACAACACTAGAACTAGGGGACACTCGATGAAACTTTTGGGTACTAGTTCTCAAACAAATAAGAGAAAGTACTTTTTCACCCAGAGAATTACTGGTCTATGGAACTCCCTGCCAGAAGAAGTGGTGACAGCTGTCAGTCTTGACAGCTTTAAGAAAGGATTAGACAAGTTCATGGAGGACAAGTGTATCAATGGCTATAATTATGGCTACCTAAGGACAACCTCCAGGTTGGAGAGATAGGCAGGATATCTCTCAATGCCATTTCCAGGGAATCCTAAGCAGGTGAAGGCATCTGCTTGGGAATACCCTGAAGGAAATGGTGAGCCACTGTGTGAGACAGAATGCTGGACTGGATGGGCTGTGGCCTGTTCCAGCAAGGCTGTTCTTATGTTATGTTCTTATGTTATGTTATGTGTGTATGTTGTTGTTGTTTTAAATTAAGGCAGGTGGAAATCTTCAAAAGACAATGGGAGCCCTTGCTTCACAGTGTGTGGGACTTTTACCCACTAAAACCACCTCCCATTATGCCTTGTTACCCTGCAAAACCGCCGTCAGGCATTACTTCATGGGGGGCGGGAGCAGACTGCCTGTTAAAAAACCCTCCTCCAATTTGGCTACTCGCCCTGCTCCTCTATGCTTCTGGCTCTTCTCAGTGTCTCCACACAACTAAGTTCCAAGATGAACCCAGCCCCAGGTAGTCTCCCAGCTCAACATCTTGTCAACGATGGCTTCCAGAGACAGCTGTCGTCGAAAATGCCTCTGTACAATTTCCTATTCTGCATCAAAACATGGACAGTGAAAAACACATATTCTACATCTTCCTGCACGGGCTGGCAGATGGGGCACAAAGTATCATCATCCAGCCTAAAACAGTGTTTGGTAGGCTCTGAAGCAGCCATGCTCCATCATCAGCTGCTTGAGGTAATAATCCACCTCTCCACACTGTCTTGTTGACCACACCTTAATGTCTGGGATGAGACAATGAGTCCACCGTTCCTTGGTCAATGTATCCCAGATCTGCTGCCATCTCGCTGTCTTCTCTGTCCTGGTTTCCGTGGCAATTGTGCGTTGTTCCATCACCTGATTTTCTCGCCTCCGCCAGTAAATCTCCACCCATTCCTCTGCCATCAGATGGATCGGCATCATATCGGCAATAACACACATGGCATCGTACGAGACCGTTCGAAAGGCCCAACCCACCAACAGGGCACTCCTACGGTATATTGAAGTTATTTGTCACATGTATGATGTCCCTGCCATTGCTTCCAACTAGATTGGGGCTGCATACAGCAAGACAGAACTAACAATGCTTGAAATGAGTCTTCAGAGAGTCTGCTGTGGGCCTCCAAAATTTGGCATGATCCGTGTCAATGCATTACATACTGCTCCGGCCCTTGCGCTCACAATTTGCAAATGCTCATCGAAGCATAGACTGGCACCCAGATATCGTAGTGACGGCTGCGAGAGTATACTTCAGCCTCCAACAGTAAGGGTGATGGTCTCCCTAGCTTTCCTACTGGTCATGAGAACTGCTTCAGTCTTTTGATCTGCTAGGTACAAGCCAGCTAACAAGAGCCACTGATGAATTTTGGCAACACTCTCATTTGCGGTTTGGACAACTTCCTCCAGATGTTTGGTGACAACCACTACTGCCACATTGTCTGCAAACCCAACTGTCCTTGTCCCTACTGGCATAGACAACCGAAGCACCCCATTGTACATAATATTTCACTATAAGGGACTGAGCACCGAACCCTGTGGAACACCTCCTGTGATGTTATTGGTTCAAAGTCCAGCATCGGTGTTATACATCAAGGTTCAACCTGTGAAATAACTCATGATTATGCGTTTGATGTACTCCAGAACCTTCATCAATCTAAGCGCATCCAGCATACGATCCCAGTTCGCTGAATTGAACGCGTTCCTCACATCCAAGGTGATGATAGCACAGTACTTCTTAGCACCTCTCTTCCAGCGTTTGCTTCTATGGCCTTGTGAGCAATATCTATGACTACGTTGATGGCATCCATGGTAGATCTTGCCTTTCAGAATCCGTGTTGGCTCTCAGACAATCCACAAGCTCCTTTGCTGAACTCCTCCATCCGGTTGCAGATGATCCTCTCGAGTACCTTACCTGCCATATCCAGCAGGCATATTGGTCGATAAGATGATGGATCATCCAGTGGCTTTTTCCCTTTTGGGAGAAGGACCAAATACTGCAGTTTCCACTGGCTTGGGAAGAGTCCCTGAGTCAGACACGTTATACATCTCTAGGAAAATTTCTGGTCGGGACCTGATGGCGGTTTTAAGAGAAACGTTGGGGACGCCATCGGGGCCTGGGGCCTTCGCATCCCAATCTTACTACAGGCCCTAATCAGCTCCTCTTCTGAAATAGTTGACACGTCGAAGCGGCGATCAGCCAATACATCCTCGGTATAGGCGAGACCCGTTGACCTGGGAAGAGTATTCACTATCTTTTTGAGCAGCACTGGGCAAGATTGTGGGGCCATTATACAGCTTTTTAATCTAGCCTTTACCATCTTATACGGCCTACCCCATGGGTCACTGTTGACTATATTGCACAACTCCTTCCACATGCAGTTCTTGCTGTCCCTGATGGCTCTCTACAATGCCCCCCCCCACCTCCCGATGTTGAAGCCTCGGAGCCTGATACTCCTTGCTACCTCGGGCACGCTGTGCCTTTCACCGAATGTGGTGGCACAGTCTGCGGAACTCGGCTATCTCCTTATTCAGCCTTTATTCATGTCCACATCGCAGGCACTAGTAACCAGTGACATGAGCTGCGAGGACATATGCTCCACAGAGCCAGCTAACTGAATGTTCTCTTGCATCATAATGATGAAAGATTTGCGGTCAAAGGACCTGATGTTCCACTTGGCTTGAGCTGTCAACTCACTCACCCTTCGCCTTCCCTGTGCGGCAATTTCAAAAATGATGGCCTGATTATCACTGTAGGTGTAGTAGTCACTCACTTGCTCCGTCTTAACTCGTGAAAATAAACTTTCACTGGCAAAGGTCACATCTATAATGGAGGTATTGCCATCCTCTATATACATTGGAGTTGAACCATTATTAAGAAGGACTCCTTATAAAATGGCCGCAATGTGTAGGAGGGTCTAGCCTCTCCTATTGGTCTCTCTGCTACCCCATTCTGTGGCCCACAAATTAAAGTCACCTGCAATGATGACTGGCTGTCAGCCTCTCGCACATACCTGTCAACCATCCCGAATTGGCTGGGATTACCACGGAATTTGACACTGATTGAGGTCATAACCCGCCCCGCGCTGCCAAAACCCAGTAATTTGGCAGCGGGGAGAAACGCTTTCCACACATGCGTGGAAGAGTTCTACACAAGTGTAAAACCCTTCCACGCATGCGTGGAAAGCGACCTACGCAGGTCCCGTTTTTTCTGGAGCCGCGGGTTGACAGGTATGCTCTCGCATGCTCAGCCAAATTGTTCAGAGCCTCAAATTCATCCTGTGAGGCACTTGGTGGGGCGTAAACACTGTATATGTAGATGCCATCCACTTTAACCCAGGTGGATCCTGTTCTTAGTACTTGCGGCATTTCCTGAAGAAAATTATGCCCATATACCCAGATATCTGCGTGGCCAGACATGTCAGAGATCCAGGCTCATGAACTCTCAATGTCTCTGTACTGCTCCGACAAAATAGCAATGCTTATATCCAGGTCCCGCACAATTTGCTTCAACAGGTCATGCACGGTCTCACAATGATTAAGGTTTAGCTGGAGAATCCTCATCTCCTATCTACCATTGCCTTCACCACTGCTTGGTAGTCCACATACCCGAAACTCCCTGTCGGATGGTTCTTCTAAGCCTCACACAGGACACACTTTGCTCCCTCTTACACACCTCACGGGTGTGGCCAGCTTTACCACATCAGAGACAATACTTGGACCTGACCACTCCCTTACAGTCGTGGGCCAGGTGTCCAAACGCCCAGCACTTAAAGCACTTCTGCACATCAACCTTCTCCCTAACTCGGCAGATCACCCAGCTGATGCATACCCGGTCCTTCTCAATCGCCTTCCTGGCTAAATCGGTTGGTAGATGGACCACGGCAGTTTGCGTGCTCTTGTACGCCTTTCTGATGGACTTGATGGCCTTTGGTTCGATGGCTACCTCCAACTCCTTGCCAAGTGCTTCACAAACTTCCTCTATTGTAGCCAGCTCATCAAGGTCCCGAATTTCAATTATCTTCTCATCCTTTCGACTCACTACACTTGCTGACTCACCCAGCTTCTGGGTAATGGCATTTACCACCTGGGAAGATGCAGCAGACTTCCTCAGTTGCAACAGCAGATTTCCAGCCACATCCCTCCTCACCTTCATCACATTTTCTCCCACCTCCTTCAAGGATGGGTCATCCTTCAATTGTCACAGCATATCAGCATACGAAGGACCTCCCTCCTTTGCCTTCACGATTACTATGTTAGGACATAAGGATTGCGGCTTTGTAGATCTTGATTTCGACTTTGCTAACAGTTTGCAGGGATGAACTTATATCCAATGTGCTCGGTGCCAATGACACCTTTCGATATCGGGTCTCGCCAATATCACGAATGCGCTCACCTCTGCTCAGTTTTATCACACTCAGATTCAGTGTTGAAGCATCTCTGGGTGTTGAATTGTCCTTCCCACACAATTACTTAGGTTGCTTTTGGCCATCGTTCCTTGATGCTTCATTGTGTATATTGGCTCTCAATCTGGGTGATGTCTGAGTATCTGCTGGCATTGTCTCCGGTCTCTCCATTCTCTCCAGTCTCTCCATCGTGAGCACTCATCCTCCATGTCTGCGAGTTGGTCATAACACGTGAGAATCAGGCTCACCATACGCTTTATTTCGCCGTGGACATTGTGCCTTGGCTTCACAAATTCCAAGACTTCCGTGATCTTGTGTGTGTGTGTGTGTAAATTTCTAAATAAATGAAATAAGTATGTAACATGTCCTATCACCATGATGTTTAAAGAAAACAATGCAAGCTATATTTTTGATGGAATATATTATAAAATGCCAATTTGGACGTACTGTAGTTCCCACATCCTAGTAATTACTAATTTTGATATGCCAACAATAATAGTAAGTGATCATTACACTAAAATGAGAGCATTTTATAGAACCAAATCAATCTTTGTTCTCTACATGGCTCAAGGAATAATATGTGAAAAGATCAGTATATGTTCCAATCCCAAAAAAGGGTAATGCCAAAGAATGTTCAAATTATCAAACAACTGTGCTCATCCCACACGCTAGCAAGGTTATGCACAAGATAATACAGGATAGGCTTCAGCAGCACATGGAGAGAGAATTACCAGAAGTGCAGGCTGGGTTCCGAAGAGGCAGGGGAACAAGAGACCACATTGCCAACATACGTTGTATCATGGAGAAAACAAAAGAATATCAGAAAAGAAGTCTACTTCTGTTTCATTGACTACACCAAGGCCTTTAACTGTGTGGATCACAACAAAATGTGGCAAGTAATTAAAGAGATGGGAATACCAGAACACCTCATATGCCTCATGAGAAATTTATACAAGAAGCAACAGTTAGGACAGTATACGGAATGACAGAGTGGTTTGGAATAGGAAAAGAAGTAAGACAAGGCTGCATTTTGTTACCCTGTGTATCCAACCCATATACAGAGTACATAAAGTGCAATGCAGGGATGGACGAATCACAATTTGGTATCAAAATTGTTGGGTGAATCATCAACAATTTGAGATATGCAGATGAGTAAGCTTTAATGCTGGGAAAAGGGGAGGGCAAAAGAAGAAGGGGGTGGCCCAAAATGAGATGGCTAGATGGTATTGTAGACACAATGGGCACAGAGCTGGGCAGGCTGAGGAAGTTGGTGGAGAACAGAGGTGCCTGGCGAGCAATAGTCCATGGGGTCGCAAAGGGTCAGAATCGACTGAACAAGAACAACAAATATATAATGTGAACCCTGTTTAAATCACTATTTCTCTGGCTCTTGGTAATGCACTAAACAAGGAGCATTTTGTTCCTATCCTCTACAATGTTGCTTTCTCTCTATTAAATAAAACATGTCTGAAGAGTGGAAGGATGGTGTTTACATGTAGGTTCTACAAGTAAATGAGAACCCTTGAAAATCTGATCATTCTCTCCCCACTATATTGCTATATAAGCAATGATGGAGAGGGATGTGACATTCCTCTCTAAGTGTGTAGCCTAGACCTGAGTGAGTAATAATGGCATAGGACTGGAATAGCAGTGAAGCCCTATCTCAGATCAACTGCAGTCAGTTTTCAAAGGCACACTCAGGTATAGTGCACTGAAATAATCTAAACAAAATCATGCTTTATGGCAGCTATTTTAGATCCTTGTTTATATCACCGATTAAGTACTGCTCAGATGCAAAACAGCCAGATTTCTGCAAATTTCCAAGCCTTTCATAACCAGAGCAATGATACAATCTCTCCAGTATTCAAATCAAAAGTGTACAGAGACATTTTACTGTTAGTCAGCTGTGTTTTCTATGCTTGCTATAATCTGCAGAAAAGCAAACACATTCAGGAGTCTTTGTCTTTAAGATATATATACAATACAATACAGTTTTAATTTATATCCTGCCTTTCTCGGGGTAGTTATGCCTTTTTCATGTCCAGTGGAACCTCATACAACAATTGCCCTATATAGCAACGAAATCACATAACAATTAGGTTTGGGGGGAAATTGGTGTCCCGCATAACTAGTTTCCCTGTGGAAAAAATCATACAACAATTTTTCAATGGGAAAAACCACTTAGCAAAAAGAATCATTGTACAATGCATCCCATAGGGAAAATTCTATATGATGCATGTATCGTATAGCAATTGTTTCGTACAACAATGAGCCCCATGGAACGGATTAAAATCATTGTATGATGTACCACTGTAATTGTTTTTGCGTTTATACGCACACACATTCACACACTCACCCCTTTGGATTCTTTTTAAAATATAAAAATAATTACATGAAAAAGGTGTAACTAGCCTCCAGGACCAGGATATCATGGAAGAGAACAAAAGCCCAGAAGTCTTGTAAATGTTCTGGCAAGTCCAAAGGTCAGGATGCCCCATGCACTTCAACAGGGAAAGCTGTCCAGAGTAGGAAAATCTCCTAGATGGGTGGGCTATACATATAATAATAAAAATAATAAATTGCAGGCTCAAGGAATACCAAGTTGGAGGTGGATAGTTCTCAAACATTTGCCCCAGAAAAGCTTGCCTTGAGCTTATACTGTGATCTTTTTTGTAATCAAGTAAACGTTTTGTAAATGAGAGAATCCATGCAAAGATAGCCATCAAAATCATACACAGGCAACTTGTAAATTCAAAAGAAATAGGGAAAAATGATATAAATGATATAAAAACTTTTCCAATTAAGATTTATAAAAAATAATGAAATACTCCATAAATATGATACATATATGTTGAAAGACTGGTTCCAATTTGGGAAGATAAAGAAAAGAGAACAGAAACATGTAAATAAATTAATTTGAATTGGTTTCAAATAGTATCAGTAAATAAGTGGAATAAGAAATATAGGGGCTTTACTAGTTTAAAAAGAAAAATGATGGAATTTGAAGTAATCTATACCTATAAATCCAAGGGTTAACTGTTGGAACTTGCTATACGTTTCTGCACCCGTCCATCCTATCCCATACCGAGCCTCCTGCACTCGCCCGAACCCGGCCCAGAGGTTACTGCAGGGTCGTGAAAGGCACCAGTGGGGCAGAGCCCCACGAACGTGAAAAAAGGAAAAGAACTTAACTTCCCAACATCCTCTGTGCCGCGCCACGCCACAGCCAATCAGGCTGAGAGGTGCAAGCAAAAAAAATGTTGGGAAAGTGGCATGGCCAATTAAAATTGAGCCGCAGGAAAAAAAACGCCACACAAACACAAACCAAAAACGCAAAACTCAAAGTCCCAGCGTCCTATGCGCCATGAGTGCACAGAACGCTGAGAAAGCTGGTGCATGAAAAATAAAATTAAAAAAAAACGCAACTGGAGTGCAAGTCCACAGCAGGCCTCACAGCCTCACAAAACAAAAAGCCACAAAAAACCACTGCAAGACATCCACTGGCCTTCTTTCCTGGAGCAACGGGGAGAAGAGGGACTCCCTCTCCTCCACACTACCCTACTGAAGACATAGTGAGACCACCGCCAGCCTCAAGGAAAGTTGAGCCGGGCTGTGGAAAAAACAACAGCAGCAGGCAGCAGTTTGTCAGGAGAAGCACCCTCCCTGGTGAATGACTGGCTGCTGCATTTGTACTTCCGACAGAGGTAATACAAAAGCAGAAGCCAGCTATCCGCAAGGAAGAGCACCACCCCTTATGGATCGCTGCCTGCTGATCTCCGGTTAGGTAAGCCAGGAAAGAAAGGAGACAGAGAGGAGAGAACCATCATCAGGCAGATAGCTCTTCTCTGCCTCCTTCTCCCCCAACCTACCTAAAGAACCTTACCGGGGGAAGAGCCAGCTGACTGCCGGCTCCTCCTTTCCCCCATTGCTGCATCGAAACCAAAATTCGAAGCAGCAATGGGGAAAAGAGGAACCAACAGGCAGCCCATTCTTCACACAAAAGTACACACCAACAACAAACACCAAGATTAATAAAAATTAATAAAACACAAATAAATCAATAATTAAAAACCCATTAATACACAAAAAAGAAAACAACAAAATCCACTAACAAAAACATCCACAATTCCAGAAAACCACAGACAAAACACCTAACTACAACACGAGAATACCTAAGTCTAACATCACAACTACCACAAATTACACAAATAAACAACAACAAAATCACAAAAATTAAACAAACCAGAAATAAACAAACCAATTAAACAAACAGAAACACCTCCCAGCCCACCACCACAAAAACAAAACAAAGGAAAACCCCAGAAGAAAGAAAACCAGAGAACTCACCAGCACGTCCTCCCTCCACGAGATCGGAACAGAAATGAAGAAACAAAGACTACTTACCGGAAGAAGCCCCACCTAGAGGCCAGGAGAGAAAAAACATGTGAAACAAAAACAAAACCACTAACAGCCCCACCTGCAGGGCGGAATATTAAAACAAGTCAAAAACAATAAAGCCCCACCTAGAGGCCACAAGAGTAAAAACAAGTCAAAAACATAACAATAAATCAAAAGTTTACACTAATAACAAACATATGTTACATAAATAAAATAAAAAGATTTATAGCATCCTCTGTTGATTTTTAACAAAAAAAAAGCAAAACACAATTTATAAGCCCGGCAACACCGGGCAACCTATGCTAGTAATTTATAATATAAGAAAAGGATTAATGGGTTTAAAAGGACTAGTGAGTAAAATATATAAAATGTTAAATCAGCGGTGTAATCCACAGGATGATTTAAGAACAATATGGGATTCAGATTTAAAAATAAAAATTTCAGACGCAAATTGGAAAATAAATGGACAAAGAGGATTATGCGAAATTTATCAGTTAGAGTTAAGGAGCATAATTAACAAGGTGTTGTAGAGGTGGTACTTGACTCCAGTGTGGTTAAATCAAATGGATAATACAAAAACAAAAAATTGCTGGAGATGTCAGAATAAACTGAGAACATATGCACATATGTGGTGGAGTTGTACAATGATATCTGACTTCTGGAAAAAAGATAGAAGAAGAAATAGGAGAAATAATGGGTATTAATTTTAAACTGGAGTCAATGACTGCCTTGCTGACAGATCTTGATGAAATAAATATAGATATGAATATGAAAGACCTGTTATCCATCTTCTTGTCAATAGCACAACAACATATTGCAAGAAACTGGAAAAAATATTCTAAAGTTAAAAGTGGATGACTGGTACAAAAAGATATGGGAAATCGCTTTAAATGACAAACTTACATGGGAATTGAATTTTTAAAAAGGTTTAATTGGAGAAAATAAATTTTGGGATATCTGGAGGCCTTTCTTGGAACACACATTGATTAAGAATAAAGGTGGTAGCTCAGTATCAGATCAAATGAGTTTTTGGAAACAATAATACTATATGAAAAATATGGCAGATTCCAGGGAATTGGAAAATAACACAAAGGTGAATACACTAATTATTATCATCAATTGTTATTTGCTATAAAGAAATAAGTAGTGGGTAAATGAATAATATAGTTATAGAGAGAGAGAGAGACTGGCGAAAAGGTATAAAAGGCATAGTTTATAAGAAAATAAATAAAGTAATAGGAAACAGGTGTTATAAATATGTTATATCCATTGTAAACGAGACCATATTTTATGTCATGTTATATTGTTTTGTTATTTCTTCTTTGATGTTCTTGCTTTTGTTATACAGTGGAACCTCATATAACGAATGCTTCATACAACAAAAAAATCGTACAATGAAGAGAATTTTGGAACAAATGGGTGCATCGTACAACGAAAATCTCTATGGGGAAAATTGTACAACGGAAATTTTCTTTGTATGATTTTTCCCATAGAGATTTTATTGTACAATTTTTCCCATAGGGATTTTCGTTGCACGATTTTTCTCATAAAGATTTTCATTTTTTTAAAAAAAATTTGTATAACTAAGTGCCTTGTGGAACCAATTATTTTCATTATGTGAGGTTCTACTGTATGTCTTTTTTAAAAAAATTAATAAACATTAATTTTAAAAAGAAATAGATAAAATGAAGTAGGAGGTTGGGGCTGGACTGGCCAGGGAAATTTGGGGTTGGTAAAGCTTTCTAGTCTGTCAAGGGCTTTTCTATAAATCATATTTACTGAACAGTACCCAATAAACTAATTCTTCTTCTTCTTGTTGTGCTGTATCTGGTTCTGAATATTGGTGATCATCATAGCATTCAGCCATGAAGACTGTCCTGTGACTATAATGCCGTGGCCTCTCATCTGCCGTCTGCATCGCAGTGTGACACCCATACCACTGATCCAGTTCCGCAAGTCACTTTCTAGTCCTGAGCCCTTTTGGCATGCAAAGTCCTCCTCAGCCCCCGGCCAGTATTAATGAAGCTGCTGCCCTCCTTCAAGATGGATTCATGTGGGATTTAATCCACTTGGGGACCATCACCCTTCCCTGTGGACCTCAGGGTTGTCAGGTTAGTTAATCGCCGCCTGATGCTCAGCGTTGAGTCGCTGATACACATGACTGAAATTGCTTTCTCTTTCTTCTTCACATATTTATTGTTAGCAAGGTATTTTATTCCATTAAGGAATACTTCTTCACTAGAACCCCCCACTCCCACCCAGAGATTTCCGAGATTTGAGGTTTGCTTCAAATCATGGAACTAAATCCCTTTAAGCAAGGGCCTTTAGCCTGCCTGGCCAATGGAGCCATAGCAATTTTGAATTTGCACAGTGATTGCACTGATAGTCACAGAAATGTCTGTATTCTTTATTGTGTAATCCCCTTATCTACTTCACCAATCAACTATTTACTTTTCATTGGCTCATTGATCATAATGACTGCCAATTCCCCTTAGACTTTAGGTAATCATAATCCAATATCCCGGAATCCATACAGTAAATTGTCAAAGATTCTAGTGGTTTTTACAGAAGCTTCTTTAAATCTGATATATATCCAGACAACAAAAAGATGAATTACAATGGCAACACTGTGGCCCCTATGATGTTTCATGGATGCATCCAGTTTTTCAAACACAAAACCTCACATTGAAATATAACAGCTGGTCACAATGTGTTTGTTTTTTGGCTAGCTTGCACACATAACATGACTACATCTTTGAAAACTGAAAAATAAATCAAATGACCTCATTCCCCCACCCCCTCTTTTAAACTGCTGGGTCCACCAATATTTTCCTGGGACATAATAGGCATCCTGCACATAGCTCAAACAGCAGAAATTGTAAGGAGTGGAAGCATTTAGTATCCTGCAGATATCAGTTTTTATTTGAAATGAAGACATATTTCTACCTCTTAGAATTGTAGGAAGGCTTAAATGTGTGTCCATAATGTATGTTCATATCCCAAAAGCCAGAACCAGTACAGCAAACAGAGCTCTTTGATTGTTTCTGTTCCTAAGTGAGTCTATGAATGAGATTTGGTTTAGTTTGTTCTCTTGTCTAAAATGCTGACTGCTATTGCAATGAACTTTGCTCTTTGTCTCATTCCTCTTCTCTCCCCTCCCTCACCCACTGTAAAGTGGAGAGAATACACAACTCCAGTTGCTTCCAATAATTCTTCAGTAAATTATGAGGGCTTGATGTAAAGGAGATGCCTTTAAATCTCTATCTATCCCTCTGGCTAAAAGTTAAAACCAGCTTATTTTCCTGGCTTAGCTGTGTCCTGTCCGTGACATTTCTTATGTTTATTGCAGGGTTGTTGTTTTTTAGTTTCACAGGTATGGATTCCCCGTGCCCCACAGGGCACGGAATAGACCAGAGACCACTGCGGTGAGACAGGCTCCCGGCCAGTGGGCTCACCGGTCGTCAAATTAAGGGGGGTGAATAAAAGTATAGGGCTTGATTCACCCAATTAAGGTGACCTGACCCGCGACTCTGCCGAGTAAGCAGATAGCTGATTCATGCATTCTATTAACCATAATGACTCATCTCCCGGTTTGGGGAAATCCCTGGTGCAAATAAGCCATGTTTACCCCTGCCTAAGTCCCAAGACAATGGTCAATCTTGTTCCCTGTTTGCCCGAGTTAATTAACTTCCCCTTTGAAGGTTTTCCCATTAACATGTGTCAACGCATGAGGTAATGCCTTGCCAGAGGACAGCTTGCCACCGTTGCTCTTTTTTCCCTATATATGTTGCAGCCTTTTCTCAATAAACTACTGGTCTTCACTCCATCTTGCCTCGTGTCGCTCCTTTGACCAGTCTCCTCCGGGATCCTAAGGGCCTCCTCACGGCCCAATTCCTACATCTGGTGACCCCGAGACGTGATCTACTCGAGAGTAAGCGACCCCCGAGCGGTCTACTCGTGAGTAAGCGATCAGCACAGCCAGGTTCTGCGCCAGAACCTTGTCCCATCATCCTGGAGGACAGCACAGCACTCCGGCCGGCAGCCAGCCGATCGGAGGAGTGGCCTGTGGCGAGGCATTCCAGAGAGACATTCCTACAGCTTGCTCCAGCTTTCGAGGAGGTTGCCATAGAGGGAAACGCGTTCCGCTCAGGGCAGGCTGTGAGCCCCTGACAGCGCAGAGGCCACCGAGGGCCCGTGGCAGAAGGTCCACGCTCCGACAGCTACCCCAGACACTCGTCGCCAGAACTGTTGCCTGTAAAAGGACGCGTCGACTCTCGGCCCGAGAAGGAAACTTCGGAGGACCCATCACAGGTAATATGGGGACTTGCTCTCATAGACCAAGTCCGTCCGCTAGCCAAAGAACTCGTGAGGAAGAGTTCAGAATCCTGGCCAGGGTTTTTAAGTTGCGATTTCACAGCGGAGAGCTAGCGAGACTTTTGGCGTACCTCAGGGAACACTGCCTACTTTACCCAGAAGTAGGTACGTTAACCTTGAAGCTCTGGGATCAGATAGGAGACTGCATCCAGCAACCCCCCAAAGCTCCAGGCAAGGTAGTCAGTACCTGGAGAAAATGTAGGAAATTCTCAGCAGAGGTAGACCCAGTCCGGATAGAGACCCAGAAAACCCCAGCGCAGTCAGAACCATCAGCCCCAAGAAGTCTCTATTCGTCATTTCAGCTTAAGCAGGGCAGTGTAGGGAGCATTCCCTCAGTGACAGCTGCAGACGTCACTGAAGGAATTCATGGTATGAGAGGCCTTGGCGCTTCTCGGACAGTTAAAAGTTCCCTGCAAAGAAAGAGCTCCATTCAGCGCATGGGTAAGGAAGATCCATTCTCGGGGAAATTGCCAGTGGCACAATTAGCTAGCGCCCAACTGCTGTGCTCAGCCCATCTGAAGGCAGACACACGTTCAGGCAGGGCTGCTCAGCGCCCACTGCTCACGGAAACCTGCACGGCCCCTGGCCACGCAGGGCTCCAGAGCAGACCCATTTCCACACTCAGGCGCAGAGCAGTGCCAAAACCCCAAGGCGCCTGCTTCCAGTGTGATAAAGTGAGACACCTTAGAAGAGAAAGCCAATCTAGACCAGGCAGATCTTCAAAAGGTTGTCTTAATGCCAAATGGCCACCCTGGCATGCATCTGGCCCAGGCTAGAAAGGAGGCAGCCATCGCCCTGGCCATGCCAGGAGAACCATCCCAGCAATAGTACCCCGAGTTCCCCCAGGGCACAGGCAGAGTCTACTTGTCTCACCTTGGGAGTAGCCCAGAGAAGCTTGCCCCTAAGTAAAAGCACCCAGATGGTTGTAAAATAGCCAGCTGTGTATTAGCCATCTCCTCATGTGTAGTATTGAACACTGCAGATCAGGGGAGGAATGTGCGAATGCGTAAATAGATGTGCGTATGTGTGGTGCACCACTGAATGTATGTCTGCAAGAACTGCGTATGATTGCAAAAGCCTTGTCTCTATGACCACAGTATGACTGAAAAAGTGTTCCTTGTGTGTAACTGCGTGGTAATGTCACTGTGAAATATGTGTTAAAACAGTTTGCACTCTGCTCATGGGCAGGAGCTATTTAAACTTTGAGGAAGCATGATGAGCAAAACCCTTTGCCTTGCCTGCTTGGCAGCCTAGGCAGGAGAGGGGGGGGATGGGGCAGGGTGGTTCCTCCCCCTTCCCTTGAGACTCTTCTCTTTGTCAAAGGATTAAGCCTCTCTTGGAAACCGGTTTTGCAATCAGGAAAACTGATTTTTTCTTTTCAGAAGCGCGATCTGAAAACAAGAAATCACTTCTATGAGTTTTCCTCACTGTATCATAAGCTATGGGGCCCCTCCCTACGTCTGCGTTCCTCAAACCCCATCTCTGTGTTTTAAGGTTTTTTGAATGTCTCTTAGCGTCTTGGAATCTCACTAGTAGTGAGAGAATTGCATTGTCTTTATGTGTGTACCGTGTTATAATCTTGTAACCTCGGTTCTCAACCTTAAAGTCAGGGGCCAAATTCCGGGGCCTCAGGCAGCTCTGGGGTCCAGACAGTCATCCTGCCCTTCCTTCACCGCACAGCCCTTCTTGGCTTGGCGGGGGGAGTGGCAGAGCAACATGGGCCACATCTGGCCCACATCTGGCCGCAGGTTGAGAATCGTTCTAACTCTCCTTCATTCTCTTAAGGAAGACACTGTTCTGGTATTCTGTGCAAAGTAACTCGCTCATTGTACCCCTTTCACAGGAAAAGGCACGCAAACATTCTTGCACTCTGTATATTCAGAAAATGCTTACCTTTTTACAGGAACAAAACTAACCAATTTGTTTCCTTCTAAGTCTTAAAATTGTTTCCTTTCACAGGCTCCAAGAGTAATTACTGAGAGGGATTTTCTTAACAGGAGGATCCCAGCCAGTTGCCATGGTTACCTGACCTTATCTGATTTCGTTATGATAAGAGTTGTTGCATTCTCATTGTGCTAACTTCTGACTTGTCTTTCCTCCTTTTCTCCATTCGCCAGTGGAACTCCCTGCTGGGAATGCTAAACCTGTTGTCTTTTCATTTTTTGTGTATTATTTCCTTACAGCTGGCACGTCATAGTTGGCTTGTCTTTAATAAGTATGGCACCTGGCCCACAGCACCCTCTCTAGTGGGCAGACACATTTCGCAAACTCCAGGGCACAGAGGAAGGATTAGTCCCTGAGCTCCTGAGAATGTGCAGAGTGCCACTCATTAGTCAGGACAGCCTAGGACCATTTTAAGAGTGCAGTCAGGTCACACCCTCAATCGGATACAGGCATTTTTAGGCCACCCCTTCCCTTTTTGCTGCTAGTCTAAGCACAGGCAAAAGGCTAAGCCAGCATCTGGCACCCTTCTCACAGGAGCACCAAAATCGCTCCAGTGAAAGTGTACACGCACACCATGGGCGGATGTGCGCAGGGGGGCCTTCTTGAGAAATTTACCCAAGGGAAGCCTGGCGCTTCATGCGCCAAGGTTTGCCATTAGACCCCAGACTCGTCTCACTTCTAGCAGACAGTCACCTTGTGTGAATTCATGTCACTGGTTCCCCTTTGGGGGGGGCTAGGACAGTTTTCACTTATGGGGGTCGCACATATTAGGTTCTTACTTGGCAAGAGGACCAAGCTTGGCGCACGCTCCTGACTCTTCCGCAAGCGGGCAGAGTTGGCAGCCATGAACCTCGCTTTGCGCACCTTTGCCGAGCAACGCTCCAACATAATTGCTGACAGCCAGTTTTCCTAGGAATTTGCTTCACAGTCTACCGGGAGCATACATCACTCCTGCGATAGACAAAAATTTGCTAAGTTTGTTCTTCACTACTCCACTTCAGAGTCATGCATTCCTTCTTCAGAATGCCAAGCACTCGCAAGGCAGTTCAACCTGCCACTTTCTCAAGCCCAAGGCATGGTTCGCTCTTGCCAGCATTGTGCAGGGGCCCTCGTGGGGGGGTCAACCCACGAGGGACAGAGGCCATCCAGGTGTGGCACATGGACGTCACACATCCCCACATTTTGGCAATTGGCTATACATGGACGCTTGCATTAAAACCTTCCCACAGTTTGTTTGGGTAACAGCACGGAAGGGAGTAACGGCTCCCCATGTGGAGCAGCACCTCCTTTCCCACGGCCAAGGGCGAACGTCGGCACACGACGTCCCTTGACGCCCCAGCTTATAGCTCCAGGCAGCTGGCCACCTTCAGGGCCACCTGGGATATTAAGCTCACTTTTGGCGTTCCTTACAATCCGCAGGAGCAAGCGATTGTGGAACGGGTCTATCGGACGCTTAAGTCCTACGTTGACTAACAAACAGAAAGGGGGGAAACCACGTCCCATAGTTGCACAGCAATTGCTATCCTATAAGTGCAAAAACCAACTAACTCTTTCAGAATTTTTATCTCCCAAACAAGTCTCTTCCCCATGCAGGTCCCAGAGGCCAGAATCAGACCCGGATGATTGCAAGAGCAGCACCAGTCACTGTCTTGGATGTCATCAGCTGCCCGTCTTCCTTTATGACTCACATCTTCAAAGACATTTCTATGAACATTTTGCATACTCAGTGCTCCCCAAAACAAGACTTCTCCAAACTCAAGTTACACAGGAAACCCCACCAAGAAGAGAAGCCTCATCCTTCGAAAAGCTGCTGAATGTCTTTTTATTATCTGTAGTTGCTATTATTTATTCATGCCTTGTACAATGCTCCAGTTGGGATTTGCAAGGGACACTTGAATTTCTGTATATTGCTAATAACGGCCAGCTTCCACCAAAGGAAGCCAGACCGGCCCATGTTTTGCATCGGCCCATTGCTTGGAAAGATTGAGTACCCGGTAGCTGGTAATCCCCAGTTAGTTTCACACCTCCCCATAGGTGCTAGGAAGACAATTACACAATGCCAGAAGCTGCAGAGATAGCTTAGAATCTCCCCAGGTCACAGTAAGAGATCAATGACACATCTCGTTATCTTGCCTTGCTATATTCAGTGGGCCAGGCTTAGCCATAAGCAACGCTCGGAGAATGAATTGGTCAATTGGCTTGCCTTTTGCAAAAGCCACTAACCACACCTCCTCAGCAATAGCGCTGCTCAGCCAGGAGCAGACAGAGCTTCGCCATGCCATACTGGATAATCAAGCAGCTATCGATTATCCCCTGTAGTCACATCATTTGGGCTGCAAGTCTGTCCATGGCATGTGTTGCTTTATACCCACAAGATACAGAGCCAGCTCACGGACCTCCACACCCCAGTTAGGGACATCAAGGAGGATTCTTCATGGGGGTGGCAGGACTCCCTGTGGTCATGGATTCCCTGGGGGTGGCTGCAAACGGTGCTTAAGGTAGAGGTGGGGATAGGCATACTAGGCATTACGCTCTGTTGTTTTGCTCAGTGTATTCCCTCGCCGATCTCCAAGTGCCGCCCCAGAGAGAAATTCCGTGACGTCATACCCGCTCAACGGCTGACGCCGCTCTTGCGCAAGGTCGCCAGTCAGGTCCTTAAATAGAAAATAAAGGGGAGATATGGATTCCCCGTGCCCCACAGGGCACGGAATAGACCAGAGACCACTGCGGTGAGACAGGCTCCCGGCCAGTGGGCTCACCGGTCGTCAAATTAAGGGGGGTGAATAAAAGTATAGGGCTTGATTCACCCAATTAAGGTGACCTGACCCGCGACTCTGCCGAGTAAGCAGATAGCTGATTCATGCATTCTATTAACCATAATGACTCATCTCCCGGTTTGGGGAAATCCCTGGTGCAAATAAGCCATGTTTACCCCTGCCTAAGTCCCAAGACAATGGTCAATCTTGTTCCCTGTTTGCCCGAGTTAATTAACTTCCCCTTTGAAGGTTTTCCCATTAACATGTGTCAACGCATGAGGTAATGCCTTGCCAGAGGACAGCTTGCCACCGTTGCTCTTTTTTCCCTATATATGTTGCAGCCTTTTCTCAATAAACTACTGGTCTTCACTCCATCTTGCCTCGTGTCGCTCCTTTGACCAGTCTCCTCCGGGATCCTAAGGGCCTCCTCACGGCCCAATTCCTACACACAGGTCTGGTAAATCCTTCTTGTTCTCTTTCTGACTCAGAAATATTACTTCCCATCATAAGTATAGCCTTGTTGTGTTCCAGAGGCTGGATCAGTCTCTTAATGTAAAACCTGCATTTTGTTTTGCTTTATTCTATTTTGTTTCTTCCTATTTATATCTATAAATGATTCCTCCTCCCCTTTTAATGGTTATTCATCCTGTTCTGAGTATCAAGGTAATGTATTCTGGCTGTAGTCAAAACAGCAGGGTGTAAAGGTACTATTAAGCTGTAAGAAATCTGGATAGTGCTATTGTAACTGAACTGTGTACTTGGTGTACAAATTGCATGTATTCCGATACTTTCTCCTTATTCCAGCTATCAAAGTTAATTGATCATTTCCACATGTACAGTACAGTGGAACCTCATACAACAATCAGCCCGTATAGCAACGAAAACGTATAACAATTAGGTTTTTTTGGGAAATGGCATCCCGCATAACAATTTTTCCTATGGAAAAAACATACAACAATTTTTCGATGGGAAAAACCACTTAGCAAAAAAAAATTGTTGCACGATGCATCCCATAGGGAAAATCACTATACAGCGTATATATATACAGCGCTGCCGCCGCTTTGCCTCTCCTCAGGGCTCACTCCACCGGCCCTGAGGATGGGAGGCAGGTGCGTCTCCTTAGCCTCACCAAGACTGTTTGCGGAGGGCTTCAAAAGGGAGACGCTGCCTGGAGCCTCGCCGCCGCCGCCGCCGCCGCTTTGCCTCTCCTCAGGGCTCACTCCACCGGCCCTGAGGATGGGAGGCAGGTGCGTCTCCTTAGCCTCACCAAGACTGTTTGCGGAGGGCTTCAAAAGGGAGACGTGGCCTGGAGCCTCGCCGCCGCCGCCGCCGCTTTGCCTCTCCTCAGGGCTCACTCCACCGGCCCTGAGGATGGGAGGCAGGTGCGTCTCCTTAGCCTCACCAAGACTGTTTGCGGAGGGCTTCAAAAGGGAGACGCTGCCTGGAGCCTCGCCGCCGCCGCCGCCGCTTTGCCTCTCCTCAGGGCTCACTCCACCGGCCCTGAGGATGGGAGGCAGGTGCGTCTCCTTAGCCTCACCAAGACTGTTTGCGGAGGGCTTCAAAAGGGAGACGCTGCCTGGAGCCTCGCCGCCGCCGCCGCCGCTTTGCCTCTCCTCAGGGCTCACTCCACCGGCCCTGAGGATGGGAGGCAGGTGCGTCTCCTTAGCCTCACCGAGACTGCTTGCCGGAGGGCTTCAAAAGGGAGACGCTGCCTGGAGCCCCGCCGCCGCCGCCGCGTTGCCTCTCTTCAGGGCTCACTCCACTGGCCCTGAGGATGGGAGGCAGGTGCTGTCACATGCTCCTTCCACTGGTCCCACTGGCCGGGGGAAGTGGGGGCAACTGGGGGAGTGGACTGAGTTTGTTCAGTACCTTTCTTGGGTATAGCTGGCCACAGACTTTTCCTCCTCGCCATGTGGACCTTGGTCCCTTGTTTGCCCACCTTTGGCTGGTTTTCGATGGGAGGGGGGAGGATTGTGTGTGATGTTAAAAGATATTTGATGCTGATGTATATTTTTGAATTTGTTACCATGTGATTTGTACTGTTTATTATTGTTCTGATTTATTTTTTGTATTGCTATATTGTATCTTGGGATTATTGTATTGTATCAATTATGTTGTTTGCCGCCTAGAGTCGGCCTCGATTGAGAAGGCGGGACATAAATTAAAATTTATTATTATTATTATTATTATATTGTATAGCAATTGTTTCGTACAACAATGAGCCCCATGGAATGGATTAAAATTGTTGTATGAGGTAGCACTGTATATACATTGTATGACATAATGGAATAATTTAATTGGTGAAGAGCTTTACGCACACACACGCATACATGCACATGCACATGCATACACATGTTTACTCCCTAGTGTGTACACTAAGACCATTTATTAAACATGTTGCTTGGAGAGGAGCCTTACGTTTCACTCACAAGTAAGCATTTAGGGACTGTGGTGGCTTAGCGGTTAAGACGCAGTTGTATATAAGCACTAGCATAGTTTGCCCGGCGTTGCCGGGCTGTTTTAAATTGTGTTGGAAGGTTTTATTTTTTGGTAATGTTTGTAAAAAAGAGGTTAGTCTGTAATTGTTCTTTTTAAATTTTTTATTTATGCACAATTCCTTTATGTTTTCATTTGTTAAATAGATTGTATTGTTGTGATACTTTACAGTAATAACAACTTGTATTTTGTAATTTTTCTAATGTGTTTTTGAATATTTGCTTTAACATATATGTTAATTTTTGTTACGATGCTGGGCTGTTATAAACTGTGATCAGTTTGTTTGGGTTTTTTTGTGGATTAAAAAAAGAACAAAGGATTATATATTTTTTTCTAAATTTTCTATTTAACCAAATAATATTTTAGTATGTGATCTTTTTTAATGGTTGTATCGTAGGTAATAATTTTAAAATTGTGAAAGTACATGTTTTTTACATTCAATGTTTTAAAACTGTGTTTAGATTTTTTCGGGTTTTTTTTTTTTGAGTTACAACTAAACACAGGATTCAAAGTCCTGCCGGGCTTTGAAGGCAGGCAAGGCTTGTTTCTTTGGTGTCTCTGGTCACTGTTTGGGATGTTGTTGGGCTGGGGGTGTGGGGTTGGTGTATTGTACATTTTGCATTGTTAAGTACATTAAGCTTTGCTCTGTTACGTTGTGATACTATGGTATATTTATTTTGTACTGATTTGTAATTTTGTAACTTGTAATTTGCAATTGTATGTTATTGTATTTTGTGTGTTGTTTATATTGTTATATTGTATTTCATTTGTTATACTGTATTTGATTTACCTGTTGTAAGCCACCCTGAGTCGGACCTGGCTGAGTGGGGCGGGGTATAAATCGAATAAATGAAAATGAAATGAAATTTTAGAAATCCTTTTATGTAATTTTTTTGAAATATATTTGTGATTTGTGTAAAATTATGATTTTGTGTTATGTCTTTGACTTGTTTTTACTGTTGTGGCCTCTAGTTGGGGCTGTTGAGTGTTTTTGAGTTGTTTTTACTATTGTGCCCTGCAGGTGGGGCTGCTAGGGGTTTTGGTTTCATTTCAGGTGTTTTTTCTCTTCTGGCCTCTGGGTGGTGCTTCTTCCGGTAAGTCGTCTTTGGTTCTTCATTTCTGTTCCGGACGTCATGGAGGGAGGACACGCTGGTAAGTTGTCTGGGTTTCTTTCTTCTGGGGGTTTTCTTTGTTTTGGTTTTGTGTTGGTGGGCTGGGAGGTGTTTCTCTTTGGTCTTTTGTGTGTTGGTTTATTTTTAGTTTGGCTAAATTGGTTTGTTTATTTCTGGTTGTTTAATTTGTTTTATTTTGTTGTTGTTTGTTTGTGTTTTTCGTGTTGTAGCTAGGTGTTTTGTTTGTGGTTTAGATTTTGTTTGTGTATTTTGTGATTTATTTATTTTTGTTTATTAATGTTTTTTTATTATTGATTTATATTTGTTTTATTATTTTGTAATAGTTTTGGTGTTTGTTTTTGTTGTTTTATTTTTGGTGATGTTGGTGTTTAGGGGTTGTTTTGGTGTGTGCGCACACACACACTGGGCAGGTTTTAAATGTGCAGCCCAGTATGTGTGTGCTGTGCCCGGGTGAGTACCTCTGGGAGGCGAAGGCAACGACCGGAGGCCTGTTCGTTGCCCTTGCTTCCCGGGGAATTGTTTGACTTTCAACCGGGGGGGGAGGTACTGGTGCATCCCCCCTGAAAGCGAAACACTTCCTCGGGAAGTAAAGGCAGCGACTGGAGCCTCGTTCACTGCCTTGTCTTCCTGGGGAATTGGTTCGCTTTCAGGGGGGGAAATGCTCCAGTACCTTCCCCCCCCCTTGAACTCCCCCCCTCCAGTTTTTCTGGTATTTTTCCACCCCGGCTCAACTTTCCTTGAAGCCGGTGGTGATCTCGCCGTGTCTTTGGCGGGGTAGCATGGAGGAGAGGGAATCCCTCTCCCCCGTTGCTCCAGGAAAGAAGTTTCCATGTCCATGGAAACATCTACAGACACAGACAGCCCAGGCTCTTTGGCTATAAACAGAGATGAGCACTGAACCATAGAGTCAGATACAACTGGCTTCCCGTTGCTCCGGAAAAGAAGGACATTGGGTGTCTCACCGTGGCACTTTGTTCCTTTTATTTTGCATGGCTGTGAGGCGCTGAGTCTGCTTGCTGGGGACTTGCACTCCCATTGGTTTTTGTAAGTTTATTTTTCACGGCTTTCTCAGCGTTCTGCGTGCTCATGGCGTGCAGGATGCTGGGACTTGTAGTTTTCAGTTTGCGGTTCGTGCGGCGGTTTTTTTTATGCGGCTCGATTTTGATCAGCCGCGATGCTTTCCCATCGTTCTTTTTGCTCGTGCCTCTCAGCCTGATTGGCTGTGGCGTGGCGCAAGGAACGTTGGGAATTGAAGTCCTTTTTCTTTGAGTGCGTTCGTGGGTCTCCTGCCCCACTGTTGCATTTCTCAACCCGACAGTTACCTGCGAACCCTGGTCAGGCAAGGGCACGAATGCTCGGTACGGGCTAGTATGGCCTGGTGCAGGATCCTTTGTCACATTCCAACGGTTAACTCTCAGATTTATAGGTATAGATTAGTTATGTTTATTAGGCTACAGTTTTTGGCGCCGTATAGTCTATGGCAGAATAGCGTACCTTGCAAAACAGGCGTGCATCGTAGATCATTGTCAAGAGCTGATTTGTCAATGTTTTCCTGCTTCTTCAGAAGCCTGGGTAAATGTGGCTGTTTTGTCTGTATATAAGTTAGCCTCCCGGCACTAACGGGAGGTTGAGCAGTTCTTGCAATAAACGGTGTAGTTTTTTGACTAAATCATGACTTGTTAGATTTTCTATTCAAGCTCCAGACACAACAGACGCTGAACGTGATGCCTGGAAGGTTGACAAGTCAGTTCAAGACTAGAGTGCTGCACGACGGAGTGAGCTCTAGTCTCTGTCCCAGCTCCTGCCAACCTAGCAGTTCAAAAGCAAGAAATTGCAAGTAGATAAACAGGTACCACTTTGGTGGGAAGGTAAACATCATTCCATGCCCTCCATGCCACATGTCCATGGAAACATCTACAGACACAGACAGCCCAGGCTCTTTGGCTATAAACAGAGATGAGCACTGAACCATAGAGTCAGATACAACTGGCTTTTGAACAAGGGTGACCTTTGCCTTTAAGCATTTAGGTTATTAATGCTGCTTGGGACCATCATGTATGGTTGTGAGGAATTTAAACTTTCTTTCCTCAGTCACTTGCTTTTGAAATCTTGCTCCTCCGCACTCAAAAGCTCAACCAAAAAAAGGAGGGGGAATTCTTTCCCGTACTGGTGAAGACTTCCATCCCACTTTTTAAAGCAGTAAACAGGGCAGCTAACAGAAAGTTTAAGCCTCCTGTACCAACAGGTACTTATTCTGAATTGCCTCAGTGTCTCACTTGCTCCCTTGGAAATAAATAAAAAGATAGATACAGTCAGCCCTGTGCTATATATTTCACATGTTGCACTCTTTGGCCCTCTGTTTGCCTGGCTATTTTTGAAATATTGCCCACAGAGATGAGTTTGGGATTTTCCCCCAAAAGACTAGCTAAGGGAATAGCATTGTTTCTGGGCCAGTTGATTATGAAATCTGCATATGTAGACACAAAATCTGATCAACATCTGGACAATCAGGTAAGATGGTAACCAAGAACTGACTGGTGAGAGGGGGAGCTTTTCACCAGCTGGGTAGGAAACAAAACATGTCGAATAGCTGAAGCAAGTGCTACCATTCCTGACACAATTGGTGTCCCTTGAAGCCTACAGCACACAGGACACAATGTGAGGTTTTTCTAGGGATTCTGCTGATGCTGGGGCTAGTAGAAGTAAGACTCTCTGACAGGCCACGGGGTTTGTTTGTTTGTGGTCCTGTAATACTGCTTCCAGAACTGACTGTGGTGGCTTAGTGGTTAAGACGCTGAACTTGACAACTATAAGGTCAACAGTTCGATCTTCGAGTGCTGCATGACAGAGTGACCGCCCATCTCTGTCTCAGCTCCTACCAACCTAGCAGTTTGAAAGCAAGAAATTGCAAGTAGATAAATAGATACCACTTTGGTGGGAAGGTAAACAGTGTTCCGTGAACTGCAGTGTCTGGTCATGCCTACCACATGGCCATGGAAACATCTGGAGATGCAGACAGCACTGCTCTTTGGCTATAAACAGAGATGAGCAATAAAGCCAGGAGTCATATCTGACTGGCTTTCAAGCAAGGGCAACCTTTACCTTACCACTGCTGCCAGGATTAATGCAACAAGAAATCTCAAGGCTGCAATAATTGCAATGTTAACATGCCACATCCTGCCAAAGATTAAATCTTTGTTTTTCAAATATTTAATCTGTGTTTTCTCCTTGATTGGGCAATTGATATGTAATGCCTGGTACACTGTAAATAGCTAGCTGGATAGCTCATGGCTTAGGTATCTGGCTGCAGAGCCAGAGTTGGGGATTTGATTTCCCCACTGTGCCTCATAAAAATAAAAGGACAGCCTTGCTGGAACAGGCAACAGCCCATCCAGTCCAGCATTCTCTCACACAGTGGCTCACATTTGCTTCAGGGTATTATTCCCAAGCAGTTGCCTTCACCTGCTTAGGATTCCCTGGAAATGGCATTGAGAGATATCCTGCCTATCTTTCTAACCCGGAGGTTGTCCTTAGGTATCCATAATTATAGCCATTGATACCCTTGTCCTCCATGAACTTGTCTAATCCTTTCTTAAAGCTGTCAAGACTGACAGCTGTCACCACTTCTTCTGGCAGGGAGTTCCATCATACCTGTCAACCATCTCGTTTTACCCGGGGAAACCCCTTATTTTTGCCCCTCTTCCCGCCCCCCTCCCGTTTTATTATTTCCCTCGTATTTTCCCTTATTTTCCCAGCTGGGGGTGAGGAGGAGGAGGAGCACCAGCTGGGCTGTGGCGGGAAGGCCAGCTACCGCCGTGGCCACGTGGCCTCTGTCTGGAGCCAGGCAGGGGCCACCCGGAGACCACACCCCCAGCCGGGGTGAGGAGGAGGAGGAGGAGGAGCACCAGCTGGGCTGCAGCGGGAAGGCCAGCTACCGCTGCGGCCACGTGGCCTCCATCCGGAGCCAGGCGGGGGCCACACGGAGACCACACCCCCAGCCGGGGGAGAGGAGGAGCACCAACTGGGCCGCGGCGGGAAGGCCAGCTACCACTGTGGCTGTGTGGCCTCCGTCCGGAGCCAGGCAGGGGCCACCCGGACCTGGAGACCACACCCCCAGCCGGGGGTGAGGAGGAGGAGGAGCACCAGCTGGGCCGCGGCGGGAAGCAAGTGGCCAGGTACCTCGGAAGCCGGGGCGGCGGGTGGGTAGGCGACCCCGATGCTCAGCCCCATCCAGGGCTTTGATTGTGTGGAGTCGTGAGAGTAGATCGGGGTTTCCCTTTAATATCAGTGGGTGGGTTTGGTGTCTTGCACGGAAGACAATAGAAGGAGCCGCAGTAGGGCTAAACACAATTTTTTTGCATGATGGTCACGGGACCCAGGAGAGGGGGATCGCAACCCCCCACCCACTGATATTAAAGGGGAAACCCCGATCTACTTTCACAACTCCACACAATCAAAGCACCATAAGGTAATGTTTTGGGCCAACTAACATGGCAGACTGTCAGATTAGTCGGCTTCAAGTTTGTGACGTCATGTCATCTCCTGTTTGTAATACCTCCATGCTTTAAGGACTTGAGTCGGGAGAAGGGGGTGGAGCTAATTTAGCCATGCCCACCTATTTGGCCACGCCCACCTATTTGGCCACTCCCACAAAATTTCCCTTATTTCCAAAGCCAAAAGTTGACAGGTATGAGTTCCATAGACCAGTGATCCTCTGGGTGAGAAGCTACTTTCTCTTATTTGTTTGAGAACTATTGCCCAAAAGTTTCATGGAGTGCCCCTGAGCTGCTCCCACCATACACGCACATTTTACTTCAGCTTCCAGGAGCGACGCGGGTGGCGTGGGCCAGATGAATCGCAGTAAACCAATTCATGTGTATTCACAGGGGCTTCTGGGAATTGAAGTCCAAGAACATCTGGAGTGCCAAGGTTCACCATCATGGCTATAGGGCTTATTAGGCTGCTGCAACCCAATTGGAGGAGCAAAATGCTTTCTGAACATGGGGATCACACCAAAAAGCATTTTCTGTTGGATTGGGGCCGCGAGGCGGCAGTTGGGTCCCGGAGGAGACTGGTCAAGGAGAAGACGCGAGACAAGATGGAGCGAAGACCAGTGGTTTATTGAGGGAAAATCATCATCATATATAGGAATACAAGGCGGCGTGTGATAGAATCGTCATCTGACAGAAAATCATATCGCATGTTTACACGGGTTAATTGGGAGCCTCTCCCGGGGAAGTTAATTAACTAAATTAAACACTGGCAGGGGAAGTCCATTGTTCCAAGCTTACCCAAGAGTAAACATGGCCATTGTTGACGTTAGGGCTTGGGGTAATTCGCAGGTGCGATATTACCTATTACCTAACCGCTTAGTTAGACATTCAATTTCCTCCTGCTCGGACTGTTTGTCAAGTCAGATATGGGTGAATCAATCTTATGACTATTAATCCGCTCCCCAATTTCTGTCCCCTCGGAGCCCAAGGCTCGGAGCAATCTCACAAGGCATGGCCTCTGTCAGGGACAGTATGCCAATTGTGCTCGCGGATCCCACAATTTTCCTCCTGTCCTCAACCTCAAGTGACTTTTTCAAAACTGCTTTACAGCAATCCAGGAGAGCCAGCATAGACAAGCCCTGTGTCTCTCTTTTTAGGACGTCATCCTGGAAAAGGTGGAGAAACCTTGGGCTATGTTGGGTCTTTAGTTTGCCAGAAACTGAGGCGGATCAGATCATCCAGCCATTTCGGAAGAGAAAAGCATTTTCAGTATCATAGGGCAAGTGGTGTATGGTGGGGAAGGAAAGTGGCTGCTTACCCCTTTCACACTCCCCCGCCATTTTTCTTCTCAAACTGACAAGCTCCTGTACCTGTTTTTCAACCCAAAACTACACCCATCATCAGGTAAATTATAGGAACAAACCATAGCATAGTAGGAGAGTAAGAACTTTAGAAAGTTACTTTTTTGGACTATAGATTCTGGAATCTTCCAGCCCGGATGTACAATGGGTGGTCATGTCCTGGAAGCTGCAATTCCCAATCCCATCCCACCCCACCCCAAAACAAACTTTTGCTAAGCATTCAGGAGAAGATATGCTATGTACCCCTGGTGTGACCAGTGACAAAATGATCTCCAGTAGCAGGTGTAAAGGTAAAGGTTGCCCTTGCTTGAAAATGAGTTGTATCTGACTCTAGGGTTCAGTGCTCATCTCTGTTTATAGCCAAAGAGCCAGCGCTGTTTGCGTCTGCAGAAGTTTCCATGGACATGTGGCATGGAGGGCATGGAATGATGTTTACCTTCCCACCAAAGTGGTACCTGTTTATCTACTTGCAATTTCTTGCTTTCGAACTGCTAGGTTGGCAGAAGCTGGGGCAGAGATGGGAACTCACTCCGTTGTGAAGTACTTGGGTCTCAAACTGCTGACCTGCCGAACTTCCAGTCGTCATGTTCAGTGTCTTAACCACTAAGCTACCACAGGCCCTATAGTAGTATTTTATGGAAGCATAAAATCTCTGCATAGAGAACAGCTGCTAGTCAAAATGCATCCTACTGGACTAGGTGGGCAAATTGACTTTGTTTTCTATAGCTTCCTGTGGTTGTTTCTGTAACGCCTTCATAACTTCTACTTTGACTCTCAGGTCAAATATTTCTGTATCAAAAATTGGTTTAACCATTATAGGAGTTAAAATGTTTGGCAATTACCATGTGGCAAACCATTCAGAAGATGATCTGGAGTTGACAATAGACTGACATGGCTAGCCATCTAGAAGTTGATCCTATGGAAATATCTACCATGGGATCAACAAACATGACATGATTCTGATTTCTCGTGCATGATGAAGCAAAAAAAAAAATCTTATCTTGATCCCCATAGATTCTTTTCTGAGTTCCATGTCTTGTTTTTACCCCAACAGTATGAAGTAACCTGTGTTATATGTATGTTATATACTACTAGCATATTTGTGCCCGGCCAGCCGGGCAGTTTTTATTTGTGGGTTGTTGTTGGTTTTTTTGGTTAAGGGTGGTTTGGGTGGGGGTGTTTTGCATTTGTGGTTTGTGACCTTTTTTTGATCTTTTTTGTTGTGTATTTTTGCGTGAAGAACGGGCTGCCTGTCGGTTCCTCTTTTCCTCATTGCTGCTTCAAATTTTGGTTTCGATGCAGCAATGGAGAAAAGGAGGAGCCATCAGTCAGCTGGCTCTTCCCCCGGTAAGGTCCGTTAGGTAAGTCGAGGGAGAAGGAGGCAGAGAAGAGCTATCTGCCTGACGATGTTCTCTCCTCTATGTCTCCTTTTTCTCCTAGCTTACCTAACTGGAGATCGGCGGGCAGTGATCCGGAAGGGGTGGTGCTCTCCCTTGCGGATTGCTGGCTGCTGCTTTTGTATTACCTTTGTTGGAAGTACAAAGGCAGTAGCCAGTCATCCGCCAGTGAGTGTGCTTTCCCTGACAAACTGCTGCCTGCTGGTGGTATTTCTTTCCACCCCGGCTCAACTGACCTTGAGGCTGGCGGTGGTCTTGCTGTGTCTTCAGCGGGGTAGCATGGAGGAGAGGGAGTCCCTCTTCTCCCTGTTGCTCCAGGAAAGAAGGCCGGCAGGTGTCTTGACATGTTTTTTGGGGGGGTTTGTTTTGCGAGGCTGTGAGACGCTGCGTCTGCCTGCAGAGGACTTGCGCTCCTGTTGTGGGAGGCCATCATGTTTTTATTTTATTTTTTGCCTACCGGCTTTTTCAGCATTCTGCGCGCTCGCGCCCTTCAGCCTGATTGGCTGAAGTGCTCACGGCGCGTAGGACGCTGGGACTTGGAGTTTTGTTTGTTTTGTTTGCGTTCGTGCGGTGGGTTTTTTCTGCAGCTCGATTTCAATAGGACGCACCATGTTTCTCAACATTCTTTTTGCTCGTGCCTGTCAGCCTGATTGGCTGAGGTGTGGCGTGGTGCAGAGGATGTTGGGAATTGAAGTTGTTTCCCTTTGTTCCCATTTGTGGGGCTGTTGCCCCAATGCCGGCTTCGGCAACCTTGCAGCGCTCTGTGGTCCGGGTTCGGGCAAGTGCAAGTACAGGATAAGATAGTCGGGTGCGGGCGTGTATACCGGAGTCCAATGGTTAACGCCCCTATTTATAGGTAAAGAAGAAAGTTGGTCATGCAAATCAAACTGAGGTAACAATGAAAACTTCTCTGTTTTATAATCTACAGCAGTGATGGCAAACCTTTTAGAGACCAGGTGCTCAAGGGGGCAGGGGAGATGTGAGACAGGGACCACACGTGCCAGTGATGTCACATGGGTGCATGTGCACACACCCACATTACATCGACATAGGCCACCTGCCCCGCCCTGGACAAGCCTTGTGCCAGCAGTCCCTGTCATGGACAAGTTTCACATTGCCCCACCCCCACCCTCGACAAGCCTTGCACTGGCAGTCCCTGCCATGGACAAGCCTTGTGCTCCACCCGCCCTAGACAAGCCTTGCACCAGTAGTCCTTGCCATGGACAAGCCTCATGCTGCCCCTTGCCCTTGACAAGCCTCATGCTGCTCTCCCACCCTGGACAAGCCTCACAACAGCAGTCCCTGTCATGGACAAACCTCATGTCGCCCCAGCAAACCTTGCGCCGATAGTCCCTGCCACGGACAAGCCTTGTGCTGCCCCCCTGCCCTGCACAAGCCTCGCACTAAGCCCCCCTGGACAAGCCTTGCACCAGCAGTCCCTGCCATGAACAAACCTCACACCACCCCAGACAAGCCTTGCATCACCTCACCAAGCCCAGGGACAAGCCTCCAGCCATCCCATCCTGTGCCACTGGCCCCAATAGCAGTGCTGCTTCCCGACCCACCCATCTCCCTCCACCAATGGAGAGACAAGAGGGCAGGCTGAAATCCTGCCTGGGCACAGGAGTGTGTTCATGTACCCATTGGTGCTGGTGGGGTGGGTTTTGCCCGCAATGGTGTGCGTGCCCACAGAGAGGCCTCTCCATGCCACCTTTCGGACGTGTGCCTTAGGTTCGCTACTGCTCTTCATTGTTCCCCAACTTTTGGTTTTTCAACTTCAATTCTCAGAAGCCTAAGTCAATTCCCCAAAGCACTGATCAGCCAATGTACTGACTTAGACTTCTGGGAAGTACAAAAACCAAAGGTTGGGGAATACTGCTCTAAAATATATAGAGAAGATGTGCAACCTTATTCAAAGAATTCTTGATATAAGGATTTATTTCCTTCATCTGTTAAATATTTGGGCAAACAGGCACCAGTAGGCCAAACATCATAGCATGACAGCCAATACAGGCTTATAAAATGGTTTTGAAATAACTGGTAAAGATATTCACTATCTGTTTACAAATAATTGTGAAATATATGCAGACAGACATACAGAAATAATCAGCTATTTCATCAAGAGAGTGAAGGTGGTGGCCATTAGCCACCATACTGCATCATTTTAAATATGTGTTTGGTTAAAAATTTACTCCTCCCCCCCACACCAGGAATGGGCAGTGTGGCAATCCATTATGCCCAACCCCATACAGTTTTGTAGGGTTGATGGGGGCCGAGTCACTTTCCCTCAGACAGCTTTGTGGGACAGATGGCCATTTTGCCCTTCCTCCACCACATGGCACTTCCTGGTGTGGTAGTGGAAGTGTTGGGGAGCCACATGAAATGGTGCCATGGGCCGCATCCAGCCCGCGGGCTGCAGGTTGAGAATCCTTGATCTAACCCAAGCATGTGAAATGTAATACAGGAAGGTTACACTGCAGCAGCTAATAGCGTGTTTATAGCCCCACATTTTAATGGACCTGAAAGATGTGTCAAAATACATTAGTTTTAGGTGTTAGATGTCACACTAAGGGAGCTTTGACCAGAAAGTTCTTCAACATTCCTCATCATGTTGAAAGTTCTTCAACATTCCTCCTTGCCACAAGTGGGAGTTTGATCACAGACATGCTTTGAGGTAAAGGACCAACTTATACTAAGTAAAAAGATGTGTGTATGTGTGTGTGTGTGTGTGTGGGGGGGGGGGGAATCTGTAATTAGAATTCACCAGGGTATAGCGAGTCACGTTGGGCAGCTGAAGAAAAAGCAATGAGCATAAGCTTGTTCAGCCTGTGGTAATTTTTTATTTTAATTTTTTAAAATTCTGATTTCCAATTGGTATAGCCGCCCAACTCGGAACGACTCTAGGTGGCTTACAACATTTAAATCAATACCACAATCTAAAAACATAAAAATGGTGAAAACTCCAATTAAAAATACAATAAGAAATTGCCCTGACAACTCAAAAGAGCGGGGGAGCGATATTACTATATCAGCCAGCATATAAACATGTATATAAACATGTAAATCTATAAAAGTGGGTTGTTGCTTCCAAAAACTAACAACAAATAAATCATATTAGTTGTTCAATTGTCATAAGACTTGCTGTAACCAGAATTCAGAGTATCGGCCCTAACTCTTGAGGTGCTTTCTATACAGAAGCAAGCCCACTATTAGAAATAAACATATTGAAGACATCCATTTCAGTTTTATTTGTTGAGAAGTTTTGGTAAATATTCAGCATTTTTCTGACCTAATTTACTGTTGTTTTCAAGTCAGAAGTATGTCCAAGTCACTTGGGCCCTTCAGTCTCTTGGGATTTCAGTAGCTGACCTTTATCAGATTGGCATTCAGCAAAGAACTGATGGGTCATTCTATGCACTTTACTGCTCTGGAGTTTAGTCTGGGCATAGAGGAGAAGAATTCTCATTAACTACCAGTGCCACCACTACTCACTGATTTCAAATACTGAATTTAAAACATGAAAGAGCTTCTCTTTAAATGACAGACTAGCCATACCTGTTTATTGGAATGTGTCAGTATGGACTCAGCTACACAGAACACTAACAAAAGCTTTTAGGTTAATAAATTCTGGGCGTTGCCACTGTATTGCCCTGATATGGAGCAGCATTTTACACCTATCTTCTATACATCTCCAGTTCCTCTTCCTCTCCTTAAACCAGTGATGGGCAGTCTTGGCCCTCCAGCTGTTCTTGAACTTCAATTCCCAGAGGCTCTGATCAGCAGGAGTGCTGATTTGGGCTTCTGGGAATTGAAGTTCAAGAACAGCTGGAGGGCCAAGACTGCCCATCACTGCCTTAAACCCTCAAGTCAAATTCTAACATTGTATTCTCTTATTTCAGGGAAATTGCTTTATAATCACATTTGGAATTGACTTCTTAGAGCAGGAGTTCTAAACCTTTTTAATCTGGGGGCCTGGTCATTCTACCTCAGACAGCTTCAGGGGCTGGATGGCCATTTTGCCCTTCTTCCACCACATGGCACTTCCTGGTGTGGTGGAGGCAGTGGGGGCCACATGAAATGGTGTCATGGGCCGCATCTGGCCCACAGGCCATAGGTTGAGAATTTCTGTCTTAGAGCACCCACTATCTTATCTTAGCAAAAATACACATGGTTTCTGTGTTAAACACATTGTGGATTAAGGATCTAAGCCACAAGAATTGACGCATATCTCATGTTTGAGCAGGATAGAAACTGTGTACAGTATTGGAAGAAGTACGTTAAAAAAAAACTTGAGAGCAAAAGCCAGGATCTACAGTAGAAAACATTATTATTTTAGCATCCGTTCCCAAATCCACATGATTTCCTGCAATTTCTTGCTAACCTGACATAATAAAAGCAGTGTCACATTAAAACTATTAGTTGTGCATTTCCCTCTTTTACTTCTGATACGTCCAACTGCCTTCAAAAAGTACATTTAGTATTTTCAGTTCATGCATCCTGCCTTTAGAACCGCCTATAAATTGACTTGATTTGAAATAATTTATTAAATTCAGAAAAAATGTTATTCAGATAAAGTTAATAAATTGAAGAGGACAGGGAGTATAAGAATGCTATGAGAATTATTAGTTTTGTACAAGTCACTTATAGGCAAACAGCAAGGCTTTTTATGACCCATTTTATATTCAAAATGTGTTGGGAAATGGAAAAAACCTTGCCACAGACCAAAATGTTTTTTGCTTTCATCCTTCTTATTGTTCACTGTGCACATCAGATAGAGAGACATAAATAGAGCATATGAGAAATAAAGGAAAATAACAAAATATGTTCATATATATTTTTCCTTAACATATTAACCTACAACCAGCTTGCAATTATCACATGGGTTGTTGAGTTTCTGACCATTTTTCCCTCAGCTGTTCAAAGTATATTTAGAAAAACCACCAACCTTTGAGGAATAACTTTCTACCGAGCCACAGAAATTGAAATAGCTGTAGTGCCGTTGTACCAAGGGGGGAAAACAACCCTCTGATGTCCAGAATGCATACACACAATATCCACTCTGCTCCTAACTTTTATTACAGTAGCAGCAACTGCCCCTAGTTTCAGTAGCAGGTTATTTCCACAAAATGCAATGAGCTTGTCAGTTAAATTGCTCCTCCTTTCTTTTACCTTTGCTCAAAACAAACAAACAAACCTGTTTGCAAGTCAGCTCTTAAAACAGTATTTTGAGAGGTTGGGAAATGTTATGTTTTTGGACTGGGGGATTCTAGGAACTGGATTTTTTTAAAAAAAATGTTTCCATGCCCTGTGTGGGTGTATATGGGTGTGGTTTTTTTTATAAAAAAACTGAGAACAAATAGTTTGCAATAGCAACCAAAAATTAGATGCAGATGATCTAACAATTTCAATTACCATGTATCGTTTTGAAAACAGGGCTATTTGTAGTTCTAGTGAATGAGAAACCTGTATAGTAAGTTCAACATTCTGCATGAGATGGACTTGAGCCTCACCTCACTAAGGGATCAACGCTCCCTCACAGAACGTACAACATGGTATGTAGCCTTGCCTTCCAAGTGAGAGGAAAGGGCTGTATCAAATGGAAGAAAACTCTGAGATGGAATTCTACATAAATTCACTCAAAAGTAAGCTCCACGGTATTGAAAACAGCTTCTTGCCAGGCCCTCTTCAAAATGCATGGGTTTCTAGGCTTGGCTTATGTTCATTCTCTGTGTGCTTCTGGCTGAAAAAATGTGAGCTAATGATGGATTCCAACCTGGTGATATATTTTTACAGTACAAACAGTCAACTATTATAACACAACAGCTGTATACTTTATCCACTCTGTCTTTCACTCTCCCTCGCAGGACTTGAATTCAGTCATTTGAAGAGCTACTTTTTGTAAAAAGCTCTAAAAGGTGTGAAGTTACAAAAAACACATCTTTACCTGCTGGCACCAAGAATTTGCTGGCTAAGGATGATGTAATGTGTCATGTAGCATATTTAGAGGGTGACATCTAGAGGAAAGTAGTATTGCAACTGGGGTGGAAAAGGGACAGATCTTGCTACTGCTCACCTAGATAGCCCTGGCCTGAGACAGAATGGATGGAGTAGCATTTTTTTTTTTTGGCAGGGGGGATAGAAAACCCATCAAACTTCGAAGGCCAGGTACATAATCAAGAATGAATGGGTTGAAATTTTCGAGCCAGGGGCAGGAGCCCCCCAGTCGCAAACAAAAAAAGGGAACTTCAATTCCCAACGTTCCTTGCACCGTGCCGCGCCAGAGCCAATCAGACTGAGCGGTGCGTTCGAAAATGCGCCACGGCCAATCAAAAAAAAAGCCGCAGGAAACAAACCGCTAAAGTAGCAAACACACGCAGGCAAAACTACAAGCCCCAGCGTCCTGTGCACCATTAGCGCACAGAACGCTGAGGCGGCCGGCGCGCGAAAAATAAAAGTTAAAAAAATGCCCGCCGCTGCTGCCATTGTTCCCCACGGGCCAGCCAGCATGGCCCGTGGAGAAAAAAGCAAAAAAAGGGGGGCCCCAGAGCCCTTCTTCCCCACGGGCCAGCCAGCATGGCCCGTGGGGGAAAAAAGGAACCCCCCGCCACTGCCCTTCCCCACGGGCCAGCCAGCATGGCCCGCGGGGGGGGAAGGAACCCCCCGCCGCCGGTGCCCTTCCCCATGGGCCAGCCAGCATGGCCCGCGGGGAAAAAAAAGGAACTCCCCTACCGCCGGTGCCCTTCTTCCCCACGGGCCAGCCAGCATGGCCCGTGGAGAAGAAAGCAAAGAAAGCCCCCCCCCCCCCCCCGCCAATGCCCTTCCTTCCAACGGGCCAGCCAGCATGGCCCACGGGAAAGAAAGCCACTGAAAAAGTTAAACCCCAAAAACAAACCAAAAACAATCAAAAACACTCAAAAATCCAAAAAGAAAACACAAACACAGCCAAAAACAAACAATAAAAAACACACAGAGACCCCCCCAAAAAAAATCCAAACCACCCCCCCCCCCCACCCAAAAAAACAACAACCAGAGAGCCTACCAACAGATGTCTTGACTTCATGACCACCAGAACTCAAATGAGCAAAGAAAGGAAACACTTACCGGAAGCACCCAGAGGACAGAAGAGAAGAATTGTAGAGAGGAAGCAAAGCTCACCAGGCAGTTCCCTGGACCAAACAACGAAATGGCTAACTCTGTGAACAACACGGTGTAACAGCAGAATGTAAACATGCATCAAATCCGTATGTGGGAGTCCGAAACAGGAATTCCAAGTAGGAGGGTCCAAGCAGAAAAGTCCTAGAAAGTCGTAAACAGTCGGAAATCCGGGTGCTACAGCAAGGGTTGAACTTCAAGAGTAACAAGGAGGTAAGTCGTTGCAGAAAGGTAAGTAGTCAGTCGTCCATATCCTTCCGGTAAAATTGATATTTTGTAGTCCTTTATCAAGACTCTGCAACATTCAAGCGAAATACAAATACTAATACACTATCAATGCACAATAAATATATATGCACAATAAACATAGTCTAGTATTCTCAAACAGTTGTTTGGTCCAGGGAACTGCCTGATATGTCCTATTGATTCTCTTTTATATATTTGGGATACTCATTGATTTTTGGATGAATGCGATTTAACATCATTGTTATCATTGCTTGATTTTACATTCAGCTCGTACAGCATGACATTCTGAGTTCTATCCCTGTTTCCCACACTTTCCCCTTACAGTTCGACCGGGTTGCTCCACTTTAGACATTAAACCACTTTTGATTTTATCTTATTGACTCCTCTTCCTTAGGGTGGTTTCTCCAACTTATACGCAGAGTACATAATGCGCAATGCAGGGATGGAGGAATCACAATATGGGATCAAAATTGCTGGGAGAAACATCAACAATTTGAGATATGCAGACGATACCACCCTAATGGCAGAAAGTGAGGAAGACCTAAAGAACCTCTTGATTGGATTGAAGGAGGAAAGTGCAAAAGCTGGCCTGAGACTCAATATCAAGAAAACCAAGATAATGGCAACAGGCCATATCAGTCCCTGGAAAATAGGTGGGGAAGAAGTAGAAGGAGTGACATATTTTACTTTCTTAGGATCAAAGATCACTGCAGATGGAGATTGCAGCCATGAAATAAAAAGTCGACTAATTCTTGGGAGACAAGCTATGAGAAACCTGGGGAACTGTGGGTTGCCCGCGTAAGCGGGGAATCTTATGATATTAAAATACTTTTCCCGAAAGGTTCATTTGCCGGCCACAGTCAAGCTATTAGTCAGAACAAGACTTCCCAACTTGGAAGCACGGATCTTGCTGGAAAAGTTAGATAAGGATTGGACAATACATTCCTGAAGCTGCTTCCTGACTGACTGGCCACATCCTGGCTCAGCAATAGCCACGGATGCTTCCCTGAGTTAAGGTAGATGCTGTTAGTGCCTAGGGAAACAGATGCTACTTTAGATTAGAGACCCTTTCCTATAGTGTAGATGTGACATAGAATATGCTTAGCAAGAGGGCCACTCTGTACCAAGGGGCGGTGACCACCTCAAGGTCATTCTGCCCACAGGCAGGGTAATAAAAACCTTTTGCCCACCTCATTTTGGGGCTGGACCACCATATCACGGGCTCGACATGTCTTTATTCTAGCGCAGCAGGGCTTCACATTACAACAGGGAACATAGTCAAAAGTAGAGACATCTCACTGCAAACAAAGGTCTGCATAGTCAAAGCAATGGTATTGCCAGTGGTAATGTATGGGTGTGAGAGCTGGACCATTAGAAAGGCTGAGTGAAGAAAAATAGATGCCTTTGAGATGTGGTGCTGGAGGAGAGTTTTGAGAGTCCCCTGGACAGCGAGGAGAACAAATAGGTCAATATTAGAAGAGATTAGCCCTGACTGCTCATTAGAAGGACAAATAACAAAGATGAAGCTAAAGTATTTTGGACATCAAATGAGAAGAGAAGATTCACTTGAGAAAGCCTTGATGCTGGGGAAGGTGGAGAGCAAAAGAAGCAGGGGACGGCCGAAGATGAGATGGCTGGATGGTATTGTAGACACAATGGGCACAGAGCTGTGTGGACTGAGGAGGATGGTGGAGGACAGGGGTGCCTGGAGAGCAATGGTCCATGGGGTCACAAAGAGTCGGAGCCAACTGTGCGACTGAACAACAACAAAAGCCTTCTGGGAATTGAAGTTCCCCTGTGGGGCGTGTGCTAATCAGAAACAGAGCCATCATTCTGATTGAATGAAAGTTAATTGAGTGGTGGATTTATAGGCCATCAGTGGGCCAGGATACCTAAGAGACCGCATCGGCCTGAGGACGTCTGTCCATCCAACCAGAGCGGACCAGAGGGACTCTCTAATCGTTCCATCAGCCAGAGGGGCTCACCTCTCTGGCACAAGGAGGAGAGCCTTCTCCATGTCTGCGCCGGCCCTCTGGAACCTCCTGCCAACAGAGCTACGTCTCCGGACAGAATTGCTGCCTTTCAGAAAAGAACTTAAAACCTGGCTGGCAGGTGTGGGGTGCAGGTGGAAGGGTAACCTCCATTGGGTGGCTGGTGTAGAAGAACTCCTCCCCATGGTGCCTTTGGATCCTGCATCCCTTGTTTTAGAGGGTGGGTAGTTTTAACTGTTTTTAACATGTTTTTAAATTGTGATTGTGAACCGCCCTGAGTCGACCTTGGCCGAGTGGCAGTATATAAATTTGACAATTAAATTAAAATTAAATTAAAATTAAATTAATTAAATTGTTTGTACAATCTATAGAGGTCAATAATGTGTGTGAGTGTGCATGCATGTGTGTTTGTGCAAATGTATGTACACAGCATACACGGGAAAGATTTACAGGTTTATTGGTTTCCCATCCCCAGAACCCATGGCAGAATAAAACCAGTTCTAGATTGAGAGGGGGAAGGGCAAAATGTCCACATCTACTTTCTTTTAGTCTGAGTCTAGAAGAATGGAAGTGGTGTTGGAATGTATTTTATTTTACTGTAGGGCCTCTGCTATTGCAGGCATCTAGAAATGGTATATGGCTCTCTCTTTGACTTGGAGGGTATTGAAGGAAGTCAAAGCAATGTCTTTGAGAGGATGTGACACTGGTTAGGGGCAGGCATTGGAGGCATTGCTTCGCATCGTATGGATCCAAATCTTCATTTGTATACTACACTCCCCAAATGCTCCATTTTGCCCCCCTTAAAGCTGTGGTTAAATTGCTGTACTGTGGCCAAAAGAGTTCGATACTGATGGGGACCAAGGTTGACTTAGTCTTCTACCCTTCTGTTGTGTATTGAATGTATTTGTAACCACACAAATGAGTGGATGTAACAATCTCTAATAGTAACACTGTAACCTTCTGTATGAGGACGCGAGCTAGTGGCCACCGGGGGCAGTAGCGAGTGCCTAGCTCACATGGTACACATTCCTCAAATGCCTTCAGCTGCGCGGGAAAGATTCCCGTGCTCACCTCACCTGGACGAGAAGGGCGTGACTAAGGATGACGTCACATGGACAGTAGCCAATGCCCTGTCGAAGAGCCATATTCAATTGTATAGCCACCACATAAAAGGAGCTGTTTGTCCGCCATTACCACATGTTCGTACTGTACTCCATGCAATAAAGATGTGCTAGGCTAGTTTACAGCCGTTTCCATTGTCTTGAGTCCCAAACATTAAATTGGCGACGAAGGTGGGATCTATGGATTCCCACGGGGACAAGACACATTCACAGCAACCGGTGTTCAACGTGACCCAGCCCGAGCAATGGGACTGGTTCGAGATGCACTTCAAGAGTACGGAAGCGGTTGCCGGCATCACCGACGTGGGAAAGAAGAGAGGTCTTCTCATCACGATGCTCGGTTTCCACGCAGTGCAAGCGCTGATGGATCTGGTGGCACCACGAGAAGTGGAACAGGTTTCTGTAACAGAACTGCTGGCGACCCTGAGAATCCACTTCAAGCCCAAGGTATCCTTCTTCTCTGCCAGGGCTGCGTTCGTGAGGAGGGACCAAAAGCCGAGTGAGTCCGTATCCGAGTATGCGGCGGCCCTCCGTTTGGCGGCAACCCCATGCGAATGGCGGGAAATTCTAGACATGGCCCTGAGGGATAGGCTGCTCTGCGGGATGCGAGATGGGGAAACCCAAAGGAAGCTCATGACCTGAGGCCACGACCTCACCTTCAAAGAGGTACTACAAGAGGCCCTAGCCGCTAAGTCCACAAGGGTTGGGTACAAGCTTCTCAAAGCAAAGCCACCACAAGTAGAGGCAGCTGCATCCGCAGTCCAGGCGACTTGGAGGGCGCCCCCTGCCCCGCACTCGCCCACATCCTCAGAGGCCTCCGCCACCCCAGGCTCCAGTGAAGATGAGGGAGTCCGGAAAGTCAGAAAGGGGCTGAGCGAGAAGAAAGGGAAAGGGGGTCGGCGCTGCGACGGCTGCGGAGTATCCCACGAGCGGAGCAAGTGCCCATTCCGGAAGGCTGAGTGCCACAACTGCGGACGGAAGGGCCACATCGCCAGGGTTTGCAAGCAACGGCGGGATGATAGCAAGCGCCCCACGAGGAGACAGGATGGCGTCGGCAGAGTCTACGATGGCGGCGATGACCTGGAGGGGTACCACATGTACCGAAGAGTACATGCGGAAGACGACCTGGCCGTCCACAGCGTGTCCTTAGGGCAACCACGTTTTTATATTGAGGTACTGTTGCAAGGGGTTCCCGTTAAGATGGAAATAGACTCGGGGTCTGTATACTCCCTCATTTCCCATAAGGAGTTTTTGCGCATTCCCCCCAAGGAGCGACCCAGACTCAAAGAGATGAGGTCGAACTTAAGAGACTGCAGGGAAATGGGATCCCAGTGTTGCTGGTTGGGGATTTTGAAATACAGTATAAGGGACTCAGGAGGAAACTCCCTCTAGTAGTTCTAAGGGAGGGGGGTGTAACCTCCTGGGAACACAATGGTTCAAACCCCTGGACATCTTCATAGGAGGCGTCCATGCCATCGGGGGGGGGATGAGATTCAGGCAGTGTGCAACGCACACCCCGAGGTATTCAAGAAGGGGCTCGGGAAGTACAAGGGCCCCCCAGTTTCTTTCAACCTAGACCCGGAGGTCCGCCCAATCAGACTCAAGCCACGTCTGGTTCCATTCGCCCTGAAGGACAAGATTGAGGCGGAACTTGACAAACTGGTGGGTCAGGGAATTTTAGTGCCTGTGGATTCTGCAGAGTGGGAAACTCTTATTGTTACAGCGCTGAAAGCAAATGGGGAGGTGCCGATTTGCGCTGATTACAAGTGTACAATCAACAAGGTAATCCGCCCTAATGCCTATCCGGTGCCGGTAGTTAGCCATCTGCTAGCCACTTTACATGGGGAAAAGTTTTTCGCCAAATTAGATCTGGCACAGGCGTACCAGCAGCTATCAGTAACACCCGCTACAGCTGCTGCGCAAACCATTGTAACTCACAAGGGGGCATTCAAGGTGACGCGCCTACAGTTTGGGGTGAACTCGGCGCGGGGATATTTCAGTCCCTTGTGGAACGTTTGTTAAAGAGGTTACCGGGCGTCCTGCCATACTTCGACAACATATTGATATCTTGGGGGAGCGAAGCAGAACTGGCCCAGAGATTAGATAAAGTCCTTACAGTGTTCGAATCCGCGGGATTGAGGCTGCAGAGGGACAAATGTGTGTTTCTGGCAAGAGAGGTTGAGTTCCTGGGGTTCTGTATAACCCCTGAGGGGGTGAAACCCGCCGAGTCCAAAGTCTCAGTCATCCAAAACACCCCTTGCCCCACCGTGAAACCAGAGCTACAATCCTTCCTGGGGCTGCTGAATTTTTACCATTCTTTCCTGCCCGGGAAAGCATCGATTGCAGAGCCCCTGCATAGGTTACTAAAGAAGGATGCGGTTTGGCGGTGGGGGGAAAATCAAGAGCGGGCTTTCAGGGAACTCAAGCGGCTTCTCTCCTACTATTGGGTATCTTCACCTCAGACAAGCCCACTCCTCAGATCCTTTCCCCAAGGATGCTTCGGTGGGCTATTTTCCTTAATGCGTACAAGGGTTCATTAGAGTACCACCCCGGGAAAGACATAAGCCATGCTGACGCACTGGGACCCAGCTGGGACCCAAAATGTGAGATAGAGCAAGACAGCCAACTCCTCCTCATAGAAGCCCTAAATGCACCCCCCATACTTCCCGTGGAGATCACTGCAGCCACGGCAAAGGATAAAACCTTAGCCCTTGTGAGATCCTGGGTACAGAAGGGGTGGCCCACGGTTTCCCCCGCAGACGAGTTTGCTGCATTTTTCAGGAAGAGGGTTGAGTTGTCCACAGAAAGGGGGTGCCTCCTGTGGGGGGAGAGGGTGGTGGTCCCAGAATCATTAAGAGCAAGGGTGCTACGGCTTTTACATGTCAGCCACCTGGGGATCGTGCGCTCTAAGGCGCTGGCCTGAAGCTATTTCTGGTGGCCACAGCTAGATGCAGACATTGAACACATGGTGAACACCTGCGAAAGTTGCCAGAGCTCTCGCCCTGAGGAATCCCGCCTTCCACACAGAGAATGGGACACAGCTAGGGGGCCGTGGTCCCGCCTCCACATAGACTTCGCAGGTCCATTCAGGGGTTCCTTTTTCCTACTGGTAGTGGATGCATACTCCAAGTGGTTAGAAGTGATTCCAATGCGCAGCACCTCATCGGCCGCAACCATAAAACATCTGCGCCGGCTGATAAGTACCTTCGGGATACCTGACGTCATTGTGAGTGACAATGCAAGTACTTTCACGTCGGCTGAATTCCAGGCATTCTTGGAATCCAACGCCATTCGGCACATCACCTCAGCCCCCTTTCACCCTGCAAATAACGGCCAGGCGGAACGCCTGGTGCGCACAATGAAAGAGGGACTGCGGCACATGGGACCAGGCGATCTGGACCGGCAGCTCTGCCAGTTTTGTTGGCATACAGGGTAATGCCATTGGCGTCGGGATTCTCCCCCGCTGAACTCCTTATGAAAAGGAAATTGCATTCATTGTTAACCAGGTTGGATCCCACCAGGGTGGAGGATAGGGGAAGAAACATTGAGCACAGCCCCACAAAAAACTTTCAGATAGGTGAACCTGTACATTGTAGGAACTACGCAACTACGGGGCCAGCCTGGGTGCCCGGGGTAGTCATTAACCAAACGGGACCAGTGTCATACTGCGTCGAGACCAACACGGGTCTCCTCTGGAGAAGGCACGCCAACCAACTAAGGCATCAAGTGATTGGGGGGCCGGACAGAGGTCCCCAGCAGCAAAACTCAACGTTAGGGTCCTCCCCCACCCGCTTACCCCAAGGGGGAGAAAACGAAGGGCAACAGTCCCAAACAAGGACCTGCAGGGTCCTCTGAAGTTTCCTCCTCGGGACGGGTCGACGCGTCTGTAGTTCAGGCAATAGGTTTTGCGTGACGAGTGTCTGGGTAGAGCTCGGAGCGTGGCCTGCTGCCACGGGCCCTCAGTGGCCTCTGCGCTGTCAGGGGTTCACAGCTGACCCTGAGCGGAACGCGTTTTTCCGTTACTGCAAGCCTGCCGCGAAAGTCGGGAGCAAGCTGTAGGATGCCTCTCTGTAATGCCTCGCTGCTTGGGCCGTCTTCCCGATTGGCTGGCTTACCGACCGGGCTGCCGCACTGTCCTCCGGGCTGAATGGACGCAGTTCTAGCGCAGAACCAGACCGTTTGAGCTGTTTGTCCGCCATTACTGTAGAATCGGGGCCGTAAAGCGGCCCTTGAGGTCCCGGAGGAGACTGGTCGAGTAATGACACGAGGCAAGATGGAGCGAAGACCAGTGATTTATTGAGGGAAAATCATCAGTATATATTATGTTCAAGGCTGCGCATGGTAGAATGGTCATCTGACAGAAAATCACATCACCCATTTACCCGGGTTAATTGAGAACCTCTCTTGGGGAAGTTAATTAACTAAGGCAAACACTGACAGGGGAAAACCATTGTTCGAGGCTTGCACCAGAGTAAATATGGCTTATATTTGCACCAAGGATTAGGCTTGACTGCGAGTGAGTGATTGCCTAATATGTAACAGAGGTTAGCGATCTGCTCTCTCAGCGGAATCGCCGGTCAGGTCAGATGTGGGTGAATAAACCCTTATGATTTATAACTATTAATCCGCTCCCCCAATTTCTGGGCCTGCAGAGCCCACGGACCAGGAGCCTTCTCAACCGGAGTGGCCTCTGCCAGCCGCCGCGTTATGCCAATTGTGCTCGCGGAATCCATACATTACCACATGTTCGTACTGTACTCCATGCAATAAAGATGTGCTAGGCTAGCTTACAGCTGTTTCCATTGTCTTGATTCCCAAACACTAAAAAAAGAGAACCTCTTAAATAGGAAGGATCTGTTTAAAAAGGAGGAACACAAACATTTTGTGTCATGTGGTGTGTATTCCCTCCTTTCACCCCAATTGCTTGGGAAAATTTCCTTGCCTCACAGAAGCCACTGTGAGCCATTTGGTCACACTCTTTTTCTTCCTTCCTCTCATCGCTCCCCTGCCGCTGTGATGCTTTCCCTTGCCCCTGCCGGATTATTTTGTACTTTTTGGGACTGCCACCAGAAAAATGGGTGGAGTGGGAGACCCCAAATTAAGTGACCTGACAGAGGAAATCCCCTCTGTGGTAAATAGAAGGAAATCTGCACCAAGCCAAAAAATAAAATTAAATTAAAAAGAAGAAGCCCCTCCCAAAAGCCAAAGTGAAACTGAAATAGGTTTTTTGCTCTGCACATCCTTATTGATCATTATTGATCACCAGCTACCCGGTAGCCACCTTCTCCTGTTAATAGAAACATATACAGTACTGTATTTGATATTTCATGAAAGCATTGAACTATGTAGCTGTGGTCTCTGCATGTGATGAATCAGACCCTGACCTTTAAAGCTGTGGAAGAAACTTGATATTTTTTCAGGATTTCTAACACAAGTTGGTATGGTTTTCATTTTCTGCAATTCCTGTCTGTCTCCCCCTCTCCCCTCCCCCCCCCTTTTGCTCAACATTGTTCTGACAGCAGTTGTAATCTTCTTCTGCATAACAAAAATATTTCATACAATAGTCAGTGATCAAGGGGTGGAATAATATGTCTGCTTAACAGGGATGGCTCTGTCATTAGACACAAGGGAGGTGGTGGCCTCAGGCAGCAGCAGCAGCAGTTCTTTCTCTCTCTCTCCCACTGTTACCCCTGGATTTCTTAAGTTAGCCTGCTCTGGACCTACCCAGTTACCCAGATAGCACCATTGTTCCATCACCCATGTCAGAATTCATATCTATTGCTGGGTGTGTCATCGCCCCGCCCCTCCGAGCCTACCCAGACTAGAGGGCTCAAAAGGACACTGACCCTGCCATTGATGCTGCAGCTGCCGAAGACTTTGCACCTCTCCCCAGAGACAGCAACACCAGCCGGGGGATGAGAAGCAAGTGTGTCGCCGCCCTGCCCCTCCGAGCCCACCCAGACTGGAGGGCTCAAAAGGAGGCTGACCCTGCCATTGCCACTGCAGCCGCTGAGGACTTTCCGCCTCTCCCCAGAGACAGCAGCACCGGCGGCCCGGGGAGGGGGTTATTGTGTGGCTTTTCATTGCTTAGTAATGTTTTTCTGTATTAATCTGTAATCAGTTTATTGTTTGAATTTATATTATGCTGACATTGTTATCTTGTATTTGTAATATGCATGTATTTTTGTGGTTTGCCGCTTTGAGTCACACTGGTGCAAGTAATAATAATAATAATAATAATAATAATAATAATAATAATAATAATAATATACCCCTAGAATGGAGGAGAGGTGCCGTCTTGGGAAGCAAGATACAGGTTACCCCATCTGTGAAGGATACATTCTGAAACCTACCTTGGATACCTGGAAATGCAGATAACAGCAACTCCTATACAGTGACCTGTCCCCCAACACCATTCCATCTGGCCTGCGGCAATGGCCCCAGAAGCAGAAGCGCCTGCTGCCATTGCATCCAGCGCGCTCAGCTACCTGAGGGTGAGTAGTCCACCCTGTGGCGCGAAAACCTTGGGAACCCTTGGTCCTCTCTTTCCAGGGATCTTTCCTTGTAGAGCGAGTTGGAGTATTCTATACTTTATGTTGTTCCTCATGATATGGCCAAGGTATCGGAGCTTTCTTTGTTTGATCGTCTTAAACAGTTCTTGTTCTTTACCCATCCAGCACAACTCTTCTAGATTAGTCATATGGTCAACCCATGATATTCTTAGCACCCATCTGTAAATCCACATATCAAAAGTTTTGATTCTGTTTTCAGATGCTTTAGTCAATGTGCAAGCTTTGACTCCATACAGAAACACTGGGAATATGTAACTATTCGGTTCTTTGTAGTGAGAGTTAGATCTTTAGTGCATAAGAAATGTTGCATTTTTATAAAGATGGATCTTGCTTTTTCTATTCGTTTTTAGACCTGCAGATAACTGAAACCAAGGATACTGAACCTGCGGATATGGAGGGTGACCTGGGGCTGGCATTTGTACCTGATACTTATGAATGAGCATTCTTCCCACCCCCAAGTGCCTTGTGGAAGCGGCAGCTGAGGTTCAGGAACTGAAGTACTGTATGTTTTCAACCAGGCACTATATTTATACAGTAATAACTATTCAGACATACTGCTTCTCCTTGATGGCACTGCATTATTTTGAAATAAAAAAGCTTTATTAGTTTTGAGTAATCCACAAATCTGAGTGTTCCCTCTCTTCCTGTAGTGTTGCTATGGTAGGGATGGTGGTGGACAGTTCTAGGCTGGGAAATATTAATCTTTAAATGTTGCATAACCAGTATGGTGTAGTGCAGGGGTGCACAAACTTTTTGGACCATGGACGGTCACATGGTTCAGTGGGCCGGTCACGTGGTTCCTCCCACCGGAAGTGAAAGGAAAATGTGCCTTGCAATCTGTGTTTTGCAACAGGATGAGATAGATTTTAAGATGTCATTTTCTCTGCTTAAACCAGGGGTGCCCAAACTATGGCTTGGGGGCAGGATCCAGCGCCTGACACCAATTCATCTGGCCCACGCCACCCTCATCACTCTTGAAAGTGGAAGCAAAACGCACCCATATGGGTGCGTTTTGCTTCTGCTTCCAGGAGTGACAAGGGCAGTGCTGACTGGATGAATTGGCGTCGGGGGCCGGATCCAGCCCATACCTGTCAAGTATCCCGTATTGGTTGGGATTTCCCATATTTTAGCTTTTGTTCCTCCCCTTTCCCACTGCCGTCCCATATTTCGAATGGTGGGGAAATGGGATACTGTGCATGCGCACCTATTGTAAATGGGTTCTGTGCATGGGCAAAGGGTTCTGCACATGCGCAAAATGGGTTTTGCCTGGCACAGGGGATGCTCCTTCCTTGTCTTCCGTGCAAGACACTAAATTGGCGACAAAGGTGGGATACATGGCGTATCCCAAGATCAAGCCTCACCAGTTCGACATCAGCGATCCTGAGCAATGGGAGCTGTACGAGTGCCAGTTTTGGCATGCAATGGATGCTGCAGGCATCGACGACGAGGGGAAGGTGCGGTCGCACTCCCTAGCCCAGGTGGGGCTGGCTACGCTGCGCATCCTAATGAACCTGCTGGTTCCCCGGAAGGTTGACGTGGTACCCATTGACCGCATCCTCACAACGCTGAGGGATCACTTCCAGCCTCCCGTCTCTATTTTTCCGGCCCGGGTCGCATTCCACAGGCGGGACCAGCGCCCGGGAGAATCCGTGTCTGCCTACGCGGCGGCCCTCAGGCTGGCGGCCGTTCACTGCCAATGGGAGGACCGACATAGCCCTTTGAGACCGCAAGCTGTGCAGCCTAAGGTACGAGGAGGTCCAGAGAAAGTTGATGACCTGCGACCATCACCTCACGTTCAACGAGGTACTGCGAGAGGCCCAAGCAGCCGAGGTGGCGAGGAGCGGGGTCAGAGTCTTCAAGTCCCAGGGGGCCGCACCTGAGAGGGCCAAGTCACCCGTGCAAGCGGCCCAGCAGACTTCGGCACAAGTTGCCTGGCGGGCCCCCCCCGGTCGCCCACAGGCACCCCAGCAACCTCCAAGGAGTTGTCCACGACCGCGGACTCCTGCTCCAGTGAGGACGATGATGTGCAGAGAGTCAAGAGGCACGGAGAAAAGTGCCGAGCCAGCGAGAGAGGAAACCACCATTGCAATGGCTGCGGGGCATCTCACGACCGAACGAGGTGCCCATTCCAGAAGGCCGAGTGCCACAACTGTGGGCAGAAAGGCCACAACACCAGGCTCTGCAGGCGCGGGCGAACGGAGGACAAGGGCTCATCGAGACACCCTCAAGCACACCAACGCAAGGCGTCCGGCATTGGAAAGGTCTCAGCCAACGACGACGCGGCGGCCGTGAACTGCGTGGGCCTGGAGCACTGGCGTTTCTTCGTAGAGGGGTCCCGGTTAGGATGGAAATAGACTCGGGGTCATCCTACTCCATCCTGTCCCAGAAGAAGTTCCTGCGCATTCCCCCAAATGCGCGCCCAAAGTTGCGGGAACTTACGGGATGTGCAGGGTTATGGGATCCTGGTGTTGGGGGTGGGAAACTTCACGGTGAAGTTTAAAAGGTTCACGGAGAAACTGCCCCTAGTAGTTCTTAAACAAGGGTCTTGTTGCCTCCTGGGGATGCAGTGGTTTGCCCCCCTGGGAATCGAACTGTCCGGCATAAACGCCATAGAGACTAACCCAATTCGGGACGTGTGCGATGTGCACCCTGCAGTTTTCAAGAAGGGGCTCAGAACTTACAGGGGACCACCGGTTTCTTTTGAGTTGGACCCAGAAATCTGTCTCAAGCCAAGAAGAGTCCCCTTCGCCCTCAAGGACAAGATTGAGGCGGAATTGGACAAATTGGTGGGGCAGGGATTTTAGTTCCAGTTGATTCTGTGGAGTGGGAAACTCCGATTGTTACAGCTTTAAAATCCAATGGGGAGGTCAGGATTTGCGCTGACTACAAATGTACAATCAACAAGGCCAAATGCATATCCGGTGCCGGTAGTTAGCCACTTACTGGCCACTTTGCACGGGGGGAGGTGTTTCGCCAAGCTAGACCTGGCGCAGGCGTACCAGCAGCTCACAGTAACCCCAGCTGCTGCCGCTGCGCAAACCATCATTACGCATAAGGGGGTATTCAAGGTAACACGCCTACAGTTCGGCGTAAATTCAGCCCCCGGGATCTTCCAGTCCCTCGTGGAATGCCTTTTAAAGGGGCTTCCAGGCATGCTCCCATACCTGTCAAGTATCCCGTATTGGTTGGGATTTCCCATATTTTAGCTTTTGTTCCTCCCCTTTCCCACTGCCGTCCCATATTTCGAATGGTGGGGAAATGGGATACTGTGCATGCGCACCTATTGTAAATGGGTTCTGTGCATGGGCAAAGGGTTCTGCACATGCGCAAAATGGGTTTTGCCTGGCACAGGGGATGCCGTGGAGGAGGCAACACCCATGCCCAAGGAGCCAACAACCAGGACATCAGTCAGGGATGGAAGAGGGGAGGAGACAACACACTGCAGTGAGGGGATTAACAGATTTGTTAGTGCATGCATTTGTGTGTGATTGTCTGTGTGGAGGGAGGTACATGTGTGGTTGTTTGTGTGTGTGAGAGTGTTGTGTATGTAACTGTATCACTTTAAGAATGTATGAATGTAACCTGACAATGATCACAATGTAACTCAGCTGTTAAAGGAACACGAGCTAGCTACCCATAGAGGGCAGCTGCAAGCGTTCAGCTCACATGTTTCAAATTCCCCCAATCACCGGCAGCTGCGGGAACCTTCCCGCACAAGGAACACCTGGAGAAGAAGGGCATGACTCAGAATGACGTCACGCAGGTAGCAGCCAATGAGCTACCGTGTAACCCTTTTCAAATGTATTGTTGCAGTATAAAAAGAGCTGTACCTCCGCCATTACCACATGTTCAATCCTGACCATCATACAATAAAGCTGTGTTTTAGCCCTCACTGCGGCTCCTTCTTTGTCTTCCGTGCAAGACACTAAAGAGAGAGAGTCTTGTGTCAGTGTGTGTGTGATTGTGTGGGTAGGTGGGTTGTGGGTGGATTCCTCCTTCCTTCCCTCATCCCTTCTTTTCCTGCCTTCTTCCTTCCACCATTAATAACGCCCTTCCCTCCTTCCGTCTTTCCGTTCCTTCTTCCTTCCTTCTTCCCTACCCTCATTCCTTCCCTCCATAACCTCTTCCTTTCTTTCATGCACATCTTCCTTCCTTCAACCCTTCCACCCCTACCCTCCTTCCTTTCTCACTATATGTCCTTCCTTCAGCCCTTCCCTCCCATCAATCCTTCTTTTCTTTATCTCACTTCGATTCTTCCTTCCATGCAACGCGCAGCCACTGCCACCCGGGGAGCCGCCACAACCCCGGGAGGTGTGCACCCCCCCCCCAAACCACCTAGGCAAAGCCAGGCACCTCTGCTAGTTCAAATATCTATACCTATAAGAGGGGATTACGTGGTACATGTCTGGCATACGTGGCCACACCTGGCTCAACCATCCTGTACCAAGCCAGCCACACTTACCTTAAGACCCTGCAAGCATTGCCGCAAGGGTCCAGACACCAAGAGTGGGGCACCTGCCCCACAAACACAAAAAAACTATTTTCCAGCATCCTCATGTGCCGCGCAACCCATCAGCCAATCAGGCTGAGGGACGTGAGCGCAGAGGAGGCCGGGAAAGTGGCGTGGACATAAAAAAATGGCCAGCCAATACACAAACCACTTCCCTCCAGGAGACAATTCATCTCCCGGAGGGAAGCCATCCCCAGCTCACCACGGTGGGTAGGTGGGTGGGTGGGCATGTCGGTTGCCGGCTGGGCCGACTATTTTTGGTGCCCCCCGCCTGACCGGTGAAGGCCTCAAAGCTGGCGGGGACGGAGGACAGGCCGCACCACGGAGGCACAGAAGGTGAGCAGCCCAGCTCAGAAGGCCGCACTGGGGAGGCGCAGAGAGCAAATGGCTGAGCCAGCAACATGTAAGTGGGGTGGGGGACATGGACTGAGGGGGGAAACGGGCCTGGGGACCACGCCACCCACCGTGGTCTGAGAGGAGAAAGGGGGAACACGAACCCACCCACCCCGCCCATTCCCCCCCCAGTCCCTATCCCTGGCCCCACTTACCTGTTGCCGGCTGGACCTTTTGCACTCGGTGCAGCCTTCTGAGCTGTGTGTGTGTGTGTTTGGCCTCGCTGAGGCTTCAGGGAGAAGGGGGAGCCCCTTCTCTCCCCATGCAGCTTCGCCATGTGTGTGTGTGTGTGTGTGTGTGTGTGTATGTGTATGTGTGTGTGGCCTCGCTGAGGCTTTGGGGGGAGGAAGGGGAGCCCCTTCTCTCCCTGTGCAGCTTCGGCGTGTGTGTGTTTGTTGTGTGTATGGTTGAGTTGTGTGTAAACATACCCCCCAAAACCACCCCAACTACCAACACACAGGTTTTACCTGCCCGGCAGGGCCGGGTAAAAAATGCTAGTAAGCCAATACAAAAACAAGCAACTCAAAAACAGACACAGCTATAAACTTAGGAAGTTTTATTTTTCTTAAATGAATAGAACTGTTATTTAAATGTTAATGTTCTAACACAGGACTCTTAAAAACCAGTAAATCTAAAGCAATGTCATTTTTAAAGCTATTCAGCAGTGATCACTAGTTTCTAGTTAAACCCAAAGCTTAACTCGAGTAAAACTGATTCAGTAACTTGGAACTACAGTAATTGTATACATTGGTCAGTGAAATATCACATTTCGGATCTATTAATAAATCTTGATTAAAATTGCCGTGTGGAAATTTTCAAAAGAAAATGTAAGTAATATTAATGTGCTATGTGAAAATTGCTACCAAACTACTAATTTTCCCCCAGTGCAAAATCAAAAGGATTATAAGGTTTAGCTTTCATCAGGCAGATAATTACATTGCATAGTTCAACAAACCTTCTGAACTTTGTTCATGTTAGACTTATTTTTCTTTACTTTGGATAGATACACACAGATGCTTGTGCTCTTCCATAAGAAAAGCAAGTGCTGTGAATATCCACTTAGTTAATATGAGGAGAAACAGTGAAGCACTGTATGCTACACTGAAGTCATCACAAACAATTTTGGGAAGAAATGCAAGTTTTCATGCCTAGGTATAAATGTGCTGAACTGATTAAGCTTATCTTTTGTTTTGCAAAACAAGTGCACTGAAAAACATTATTGGATCCTATGAAACATACATGGGAGGTGGGAGTTTTCTATCCCCTCTCCTGTCCTGTGAAGCCTCCAAAACATCCCTTGGAAAAACTTTCCTAACCATTGGATGGGCTGTGGAAGAAAGGTCTGAGGGGAGATTTTTTTTTATGAGCACAAAATGTTTTTAACAGAAAGAGCCTCCTTGAAGATTGTGGTATTCTTGAAACACAATTGAGCATACCCTGGTAATGGCAACCTTGTGATGCCAGCTAATCTTTCTCACACTAGGTCAGGCGAAAGGAACTGCAGAATGAACTCACTAAAAGGTGCCTTTATTTTGGCAGTTTCACATCTGGCCTAGACAAGGAAGAAGAACATAAGAACATAAGAACAGCCTTGCTGGAACAGGCCACAGCCCATCCAGTCCAGCATTCTATCTCACACAGTGGCTCACCATTTCCTTCAGGGTATTCCCAAGCAGATGCCTTCACCTGCTTAGGATTCCCTGGAAATGGCATTGAGAGATATCCTGCCATCTCTCCAACCCGGAGGTTGTCCTTAAGTATCCATAATTATAGCCATTGATACCCTTGTCCTCCATGAACTTGTCTAATCCTTTCTTAAAGCTGTCAAGACTGACAGCTGTCACTACTTCTTCTGGCAGGGAGTTCCATAGACCAGTAATCCTCTGGGTGAAAAAGTACTTTCTCTTATTTGTTTGAGAACTAGTACCCAAAAGTTTCATGGAGTGTCCCCTAGTTCTAGTGTTATGCGATAGGGAAAACAGTTTTTCCTTATCTACTTGGTCCACACCGTGCATGATTTTATAAACTTCAATCAGGTCACCTCTTAGACGTCGTCGTTCAAGAGTGAAGAGGCCCAACCGTTGCAGCCTCAGATGGTAAGGAAGGTGTTCCAGTCCCCTAATCATTCTGGTTGCCCTCCTCTGCACTTTTTCCAGCTCCATAATATCCTTCTGGAGGTATGGCGACCAGAACTGTACACAGTATTCCAGATGGGGCCTCACCATAGATTTATAAAGAGGCAAAATGACACTTGCTGACTTATTTTCTATACCCTTCCTAATGATCCCTAGCATTGAGTTTGCTTTTTTCACTGCTGAGGCACATTGGGTTGGCACCTTCATTGAGTTGTCCACCAGGACACAAAGGTCCCTTTCCTGGTTTGTCGCAGAGAGTTCAGACCCCATCAGTTTATAAATGTAATTGGGTTCTTTGCCCCAACATGCATCACTCTGCACTTACTAATGTTGAAGCTCATTTGCCACTGTTTTGCCCACTCCCCCAGTGTCAAGAGATCCCTCGGGAGCTCCTCACAATCTCTCACAGTTTTCACTACCCTGTATAATTTAGTGTCGTCAGCAAATTTGGCTACCTTGCTTTTTACTCCTACCTCTAGATCATTTATGAAGAGGTTGAAAAGCAGGGGTCCCAGTACTGAACCTTGGGGGACCCCACTCTTTACTTCCCTCCACTTGGAGAAGTGTCCATTTAGTGCTACCCTGTTTCCTGTCCCTTAGCCAGTTGCTGATCCAGGACAAGACCTGTCCCTTTATTCCATGACTGGTAAGTTTATTCAAGAGCCTTTGGTATGGGACCTTGTCAAAAGCCTTCTGAAAGTCCAGATAAACAATGTTAACTGGATCCCCCTTATCCACATGCTTGTTGACACTCTCAAAAAATTCCAACAGGTTAGTGAGGCATGATTTGCCCTTGTAAAAGCCATGTTGGCTCTCCTTTAGCAGCACCTTCTCTTCTATGTGCCTATTAATTCTATCTTTTAGGATAGTTTCCATCACTTTTCCTGGGACACATGTCAAACTGACAGGTCGGTAATTTCCTGGATCACCCCTGGATCCTTTTTTGAAAATTGGTTTTACATTCACTACCTTCCAGTCATCAGGCACAAAGCCTGATTTGAAGGAAAAATTATATATTTTGGCTAGGAGATCAGCAATTTCATCTTTAAGTTCCCTGAGAATTCGTGGATGGATGCCATCTGGTCCTGGTGATTTGTTAGTGTTTAGTTTAACAAGACATGCAAGGACCTCCTCCCTGGTTATTTCTATCTGGCTTAATTCTTCGGTTTCCTTCCCTACGAAGATAGGCTCTGTTTTGGGCATGTGGTCTCTGTCTTCTTCAGTGAATACTGAAGCAAAGAATTCATTGAGTCTCTCTGCAATTTCTGTTTCCTCTTTAATAACCCCTTGCCTTCCATTGTCATCTAATGGTCCAATGGCCTTCCTAGTTGGGTTCTTACTTCTAATGTACTTAAAGAAGTCTTTGTTATTTCTCTCAGTATTTTTAGCTATACCCTCCTCAAAGTCTTGCTTTGCTTTCCTGATTGTTGCCTTGCATTTGTTCTGCCAGAATTTATGTTTCTGCCTGCTGTCCTCATTTGGACAAGCCTTCCATCTTCTAAATGAGCTTTTCTTGCTTTTGATCACTTCCCGAACAGCTCCTGTAAGCCACATTGGAGTCCTCTTGGACCTGGCAGTGCCCTTTTTCCTTTTGGGTATGCATTCCAATTGGGCCTCTGTTATTGTTTTTGTAAACAGCCTCCATGCCTCTTGGAGTGTTTGGACTCTCTCAATTTTCCCTTTCAGCTTCTTTTTTACTAGTTTCCTCATCTTTGGGAAATTTCCTTTTTGAAAATTTAAGGTCTCTGTGTTAGATTTTTTCAGTGACTTGCGGTCTATGATCAAGTTAAACATAATTGAGTTGTGGTCACTGTTCCCTATTGGATCAGTCACATTAACATCTTGCACCAAATCCTGAGTATTACTCAGGATCAAGTCAAAGATTCTTGTACCTCTAGTTGGGTCTTCAACCATCTGTCCCTGGGAACAATCATTAAGCATATCTAGGAACTTTATCTCTTTATCATGTGCTGAACAACAGTTCACCCAGTCTATGTGAGGGTAATTGAAGTCCCCCATTATAACCAGGCTTCCCTTCTTGGATGCCTCCTTTACAACATTCTCCAACTGCCAGTCTCCCTCAAGAGTTTGGGTCGGAGGCCGATAGTATATGCCTACTGTTAGACCACCCTTGTGGCCTGGTACCCTTACCCACAGAGCTTCTAATGGTGACTCCAAATCACCTAGATATTCCAATTCATACGAAGAAGCTGTAAAAAAATATAAAAGTTTATTAAGATACCATATATAGTAGACCTGTGACGGCAAACCTTGGCACTTGAGACGTTCTTGGACTTCAATTCCCAGAAGCCCCCGTAAAATGCGCCCGTACATTTACGGGGTCATTGCCATACTATTACTTCCGCTTCCAGCAGCGACGAGGGCGGCGTGGGCCAGCTGAGGTGAATGTAAACCCATTTGTGTGGATTCACGGGGGCTTCTGGGAATTGAAGTCCAAGAACATCTCGAGTGCCAAGGTTCGCTATCACGGTAATAGACTATAAATTGTCCCAAATATAAGTTGAGGTACCTAATTTGGACCTCTAAAACTAGGAAAATAGACTGATCCATGTATAATTCGTGGGTGGAAAATGCAGCAGCTGCTAGTGAGTTTAAAATTAATTAATTTAGACATTTGTGTGGGTATGTTTTTGAGTGTTTATGTTGACCCGAGTATAAGTTGAGTCCCATTTTTGGACCTCATTTTGGGGGCTAAAAACCCAACTTATACTCGAGTATATACGTAGTTTTTGTGCTTAACATTCACCTCAGCTAAAAATCATGTTGCTATTATTTTTAAAGTTTTCTCACTATGGACACTTTATATTTTAACTCCAGTGCTTTAGATTGAAATTCTGTAACATTTATGCTGGGAAAGAGAATAATAACAACATAAAAGGGAATTGTATAGCCTTTCTGTTGCTGCAAAGAGTGAAACTTTCAGTGAAGAATCTGTAGTGCTTCATCTTGCCTCATAGACATGTCTTGGAAGCAGACACAAGGAACAAAAGGATGCTGATGGGAATGGATCAGCCTCTCCAGACAAGTGATTATTTCATAGTCAGGAAGACCGGTGGTGGCAATATTGAGCCCCAGCATTCGAGAGATGATATCCCTGAAGTCTATCAGCTGCGAAAGCAATAATAATAATAATAATAATAATAATAATAATAATAATAATAATAATAATAATAATAATAATAATAATAATAATAATAATAATAATTATTATTATTATTATTATTATTATTATTATTATTATTATTATTATTATTATTATTATTATTATTATTATTATTATTATTTAAGTTTCATTATCATCTCCTCTCTCTGCCTGTCCATGCACTGAGTTGTCTCTTGTCTAGGTGCATCTACCACCTAAACTATGGTGGCTCACAACTAGTGCTTTTGCAGTGGGGGCACCCTGCATGTGAAATGCTGTCCCACAGGAAAAAACATACATAGCCTAACAGTGGTGGTGAACCTTGGCACTCCAGGTGTTCTTGAATTTCAATTCCCAGAAGTTGGCAAGTCAGTTCAAGACCTGAGTACTACATGACGGAATGAGCGGCTGTCTCTGTCCCAGCTCCTGTTGCTGGGGCTAGTAAAAGAAAGACTCTCTGACAGTCCACAGGTTGTTTTTTCAGGTCCTGTACCACTGCTGCCAGGACTGACTGTGGTGACTTAGCGGTTAAGACGCTGAACTTGGCGACTGGAAGGCCAGCAGTTTGAGACCCGAGTGCTGCATGACAGAGTGAGCTCCCATCTCTGTCCCAGCTCCTGCCAACCCAGCAGTTTGAAAGCAAGGCATTGCAAGTAGATCAAGAGGGGGAGACCACTTCGGTGGGGAAAAGATCTTGGGGACATCAAAGGAGCCTCATTTGGGCATCCCCTGAGTGGAGTTCTTCCAGCAAAAATCTTTTCAAGCCAGAAAGCACCTTTGTGTGCTTCTTTGTGTGCTTTGGACATGATTTTTTTAAAAAATAGCAAAAGACATGTTTTGTATGTTTTCCACTCTTTTAAACTCTTTTGAGACATTTCAGGTTTTATAACAATTGATGCATTTATCTTTTGTGGTGTGTGACTGATTTACTGATCTTGTTTTGAAATGCTTATTGTTATGACTAGGCATGATAATACCATGATGTTTTAATCCTTTTTGTAAGCTGCTCTTGGAAAGCAAATGGATCCTGAAGGTGAAGGACCAAAATCTCAGAATCAAACCAGCAAATAAACAAACAAGTCACGATAGGGATTAAAATAAATGGCCTGCTGGGCAAAGCATGACTAAATTATTTTTTTAACAAAGATCTCTCTCAATATCTTTACTGGATCACTAAAAATTTAAAATTAAGACGAGCTTTCAATTACAGTACCAGACTGCTCCTTGGAAGGTCAAATAGTAAAGATGAAGCTGAAGTACTTTGGTAATCAAATGAGAAGAGAGGATTCACTTGAAAAAGCCTTGATACTGGGAAAGGTGGAGGGCAGAAGAAGAAGGGGGCGACCAAAGATTAGTTGGCTAGATGGTATCATAGATGTAATGGGCACAGAGCTGGGCGGGTTGAGGAGGATGGTGGAGGACAGAGGTGCCTGGAGGACAATGGTCCATGGGGTCGCAAAGGGTCGGAATCGACTGTGCAAGTGAATAGAACTCTTAATCAGACAAAAATGGTATAAAATGTGGTGTTAGACACTAACATTGCTTCACTTTTTTTACTTCAAGCCTACCAAGAGGTCTCTAGTCTCATCCAAATCAAATGGAAGATCTCCAGTGTCCAAGCTGTGCTTTTGGTTATAGAGAGATAATGACTCTTCTTCTTTCGTGTCCCAATCACATTGTGGACTGCCAAATCAAGCCACTGTCTTGGCTTTGTTGTTGGCCAAACTTAAGTCCTCATGGGTGCATGTTTTGGGCAGTAATCGGCAGACCAGTAAATGAGCCGGATTCTCTCCACATTCACACAGCATGTTGTTGTCTGCCAGCAGCCCCACTTGAGCACGTTGGTCTTACGTTTAGGGACTCTGACCCTCAGCCTATTCAGGGTCCTCCAAGTGATGTAGGGGAGGTTGAGTTCCTCAGCTATATCCTCCTTTAATGATATTCCTTGCCCAATGAGCTTCTTCCTTCATCTTTTAATTTGATTTTGCTTTTCCATGCCCTCAAGAATTTTTGTTCTTGCCATAAAGCTCTTCCTGGATCTGAACCGGCAGACTGGAGGCTCATATCTGTTTAGAAGGTGTCAAGGGTCATTCTCTTGCTTACTTCTCACGGAGTCTGCTGCTACTTTGCTCCTGATCTTAGGTGGAGCAATACCAACAGGAGGGTATATATTCTCAATACTATAACTCTATACCAGGGATTCCCAATCTTTTTATGCCGTGGGCCTGACCACGCCCCCTAGACAGATGTGCGGGCCAGACCACACACCCTGGAAGCGGAAGTGGGCACATTTATGGCTGTCATAAATTCACCCACTTCCGCATTTACGACAGCCATGGGCACATTTATGCATGCACGAGTGCATTTTATGGCTGATCGCCATGATGATCACCTATATTTGGATTCAGATATGGCATAATAAGAAGACCTAGAGCTATTTGTGTTGTGGCAGTGTGATCAAGAGTTGTCCAATATGATGTCTTTAAAGATCTGAAAAAAAGCCTATGCTTCACTAGAAATCTCCTGTATAGAGAAGGTGGTTGAGATAAGCAACTGAACACTAGGACCATTCTAGGTGGAAGGGGGGAATTGAGAGACATTAGCGATGCAGAAGAGTTGAGAACATTCACTGAAGCATAGGTATATATTACAATAATTGTATTTCAACCAAAATAAATTATTCTCCTCTGGTGGGAGAAAAAAAAAGTAAGCAAAATGTTGGCCAAGCCATGGAAATGAAGGAGAGTAGCAGGCAAGAAAGAAAAACAAGATAGGTGGGAGAGAAAAGAAAGGAGAAAGACCACAGGGGGAAAGGTTGAAAAAAACATCTGAGTAAGTAAACAGGAGAAGAAAAAGCACATGAGTGAGTAAAGGGGAAAAGGAAGAGCGAAAAGGACATGCTAGGTCTGAGATGGCTAACCTTGGCAGTCCAGGTGTTCTTGAACTTCAATTCCCAAAAGTCCCCATCAGCAGGAGTGCTGACTTGGGCTTCTGGTAATTGAAGTCCAAGAACACCTGGAGAGCCAAGGTCAGCCATCAATAGGTACTTCTTCTAGTGAAGAGCATTCATGCTCTTATGAACTGTAAACCAATCAACCAGCCAACAACCAGTCTTCTTTGAACAGAAATTATTAGCAGACTGAAAAACCTCTACATCAGGGTTTCCCAACCTTCTTATGCCACGGGCCTGACCATGCCCCCTGGACAGCTGAGCAGGCCTGACCACACACCCTGGAAGCAGAAGACACCAGCTGTAAATGCACCCACTTCAACATTTATGACAGGCACGTGTGTGTTTATGCATGCATGGGGATGTTTCACACCTGACGTAAATGCATCCGCTTCCACTTCCTGGAGTGGCAAGGGCAGCTGTGGGCCGGGGCTGGCCCACAGGCCGTAGGTTGGGAGCCCCTGTTCTACATTTTACAATCAATTCAATAATTTTAAACTCGAGTAAAAATGTACACAAGTTTGCTTCAAATACAGAGGTACTTATCAGATGTAGTGGCACAAACCTGTTTCTTCCTTTTTGCTACTTCTTCTAAAGCAGATTTAACAGTATTTAGCTCACTGGTAACAGATTCCAACATGTTTTTGGCCTTCTCTTTGTCTTCCATTGCTTCATGCTCTAGAATATGTAACTTAGACTTAACAGAGCTCAGCTGCTTCTGAGCTTTTGCTTTCATCTTCTCTGATTTCTCTTGGCACTTGCTTAGGTCTTCAATTGTTTTGTCCTGCTCTAGCGTTCTGATCTGCAAACAAGTTCCAGGACAGTTGTAAACAGTGGGACCAAAATCTCATAGAAAACAAGAGATGTAAAGCAAGACTACATATAATGCAAGAGATTTAGGATTAAATCTTTAGAAGCTAGTGACCTAAATCCAATAGCTAGCCACAACTAGAGCAGATCCACTGAATCAAAGAGATTTATACCAGTGGTCAGTTACTCATTCAGCATTTGTTTCAATTGATACTCTGAGTGGTAGAAATTATCTAAAGGAAATGTTACTTCCAGTGCCACTATTCTTGTCAAAATCAGAGCTCACGTTGCTGGTTTTAATTTAGATTATTTTTTTTAAAAAGTTCAAAATATCTGATTGTAGAGCTCTTGTGTAGTTTGGCCCTGTACCTCTTCATTTTAATTGACTTTTGAGCTCACGGTTATAAATTACTTAAGCCAACACTTTCTTGCCCATGGAAACATATGTCACAATGAATCTGTCATAGAGAGGAGGAAGTTTCTTTTGAGGACTGCAACATCCAGAGTACTGAAAAATTAGTGGGTACAAATCTGTTAGCCTTTAAGCCAGTGGTGGGCAAAGAGCGGCCCCATGAATTTCTCTGAGGGCTGTCCCAGAAAATGGCTTTCCCCAGCAAAAGATTGAATCATTGCTTTAGAGCAAAGGGGTCCCAACCTTTTTACAACTTCAGTTCCCAGAAGCCTAAGTCAGTACATTGGCTGATCAGTGTTTTGGTGAATTGACTTAGGCTTCTGGGAATTGAAGTCAAAAATCAAAGGTTGGGAAACACTGCTTTAGAGGCCCTCAGCAGCTGTTATTTATTATTTACATTACTTGGACACAAAACTTCCCTGCAGTATTTAAAATTCCAAAATATTCATTTTTTAAAATCAGAAATGAAAAGCGGAGTCACTTTGGGGAAGGAGCAGTGATACAAATGTGAAAAATTAAATTAATTTCCAACCACATTCACTAATAATTTCTCATTTCTCCCCATATGTCAATGGTTCAAAATGCCCCCAGACGACTCTAAGGGCAGAAAATTGCTTTCAAAAACCTCCAAGGTTACCCTCTTCCTTGCTGTTCCTAATCTATGAAGACATCCATCATACTGTTGAAAAGAGTAGGAGGGAAGAACATTCAACAGTAGTTCTCTGCTAGCTTTCCAACCGGAATACAACACAGATGTTTGGGGCTGACATGTTGTGTCCCCTTTCCCGAACATGCTTTCAAGTGGGATTCCTCTTGTTCTCTACCTTCAGTTCACTGGTGTCAGCCAGTTTAACCTTAAGATCCGTATTGGTTTCTCTCATGAGGGAAAGTTCATGTTGCAGTCTGTCCACCTTCTTTTGCAACTTCCTAATAGTAAGGTTGGCCTCATCTCGTTCAACAGCCAGGGCGGTACGTACATGCTTCTCTTCTTCCAGCTGAAGGATCTTCTGGCGTAGGAGCTTCATCTGGAGATCTTTGTTCTCAAGCTGCTCCTTCTGAGCTTTCAACTATATTCCAGAATAAAAAGAAATAAACAGAGGTCATCCATTTTCACTCCAAGTAAGGGGAACAGTAAATATCTTCTTCATTTAAAACTTGCTTTCCTTTCAAGGACTTTGAGGCAGCAAAAAAGGCAGTTCCTGTCGTGTGAGCAGAGATGGGGAATGTTTGTTTTCCTACAACTGTGATGGTGAACCTTGGCACTCCAGGTGTTCTTGGACTTCAATTACCAAAAGCCCAAGTCAGCACTTCTGCTGATCAGGGCTTCTGGGAATGGAAGTCCAAGAAGAGCTGGAGTGCCAAGGTTTGCCATCACTGACTTACAACCATGCTGTCTATGGGATTCTGGGAGTTGTAGTCCAAAAAAATCTAATGTTTCCCATCTCTGCATGTAAGCACAGGAGGCAGTCATTGTTTCTGGAGCAACTCATCCCCAAATAGCAAGGAAAGGTGCCCTCAGCTTGGTCTGTGTCACTTGTGAGTGGCACAAAGCCACCTAGTAATAATAATATTTTTGTGTCAGAAATTATTCTGGGTTGAAAGGATTTTTGCTGGGGAAACTCCACTCAGGGGATGCCCAAATGAGGCTCCTTTCATGTCCCCAAGATCTTTTCCCACAAAAGTGGTCCCTATTTATCTACTTGCAATTTCTTGCTTTCAAACTGCTAGGTTGGCAGGAGCTGGGACAGAGATGGGTGCTCAAACCATCATGCAATACCTGGGTCTTGAACTGCTGACTTGCAGGCCTTCCAGCTAACAAGTCAAGCTTTTCAACCACTGAGCCACCACAGCCCCATCCAGTAAATTTCTTAACTGATTGGAGTTTAATTCCACCTCTACTCACCCGCTCTGCTCGTGCTAGTCTGGCTCTCCACAACACTAATGTAAATGATCCAATATTGAACCTTGCTCAAAGGGACAATATTCTCAAGTCCTGCTTTGCTCTTCCTACCTTTCTTTGGAGATTACGGCTCATGATCTTATTTTCAGTCAATGTGTCGCCTTCCAGTTTGATTAATTGTTCCACACGAGCCAATATGGCATTCAATCTCATGTCAAAGCCAATGTCAGCTGCCATCCTGTCCACATTCATCTTTTCAGAAAGTTGATCTAAAAACTTAAGATACTTCAGACATAAAATGTGGAAAGAAATAGAGATGCAGCAAAAATGTTATTTGATATATATTCAGAAAGAAAAACCATTTACTTTTATTCTAGTAACTGCTTTGAAACAGGACTGTGAATGCATTTGAGAGGCTGAGATTCTGGACAAATTATTTTTCCTCCAAATAGTAGATTTCAGGCTCACATGAGACTGGGGGTGAATTTAGGAAGAACAAATAAATATGTCCTAAGCAGCAGAAAATTAGCATATTGGATGGGAGCTAGATGGTTAGTCTGAGAGCAGAAACACTGAAAACAGCACACTAGCTCTTGCTTTCAAACTTCTAGGTTGGCAAAAGCTGGGGCAGAGTCAGGAGCTCACTCCGTCACACAGCACTCAGATCTCAAACTGCTGATCTGCTGATCTTCCAGTCATCGAGTTCAGTGTCTTAACCACCAAATGATTGTAGTCCCATTAATGTCTCTGATACAGGAGACAATATGTAACTGTCAAGTTACCTTGGCTGGACAGCTCAGTGACTTGGGTATCTGGTTGCAGAGCCAGAGATTGGGAGTTTAATTCCTCACTGTGTCTCCTGGGACAAGAGCCAGCCTGTGTGGCACAATCCCAGGATGCCTCCTAGAAGAACATAAACCACTTCTATGCTTTCTCTACCTAGAAAACATTGGAAATAGTTGCCATAAGCCAGAATTAACCAGACAGCCTACAACAGTTATCTTAGGTTCTTCCATACCTGCACTGGGCCAAAATGAAAATGGACCTGAATTATTCAGGAAAGTTCTGACGTGTGACACTAGGAAGATGCAATGTTAGTAAAGAAAAACTGCCTCTTCGTTGTCAGAAAATGGGCTCAATTCTGTGCCACAACTGGTCTTTTATCACATAACGTCTAGCTATCTCCCTGCAAGGATTGCACTGGGTGTCCAGATTGAATCAATACTGATCACATGCCTCCTCCAAACAACTGGCCACCGGTACCATTTTATTCTAGCAAGCACATAGTTGGACAAAACTGTGTCCTGCCCTCTCCCAGAGCGGCAGCCACAGAGCCATCTCTCAGGTAGATGTTTTGAAGTTTTGACCAAACAGCCACTCCTCTCATTCATTTTGGATGCTGGCCTCCTGTCTCTATCTGAACCCTAGGAAACCGCTCAAAATGCAACATACCCAAGATATGTGTTCTGTAAAGCTTTTGTGTTCTGTAAAGGTTTTGAAGCAGAGCCAAGGTCAACGGGAGTTAGTATAACATGACCTAAAAGGCAAATCACCTAAGAGGCAAACTTGTGCAGAAAGATTACTGAGGGGCACATTTGCAGTTTAAAAAGCTGCACTCAGTTACTGAGTAAAGTGATGGAAACTATCCTAAAAGATAGAATTAACAGGCACATAGAAGAGAAGGCGCTGCTAAAGGAGAGCCAACATGGCTTTTGCAAGGGCAAATCATGCCTCACTAATCTGTTGGAATTTTTTGAGAGTGTCAACAAGCATGTGGATAAGGGGGATCCAGTTGACATTGTTTATCTGGACTTTCAGAAGGCTTTTGACAAGGTCCCACACCAAAGGCTCTTGAATAAACTTACCAGTCATGGAATAAAGGGACAGGTCTTGTCCTGGATCAGCAACTGGCTAAGGGACAGGAAACAGAGGGTAGCACTAAATGGACACTTCTCCAAGTGGAGGGAAGTAAAGAGTGGGGTCCCCCAAGGTTCAGTACTGGGACCCCTGCTTTTCAACCTCTTCATAAATGATCTAGAGGTAGGAGTAAAAAGCAAGGTAGCCAAATTTGCTGACGACACTAAATTATACAGGGTAGTGAAAACTGTGAGAGATTGTGAGGAGCTCCAGAGGGATCTCTCGACACTGGGGGAGTGGGCAAAACAGTGGCAAATGAGTTTCAACATTAGTAAGTGCAGAGTGATGCATGTTGGGGCAAAGAACCCCAATTACATTTATAAACTGATGGGGTCTGAACTCTCTGCGACAAACCAGGAAAGGGACCTTGGTGTCCTGGTGGACAACTCAATGAAGGTGTCAACCCAGTGTGCCTCAGCAGTGAAAAAAGCAAACTCAATGCTAGGGATCATTAGGAAGGGTATAGAAAATAAGTCAGCAAGTGTCATTTTGCCTCTTTATAAATCTATGGTGAGGCCCCATCTGGAATACTGTGTACAGTTCTGGTCGCCATACCTCCAGAAGGATATTATGGAGCTGGAAAAAGTGCAGAGGAGGGCAACCAGAATGATTAGGGGACTGGAACACCTTTCTTACCATCTGAGGCTGCAACGGTTGGGCCTCTTCACTCTTGAACGACGACGTCTAAGAGGTGACCTGATTGAAGTTTATAAAATCATGCACGGTGTGGACAAAGTAGATAAGGAAAAACTGTTTTCCCTATCGCATAACACTAGAACTAGGGGACACTCCATTAAACTTTTGGGTACTAGTTCTCAAACAAATAAGAGAAAGTACTTTTTCACCCAGAGGATTACTGGTCTATGGAACTTCCTGCCAGAAGAAGTGGTGACAGCAGTCAGTCTTGACAGCTTTAAGAAAGGATTAGACAAGTTCATGGAGGACAAGAGTATCAATGGCTATAATTATGGATACTTAAGGACAACCTCCGGGTTGGAGAGACAGGCAGGATATCTCTCAATGCCATTTCCAGGGAATCCTAAGCAGGTGAAGGCATCTGCTTGGGAATACCCTGAAGGAAATGGTGAGCCACTGTGTGAGACAGAATGCTGGACTGGATGGGCTGTGGCCTGTTCCAGCAGGGCTGTTCTTATGTTCTTATGAGTATCCCTGTTTATGCCGGTTACATCCATCACATCCATATCACACAGTTACAGGTTTTGCAAACAAAAAGAAGCAAACCAGCATTCTTCTAAAAATGCCAATCATTGGTGTGTCCCAGAACCAAACATACACACCCAAATTAATATTCCACTTGTCGCAATATTCTCTGTGTATGCTATAAAATAGACTAGAAAGAGCAACATCTCTCAGATTTTTGTTCCTGGGATAAAACTGGAGGGATAGTTGTCTCTTTGTATTTATCCTGTTGACAAAGTTACTTTTAAAACCTACAGCTCTAGGGGATCAGGAAATAAATGTATGCAAAAAATTAACTTTTCCAAACTCTGATATCTGTATCACTCTCTCTCTTTTCAATAAGCTCCTACAATAAAAGGCAGATGTTCCTTTACAACCGTGAAATAGATCTAATCTCTGGACAACTTGGCTTTTACAGATCATGAGAAATATCCTGCATTTCATTAAAATTTTGATCATGAAATTAGCTGAGTGAGTAGCAAGCTTTCTTTTCAAACCCTCATATACATTTACCTAATATTTCCATTTTTTGTTATTTCAGTCTTATTATGGATACACTGTATGTACATATGTCTTCCATTACATATATTTTATTTATTTTCTGCTGCATTGTGTGGCAAGCATTTCCCCTGTGCAGGTATATTTCCTTTATGCTTTATAAAGTGAATTTCAGTTGATGGGCATCTTTCTGTGTGTTTAAAATATTGCAACTTTTTGTTGCCAAAACCAGGAAAGAATCTGGAAAAAGTGGAATCTTATAGACCAATCTCGTTGATTAACCAAGATGCCAAGATCCTCACAGCGATATTGGCAAATAGACTAAACAATTTTATGGGCAATTACATAAATGTAGATCAGGTTAGTTTTTTGAAAGGGAGACATATGGCAGATTTGACAAGACGAGTGGTAGATTTATTAGATACTGTGAGACAAACAAAAGAAAAAGTGGGATTAATATCTTTGGATATTTTTAAGGCATTTGATTCCTTACAATGGCTCTCAATTAAGGAAATAATTAAATGTTATGGATTTGGTGATAAATTTAGAAGGATAATTGATCAATTATATCAACAAGGTACAGTTACTGTTAGAGTAAATGATGAGGTTACTGATGAGATAAATTTAGAAGCTGGTACAAGACAGGGCTGCCCACTATCTCCAATTTTGTTTATTATGGCAATGGAGATGCTAGCAAAAGCTATAAGAGAAGATGGAGTAATAGAGGGGGTTATGGGTAACAAGATAAGTTTATACGCTGATGATACTCTGATAATTGCTAAACATCCTGAGAAGGCACTGGATAGAATTCAAGCGCAGTTAAAGGATTTTGAGGATATTACAGGTTTGAAGATAAATTGGGATAAATCGGAAATGATGTTATGTAATATAGGAAAGGAAGAACAGAAGAAGATAAAGGGAATGGGTAATATTCAAATTAAAGATAACCTGAAATATTTAGGGATAAATATCTCAAATAGGTTTGAAGAGTTTAAGAGATTGAATTATGATAGTTTGAAAACAGAAATTAAAGCTAAAATAAAAAAAAAATCAAAAGTTGAAATTGTCATGGTTTGGAAGAATTGCACTTAGTAAAATGATGCTTTTACCCAGAATTAACTTTTTATTTGATGTCTTAGCAATTCAATTGAAAGATAAGGAAATTAAGGAGTTTAAAAATTGATTAATAATTTTTATAACGGTGGAAAGAGGTCTGGATTATTTTAAAAAATGGCATTTATCACAGAAAGAAGGTGGATTAGGAATGCTGAATTTGCTGGTATATTATCAAGCTTTTCAAATTAAGAATGTTGTGAAGATCTTGGCTAGGGAAAATGTAATTTGGGAAGAATTTGAGATGAAAATTTTTAATCATATAGGTAAAATGGTTTTTTTAGGAGGCAATATGGGGAAAGTAGTAACTAAAAATACTATGATGAAGGGACTAATGTGTTCATGGAAAAAAGTAAAGAAGGATCTGGCCCCGAATATTTCTCCGATTATTGAAATGGAGGATATGGCAAATTTTCCAATAAAGATAGATAAAAGGGTAAAAGAAGTATTGGATAAGAACGAAGTTTTCCTGCTGAAAGACTGGTTACAGACCTGTATGGATATTGATGGAAGAACAAATTTGTTTGGGCAAATGAATTTGAATTGGTTTCATATAGTAAATGGAATAGTAAATATATGAGAGAACCTGAGTTGGAAAGAGAGAAGATGGAGTTTGAGGAGTTGGTTTCAAAAATAAGAAAGGGAGATAGAAATATTAAGGGAATAGTTAGTAAAATGTATGCAATTTTAAATCCACAGGATGAATTGAAAACAAGTTGGGAGCAAGAATTGAATTTAAAGATAGAAAATGATATATGGAGGAATAAATGGAAAAAGAGGATAATGAGAACTATGTCGGTCAGAATAAAGGAACATAATTATAAAATGTTGTGGAGGTGGTATCTGACTCCAGTAAGGTTACACCAGATTGATAAAAAAAAAGATAAAATGTGTTGGAGATGTAAAGATACAATAGGAACATATGAACATATGTGGTGGAGTTGTGTTGTTGTCAAAGACTTTTGGGAAAAAATCGAGAAAGAGATTGGTGAAATTATGGGTAAGAAAATTAAACTGGGGTCAGGTATCACTATGTTAACAGATGTGGAATGTTTTAATATAAACAAGGATGAAAAAGAGTTATTAGAAATAATGCTTACAACGGGTAGACAATGTATTGCTAGAAATTGGAAAAATGATGCAAATATAAAGATTGAAGAATGGTATAAAGAAATGTGGAATTTAGCATTGAATGATAAATTAACTTGGGAAATAAATAAAAAGGGGGTATTGTTAAAGAGAACAAATTGTGGAACATTCAGGCTTTTGTGGATTACTCACTTAGAGGGAATGAAATAAGTAGACCTGTACCTGATCAAAGAGGTTTTTGAAATGAAAATACTAAGACACTCTGAGCTCTCCAGGGCTTTGTAAAAAGCACTGGGTGTATTATTATTATTTTTGTTTTTGTTATTATTTAGTATTAGCATACTAGAAATTAATTACTAAGCTATATTCAAAATTTAGTTTAAAAATTTTAATTGTCATGGTTTTTTTTCTTTTTTGTACTTGTCTTCATAAAGATAGTTTTAATAATGTATTAGGATAGCTTGTGAAAATTTGTTTGGTTTTTCTTCTTTTTTAACATACCGTATTTTCCGGCGTATAAGACGACAGGGAGTATAAGACGACCCCCAACTTTTCCAGTTAAAATATAGAGTTTGGAATATACTTGCCGTATAAGACTACCTCTCTTCCAATGCACACCAAATAAAAATTAATCCACACTCAACCCGAAGATGCGCAGCCCTCTGAGTCGAATGGGCAGGTTCTGGTGGAGAGCCAATCCACGCTCACGTTCTCCTCCTCGAGGTACAGGAAGATGTGTGCAGCTTGCTTCCCCTTGCTTCATACTCCCCGCACAGAGCAGGGACTCAGCCGCGGCACCCCCCACCATATGTGCCGGACATATGAAGCAACGGGAAACAAGCTGCAGTTAAGTACCTGTCCTATAAGACGACCCCCGACTTTGGCACAGATTTTTCGGGGTTAAAAAGTAGTCTTATACGCCAGAAAATACAGTATGTATTATTGTTGTATTATTGTGTATTTTGTGTTAAAAATTCTAATTTTTTTTAAAAATTATTGCAACTTATTATTAAAAGGGGTACGCAGAAAGAGCCTCCTTGAAGATTGTGGTATTTTTGAACCACAATTGGGCGTACCCTGGAAACAGCAACCTTGTGTTGCCGGCTCATCTGTTTCACACTAGGTCAGGCGAAGAGAACTGCAGAATGAACTCACCAAAAGGTAGCTTCATTTTGGCAGTTTCATGTCTGGCCTAGACATGGAACAAGAAAAGGTGTTTATCAAGGTATTGAGGTACAAGAGCAGTCATTCAGTAAACTAGTACTAATCTCACATTCCAGCATTTTACGAGCAGCAGAGGTTCATAAATTTGTTTCATTCAAGACTCTGCAGTTAAACTTAGTTGTTTCTGTAGTTTGTCTTGTGCTATTACATTTTGCTTCTCAAGCCTCAAGGCATCTTGCGTCACGTCCCCGGACACCAGCTCCACTTCCAGACGCATCAACTGATTATGAAGTGTCTCCGAATTGCTTTCTGCTTTTCTGGTTCTTTCTAAGACCTCTTTGTGCAACACAGCTTGTGCCTCCAGCATCTCTGTTAATTTGGTTACTTGGGCTTCTAGATGCAACACCATCTGGGGGGATAAGGAGCAAACTCATGTCAGTTCCTGAGCTTCAAATTTCTCCGTAGCACAAAAAAATGTAACTCTCTTCAATTCAACACACAGGACATAAAATTGAATTGTAAGACATATAATTACACTGCACAACAATGATTTTGCTACTGGGAATAACACATGTGATTTACATGCTATCAAGTGTGTTGATTCCAAATCTGAACTCAGAATTTGCCTATCATGTAGAGATTTTAAGTTACTGTATAGGTGTGCTATAGCTGTTCGAATGGTATTGGGTAATGTATTTTTATATGGGAACATTATAACAGCTGCAGCTACCACTATGCCTGCTGCTGCCTCACCTGAATCATGTCCCCTGGTGGCATGCATATTCCAGCAGCGGTCGAGCATGTCTGGGCAAGTCAGTGCGATGATGTCAGAAATAGGTATATAAGGCAAAATGGACCAAGGACTTGTCTCTAGTGCAAAACCATCTTATTGGATAGTACAGCTAGGCCATAGTGAGTCTGTTTTGAGCTAAAGATGAATAGGTGCAGCTGTGTTAATAAACCGGACAATTTTTGCTATATTTGTGGCAAATATCCCCTACATGATCAATGCAAGAACCTAACCAACAGAGTGAGATTTGCTTAAGAACCTGATGTCCTAGGCAGATTCAGACTTCAGATTTGGATTCAGCACATGTGATTTAGTATAGGGCACATGGATTAGACCAAGTAGCAGACAATATTTATTTTTTTGTGATACAGTGTTAGTAGAAATGTAATTGTTATTGCAATTATGGCTCAACAGATGCTTAAAGAATATTTAGAGATAACTGTAATATCTTTCCAGATTACAGTTTCTTCGTTCATCTCAACCAAGTCTGCTAATTTTAGAAAACATGATGTTTGCAGCTATGTAAATCTACACTATGCAACTCACCTGCTCTTAATGTTTTGGTTATACACAACTGAATGATGACGTTTTGTAGGGAAGAAGGTGACGTATATAAATATACAAACTACATGAATAAACAAATATAGTGGGGGGTTTTAAATAATTAAACGGATGGCAACATTTGCCCAAAATGGCCAAATCCCAATGTACAAAAGTAGTAACAAAATATTAATAGCTGTTCTTATGATTAAAATATTAACAGCATAATGATTAAGGATCTTGCCCCTCCCTCCCCATCCAAAGACCTAGGCCCAGAGAGGAAGAAAAGGCAGCAGGAAAGCCCAGCTCTACTGCCCATTTGCCATCCAGAGAGGCCCAGGGGGGAGGTGAGTAAAGGATCTTGCTCCTCCCTCTCCATCCAAAGACCTGGGCCCAGAGAGGAAGAAAAGGCAGCAGGAAGGCCCAGCTCTACTGCCCATTTGCCATCCAGAGAGGCCCAGGGGGGAGGTGAGTAAAGGATCTTGCCCCTCCCTCCCCATCCAAAGACCTGGGCCCAGAGAGGAAGAAAAGGCAGCAGGAAAGCCCAGCTCTACTGCCCATTTGCCATTCAGAGAGGCTCAGGGGGGAGGTGAGTAAAGGATCTTGCCCCCCCTCTCTCCCCATCCAAAGACCTGGGGCCAGAGAGAAGGACACCTCTGTAGACCCCCAATCACCCCCAGGAGATACCATCCACAACCACCATTACAGCGAGGCCCGAGCCAGCGCCTTTGACCAACTCCATGCGGCCGAAGGGAGGTGACAGCTGCTGCATGCATGCAAAAGATAAGTAATCAAACTGAAATAATATAGTTGACTAAACATAGATGGCTTATAGCAACTGACATAGTGACTGTACAAGAAACTGACTTACATAGAGACTTGATATAGTGGACTTTTTCTTTCTTTCTTTCTTTCCCTTTCATTAATTAGTTCAACTTTTACTTTGATACTATGTGATAAACTGTGAGATTGTGCATGATAATACTTTGTTTTAAAACTGTTTAAACTGTGATAACATGTGTGATGGGAAGAGACTGGCGTAGAGACCGGCAAGGCATGCCACAAAGTTTGCCAAGAGAACCCTATGGACCAAAACAAAAGGCAAAACAAGGGGATGCTCAGCACAGCAGATCTGAAAAGGGCGAAGGATATGAAAGGGGGAGGAGAAATACAGTGCTGCAGGGAACAATACTGCATAGGGACATGGAATATGAGGTCTATGAATCAAGGAAAACTGGAAGTGGTTAAAAACGAGATGGAAAGAATAAGCATTGACATCCTGGGCATCAGTGAGTTAAAATGGACAGGGATGGGTGAGTTCAGCTCTGGCAACCATCATATCTACTATTGTGGGCAAGAAAACCTCAGAAAAAAATGGAGTAGCCATAATTGTCAACAAAAGAGTGAGGAAAGCAATAATGGGATACAACATCAAAAATGATAGAATGATGTCAGTCAGAATCCAAGGCAAACCTTTCAATATCACTGTAATCCAAGTCTATGCACCAACCACCAGTGCAGATGAAGCCACAGTTGACCAGTTCTATGAAGACCTACAACACCCCATAGAACATACACCAAGAAATTATGTCCACATTATCTTAGGAGATTGGAATGCCAAAGTAGGAAATCAAAAAGTAAATGGAATAACAGGCAAGTTTGGTCTTGAAACACAGAATGAAACAAGGCAAAGATTGATAGAGTTCTGCCAAGAGAATGCACTAGTCATAGCAAACACCCTCTTCCAGCTACACAAGAGGCGGCTTTACACATGGACATCACCAGATGGTCAGCATCAAAATCAGATTGATTACATACTCTGCAGTCAAAGATGGAGAACCTCCATTCAGTCAGCAAAAACAAGACCTGGAGCAGACTGTGGCTCAGATCACAACCTACTGATCGCAAAATTCAGGCTTAGACTAAAGAAAATGGGAAAAACAATTAGACCAGACAGATATGACCTACACAACATCCCTAAAGAATACACGGTGGAGGTCATGAACAGATTTAATGTCCTGTACCTGATCGACAGAGTACCAGAAGAATTATGGACAGAGACGCGGGACATCATGCAGGAGGCAGCAAGAGAAACCATACCAAAAGAAAAGAAGCGTAAGAAAGCAAAGTGGTTGTCTGATGAGGCTCTTAAAATAGCAGAGGAAAGAAGGAATGCAAAAGTCCAAGGAGAAAGGAAAAAATACAACCACCTGAATACAGAATTTCAAAGAAAAGCAAGGAGAGATAAGGAAAAATACCTGAACGAACAGTGCAAAGAAATGGAGGAAAACAACAAAAGAGGCAGGACTAGAGATCTTTTCAAAAAAATTGGGGAAATCAAGGGAACATTTAAAGCAAAAATGACCATGATAAGGGACAAAGATGGAAAGGAGTTAGCTGAAGCAAAGGGATCAAAAAAAGATGGCAAGAGTACACAGAGGAACTCTACAAAAAGGACCTCAACACTCCTAATAACAATAATAGGAAATTTGAACTTGAACCAGACATTCTGGAGAGTGAAGTCAGAAAGGCCCTAAAAAGCACTGCAAACAATAAAGCTAGTAGAAATGATGGTATCCCAGTTGAATTTTTCAAAGCTCTAAAAGATGATGGAATCAAAATACTGCATTCAATATGCCAGCAAATTTGGAAAACAAAACAGTGGCCACAGGATTGGAAAAGATCAGTGTACGTTGCAATCCCAAAAAAAAGGCAATGCCAAAGAATGCTCAAATTACCGAACAATTGCGCTCATCCCACATGCCAGCAAGGTGATGCTCAAGATAATACAGGATAGACTTCAACAACATGTGGAGAGAGAACTACCTGAGGTGCAGGCCAGTTTCAGAAGAGGCAGGGGCACTAGAGACCACATTGCCAACATACGTTGGATCATGGAGAAAACAAAAGAATACCAGAAACAAGTCTACTTTTGTTTTATTGACTACACCAAGGCTTTTGACTGTGTGGACCACAACAAAATGTGGCAAGTAATTAAAGAAATGGGAATACCAGAGCACCTCATTGAATAGATTGAATAAGCAGGGTGATAAAATGCAGCCTTGTCTTACTCCTTTTCCTATTCCAAACCACTCTGTCATTCCGTGTTCTGTCCTAACTGTTGCTTCTTGGTTCATGTACAGGATTTCAAAATAGATAAGCCAGAGCAAATAGGACAAAGGCACAGCTGAGACATTCCACTGCCACAAGATGGGTCTGGCCTGACAGAGCCAGATTTGATTGAATGCTGCATTTTTGTTTCCCTGCAGAGATCATGTGTGGGAAGCCAATGAGACCACATTTTGGCCAATCATGAAGGACAAGGGTGTGGTCCATAAAACCTTGATCCTGACAGCAGCAGAGGGGAGAAGACAAGCCAGGACTTGACTTTTGGAAAGAACCACACTCAGTTAAAATGCTGCAAAGATTTTAGACATTAAGGGCTTGTTATGTATGTACAATATACAATGTTGCTTTAAGAAATGTATGAATGTAACCTGACCACAATTACAATGTAGCACAGCTGTTAAAGGAACGCGAGTTAGCTGCCCATAGAGGGCAGCTGCGAGCGTTCAACTCACATGGTTCTCATTCCTCAAATCACCGGCAGCCGCGGGAACTCCCCGCACTATCAAACAACTACAGAAGATGGGCATGACTTGGACGACGTCACGCCGGTAGCAGCCAATGAGCTACCGTGCAGCAAGATTCAAATGTATTGTACTACTGTATATAATGTGAGGCACCTCCGCCATTACCACATGTTCGTTCTGATCATCAACCAATAAACCTGTGTTAGTCCTTACTGCGACTCCTTCTATGTCTTCCGTAAAAGACACCAAATTGGCGACGAAGGTGGGATCGATGGCGAATCCCAAGGTCAAGCCGTACCAGTTCGATGTCAGCGAGCCCGAACAATGGGAGCTCTATGAGTGCCAGTTTCGGCACGCGATGGAAGCCGCGGGCGTCGACGACGACACGAAAATGCGCTCTCACTTCCTGGCCCAGGTGGGACCGGCCACGCTGCGTATCCTGATGACCCTAGTGGCCCCCCGGAAGGTGGACGAGGTGCCCATCGACCGCATCCTGGAGAGGTTGGGCGAGCATTTCCAGCCGCCCGTCTCGATCTTCCCAGCCCAGGTCGCGTTTCACAGGCGAGACCAGCAACCGGGCGAATCCGTGTCCGCCTACGCGGCGGCCCTCAGGCTTGCAGCGGTGCACTGCCAGTGGGATGACCTGGACCAGGCCCTCCGAGACTGCATGTTGTGTGGTTTGAGGGACGAGGAGCTCCAGAGGAAGCTGATGACCCGCGACCACTGCCTCACGTTCAACGAGGTACTGCGGGAGGCCCAAGCGGCCGAGGCGGCCAGGAGCGGGGTCAGAGTGTTCAAGTCCCGAGGGGCCACGTCCGAGAGGGCCAAGTCACCAGTACAGGCGTCCCGGCGGACACCAGCGAAGACGGCCTGGCGGGCCCCCAAGCTGCCCGCCGGCACACCAATATCGTCCGAGGAGTCGTCCACGACGGCAGACCCCTACTCCAGCGAGGACGAGGACGTCCAGAGGATCAAGAAGCGAGGAGAGAAGCGGCAGACGCGCGAACGGCAGGACCGCCGCTGCGACGGTTGTGTCCCACGAGGTGCCCGTTCCGAAAGGCCGAGTGTCACAACTGCGGCCGAAAAGGACACATCGCCTGAGTATGCAGGCGCGGGCGAGTCGAGGACAAGGGGAGTTCCAGCCATTCCCAGACGAACCAACGGAAGGCAGCCGGCACCAGGAAGGTCTCAGCCAGCTACAGCGAGGAAGGCGTGAACCACGTGGGCTTGGAGCACCGGCGGTTTTTTCGTAGAGGTACTGTTGCAGGGGGTCCCAGTGAGGATGGAGATAGACTCGGGGTCATCTTATTCCATCCTGTCCCAAAAAGAGTTTATGCGTATTCCCCCAGATAAGCGGCCCAAACTGCGCGCCATGAAGTCACACGTGCAGGGAAATGGGATCCCAGTGTTGGGGGTGGGGAACTTCAAGGTGAAGTTCAAGAACTACTCCAAGAAACTGCCCCTAGTGGTCCTCAAGGGGGGGAGGTGCTGCCTTTTGGGAACGCAGTGGTTTGCTCCCCTGGGAATCGAACTGTCCGGCATTAACGCCATTGAGACTGACCCAATGCGGGACGTGTGCAACGCACACCCGGACGTTTTCAAGAAGGGGCTCGGGAAATACAAGGGGCCCCCGGTTTCCTTTGAGCTGGACCCAGAAATCCGGCCCATCCGCCTCAAGCCAAGGAGAGTGCCCTTCGCCCTCAAGGACAAGATCGAAGCGGAACTGGACAAATTGGTGGGGCAGGGGATTTTGGTTCCAGTTGATTCGGCGGAGTGGGAAACGCCGATTGTTACAGCCCTTAAGTCAAACGGGGAGGTCAGGATTTGTGCGGACTATAAATGTAGATCAATAAGGCCATTCGGCCAAATGCATATCCGGTGCCCGTGGTCAGCCATTTGCTGGCCACGTTACATGGGGGGAGGTGTTTTGCCAAGCTAGATCTGGCCCAGGCATACCAGCAGCTCTCTGTAACCCCGGCTGCTGCCGCCGCGCAAACGATCGTGACGCACAAGGGGGCGTTTAAGGTAATGCGCCTTCAGTTTGGCATGAATTCGGCCCCCGGAATCTTCCAGTCCCTGGTGGAACGCCTTTTAAAGGGGCTTCCAGGCGTCCTCCCATACTTCGACAATGTGTTGATAACGGCGGGGAGCGAATTAGAGTTAGCAAAGAGGCTAGATGGGGTCCTCTCAGTGTTCGAGAGGGCAGGTCTTTGACTGAGGAGGGACAAATGCGTATTCTTTGCGAGGGAGGTCGAATTTCTAGGTTTTAAGGTAACCCCGGACGGGATCAAACCCTCTGAGTCCAAGGTTGCGGCCGTGAAAAACGCCCCTCGCCCCACCGCGAAACCAGAGCTACAGTCATTTCTAGGGCTCCTAAATTTCTATCATTCCTTCCTGCTTCGGAAGGCATCGGTCGCGGAGCCACTGCACGCGCTACTTAAAAAAGACGCGGCTTGGCGGTGGGGTGACAGGCAGGAGAAAGTGTTCAAGGAGCTTAAGACACTCCTATCCTCGGATGCTGTCCTGACTCACTTCGATCCAAAAAAACCAGTGGTTTTAGTCTGCGATGCGTCCCCAGTGGGGGTGGGGGCGGTCCTGTGCCACGTGTTGGAGAGCGGGCAGGAAGCCCCCGTGGCGTACTACTCAAGGTCCCTCTCGAAAGCTGAGCGCAATTACGCGCAAACAGATAGGGAGGCCCTGGCCATAATCGCGGGGACGAAGAAGTTCCACGATTTCCTATACGGCCACGCGTTTACGGTAGTGACGGATCACAAGCCACTTCTGGGGATCTTCACTACCGGCAAACCCACCCCGCAAATTCTATCCCCCAGGATGCTGCGTTGGGCCATTTTCCTCAACGCCTACCAGTACGAGCTGGTCTATCGCCCAGGGAAGGAGATCTCCCATGCGGACGCACTGTCCCGGTCTCCCCTCCCTAGTTTAGGGGACCCCACTTGCGAGGTAGAGCAGGACCACCAAGTCCTGCTGATCGAGTCCCTCGACTCACCCCCCATTGTCCCGGCCGACCTCGCCAAGGCCACGGCGGCCGACAAGATGCTGGCCCAAGTTAGTTCCTGGGTTAGGAAAGGGTGGCCCACTACTCCCCCCGAGGAACATTTCAAGCCATTTTTCAGGCGTAGAGTAGAGCTTTCTCTGGAAAGGGGCTGCTTACTCTGGGGCCAGCGGGTAGTTATCCCAGAGAAGCTAAGGGACAAGGTGCTAAAGCTACTGCATACCAGTCACCCCGGGATCATGCGCTCCAAGGCTCTGGCCAGGAGTTTCTTTTGGTGGCCCCAGATAGACGGGGATATAGAACGTTTAGTGGGCACGTGTGAGAGCTGCCAGAGCTCTCGGCCCGAGGAGTCCGGTTGCCCCATAGGGAATGGGACATGGCCCGCGGGCCATTGTCCCGGATTAATGTCGACTTCGCTGGCCCTTTCCGCGGGTCCATGTTTCTGCTGGTAGTCGACTCCTACTCCAAGTGGTTAGAGGTAATCCCCATGAACAGCACTTCCTCTGCGGCAACCACTAAACAGTTGTGCAAGCTTTTTGCCTGTTTCGGCCTGCCAGACGTCCTTGTTAGCGATAACGCTAGTACCTTCACGTCTGCAGAGTTCAAGACGTTTATTGAGAGAAACGCCATCAGGCACATTACCGCTGCCCCGTTTCACCCCGCCACAAACGGTCAGGTAGAGCGCCAAGTGCGCACTACGAAAGACGCACTGCGGCGCATGGGTCCCGGTGAGTTGAACCTTCATCTGTGTCAGTTCCTCATCTGCTACAGGACAACCCCCCTAGCTTCAGGTTTTTCCCCAGCCGAACTCCTCATGAGGAGGCGTCCGGTAACACTTTTTGACCGGATGGATCCGTCCAGGGTGGAGGATGAAGGGAGAAATATCAACATAGGGGGAGAGAGCTCCAAAAGTTTTTCGGTAGGGGACCCGGTTCACTGCAGGAACTACGCGGCCTCGAGGCCAGCGTGGGTACCAGGGACGATTGTTGAACAAACGGGGCCGGTATCCTACAGGGTCGAGACTAGCTCAGGTCTACTCTGGAGAAGGCACGCCGACCAACTCAGAAGGCGAGTCACCGGTGAGGGGGAATCAGCGTTAGGGTCCTCCCCCACCCGCGTTACCCAAGGGGGAGACACGGCGGCACCCGCGGATACAAATGCATATCCTCGGTTCTCAGCCGCAGAGGAGGATACCTTGGAAGAGAGGGATGAAATCGATTATGAGTTGCAGTACCAGGGGGGTGTCGCGGAGTGGTCCCCCACCCGTCCTAGCGAGAAGAGGAGTTTCAGTTCAGCCCCTGGTACTTCCAGTCCCCCAGCCCTTTTGTTTTAGAATATACCATAGCTCCAGCTCCCCGGAGACCAACACCCCCAAGACAGGCAACAGGGGGGAGTCCGCCCACCACAGTCTCTAGAACTCCCGGGCAAGTAATGGGGGGTGGCGAGGCCACGAGGGCCTTTTTGTCGGTCCCGAGATTCGTACTGGGGGGGACCCCAAACTCCTCAAACGGCAGACAGGGATTTACTTCCCAACTGTTCATTCCATTCCCGTCCCCCAATGCCAGGTTACCGCAGACTCCACACCGAGCCACTAATGAGTCCCCCCTTTCCGTTGCAGGACAGGACTCCGCGGAACCAGGAGCCTCCGGCTCCCCTGTGTTAAGTCAAGCGGCCGCACGCCCCAGGCGCACGTGCGGCAAGCCACAATGGTTGAGGGACTTCGTCCCATCCTAGGGGGGAGGGATGTTATGTATGTACAATGTTGCTTTAAGAAATGTATGAATGTAACCTGACCACAATTACAATGTAGCACAGCTGTTAAAGGAACGCGAGTTAGCTGCCCATAGAGGGCAGCTGCGAGCGTTCAACTCACATGGTTCTCATTCCTCAAATCACCGGCAGCCGCGGGAACTCCCCCGCACTATCAAACAACTACAGAAGATGGGCGTGACTTGGACGACGTCACGCCGGTAGCAGCCAATGAGCTACCGTGCAGCAAGATTCAAATGTATTGTACTACTGTATATAATGTGAGGCACCTCCGCCATTACCACATGTTCGTTCTGATCATCAACCAATAAACCTGTGTTAGTCCTTACTGCGACTCCTTCTATGTCTTCCGTAAAAGACACCAAAGGGCTGGTATGTTTTCAGGCCACAAATGTTAAGACAACATCACTTAAAAAAATAATCTGAGACAAATATAACGGGCCAAAACAAAATACAAACTAAATCGGAGAATCCAAAACAATACAAACAATTCATTCTTCAGTTCCTTTGGCTTGATCTGATGTCAGAAAGATTACCCAGGAAGGTTGCTGCCCAGGATACACTCAAAAATAAACAATAAAACCATATAAATAAGAAAACTATTTTTATTTAAAAGTTGCACAACAATCACATGAAACCAGTTATAGATCAAATTATGAGTATTAGATAACACTCACCACCTTCATGAGAATATGGAATTGTTGTTGTTCAGTCACACATTCGAGTCCAGCCCATTGTGACCCCATGGACTACCACACACCAGGCTCATCTGTCATCTGCCATCCTCCAAAGCCTGCCCAGATCTACGCCCACTGTATCAATGATGTCATTTAGCCATCTCATCCTCTGTCGCTCCCTTCTCCTTTTGACTTCAATCTTTCTCAGGACCAGAGCCTTTTCAAGTGAGTCCTCTCTTCTCATTTGGTGGCCAAAGTACTTGAGCTTCAGCTTCAGTATTTGTCCTTCCAAGGAGCAGTCAGGATTTATTTTCTTTAGAATTGACGGATTTGATCTCTTTGCTGTCTAGGGGACTCTCAAAATTCTCCTCCAGCATCACAGTTCAAAGGTGTCTATTCTTCTGTGCTCAGCATTCCTTCTCACAACCATTTATTACTACTGGGAATACCATTGCTTTGACTATGCGGACTTTTGTTGCCAGGATATCTCTACTTTTTATCATGCTGCCTAGGTTTGCCATAGCTTGCCTCCCAAGAAGTAAGCATCTTTTTATTTCATGGCTGCAGTCACCATCTGCAGTGATCTTAGATTCCCAAGAAGGTGAAGTCTGTCACTGGTTCCATTCGATCCTGGAATTGTACTCCTCTGGCAAAGAGAAGTGGACTGGCAAAAAAGTGTGGACTTTAACACAAGTTACTAAACAAAAATTAAAAATTAGAAGCATTTCAAATGTAGTTTTAATGGAGGATGCTAAGAACTGTAGCTGACTTTTAATGGAATTGTATTTCTCTGTTATTTTAGGTACTTATTTGTTTAGTTAGTTCCTTTGGTGTCTTGCAAGGAAGACAAAGAAGGAGCCACAATAGGGCTAAACACAACTTTATTGCATGATGGTCAGGATGAACATGAGGTAATGGCGGACATAAGAACATAAGAACAGCCTTGCTGGAACAGGCCACAGCCCATCCAGTCCAGCATTCTGTCTCACACAGTGGCTCACCATTTCCTTCAGAGTATTCCCAAGGAGATGCCTTCACCTGCTTAGGATTCCCTGGAAATGGCATTGAGAGATATCCTGCCTATCTCTCCAACCCGGAGGTTGTCCTTAAGTATCCATAATTATAGCCATTGATACCCTTGTCCTCCATGAACTTGTCTAATCCTTTCTTAAAGATGTCAACACTGACAGCTGTCACCACTTCTTCTGGCAGGGAGTTCCATAGACCAGTAATCCTCTGGGTGAAAAAGTACTTTCTCTTATTTGTTTGAGAACTAGTACCCAAAAGTTTCATCGAGTGTCCCCTAGTTCTAGTGTTGTGCGATAGGGAAAACAGTTTTTCCTTATCTACTTTGTCCACACCGTGCATGATTTTATAACACAGCTCTATTTATAGTACACTGTACATTTGAATATCCCGGGTGGTAGCTCATTGGCTATTGTCCGCGTGATGTCATAGATTATCACGCCCATCTTCTCCAGGCGTGGCGTGGCGGGAAGGTTTCCCGCTCTTCAGGTATTGGGGAATCTGTACCATGTGAGCTGGATGCTCGCTACTGCCACCTGTGGCCACCTAGCTCGAATCCTTATACAGCTTGCTACAATGTGTCTTTGATTAGATACAATTGGATACATTGACTGGTACATTCTGTTAAAGGGAACCTTGCAACATTCATTCAATACATAACACCCCTCCCCCCTAGGTAAGGACGAAGTCCTTCAGCCACTGAGGCTTTCTGCATGTTCGCTTTGGGCGAGTGTGCGGCTGCACTTGGGGCCGGAGTCCCTGCACGCTCCTGACTACTCTGTCCTCGTCCTGCAATGGGAGAATGCAACTCATTAGCAATTGGTGGCGAGTTCTGAACCGGGGATTGGGGAGGTCTAAGTGTGGGAGTAAACTCCAGGGATGTGAAACCGGGGGGCTCCAGGGACTAAAGAAAAACTCCGCTCTTCGCTTGGACGGGAAGGGGACCACTCCGAAACACACACACACACACGGTTTCCTAACTCAAAATCTAAAAACTCCTCGAAATCCGTCTCTTCCAAATTGTTCCTGTTACCCGGGGGGTCAAAAGGATGCGTATTTGTATCATTTCCCTCCCCCCTGTGGTCTGCGTCTCCCCCTTGGGATAAGCGGGTGGGGGAGAACCCTAATGCTGAATGCTCTGCTTGGTCACTCAAGTCCTGCCTTCCTACTATCCTACCCCTGAGCTGGTCGGCATGCCTCCTCCAGAGGAGTCCTGAGCTTGTCTCGACATTGTAGGAGACTGGCCCTGTTTGCCCGACCACTACTCCAGGCGCCCAGTTAGGTCTGCCGGCCGCGTAGTTATGGCAATTCACTGCCTCACCGATCTCGAAACTCTAGGTGCCCCCCCCCCCCGTTTCTATATTTCTACCCGTGTCCTCCACCCTGGTTGGGTCTAACCTCGAGAGGATCGTGGCGGGTTTCCTCTGCATAAGGAGTTCGGTGGGCGACAGACCCGACGCTAAGGGGGGTTACATGATACCTTAATAGGCATTGGCAAAGTTGCAAGTTCAACTCCCCAGGGCCCATCCTACGCAGTGTGTCCTTCGTTGTTCGCACCAGGCATTCTGCTTGACCATTTGGAGCGGGGTGAAAAGGGGCCGCAGTTATGTGGTGAATTTTGTTAATCTCTATGAAACCCTGGAACTCCGCTGACGTGAAAGTTGTTGTGTTATCGCTCACAAATACATCAGGTAACCCGAAACAGCTAAATACCTTCCGTAATTGTTTAATCGTCGCAGCTGACGATGTACTGTCCATCGGGATTACCTCCAACTATTTGGAGTAAGAGTCCACTATTATAAGGAAGAGGGTGCCCCTGAAGGGACCCGTGAAGTCCACGTGCAGACGCGACCACGGCCCCCGGTCCGTGTCCCATTCTCTGTGCGGAAGTCGGGACTCCTCGGGACGGGTGCTCTGGCAGCTCTCGCAAGTGCCAATCATGTGTTCTATGTCTGCGTCCAGTTTGGGCCCCCAGACATAACTTCTAGCTAGCGCCTTGGAGCGCACGATCCCTGGGTGGCTGATATGCAGCATCTTGAGCACCCGAGACCTCAGAACTTCGGGGATTATTACCCGCTACTCCCAGAGTAGGCAGCCCCTTTCTAAGGAGAGTCCGTCTCTCTGCCTACCATAAACCTTGAATTCCTCCGTAGGGGAGGTTGCCGGCCACCCTTTTTGTACCCATGAACTGACTAGGGCCAATGACTTGTCTTTCGCCGTAGCCTTGGCGATCTCAGCTGGCAGAATCAGGGGCGACTCTAGAGTCTCGATCAGGAGCACCTGGTGGTCCTGCTCTATCTCGCACTCTGGGTCCCTTGCCTGTGGGAGGGGTTGACCTGAAAAGGGTGTCGGCATGGCTGATCTCCTTGGCGGGACGGTAGGTCAATGCATACCGGTACGTGTTGAGGAAAATGGCCCATCGCAGCATCCTTGGGGACAAGATCTGCGGGGTTGGCTTGTCTGTGGAAAAAATCCCTAGCAGGGGCTTATGGTCAGTCACGAATGTGAACGGTCTTCCATAAAGGAAATCGTGGAACTTTTTGGTTCTTGCAACAATCGCCAGGGCTTCCCTATCTGTTTGCGCGTAGTTGCGCTCTACCTTGGACAGGGACCTCGAATAGAATGCCACCGGGGCTTCTCGCCCGCTCTCTATCACGTGGCAGAGGACTGCCCCCACCCCCACCAGTGAGGCATCACAGACTAACACAACGGGTTTCTTTGGATCGAAGTGGGTCAAGACAGCCTCGGAAGATAGAAGCTGCTTGAGCCATCGGAATGCCCGTTCCTGGCTGTCCCCCAACCACCAAGCCACATCTTTCTTGAGTAATTTGTGCAGCGGCTCTGCTACCGACGCCTTTCCTGGCAGGAAAGAGTGGTAAAAATTTAGGAGTCCTAGGAAGGACTGCAATTCGGCCTTGGTGGTGGGGCGAGGGGCATCCTGCACTGCCGACACCTTTGACTCTGCTGGTTTGATACCCTCAGGGGTTATTCGAAAACCCAGAAACTCTACCTCTTCAGCGAAAAACACACACTTATCCTTTCTCGAACACAGTTAGTACCCGGTCTAACCTCTTGGCAAATTCCTGTTCCCCTCCCGCCGTTATCAAAACGTGGTCAAAGTAGGGGAAAACACCTGGGAGCCCTTTCAACAATCTTTCCATGAGGGACTGAAAGATTCCTGGAGCCGAATTTACGCCGAATTGGCTCCCTTATGAGTAACAATGGTTTGAGTGGCAGCTGCAGCTGGGGTCACCGTTAATTGTTGATATGCCTGTGCTAAGTCTAGCTTGGCGAAACACCTCCCCCCATGCAAGGTTGCTAACAGGTGATTTACTACCGGCACCGGATACGCATTTGGGCGAATTGCCTTGTTAATCGTGCACTTGTAGTCAGCGCAGATTCTGACCTCCCCGTTAGCCTTAAGCACCGTAACAATGGGGGTTTCCCACTCGGCGGAATCCACCGGTACAAGAATCCCCTGACCCACTAGTTTGTCCAGTTCAGTCTCAATTTTGTCCTTTAGTGCAAAAGGCACTCTCCTTGGCTTCAGTCTGATGGGTCGGATGTCGGGATCCATGTCGAATGAAACTGGGGGGCCCTTGAACTTCCCTAGCCCCTTCTCAAAGATGGCAGGGTGTGCGTTACACACCTCCGTGATCGGGCCAGCCTGCACGGCGTGTATGCCCCCAATGAAAACCCCCAGGGGGCTGAACCACTGCGTACCCAGGAGGCAGCAGGACCCGTCCTTTAAGACTACTAGGGGCAACTGTGTGGAGCGCCTCTTGAACTGCACCTTGAACTCTCCCACCCCCAACACTGGGATACTCTTGCCATGAATGTCCCGCAAGTTAGTCTTTAGGGCCTTCAGTTTGGGGCATGACTTGGGGGGAATGCGCAAAAATTCCCGGTCGGAGATGATGGAGTACGACGACCCCGAGTTGATCCCCATCCTTACTGGGACCCCTTGTATCAGTACCTCAACAAAAAACCGGGGGTGCCTCAAAGGCACGCTGTGAACTGCCTGGTCATGGTTGTCGGGAACTTGTCGAGACACGCGGTGCTACTGGGGCTCGTCGTCATCGAAGATTCTGCTGACCCCATCTGCTTTCCATTGGGACCGTTCCGCCTGGCCCTTGCCGTCGTCTCGACGCTGCCTGCAGACCTTTGCGATGTGCCCGCGCCGCCCACAGTTGTGGCACTCTGCCTTCCGGAATGGGCATTGGCTCCGGTTGTGGGATGCCCTGCATCCGTTGCAGCGGCGGTCCTCTCAGGTGCGGTCTTGGGCCTCCTCTGCACCCGCTGCACGTCGTCGTCCTCACTGAAGTCGGAGGCGGACGTGGTGGACTCGGAGGGCACCTGCTCTCCGTGGGAGGAACAGCTGTGGACTGGGACCGCCGGCGGGGGGCCCCAAACCGCCGCAGTCCTGGCCCAGCACCACTGCATACCCAGGAGGCAGCAGGACCCATCCTTTAAGACTACTAGGGGCGGGTTGCGGAGCATCATGGCGGACTGACCGGTATCGTTTTCCGTTTGTTCTGAAGGGAGAGCCGCTTAAAAGCGGGAAAGGAGGTATTTTGGAGTTGCGTTTTGGGCTCAAAAGTATATTAAATGGAGTGTGAGATCAATATCTTCGGCCAGGTTAATTTGGAGGGTAAAATATAGAGAGGTTGCCGAGAAATCAGAGATCTTTTGGCTGTGGACAAGTTGTTATACTTTCTCCGCAAGAGTTTGGGGCGTGTTTCCTCTCAGGCTCGAAAGGTTTCGAGAATGAAAAGACTGACTGACTGACTGAGTTTACCGGTCTCTGCAGTTTTGGGATACAAAACTATTTGAAAAAGAAAGGAAGAAAGGAGAATTAAGAACTTTCTCTTTAAGCCTTAAGTTTTGGAATACTGAAACTTTGGAGATTAAAAGTCGGACAGTGGGATCTAACAAGAGGACTTTAACAAACACTCAACTTTGCAGATTCTCATGCTCAAGGACAGCCTGAGGTAACTCGGGGCTGTCTCTGCAGGGGAGCGAGGTATGAGTGTGGAACTAAGAAGACTTGCTAATCACTCAGTCTTTGTTATTTAATTGCGGAACTAAGAAACTGATGTTGAAACAATTCCACACCCAGGCTGTTTGATCAGGCTGTTTGAAATGTGCCAGTAATCTACGAGACACTTCGAGACCGAAAGGTTGGAAGACCTCCATCTTCGGGGAATATAAACAATTAAACATACAGCGAAACCTGGGGTTTAAAGAGGAATGAAAGGAATGTAAGAAACTGAGAGGAACGGAAAGTACAGTAGATAAAAGCGGGGCACAGACACCGAGTGGAGCAAGGTGTGGGATCCCGGAGCTCCAAAAGAGACTGAGCCTAACAGAATTAACAGAATTAAAATATTACAGTAAAAGACTCTCTCTTAGTTGGATTACAAGGACGGGACTGTGGCTATAAGGAGGCAGCAAAGAAACAGTGAATATTGGATTATCAGACTATTGGATTCCCAGCGGTTTATGGACACTAAATAGCTAATAAAAAGGTCTTTCATTGTGTGTCCAGTTAAAATTCGGACTGTTACAGGATTGTGCACTTTGCAAGCAGAAGTAGAAAGTAGAAGGATAGAGGACTACAGAGGGATACAGCATTGCTAAAAGGAGCATAGGGTTGCAAGGCTCCAAGGACTCAGAGACTCACCAGCTGGGAATTTAATTTGCATATTTCCCCTTATCTTGGTTTTGGAACACCTGGGTTTTTTTTCTTTCTTTTGAAAGAGGGGATTTAAGAAAGGGAAAATTGAACGGCTCTCTTAAAGCAGTATTTTATTGTTCTCCATTTAAACTTTGAATTTATTATTCCCTATTGGTATATAATCAGACATATTCTACATTTTTTCTACATTTATTATATTATAAGTATATTAATACACTATTGAACTGTTAGTTTAGGATCCTGTGGTTAAAAGGCAGCAGTTTAATGAGCAAAAAAATTGATAATTTTGAACAGGATTTAAAGTGGGTGAGAGCAGATAGATTGGAGAGAAGAGAACAGGAGGGTAGGAGAAGAAAATCGTTGCAGGAAGAACTTATCGAGATCCAAGAACTAGAAGAGCTGAGGAAGAAAGTAGCTGAAAGGAGGTTAAAGATTAAACAACAAGAAGTCTTAGATCAGGAAGAGAAAGAAAAACAAATAGGAGCGGGCGGTCAAGAGATTCTGATAGGAGAGGAGTCAAGAAGACAGATGGCTACCAAAAAAAAGGGCTTGACAAGGGGAGGGTTAAAGAGGTAGAAGAGGAGCAGGTTGGTGATAGAGGCCCAAGTCCAGATTTAAATGATTTAAGAGGAGACCTGGAGCTTAGGTTTGATAAATTAGAGGAAGAACTTCAAGCTAAACTACAAACATTAGAAGATCAGCGAGCAAAAGACAATCAGAAATTTCAAAAAGAAATAAAAGAAAGTATCACACAAGCATTCAAGAACACCAAGAAAGAGTGTACCAATTTATTGAAGGAAATAGATGAACTAAAGGAGGGGGTGAATGCTATCGGGAAAGAAGTTTGGGAAATGAAACATGAGTTAAGAGAGGTCAAGGAGCAGGTACAGTTAAAAGAGGAGAAACAGAAAAAATATGATAAAAGGCTGGAAAGAATGGAAGATCAGGGGAGAAGGTGCAACGTGGTTATTAGGAATATACCAGAACGGAACCCGGATAACTTGAGACAAAGATTGGTAGAATGGATTAACACAATGGGAATGGGGGAGGAAATGGAATTGGAGGATATAGACAGTGTGTACAGACTAGGACAAAAAAGGAACCAAGAAAGACCTAGAAATGTTTTTTTAAGATTTGGCAATCTAGGACAAAAGTTAAGGATAATGAAATATGTTAACTCTTTGGGGGATGATGCTTTAAAAATGGAGGGGGCACAGCTAGAAATATATAAAGATATTTCGTTAGAATAACGCATTTGGATACTACAAATTAAGCCAATCACAAAAAAATTGCGTGAGAAAAACATACAATGTAAATGGAGACCACATAAACAATTAATTTTTACAGTGAAGGGGAAGAATTATTGGATTAGGGAAGAATCTGATGTCTTAGAAATTTTGATGGAAGCTAAGATTATAGAAAAAGGGTCTACAGAATGGAAGCGACTTAAAGATGCCTTAATAAATGTGGGAGTAGTGCCCATGTTAGAACGGGAAGAGGAGGAAGTTGAAGGAGCAGAAGGAGGGAAAGACTAGGTCATTAAAGGATAAAAAGAGAGAATCTACTGCGTGGAATAAATTATGACAAATTAAGATAACCATTTGTAATAAGAAATAAACAATGAACAAGAAACGGATATTAAGTATTAAGGTCCACTCGCCACCCGCAACCCCCCTCCCCTCTTTGGTTTTCAAAGGTTACATTTAGTAGAAAGTGGGGAGGGCAGAGCTTTTTTTTTCTTTTTCTTTTTTTCCCTCTTTCTTACTTGTTTGATTGTTGGTTTGTTTAAGCTTTGTTATTTTTGTATATTTTTTTTCTTCTTAAGATAATTGTATATTATTTAATTTAAGATGCGCTGGAGGAGGGAGAGTATAACTTGTTGTGGGTTGAGGTATTGGTTCACATATTATGGGGAATTCTGCAGTAACAGTAGAGAAAGCACTAAATATGTATACTTAAAAAGTTAAAAATTATCTCATGGAATGTCAGGGGCCTAGGGAACCAAATTAAGAGGAAACGTGTGGAAGGAGTTCTGAGAAGGGAAAAAGCGGATATCATTTTTCTCCAGGAGACACATCAGAAAAGTGAAAATAAGAATAATATTTATGTAAAAGGGATGGAAATATATGAGAAAAGCCTAGGTTCAAGTAATTCAAGAGGGGTTGCTGTATTAATATCGAATAAACTAGATTTTTCATTGAGCAAGAACATTAAAGATAAGGAGGGAAGGTTTCAGCTAATAAAAGGTAAAATAGAGGAGGAAGATTATACATTTGTCAACGTATACTCACCAAACAAGAATCAAGGGATCTTTCTAGATAAAATTCTACCCATTATAAAAAAAGAAAGATCAGTAAATTTAATTATAGGGGGAGATTTTAACTTAATCAGGTCAGGATTAGATACAACAAATAATCTTAGAAAGACTCAAGATAAATTGATTGACAAATGGACAGGGAAATTAGGATTACGGGATGCGATGAGAATGTTGACAGGTAAAAAAAAATATTTACCTTTTGCTCCTTAAAACATAGATCTTACTCTCGTTTGGATTATTTCTTTGTGTCAGAAAATATGCTTAAGAATTTATAAAACTTTAATTATGGCAATTTTAATATCTCAGATCATACATTTATTTCGATAGAGATGCGGCTGAATAGCAGTACCTATCGAAATAAGGTATGGAGGATGGATACTAAACTATTAAAAAATGAAGAGATAAAAAAAGATTAATAAATAAATGGATAAAGAATTGGGAAGATAATGACACGGGCGAGGTGAAATTACATATTCTTTGGGACGCAATGAAAGCGGTTATTAGAGGTGATTATATACAAGAGAAGGCAATATTTGGGGAAAAAATGAAAAGTCAAGTAATTAAAAGAGATAAAGATATAAAAGAACTAGAAAGGAAGCACGCAGCTACAGGAAGTAACTCAATTTGGAATAAATTACAGGCATTAAAAAAGGAAACAATTGCAGTAGAAGTTGAAAAGGTTAGGGTAGATTTGGCATATTTAAAAAGAAATGATTTCGAATTCAATAATAAAGATATGAAAAATTTAGCAAAAAAAGTAAGACAAAAAAAGTAAGGGATATATAGAGGCTCTAATTAATAAAGAAGGTATAAGGCAGTATAAACTGGAAAATAAATTATCAGTAGCAGAAGAATTCTATACAAAATTATATACAGAACACAGAATTGATGATAATGTACTTCAAGAATATTTGGATAGAAACTTGACATACCAATTAAAGGAAGAACATGTAAATATAATGGAACAAGATATTAAAGACAAGGAGATTGAAGAGGTAATTAACAACTTAAAAAAGGATAAAACACCAGGAGAGGATGGTATCCCTTCGGAATTTTATAAGGAATGCCGAGAGGTATTAATTCCCAAGTTAAAAAAAATATATAATTATATATTGGAAGGGGGGGAGATCCCCAAGTCTTGGAGTAATTCGATAATGGCTCTAATTCCTAAACCTGGAAAGGATAAAGAGAATATAGAAGCATATAGACCAATATCATTATTAAATCAGGATGCAAAAAATTTTACTTCAATAATTAACAATCGGCTTAATAAATTCATAGACACTTATATTGGAGAAGACCAAGTAGGATTTGTTAAAGGAAGACAAATTGATAAATTAATAAATCGGTTAATTAATATTATTGATAAATTAAAAAATAATAAACAAAAAGTATGTATAGTGGCATTAGACATATATAAAGCATTTGATTCAATTCAATTGAAAACAATAAAAGGAATATGTGAGAAATTACAATTCGGCCCTAAATTTAATCATGTGATAGGACAATTGTATAAAGAAAGTAAATCTAAAATTAAAATGAATAATTGTCTGGGGAAAGAAATTGATATAAACGCGGGGACAAGACAAGGATGTCCACTGTCCCCATGTCTATTTATACTGGCAATGGAATTACTAGCAAATGATATAAGGCAAAATGAGAAATTAGTAGGAATAGAAAATAAAAAAATAAGTCTATTTGCGGATGATACTCTATTAGTTGTAAAAGATCCTTTAAATAATTTAAACAAAATACAAGAACATTTAAGAGCCTTTGAAGAAGTAACAGGATTAAAAATTAATTGGACGAAAACTGAGGCTATCACATGCAATTTAACCCAGGCGGAAAAGGAAAAAATTGGAGATAGATTTAGTATTACAATAAGAGATGAATTGAAATATTTGGGAATATTCGTGACGAACGAACCAAAAGATCTATATAATATTAACTTCAATAAATTAAGAAATAAATTGAAACCATTACTAGAACAGATACAACGAGCAAAGACTTCATGGTTTGGAAGGATTAATATTTGCAAAATGAAAGTTATACCCAAATTGAATTTTTTGTTTGAAAACTTACCGATTAAAATCAAAGAGTCAGAACTAAATAAATGGCAAAAATTGATAAACGGAATTTGCAATAATAATAAAAGAGCAAGAATTAGTAAAGGATTATGGTACATGAAGAATAAACAGGGAGGGTTAAACATTCCAAACATTAAAGCGTATTTTCAAGCCTTTCATATAAAGAAATTAATTAAATTATTAATTCAGCAAAATGAGGTAATAGGTGAAGGGGATCAAGAAGAATTTTAAAAATTAAAAGGTGAAATATTTCTTGCACAAGTAAATAATAAAACAGAGATTAACTGCTTTTCTATAAAGAATATTTATAACGTATGGAAAGGGGTTAAGAGGAAATTGGCACCAGACATTTCCCCAATTTTAGAAATTTTAGATTTCCAGAGTTGCCCATTATTATCCTCGCAAAAAATAAGACCTATTCTATTGCAAGAAAAAGTGTTGTTAATAACAGAGTGAATTAAAAATTGCAATACATATCAGAAAAGGAAGGAGGTATATAATAAATTAAAATTAAATTGGCTACAAGAATTGGGGATGGAGAAATGGGACAAATCGATAAGGGGGATTATAGGAGTACCTAGGGCAAAGACGCCCTTTGAAGAATTGGTCTTGGAAATAAGGAAAGGGAAGATAAGATTTCAGGGGTTAGTAGGTAAACTGTACCAAATGCTTATCCCAGGGGAAGGATCACACTATACACTTAAACGAATTTGGGAGGAAGATTTAAATATTAAAATTGAAGAAGAAGAGTGGAGGAAAAAGTGGGGAAACAGAATAACAAAAACTATGTCAATCAAGGAAAAGGAGCATGTTTGTAAGGTACTTTGGAGGTGGTACCTTACCCCAATCAGACTCAAGCAAATGGATATTAATAAATCTGATTTGTGTTGGAGATGCAATGAACAAAAGGGGACATATTTGCATCTGTGGTGGTTTTGTAAGAAAACAAATACATTTTGGAAAGTGATAGAGAAGGAGATAAACGAGATTCTTGGCATAACAATGATTTTAGAACCCAAACTAGCTATATTAGGAGAAATAGGAGAAATGAGATTAAGTGAGGGTAATAAAGAATTAATTTTGACATTGTTGCTGGTTGCTAGACAGCTGATAGCCCAAGAATGGAAGAAAATCTAAATAAGAATAGGTGGTATAAAGAGGTTTGGCAACTGGCACTAAATGAAAAATTAACTAGCCAAATTCGGTTAAAACAGGGTTTTAAAATCAAAATACAATTTTGGGAAATATGGAAACCTTTCATACAGCACGCGTTAACAAGTGAAGAAGGAAGTAAGCCTGGCCCTGACATGATTCAATTTTGGAAGATTTAAGTATATTGTGCCAATTGAAATTGCTGCAGAATAGGGTTTTGCACGGATTAAAAGTTGAAAGAATGAAAGAGTGAACAAGATTTTGATATATTGTTGTTATTCCTTTCTCTTTTCTTGGTGTTTTTTTTCTTTATTGTTAGTTTTAAGTATTTATATTTTTTATGTTTGTTTGTATTTTATGATTATTAATAAAAAAATTATATTAAAAAAAAGACTACTAGGGGCAACTGTGTGGAGTGCCTCTTGAACTGCATCTTGAACTCTCCCACCCCCAACACTGGGATACTCTTGCCCTGAACGTCCCGCAATTAGTCTTTAGGGCCTTCAGTTTGGGGCATGACTTGGGGGGAATGCGCAAAAATTCCTGGTCATGGTTGTCGGGAACTTGTCGAGACACGCGGTGCTACTGGGGCTCGTCGTCATCGAAGATTCTGCTGACCCCATCTGCTTTCCATTGGGACCGTTCCGCCTGGCCCTTGCCGTCGTCTCGACGCTGCCTGCAGACCTTTGCGATGTGCCCGCGCCGCCCACAGTTGTGGCACTCTGCCTTCCGGAATGGACATTGGCTCCGGTTGTGGGATCCCCTGCATCCGTTGCAGCAGCAGTCCTCTCAGGCGTGGTCTTGGGCCTCCTCTGCACCCGCTGCACGTCGTCATCCTCGCTGAAGTCGGAGGCGGACGTGGTGGACTCGGAGGGCACCTGCTCTCCGTGGGAGGAACAGCTGTGGACTGGGACCGCCGGCGGGGGGCCCCCAACCGCTGCAGTCCTGGCCCAGCACACCCGTTTGCCTTGTTGCACTGACTCAGTGGCTTGGACGATGCGCAGGACATGCTCGAAGGAGATGCTCTCGTCCTTGGCCAGTAGTTTTTTCCTGGCCCCCTCATCTTGCAGGCCCAGCAGGAGCCTGTCTCTCAGTGCCTCGCTCAAGGACGCTTCCCACCAGCAAGGCAGGGCAGCCACCCTCAGGGCTGCCACAAAGTCCGCCACGGACTCACCAGCCTGCTGGCACCGCTGCTGAAAGGCCAGCCCTGCCGGAAACACCGACACTTTTGGGCGAATGTGTTTCCTCAGCTCGGCAAGAATCTCGTCTAGGGGGACCTCCCTGAGCGGCCTCAGCATCAGGAGGTTCGTTGCCAGTTCTAATGTTTCCAGGCCGCACTGGGCCAGCAGGAATGCCCAGCGCTGGGCTTCCTCCTCGATGCCCTTGAGGTCCATTGCATAGAGGAACTGCTGTTTGTAGAGTTCCCATTTCTCTGGCTTCGTGGTGTCAAAGGGCGCGATGTTCACCTTTCGGGATGCCATCCCACCTTTGTCGCCAATTTGGTGTCTTGCAAGGAAGACAAAGAAGGAGCCACAATAGGGCTAAACACAACTTTATTGCATGATGGTCAGGGTGAACATTAGGTAATGGCGGACAACACAGCTCTATTTATAGTACACTGTACATTTGAATATCCCGGGTGGTAGCTCATTGGCTACTGTCCGCGTGATGTCATCTTCTCCAGGTATGGTGTGGCGGGAAGGTTTCCCGCTCTTCGGGTATTCGGGGAATCTGTACCATGTGAGCCGGATGCTCGCTACTGCCACCTGTGGCCACTTAGCTCGCATCCTTATACAGCTTGCTACAATGTGTCACTGATTAGATACAATTGGATACATTGACTGGTTACATTCTGTTAAAGGGAACCTTGCAACATTCATTCAATACATAACAGTTCCACACTTATAATTGCCTTCCTGTCAAATGTCCTCCTCATGCTTGCTGGTTTTACAAGCAATGTTCTCTTTTCTGCAGACAGCTTCAGAACTTAAAAGATTATGATTCTGTTACTCATGACCATGGTACACAAAGAAAGGTTGTATAAAAATGTTATGAAATGCATAAGCAGCAGCAAAAGGCAAGGAAATTTAAAAGTGACAGCTAAAAACACACAAATCAAACTATATTAACAAAGCCAAAGCAATCACACTTATATACCGCCCCACAGCGCTTAGTGCACTCTCTGGGTGGTTCACAAGTTAATTAGCATTTTGCACCCAACATGCTGGGTCATACCTGTCAAGTATCAAGTATTGGTCAGGATTTCCCATAATCCAGTGCCGCTTTTTCTCCTTTCCCGCCATCCCATAATTTGATGGTGGGGAGAAGTAGTTACTGCGCATCCCCTTCTGCGCAGAACCCTTCTATGCATGCGCAGAAGGGGATGCGCAGAAGCCTTCTGCATATTGTAGATGGGTTCTGCATAGAAGCCTTCTGCGCACGTCCCGTATTGTCCAGAGCCGTGCTTGACAGGTATGTGTTTAGTACTCATTTTATCAACCTCAGAAGGACGGAAGGCTGAGTCAAACTTGAGTCCTAGTCAGGATCGAACTCACAACCATTTGGACTGAGTGAGAAGATGTTTAAAATTTGATAGTCTTCTTGATTGTTGAATTTGAGCCTATTGCCAAAATAGACAGGGAAAAGAAGGAATTTGCCCCCCAAAAAGAGGGTGGCAAATGAGTCTCAGAGCTGTAAGGCAAAGAAGTGTGGACTTTAACACAAGTTACTAGACTTTTAAAAAAAAAATAGAAGGATTTCAAATGTAGTTTTAGTGCAGGATGCTTAGAACTGTAGCTGACTTTTAAAAACACACAGAAGTGGATTTTACCTACGTATATAGCATTGTCTGAACGAATTCTATTAATGTTATTACATTACTGCCATATTGTAAAATATCTAATAAAATATTTTTTTTTAAAAAAAACTTGGATTGGTCAAAGAAGCATGAGGGCAAATGAATCTTCTTCTACATCTTTACTTCCTCTTTTACCCCTTCGGGTGTTGAGGGGGGCAAATGAATAAAGATAATGAAATCGTAAAAGCTATAAAGTGCAGGACGTTAGACTACTTCCACCACATAATGAAAGATACAGATCATCACAGCTGACTTTTCAAAGAAATAGAAATGGGAAAAGAAAAGTAGGAAGCATCATAACATTGGCTAAAGATCCACAAGGACTGGTTTAGGCACAGTGCCTCATGGTTTAGAGCTGCCATATTCAAAGTCAGTATAGTTATGGTGAAGTTGAACCAAAAAAGCAGCAAAAGGTAAGGTTTAATTACACAGAAATTGCAACATCATTGTGGGGAGTGAATACAAACCAAAGTTTTTTAATGCCATTAATAGATGAAAATTTAAATAGTACTGTTATTATTAATTCTCATGAAAACCCTGCATCTCACTTTAAACTATTTCTGCATCTATCTAAGGCAGTGGTGGTAAACCTTTTAAAGACTGAGTGACCAAATTCAACAGGCTGCCATCCGGGCCGCTGAGGGGCAGGGTGAACTCTGTGCTGGGGGGAGGGAGGAAGTGCCCCCATTGGGCTGCTGGGCAAAGGGGCGGAGAGAACTCTGTGCTGGGGGAGAGAGGAAATGCTCCCATTAAACTGCTGGGTAGAGTAGCGGGGCAAACTCTGTGCTGGGGCGACGGTGCGCATACTCACAGCGAGGGCTCTGAGTGCCCCCTCTGGCACGTGTGCCATAGGTTTGCCACTATTGCCCTAAGGTTTCAGTACCATGTGTTAAGAACCACTGTTAAGAGATATTTCTAGCTATTAAAGTCCAATTGCTTTTGAAAAATATGGCAACAGAGAGAAATCCAGACAATCCTGTGAAGCTTCATGACAGTCATAGGCCAGGCAATGCAACATTCGCCTATCCCTGTCCATTTTAACTCACTGATTCCCAAGATGTCAATGCTTATCCTTTCCATTTCCTTTTTTTACCACTTCCAGCTTTCCTTGATTCATTGGTCTCACATTCCATGTCCCTATATAGTATTGTTCCTTACAACACTGTAATTTCTCCTCCCACTGTCCTATCCACCCCCCTCTTCTGACCTGGTGGGCTAAGCATCCTGTTTCATCTATTTTAATGCAGTATATCAAATAGCCTTGTAATCTAGCAAAACTGTGATCATCTAGCATTACAAATCAAGGAAGTACAGGCTGTAATTATGTAAATATAGAAATTAAAAAGTCATTTTCAAATCCAGATTTAATTGATTTTCCTAGGGGGAAAATCTCAGCCATAAATGTTACATGTAAATGTTTCCATGTAACAAGGAAGCTGTACAGTGGTGGGCATACCTGTCAAGTATCCTGTTTTCCCTGGGGAAACCCCTTATTTTACCCCTCTTCCCACCCCCTCCCATTTTATTAATTTCCCCGTAATATCCCTTATTTTTTAAAAAAAATCCTGACCTGAGCCCTCACAGGCGAAGCTGCATTATGTTTTCCTGCCACCAGAGGCTGCTGTGCTGTGGCTTTTCACTTGTGGAAGGGGAGAGAGAAGGTGGTGGGGGCGCCTTCTCTTTCATTTCCCTGCCACATGGTCATGGAGGCTTCGGTTTTGCTGCTGGTGTTCGGAGCCACCATGGGACAGGAGTCTACTCTAGGTGAGCAATATTTCATATATGCAGGGGCAAATCAGCTCTTGGTCTGGGGCAGAGACTTCTCTCTCACTCTCGTGGTTTATTGAGCTGTTTCTGCCCTGCCTCCTGGAGGCTTTCGTTTCTGTTCTAGAGTTAACTTGGGAGGGGGGGTTGCTTGATCTTTATATGAGAGAGAGAGAGAGAGAGAGAGCGAGCTGAGGTTTATTTTGTTTGCAGTTGCCTGGCTGGGTTCCTTTTACAGTAGGAAAAGCTGCTGCCAAAGGTTTCCCCTCCCTGCCCAACAGGCACCCCACCTTCTAACAAACCATCTGGACTGGAGGGAGATTAACTCCTCAGCTGCTGGGATGCTTGAAAACTACAGAGGTTGCTTTTTACTTTACTAATTCCCTTCCTTAAGCTGGATCTGGTGTTGGTGCTTCAATTGGTTGCAGTGAGGAACAAATAGATTGGTTAATTTGGGGGAATTAATCCCTTGCTCCTCCACCCTAATTGGGGTAGCCATGTGCAGGGCTAGTTCATTAAAGCCAAGCTGATTAGAAGCAGTTGGTAACCCTAGGGGGCTGGTTTACTCTTCTGCACTTTGCTTCCCAGGAAAAATAATAATTAAAAATGAGTAAACAAGAAAGAAAAGAAAACAAAAGTCCCCCAAGAAGATGGGAAAAGGATTCTTTGGCCCACACAGCTTTGTGCCCATTGCATCTACAATACCATCTACCCATCTTATTTTTGGCCACCCCCGTCTTTTGTCTTCCATCTTTCCCAGCATCAAGGCTTTCTCAAGTGAATCCTCTCTTCTCATTTGATGTCCAAAGTACTTTAGCGTCATCTTTACTATTTGACCTTTAATGAGCAGTCATGGTTGATTTCTTCTAGGATCGACCTATTTCTAACACCACATTTCAAAGGCATCTATTTTTCTGCGCTCAGCTTTCCTAATGGTCCAGCTCTCACACCCATACATTACCACCGGGAATACCATTGCTTTGACTATGCAATTTTTTGTTTGCAAGGTGATGTCTCTACTTTTAACTATGTTCCCCAGGTTTCTCATAGCTTGTTTCCCAAGCATCAGTCGCCTTTTTATTTCATGGCTGCAATCACCATCTGCAGTGATCCTTGATCCTAAGAAAGAAAAATCTGCCAGTCGTATCCAACTCTAGGGTGCAGTGCTCATCTCCATTTACAGCCAAAGAGTCAGTGCTGTCTGTGTTTGCAGATATTTTCATAGCCATGTGGCAGGCATGACTAGAGCCCAGCAAGTCACATGGCTATATTTGGCCACGCCCACAGATTTGGCCACACCCACAGAGGGGTGTGACCAAAATTTCCCTTATTTTCAAATCCAAAACTTGACAGGTATGGTGGTGGGCTCAAAAAAAATTTTTACTGCCACACTGTGAGCGTGGCATGGTGGGCATGGCCAGGGGGAAAGCCCTGTGTTGCACCTGAATTAGGACTACTTTATTTCAAAACTTGGGTGGGTGGGGCCAGCCAGAATCTCTGCTACAAACTGGTGTGAACCTGCTGATGCCCACCACTGTCCATAGGGATGCATTGAAAAATAAAAATGTCCTGAATTGATTGTTGTAAACCGGGGAAAAATACATTAAAATTTTATAAACTGGGACGGCATTTCCATAGGATTTGCCATTGTAAACTGCAGCAAACTTAAAATGAGGTGCTTGTAACCCAGTATTTTACTATATAGAGAGAAAAGAAGCAATAAAAAACAAGCATATTGAATAACTATAGACGTTTACATACCGTTTTTTTGCTTTTCTCTCTCTGGCACATTTCTCTAACCTTTTCCACAATGTCCTCCACAGATGAACTCACTATAATGGAGCTACCCTCAAGAAGAGTGACAATTTGCTCTTTAAATGCGCTGTGTAGGTTATTTTGAGCCCTGGCCTCTTCTATGGTATTTTTCAGATTTTCTTCTTTTTCACTGCAAGATTTCTTTAAGTGGGTCAGTTCCTCTTGTGAGGTTTCACACGCCCTCTGACTAGCAGCCTGCTTCTCTTGGAGGTTTCTGATCTCTTTCTCAACATCCTGCTTAGCTCTTGTTGCATCCCTTAGATCCTAAAATAAAATAAAAACCACAACAAACATGCTACTGAAACTGCAAAGAAGACAGAAAATAAATAAAACACACTTTTGGACAGGCAGCAGTATCAGGAATGATAACCATATGCTCCATTTTCAGACTCATGGTAAAATTTTGTTCTGAAACAACCAGGGCTTCTAATTGGGGTGTGGGGGGGGTGGGGTGTTATCTGGTTATATTTTTCCATATGCAAAATAAAGGATATAACATTTCAGGGTATGCTTTTCACCTTCTATTGCATGTTTTCTAAGGAAAACACCTTGAGTCTGTCCTTGACATCTTGTGAGCAAGAAGGAACACTACATTTTAAAAGGAAAAAAACAACAAACCAGCAACTCTCCATGGAATCACACTGTGGATCCTCAACATGCCGGCTTAAACAGATAGTTGGCCAGTATAACCTTAGAACAGTCAATGGCCAGCTTGTTCCTGATCCTAATTCCACACCTGGTGCATCTTAGAGTTAGTATAAGAATACGTAGCATAAATCCACTGAGGTGTGAAATAAAAATGTGTTGACTGCTCACCTAAAACCATCAACCAGAGAGTTAGTCCAACTCCTTTTGAGAGGAAGTGGTGAACCTTTGAGAGACCGAGTACCCAAGGAGGAGGAGGCATCACATGGGTGGGTGTGCCACTCAAGATGCGTTGGCAATGTCATGTGGGTGCATACACCTTCACCCACTGCACATGCGCATGCACCCACATTATGTTGCCTATGGCAGTGCTGCTCCTGCCTCCTAGGAGGGGTGTGGGTGTGTGATCTGGTCATCTCACCTCATCTTCTGCTATCACCTCCTGGGTGGGATTTCAACCTCTCCTCTTGTCTCCCCATTGGTGGAGGGAGAGGGGAGGGTGGGGAAGCAGCGCTGCTATTGGCACCGGCAGCACAGGGCAAGGCTTGCCCACAATGGCGCATGTGCCCACAGAGAGGCCTCTGCATGCCACCTCTGACATGCATGCCATAGGTTTGCCTACACTGCCCTATAGCAAGCATATTGCTGCCAAAATGCCTGTTCTCATTTTGGCAGGATTCTCATTTTAAAAGTATTAGATGGCAAAAATGCTATAGCACAAGTTATCCAACATAAGGGCTATAACCAGGACATTGCCACCAAGAGTACTGCCTTTGTTTTGGGGGTTCACATGACTTGTCCACAATCAGTCTCATTGTGTATGAATCAGATGGGTCAAGAGGTTGAAGGAGGGATTCATTTAATTACCAGCAACCTGTCACTGCCAGGTTAATGCAGAAGGAAACATAAGTACAAATTACAAGGGCATAATTTATGTTATGGGATTTTGGGCAATATGTGTGGGCATAAAGCCAGATTGTTTAAACTACATACAATCTTAAAACAACAACAGTTATTATTCCTCACCATATTAATCCACTTTATGATTGACAAATTGGAAATAAATTTCCTTTCCTTCACACAGGAGCATTGGGCTTCCAGCTGAATATGTGTAGAGGAATTGTTTTGTGCTTTTAGGTAAAGTTTTTCATGTCATGTCTGTTGATGTATGCCATAAAGGGAGTGGAACACTAAACATCAGGGTTTCTTTATTTTACTAATTACTCCAACACAGAATATTTTTTTTAAATGGAAGAAACTGTTAAGTACATACTTGGCACCACTAAAATCTACTCTAATTGGAGACATCACAGCCAACACAGCCTGCCTTTTGATATTTTAGTATACTCCTATTTAATTTAATTTCTCAATTTCTTTTCTTTAAAAATCTTGGTAGGAAAGAGAAAAACATTCTAGTGCCAAGGATTAAATCACAGTGATTATGGAAATTAAGGGAACATTTTCAAATTGCAATATTATTCTCCCCACGTTCTCTTTCCCTATCACAGGTGCAGCACAACATAACTTACCAGCCTCGTAAGAGATGGTGCTGATTTAATTTTATGTTATTAAGATTTGAAAACATAAACAGAGTTACAAAGCATTCATTCTAAAGTAGCAAAATGGTCAAAGTAATAGAAAAGAGCACAAGTATTATGCATTTTTGTAGCACAAACTCAAGTTTGACAGGGTCCTTTGGGAAGATTGACTTAGAATCATAGGCCAGAATTCTGTGTTCACATAAGGTGCAATTTATTTTTTGCAACTAATGTCAGTTTTGAATCCATCTTTTTTTTAAAAAAATACATACTAACTTTTTTTCTTCTATTTTAAAAATATTTTATTTCACAAATCTTATACATAATACAACACATTACAATACAACAAAAACACAACAGCATAATACAAAACATTCACCATGTGATATTTACATTGCCATGGAGACAGAGTTACCTTGTTTTTACTTAATTATACTAACTTTTAAGGAACATATGTGGCTCAACATATGAAGGTGCACACACTGATAAAGCAAAATGCTCATTGTGAAGAAGTCAACAGCTAATGCATGAAGTCTATTTAACCTTCTTTGTTCTTCTCATGAACTTGGCCGGTTGAATTAGCCAGAATGAGAAAGCATCATGTGATAACTCAATCTGGGGCTCTGGTTTTTCACAGTCTTTACAAAAAGTAAAGAATGGCTTGTTCTTGGCTTATATCTTGATCAGCTTGGGGACAAGTATGGATCCTATGGCCAGGTTGTTAGTACAAACTTTGTCTTTCTAGTACAAGAGAGGAAGAAGTTAATCAGAAGGGAATTGCTTAGGTTCACCATCCTGCATGCAGCTTTTTCCACAATAAGCCAGGAATCCTGACATACCATCCTGGGTGAATCACAGCCATTGATCATTGATGGGATTTCAGAAATAACCAAATGTAAGTTGTGTGAAGTCTCACAGTTCAAGAAGGCTAATATTTAAATTGCAGCTCCCAGAACACCCCCGCCCCCTTCCATCTAGTACATTCAATGGTCAAATTTCCTGAACATAACTACACTACATGGTTATAATAGTTTGATTCCACTTTAACAGAAAGTTTAAAATGGATATATAATTCTCTAAAGGGAATGGTTTAGAACTCTCCAATACAGAATTCCATGTACCTTACAAGACTACAAATTCCAGGATTCTATAGGACAGAGGCATAGCTTTTTAAATGGAATCAAATTGCCACAACTGTATGGCACTTATAAACCTGAAAGTGAATGACATGGATTTTCAGTCGGCTTAGGGATTCTGGACTTACTACTAAAATTGATTAGTATATCACAACTAGAGTCGACTCATTGAATCAGTTTGGCTTTCATTAAGTGTTGACTTATCAAATCCCCACTAATTCAGTAGTTACATCTTGATGCAGCTTTACCTGTTGAAAATAAAGTGTAACCACAGCTTAAAAGTGCTATTGTGGGGTGGAGGATGACGACAATGCATCTGAAATCCAGTAGTAGATTATAACAAGAGTAGTCCCACAGGGATTTGGTGAGTCAACATGTTTGTAAATTGCACTAATCCAATGGTTTTATTCTAATTGTGACTTACTACTGGATTTCAACCATACTGTCATCCCACACACCAGTAACACTGTTAAGCTCTAAATATTCTTTATTCTCTGCATCAAACTCTTCTTACTAGTGTGATTACTGAAAGTAAAACTTAGTGGAAAAGAAGAACAACTGGCAATGGATACAGTGCTAGCATGGTGCAGGGGAGAGAAAATAGATTCAGGAAGGCAAATTAAAGAAAGCCATTGCAATTAACCCAAAGTATCATGAAAAAACATATTGGCTAGATCAGGGGTGGCCAACCTTGGTACCACCCCAGGTGTTTTTGGACTTCACTTACCAGAAGTCCAAGTAAGCACACCTGTTGATCAGGGATTCTTGGAATTTAAGTCCAAGAACACCAAATTTGGCCACCCCTGGGCTAGATACTTACTTACTTTTTAAAAAAAAACTACATCTATGTTTATACTAGTTATTTTTAGAGTTTTTGAGGCTATTTAGAAGCCAAAGGAAGCTGAAACTGCCCTTATAGTAAGGTTAATGCAGAAGGAGATAAGGACAAATTATGCAAGGGAGGCTCAACTCTCTTCTATGACTCTTTGCAAAAAGATACAGTGTAATGAGACCAACAAATGATATGGAGGGCCGGAGGGGATCAAGACAGGGAGGGCATGCCAGGGTAAATTACAAAGGAGCTTCTCAGTTTGAATTCATTGATGTTGGCCTTGCTACAACATTCCAAAGATCTTCAAAGAACTGAAGATCTTACAATGGTGTCTAATAATCAAATAAGAACAAATACATCTTCTCTTTATTTTTCAAAGCAGCTGTGTAAGAAGAGAGGTGGAAATGTGGGAATAAGAGCAACTTATCTGACTGATTTATTTTGAGAAGCATTAGTGCAGTTAAAATGCTTGAAGGACACACATTTGTTGGTTTGCTTGACCATTGTAAGATAAGGCTGTAAACTCCATGCTACATTGTTTAATCTGTTATCTATTTCCCCTTTCACTCACATTTCTGCATGGCACCTGACTCCCCATAATGTCATCTCATGTAACTAGAAGAAGTAGCTGTTCTTCTATTATTAATGACTTTCTTTTATTATTTTTACTTTACACTTGCCTTTTATATCCATACACTATTCTCCTGGTGTCTAGCAAAATGACTTTGCTGGGTGTCTATTAGTGCCCATTCTCAGTGGGCCATGTTCAGCATAGTTTTATGGAGGGAGAAATGGAATATCCAGCAGATCTGGTTTAGGAAGTAAGTGTATATGGGAACTATGATGAGTAAGAGCATTTTTTCTGTATGCACTATCTCATACACATATCACCCTAATGTTACAAAGCAGTATTATCTAAGCTGTGTGAAGGAAGGAAGGAAGAACCGGCTGCATATACAAGAGATAATATATATCTCACACATGCTGGTAAATGTAAGATATACACACTGTTTCCTCACTCTTTGATGTACAACTCTGTATCTCTCGAAAAGAAATCAAAAAAAGTATGAGTAAATCCTTAGTACTAGGGCAATTATGGGCAAATAATGAAAGCAGAGGATATTAGTTGGAATGCAGATTTATTTGAAATACCTAAAATACAATAGAATAACTACAAGAAGCCAGCATGGGTGTTGAGTCCGGCGCTTAAGAAGTATTCTGACCAGCAGGATCGGTCAAACACAGTGATTTATTATTCAGCTCATAATACCAGATGGGGGAACATGTACAAGGTGGCCAGCTTATATACAGAGGCAATGGCAGTTACACAGGATAATACATTTCGGCGGGTTTCTGGAGAAGTGGGAAAGTTTGTACTGACGAATCAGCTATTTTGACAGACATTTGAAAATGGCGCCTTTGCAAAAAGCGTGCAATTCTGCCGTAGACTTTACGGCGTTCAAAGCGGTTATAACAAATAACGCTTAGACACAACAATGGGTTTAATAGGAGTAAAATGACCATTCAGAGTATGCTAGTGTCTTTCAGAGATAACAGTATTTCATTCAGTTCTTGCTACCATAATTCAAAATGCCTAGTGATGAAGAAATATTTTAAAAAGCAATCAGATGATAAGACATCTGAAAAAATATATATAATATAAAGAGGGCCCCCATCATAGTTATGCAACATGGAGGAGGGGCCCGGCCACCTGCCTATCTGCTGTGTCTGAAGCCTGTGCTCTCGCTCCATTTGCTGGGCAGACCTGGCAGAGCATGTTGAGGGCAGAAGGCTGCCATTTGGTCTCCCAGTGCCACCTACCTCTGCAGACCAGTTCAAAATATAATTACAAGGTTGCCTTTACCAGGGTGTGCCCAATTATGGTTCAAAAATACCCCAATCTTCGAGGAGGCTCTTTCTGTGTATGCTGAAAATTTATAATGGAAAGTAGCAGTTCAAGATGAAATTTCAAAAAAAATTCTGATGAATTTGAATTACTAGCAACTTTTGGAGAACACTGTGCAACCCAAAAAAATCAAGGGTCAACACAATGGACCATAAAAGGGTTTGCAAAGGCTGAACATAAGATTGCAGAACAACTCCCTGCATCACCCATTCATCACAGTCGGTGCAGCTCCAAGTGCCAACCCTGAGGATGGCTCGAAAGTCTATACAGTAACTAGAAATAGAGCCATCTCGGTGGTGGCACCAACACTGTGGAACACTCTACCAGCAGAGCTGCAACAGACCCCATCACTGGCTATCTTTAAAAAGCAATTAAAAATCTCTTCTTCAAGGAGACTTTTCAGGGTGTTGTCCCTTTAACGATAAATTAGTCAGTCAGATTGAGTTCTTATGCCCTCAGACACCAGTTTATTTTATTTTACTTTAGTTTGTCGGTTGTTTGTTTTGATTTGTTGTGTGTTCTGTTGTTATGTTCTGCTGTTATTTGTTATCTATTTGTACACTGCCCAGAGTGGAATACACCCAAATTGGCGGTATAGAAATAAAATAAAACAAAACAAAACTAAACTAAACTAAACAAAATAAAATAAACAAACAAACAAACAAACAAATAAATAAATAAATAAATAAATAAATAAATAGATAAATAAATAAATAAATAGATAAATAAATAGAGATGGCAGAGGCATAACCACAGGAAGGAAAGTGGGTTTCCCCTGCACGATGGACTGGAATGCATCACAGTTTGAACAGTGAAATACTGATCAAACCCACAAGCCTAACCTATATCAGGAGGAATTTAAACTATTGGCAGGGGAATAGAGACACAAGCTCAAAGAAAAGACAGATGAAGCTTATACACAATAAGACGAGCAGAGTAAGCAACTCTAATGGGGCCCAATAATCATCAGCATAAAAATGTAGGAAGGAAAATAAGACGTTAAACACACTCTGATGTCTTAATATGAAGCCAAGAAACAAACAAGAACTCAAAATCTTAGTCAGGAGACTAAATATAATTTGACAAGGTTAAGTGAAAACTTGGTGGTATGACTTCCAGGACTGGAAAATAGCAATTGAAGGAAAGGATATGCATCTGTGGGTTTTATGAGCAATGACAATCCTTCCACCATATTCATAATCCATCTCCAAGAAAATATACCTGGCAGGTACATAGATCTTCCTGGCATATTTGAGTCTCAATCCTATGGAGTAGAGAGTCTTCTAATACAACTACTGTTCTCTTCTTTTTGGATTTAGTGACTCTGCTGGCTCATCATCTCTCATGTCCTCCCATGGGTTTTTCCTGTATTTGTTCCTCTGCTTGCCATTTGCCAGACACTTCTTCAAGAATCTAAAAGTGGTTTTTGTTGGTGTGTAGCAGAGCGACCGCAGGGTGCACAGCTGAAGGTGAGGGCACTTTGATCAATGCAGCAACCGAGACTTATTGTTTGTGTAAAAGAGTTTTTACTTATGGTGAAAAAACAGAAGGCTTCAAATTTTTACATCAACAAAGATAACAGCAACATAAATAAGATAACTTCTCTTTGGTGCCACCCAGTTCAGTTCACTGTGGCGAATAGTCTTGTATGTTTTTGTAGCAAGTAACACAGTCTTTAACTTACAAGTCACATAGCTCAGCAAAATGGCAGTCTTTGGCTGAGCAAATGGTTCTGCTCACAATGCAAGTTGCAAAGTCCCTTTGGTATGATGACAAAGCAATGAGTCAGCATACACAAGCAAAAACAGTTCCAAAGTCTTTCAGCAAATAAAGCAGTCAGTCTTACTCTTTCCTTTGGCAAGAGAATCATCAGTGAGTCTGCAGCTTCTTGGAAAGTTTGTTCCATTGTGGAACCTTCTTCTTCCAGAGTACAAAGACCAGTAGAAGTCCTTAGCACACAAGCAGTATCTTGTGCATAGATTCCAGAGAGCACAAGGGCAGCATCTGGAGCATAGACTGGTTGCCGGTGTGTCTCCGGGTGCAATTCAAGGTGCTGGTTTTGACCTTTAAAGCCCTATATGGCATTGGACCAGGCTACTTAAGAGACCGCGTCGCCACAAGGAATTCAGCCCATCCTACTAGGGCAGACAGGAGGGGCTCACTGGTGGTCCCATCAGTGAAAGAGGTACATCTTACTGGGACCAGGAAAAGAGCCTTTTACGTGTCTGCCCCAGCCCTGTGGAACCTCTCACCACCTGAGTTGCGGCTCCAGACGGAACTACTCCCCTTTAGAAAGATGCGGTAGACATGGCTTTTTCAGCAGGTGTGGGGCACATTTGACTCTACCAGTCAAGCTCGGTGGCTGATTTAGTCTATGTGAGGGGCTGCCCCCTGGCCTGGTTATTCTGTTTTAACAGGGGTAGGATGGGGTGGGTTGTTTGTTTAATGATGATATGTTTGTGTTTTTAATGTGGGTTTTAATTGGGGCTTTTAGATCTGTTTTAATTATTATTGTTTTATTGTTTTACTGTAATTTTTACTATGTTGTTAGCCGCCCTGAGTGGTGTACCCACCAGGAGGGCGGGATATAAATGCGTAGAAATAAAATAAATAAATTAAATAAAATAGACCCCGGTGAGCACATAGGCTAAAGACGTGCAAACTAAGACCTTGATTTATACACAGGTCTTGGAATTACACAGTCAGCAACACCTGTACTGTTACAATCACAGAACTCTTTAAGCGAGTGGTGTATAATATCCTATACAACTAGGTAGGTGAATACTAAGTACCCTAACAGTTTTGCAATTCCCCAAGTGAAAACTGTTTTGTTGTTGTTGTTGTTGTTCAGTCGCACAGTCGATTCCGACCCTTTGCGACCCTTGTCCTCCAGGCGCCTCTGTCCTCCACCATCCCCCTCAGCCTTCCCAGTTCTGTGCCCATTGTGTCTACAATACCATCTAGCCATCTCATCTTTGGCCTCCCCTTTTTTCTTTTGCCCTCCACCTTTCCCAGCATCAAGGCCTTCTCAAGTGAGTCCTCCCTTCTCATTTGATATCCAAAGTACTTTAACTTCATTTTTACTATTTGACCTTCCAATGAGCAGTTCGGGTTGATTTCTTCTAAGATTGACCTATTTGTTCTCCTCGCTGTCCAGGGGACTCTTAAAACTCTCCTCCAACACCACATTTCAAAGGCATCTATTCTTCTGCGTTCAGCTTTCCTAATTGTCCAGCTCTCACATCCATACATTACCACTGTTTAGTGAATGGGACCAAAGACAATGAAACAGCCGAAGGGTTGGCTTAACACAGGTTTATTGCATGATGATCCAGGGGAACATGAGGTAATGGCGGATGGGTAGCTCAATATATACAGTGGCTATACATTTTGAATGTGGCTCCTCGACAGTCTATTGGTTACTGTCCGTGTGACGTCATGGACGGTCCCGCCCTTCTTGTCCAGGTGTAGGTGATGGCGGGAATCTTCCCGCGCTGTTGTTTGCTGGTGAGTCTGGGCCAGGAGAGCTTGAACGCTCGCTATTGCCACCAGGTGGTCATTAGCTCGCGTCCTATTGCACGGGCTACAGTTAAGCAGCTGCTGGTTATAATGTTACACAAGCATGGTTACATTGGATACATTGTAAAAGGCACAGTAATAGAACACAACATCCCTTCCCCCTAGGATGGGACGAAGTCCCTCAGCCAAGATGGCTTATTGCAAACGCGTTTGGGCCGCGATGTGGGCTGACCTGCCCCAGGGGCGCTACTGCTTCCTCGTTCCCTGGTCCCTTGTCCTGAAACGGGAGAGGGAGACTTGTTAGAGGCTTGCCGTGGTTTGGCGGTTTTGGGGGACGGGAAAAACTCCATTGTGGGCAGACCGGAGACACTCGGGGCTAACGAAAAACCCCTCTTCTCGCTTGGACGGGTGGGGGACCACTCTGCAAAACTTCCCTGGTTCTGAAAATCAAAATCTAACTCTGTTGGGGAATCCGTATTAGTGGGGAGATCCCGCGGGATATCTATGAGATCGGCTTCCCTTCTCTCTGCTGACCGATCCCGCAGGATGTCTATGAGGACAGATTCCCTTTCCTCCCCCCTTGGTGGGGACCCATGGCCCCCCTTTCCTCCCCCTTGGGCTGAACGGGTGGGGGAGAACCCTAACGCTGAATCCTGTTTCCCGCGGTCCGTGCCCTGCTCATCGGGGGCCCTGCGCCGGAGCTGGTCTGCGTGCCGCCTCCAGAGTAGACCTGTGCTGGTCTCGACGCGGTACGAGACGGGACCGGTCTGCTCTAAGATGACGCCCGGTACCCAGGCCGGACCCACGCTGGCGTAATTCCTGCAATACACGGGGGCACCCACGTCGAAACTCTTTGTGTCCTCCATCCCAATGTTCTTCCCCTTGTCCTCTACTCTCGTGGGGTCTAGCCTAGTTAGTATGGTGGTCAGTTTCCTGCGCATTAGCAGCTCCGCGGGGGAGTATCCTGACGCTAGGGGAGTCACTCTGTAACCTAGCAGAAACTGGCACACTTGATGGTTTAGATCCCCGGGCCCCATGCGCCGCAGCGCGTCCTTGGTGGTACGCACAAGGCGCTCTACTTGGCCGTTTGTGGCAGGGTGGAAAGGAGCGGAGGTAATGTGCCGAATGGCGTTGATTTCTATGAATGCCCTGAACTCAGAGGACGTGAAGCAACTTGCGTTGTCGCTTACGAGGGTGTCGGGTAAACCGAACGTGGAGAAAACCCTCCGCAAATGCTTTATGGTTGTGGCCGTGGACGTGCTTGTAACCGGAATGACCTCCAACCACTTGGAGAAGGCATCCACCACAAGGAGAAAAAGCGTCCCACGGAACGGGCCAGCAAAGTCTACATGAATCCGGGACCACGGCCCCTTCGCCGCGTCCCACTCCCTGTGAGGCAGGCGGGCTTCTTCTGGCCTGGAGCTTTGGCAGGATTCACAAGTGCCGACCATGTGCTCGATGTCGGCGTCTAGCTGGGGCCACCAGAAATAGCTCCGTGCCAGGGCTTTGGAGCGCACAATTCCAGGGTGGCTGACGTGCAGGAGTTTGAGTACCCGCGGTCGTAAGGACGCCGGGATCACTACTCGCTGGCCCCACAGAAGGCACCCCCTCTCAAGGGACAACTCTAACTTCTTTCGAAAGAATGGGTCGAACTCCGCTGCCGGGGAGGACGCTGGCCACCCTTTCTGCACCCAGGAGCTAACCTTTGCTAAAATGGTGTCCTTGCCGGTCGCCTTGGCGATGTCGGCGGGCAGTATTGGGGGCGAGTCGAGGACCTCTATCATCAGCACCTGGTGGTCTGGCTCCTCCCCGCCCACGTGGCTGCTATCCTGGGGAAGAGGGGACCTCGATAGAGCGTCCGCATGGCTGATCTCCCTCCCGGGCCTGTACACTAACGCGTGCTGATACGCGTTGAGAAAAATGGCCCACCTAAGCATCCTTGGGGACAGGATCTGTGGCGTGGGCTTATCTGCGGTAAAGATGCCTAGCAGGGGCTTGTGATCGGTCACGATTGTGAAGGGGCGGCCGTACAGGAAGTCGTGGAACTTTTTGGTCCCCGCAATTATCGCTAACGCTTCCCTGTCTGTCTGGGCGTAGTTTCTCTCCGCTTGGGACAGGGACCTGGAATAGAACGCTATCGGGGCCTCTCTCCCGTTTTCCAGCACGTGGCACAGCACCGCCCCCACCCCCACCGGGGATGCGTCACAGATCAGGACCACAGGGCGCTTGGGGTTGAAATGGGTTAGGATGGCATCAGACGCCAGAAGCTGCTTTAGGGTGCTGGTTTTGACCTTTAAAGCCCTATATGGCAGGGGGCCAGGATACCTTAGAGACCGCATCGTCCCAAGAGTGTCTGCCCGTCCAACTAGAGCGGACCGGAGGGGTTCTCTAATAGTGCCACCAACGAGGGATGCACATTTGTCTAGCACCCGAAGGAGGGCCTTCTCCGTGTCCGCACCAACTCTCTGGAACCTCCTGCCAATAGACCTAAGACTCCAAAGTGAATTGCTGCCCTTCAGGAAAGGAGTAAAGACCTGGCTGGCAGGGCAGGTGTGGGGCCCGAATGGGACTATGGTGCCCGCCTGCTGGCTTCTATAAGAACTCTCTCTTCTTCCTTTTTATAGTGGATGGGATGGGTGGGTGGGATATAGGGGTTTTTAAAGGGGGTGGGTTGGGGGTTTTTATAATGTTTTTATGTATTTTGTGCATTGTTGTGATGCCGCCCTGAGTCGGGTTTGCCTGAGCGGGCGGCATATACAAATTTGACTAATAAATAAATAAATAAATAAATGCCCTCTCTTGCTGGTCGCCCCACTTCCATGCCTCGTCCTTTTTAAGCAATCTGTGCAACGGATTCAGCAGCCCTAGGAACGACTGCAACTCGGGCTTGGAGGTGGGGCGAGGGGCTTGCTTGATGGCGGCTACCTTAGACTTGGACGGCCTTATTCTCTCAGGAGTGACACGGAACCCTAGGAATTCGACCTCAGTCACGAAGAGGACGCATTTGTCTTTTCGCAGTCTCAACCCCGCTTTTTCGAATATCGCCAGGACCTTGCCCAACCTCTTTGCCAATTCGGCCCGACTCCCCCCCCCGTTATCAATACGTCATCAAAATAAGGCAACACCCCCTCGAGCCCCTTCAGGAGGCGTTCCACGAGTGACTGGAAAATTCCAGGCGCCGAGTTTACGCCGAATTGAAGGCACGTCACCTGGAACGCCCCCTTATGGGTGACTATAGTTTGGGCAGCAGCGGCGGCTGGGGTCACCGAGAGCTGCTGGTAGGCTTGTGCTAAGTCGAGCTTAGCGAAACACTTTCCCCCATGTAACCTGGCTAGCAAATGGCTGACTACCGGCACCGGATACGCATTAGGGCGAATTGCCTTGTTGATGGTGCACTTGTAATCAGCGCATATGCGCACCTCCCCGTTGGCCTTTAGTGCTGTTACAATTGGAGTTTCCCACTCTGCAGAATCAACAGGAACAAGAATCCCCTGGCCCACCAATTTGTCCAGTTCCGCCTCTATTTTGTCCTTGAGCGCGAATGGCACCCGGCGCGGTTTGAGTCTTATTGGGCGGACCTCAGGGTCTAGGTCGAAGGCTACTGGGGGTCCCTTAAATTTCCCAAGTCCCTTTTTGAAGACTTCGGGGTGCGCGTCGCACACCTCCTGAATCGGATCAGTCCCAACGGCAACGGCGTGCACCCCCCCAATGAACAAACCCAGGGGCTGGAACCATTGAGTCCCGAGGAGGCTGCAATTCCCCCCTTTAAGAACAACTAGGGAGAGAATCGCGGCGTGTTTCTTAAATTGGACCTGAAATTTTCCAACCCCCAACACTGGAATGCAGTTCCCTTGCACGTCCCGTAGCGTGGACCTCAAAGCTTTGAGTTTGGGCCGCACGTGGGGGGCAATTTTCAGAAACTCCTTCTGGGGAATGATGGAATATGAGGAACCCGAGTCAATTTCCATCCTAATGGGGGCCCCTTGTACTAGTACCTCAACAAAGTAATGGGGGTGTCCCGCGGACACGCTGAACACCGGAGCGTCGTCCTCGCTGTCGTCGGCGATGCGGCCCACGCCGTCTCGCTTCCTCGTGGCCTGGGTGCCGTTCTTGGCTCTCGTCGTGCGGTCTCTCGAGCTCTTCCGGGCCTCGCGCCGCTTCCTGCAGACCTTGGCGATGTGCCCGCGGCGGCCGCAGTTGTGACACTCGGCCTTTCTGAAGGGGCATTTGGCGCGGTCGTGGTTCGCTCCGCAGCCGTCGCAACGCCGACCCTCCTTCCGGACCTTCCGGACGTCCTCGTCGTCGCTGCTCTCCGCGGACGACTTCGAAACTCGCCGGGCCGCGTGCACCGGAACGTGCACCGAAGTCTCTGCCTTGCCCGTCTTTGGCCGCCAGTCCTGGAACTCCTGGACCCCGGCCTTCGTAGCTTCTGCGGCTTGTGCCTCCTTCAGGACCTCCTGCAACGTGGGGGGTGGCTCCTGGTTCATCAATGTGCGCTGAGTTTCGGCGTCGCTCAGGCCGCACAGCACGCAGTCTCTTAGTGTGATTTCTGCGTTCTCCCATTTGCATGGGCCGGCCGCCAGTCACAGGGCCGCTGCGAAGTCGGCGACCGTCTCCCCGGGCGCTTGGACTCGCCTCCAAAACGCGCTCCGAGCGGGGAACATCGCCGTCGAGGGCCGGAAGTACTCACGCAGCATGTGCATGAGCTCTTTCACCTTGAATTCACTCGCCCTCCTCGGCGCGATCAGGTCCACCAAGACCCTCTTGGTGTCTGGCCCCAGCATCCTGGTGAAAATGGCCCTTTTCTTTGCCTCATCCGTGACTTCGGATTCCACCAGGGCTCCCTGGAAGTCCATCTCGAAGATGTCCCAGTCTGCCGGTCTCCTGATTTCGAAACCGGCGCATGTCTTGGTCCCGTGGGCAGCCATATCCCACCTTCGTCGCCAATTTAGTGAATGGGACCAAAGACAATGAAACAGCCGAAGGGTTGGCTTAACACAGGTTTATTGCATGATGATCCAGGGGAACATGAGGTAATGGCGGATGGGTAGCTCAATATATACAGTGGCTATACATTTTGAATGTGGCTCCTCGACAGTCTATTGGTTACTGTCCGCGTGACGTCATGGACGGTCCCGCCCTTCTTGTCCAGGTGTAGGTGATGGCGGGAATCTTCCCGCGCTGTTGTTTGCTGGTGAGTCTGGGCCAGGAGAGCTTGAACGCTCGCTATTGCCACCAGGTGGTCATTAGCTCGCGTCCTATTGCACGGGCTACAGTTAAGCAGCTGCTGGTTATAATGTTACACAAGCATAGTTACATTGGATACATTGTAAAAGGCACAGTAATAGAACACAACACACTGGGAATACCATTGCTTTGACTATTCTAATTTTTGTTTGCAATGTGATGTCTCTGCTTTTCACTATGTTCCCCAGGTTTCTCATAGCTTGTCTCCCAAGAATCAGTCGCCTTTTTATTTCATGGGTGCAATCCCCATCTGCAGTGATCTTTGCTCCTAAGAATGTAAAGTCTGTTACTGCTTCTACTTCTTCCCCATCTATTTTCCAGGAACTGATAGGGCCTGTTGCCATTATCTTGGTTTTCTTAATATTGAGTCTCAAGCCAGCTTTTGCACTCTCTTCCTTCAGCCCAATCAAGAGGTTCTTTAGGTCTTCCTCACTTTCTGCCATTAGGGTGGTATTGTCTGCATATCTCAGATTGTTGATGTTTCTCCCAGCAATTTTAATCCCATATTGTGATTCCTCCATCCCTGCATTGCGCATTATGTGCTCTGTGTATAAGTTGAATAAGCAGGGTGACAAAATGCAGCCTTGTCTTACTCCTTTTCCTATTCCAAACCACTCTGTCATTCCGTGTTCTGTCCTAACTGTTGCTTCTTGACTCATGTACAGATTTCTCAGGAGGCATACGAGGTGCTCTGGTATTCCCATCTCTTTAATTACTTGCCACATCTTGTTATGGTCCACACAATCAAATGCCTTAGTGTAGTCAATAAAACAAAAGTAAACTTGTTTCTGGTATTCCTTTGTTTTCTCTATGATCCAACGTATGTTGGCAATGTGGTCTCTAGTCCCCCTGTTTAGTGTCTTGCACAGGAGACAAAGAAGGAGTCGCAGGAAGGACTAACACAGGTTTATTCATTGATGGTCAGCATGAACATGAGGTAATGGCGGAGGTACATCTCATTATATACAGTACATAATACATTTGAATCTGGTTGCACGGTAGCTCATTGGCTGCTACCGGCGTGGCCTCGCCCAGGTCACGCCTCTCTTCTTGTAGTTGTTTTCTGTAGTCCTTTGTCATGCGGGGAATCTCCCGCGGCTGTTCGTGATTTGGGGAATGTGGACCATGTGAGACTGAACGCTCGCAGCTGCCCTCTATGGGCGGCTTGCTCGCGTTCCTTAGCAGCTGAGATACATTGTGATTGTGGCTGGTTACATTCATACATTTAAAAAGACATTGTACATGTATACATAACATCCCTCCCCCCTAGGATGGGACGAAGTCCCTCAACCATTGTGGCTTGCCGCAAGTGCGCCTGGGGCGTGCGTCCGCCTGACCTAATACAGGGGAGCCTGTGACTCCTGGCTCTGTGGAGTCTCGTCCTGCAACGGAAAATGGAGACTCGTTAGTGGTTCTGTGGGGAGCTTGCGATGCCCTTGTCTTGGGGGACGGGAATGGAATGAACAGCTGGGAAGTGAACCCCTGCCTATTTCCTGAGGAGCCCGGGGACCCTCCCAGCACGAACCTCGGGACCGACGAGGATGCCCTCGCGGTCCCGCCACCTCCTGCTGTCTGTTCGGGAGTTCGGGAGATTGCGGCGGGGGCGGGCGAGCTCCCGCCGGCTGCCTGTCTTTTAGGAGCCGGAGCTATGGTGTACTCTAGGATGCAGGAACCGGGGGGGCTGGAGGTACCAGGGGCTGAACTGAAACCCCTCTTCTCGCTAGGACGGGTGGGGGACCACTCCGCTAACTCCCCCTGGTACGGAAAATCAAAATCATTACTAAACTGATCCCTCTCTTTCAAAGTATCCTCCTCTGTGGATGGGAACCCAGGATACGCGTTTGTATCCGCGGGTTCCGCCGTGTCTCCCCCTTGGGTAATGCGGGTGGGGGAGGACCCTAACGCTGATGCCCCCTCCCCTGTGACTCGCCTTCTGAGTTGGTCGGCGTGCCTTCTCCAAAGTAGACCTGAATTGGTTTCGACCCTGTAGGATACCGGCCCCGTTTGCTCCACAATTGTGCCCGGTACCCACGCTGGTCCCGAGGCCGCGTAGTTTCTGCAGTGAACCGGGTCCCCTATCGCAAAACTTTTGGAGCTCCCTCCCCCCATGCTTATATTCCTCCCTTCATCCTCCACCCTGGACGGATCCATCCGGTCAAAAAGTGTTACCGGACGCCTCCTCATGAGGAGTTCGGCTGGGGAAAAACCTGAGGCTAAGGGGGTTGTCCTGTAGCAGATGAGGAACTGGCACAGATGCAGGTTCAACTCACCGGGACCCATGCGCCGCAGTGCATCTTTCGTAGTGCGCACTTGGCGCTCTACCTGACCGTTTGTGGCGGGGTGGAATGGGGCAGCTGTGATGTGCCTAATTGCATTTCTTTCCATGAACGTTTTGAACTCTGCAGATGTGAAGGTACTCGCGTTATCGCTCACGAGAACGTCTGGCAGGCCGAAGCAGGCAAAAAGCTTGCGCAACTGCCTAATGGTTGCCGCGGAGGAGGTGCTGCTCATAGGGATTACCTCCAACCACTTGGAGTAGGAGTCGACTACCAGTAAGAACGTGACCCCGCGGAAAGGGCCAGCGAAGTCGACATGAATCCTGGACCATGGCCCACGGGCCGTGTCCCATTCCCTGTGGGGTAGCTTGGATTCCTCGGGCCGAGAGCTCTGGCAGCTCTCGCACGTGCCCACTAACCGTTCTATATCTGCGTCTATCTTGGGCCACCAAACGAAACTCCTGGCTAGGGCCTTGGAGCGCACGATTCCCGGGTGACTGGTGTGCAGTAGCTTTAGCACCCTGGCCCTCAACTTTTCGGGAATGACTACCCGCTGTCCCCAGAGTAAGCAACCCCTTTCCAGGGAGAGCTCCACTCTGCGTCTGCAAAACGGCTGGAATTCCTCACCCAGGGAAGTAGTGGGCCACCCTTTTCTAACCCAGGAGCTGACTTGGGCCAGGGTCTTGTCGGCCGCCGTCGCCTTGGCGAGGTCGGCCGGAACAATGGGGGGTGAGTCGAGGGCCTCGATCAGCAGGACTTGGTGGTCCTGCTCCACCTCGCATGTGGGGTCTCCTAGGCTAGGGAGAGGGGATCGGGATAGTGCATCTGCATGGGAGATCTCCTTCCCTGGGCGGTAAATCAGCTCGTACTGGTAAGCGTTGAGGAATATAGCCCAACGCAGCATCCTGGGGGATAAAATTTGGGGGGTCAGTTTGCCGGTAGTGAAGATCCCCAGCAACGGCTTGTGATCAGTCACCACCGTAAACTCGCGGCCATACAAAAAGTCATGGAACTTTTTCGTTCCCGCAATTATGGCTAGGGCCTCCCTATCCGTTTGCGCGTAATTGCGCTCAGCCTTTGAAAGGGACCTTGAATAGTACGCCACCGGGGCCTCCCGCCCGCTCTCTAGCACGTGGCACAGGACCGCCCCCACCCCCACCCCCACCGGGGACGCATCACATACTAGAACCACTGGTTTTCTCGGATCGAAGTGGGTCAGGACAGCATTCGAGGAAAGGAGTGACTTTAGCTCTTTAAATGCTTTCTCCTGCCTGTCCCCCCACCGCCAAGCCGCGTCCTTTTTTAGTAGGGCGTGCAGTGGCTCCGCGACCGATGCCTTCCTTGGCAGAAATGAGTGATAAAAATTGAGGAGCCCTAGGAAAGACTGCAACTCTGGCTTTGCGGTGGGGCAGGGGGCATTCTTTACGGCCGCGACCTTAGACTCCGAGGGGTGAATTCCCTCTGGGGTTACCTTAAACCCGAGGAATTCGACCTCTCTTGCGAAAAATACGCTTTTTCGAAAACTGAGAGGACCCCATCTAACCTCCTGGCTAGCTCTGCCTTGCTCCCCGCTGTTATCAGGACATCGTCGAAGTAGGGGAGAACACCTGGGAGTCCCTTTAATAGGCGTTCCACGAGGGCTTGGAAAATCCCGGGGGCTGAATTCACGCCAAACTGGAGGCGCGTCACTTTAAAGGCTCCCTTGTGGGTTACAATCGTCTGTGCGGCGGCAGCAGCTGGGGTTACCGAGAGCTGCTGATATGCCTGCGCTAAGTCTAGCTTGGCGAAACACCTCCCCCCATGTAACGTGGCCAGTAGGTGGCTGACCACAGGCACCGGGTATGCATTTGGCCGAATGGCCTTATTAATCGTACATTTATAATCCGCACAAATCCTGACCTCCCCGTTTGATTTAAGGGCCGTAACAATCGGCGTTTCCCATTCCGCCGAATCAACTGGAACCAAAATCCCCTGCCCCACCAGTTTGTCCAGTTCCGCCTCGATCTTGTCCTTTAGGGCGAACGGCACTCTCCTTGGCTTGAGGCGGATGGGCCGGATCTCTGGGTCCAGTTCAAAGGAGACTGGGGGGGCCCTGTACGTTCCGAGCCCCTTTTTAAAAACATCCGGGTGCGCATTGCACACATCCCGCATTGGGTCAGTCTCGATGGCGTTAATGCCGGACAGTTCGATTCCCAGGGGAGCAAACCACTGTGTTCCCAGAAGGCAGCATCTCCCCCCCTTGAGGACGACTAGGGGCAGTCTCTCGGAATAGTTCTTGAATTTTACTTTGAACTTTCCCACCCCCAACACTGGGATCCCATTTCCCTGCACGTCCCGCAAGTTTGACCTTAAGGCCCGCAGTTTGGGCCGCGCCTCTGGGGGAATGCGCATGTACTCTCTCTGGGATAGGATAGAATAGGATGACCCCGAGTCTATCTCCATTCTCACTGGGAGCCCCTGTAACTGTACCTCAACGAAAAAACGTCGGTGCTCCAGTCCCACGCGGTTGACGCCTTCCTCGTCGAAGCCGGTTGAGACCTTCCTCGTGCCGGTCGCCTTACGCTGGTGTCCCCGGGGATGACTTGGGCCACTCCTGTCCTCGGTCCGTCCGCGCCTGCAAACTCTGGCGATGTGCCCTTTCCGGCCGCAGTTGTGGCACTCGGCCTTGCGAAACGGGCACCTCGTGCGGTCATGGGGCGCCCCACAACCGTCGCAACGGTGGTCTTGCCTGTCGTGGGTCTCACGCTTCTCCCCGCGCTTCCGTATCCGCTGGACGTCGTCGTCCTTGCTGGAACAGGGGTCTGCCGTCGTAGACGACTCCTCGGATATCGCTGGTGAGCCGGCGGGCGGCTTGGGGGCCCGCCAGGCAGTCTTTGTTGGTGTCCGCCGGGCCGCTTGCACTGGCGACTTGGCCCTCTCGGCCGCGGCCCCTCGGGACTTAAACAGCCTGACCCCGCTCCTGGCCTCCTCGGCTGCTTGGGCCTCCCGCAGTACCTCGTTGAACGTGAGGCGGCTGTCGCGGGTCATCAGGCGCCTCTGCAGCTCCTCGTCCCTCAAACCGCACAACATGCGGTCTCGGAGGGCCTGGTCCAGGTCGTCCCATTGGCAGTGCACTGCTGCCAGCCGGAGGGCCGCCGCGTAGGCGGACACGGATTCGCCTGGGCGCTGGTCTCGCCGGTGGAACGCGACCCGGGCTGGGAAGATTGAGACCGGCGGTTGGAAGTGCTCACGAAGCTTCTCCAAGATGCGGTCGATGGGCACTTCGTCCACCTTCCGGGGGGCCACGAGGGTCATCAAGATCCGCATCGCGGCCGGTCCCACCTGGGACAGGAAATGCGAGCGCATTTTCGCGTCGTCGTCGACGCCGGCGGCCTCCATCGTGTGCCGAAACTGGCACTCGTAGAGCTCCCACTGCTCGGGTTCACTGACATCGAACTGGTACGGCTTGACTTTGGGATTCGCCATCAATCCCATCCTCGTCGCCAATTTAGTGTCTTGCACAGGAGACAAAGAAGGAGTCGCAGGAAGGACTAACACAGGTTTATTCATTGATGGTCAGCATGAACATGAGGTAATGGCGGAGGTACATCTCATTATATACAGTACATAATAAATTTGAATCTGGTTGCACGGTAGCTCATTGGCTGCTACCGGCGTGGCCTCGCCCAGGTCACGCCTCTCTTCTTGTAGTTGTTTTCTGTAGTCCTTTGTCATGCGGGGAATCTCCCGCGGCTGTTCGTGATTTGGGGAATGTGGACCATGTGAGACTGAACGCTCGCAGCTGCCCTCTATGGGCGGCTTGCTCGCGTTCCTTAGCAGCTGAGATACATTGTGATTGTGGCTGGTTACATTCATACATTTAAAAAGACATTGTACATGCATACATAACACCCTGCCTCTTCTGAAACTGGCCTGCACCTCTGGTAATTCTCTCTCCACATGCTGCTGAAGTCTATCCTGTATTATCTTGAGCATCACCTTGCTGGCGTGTGGGATGAGTGCAATTGTTTGGTAATTTGAACATTCTTTGGCATTGCCCTTTTTTGGGATTGGGACGTATACTGATCTTTTCCAATCCTGTGGCCACTGTTTTGTTTTCCAGATCTGCTGGCATATTGCATGCAGTAATTTGACGCCATCATCTTTTAGAGCTTTGAAAAATTCAACCGGGATACCATCATCTCCACTAGCTTTGTTGTTTGCAGTGCTCTTTAGGGCCTTTCTGACTTCACTCTCCAGGTTGTCTGGCTCAAGTTCAATTTCTTCATCATTGTGATTATCAGGAGTGTTGAGGTCCTTTTTGTAGAGTTCCTCTGTGTACTCTTTCCATCTTTTCTTAATCTCTTCTGCATCAGCTAGCTCCTTTCCGTCTTTGTCCCTTATCATGGTCATTTTTGCTTTGAATGTTCCCTTGATTTCCCCAATTTTTCTGAAAAGATCTCTAGTCCTGCCTCTTTTGTTGTTTTCCTCCATTTCTTTGCACTGTTCTTTTAGGTAGTTTTCCTTGTCTCTCCTTGCTTTTCTTTGAAATTCTGTGTTCAAATGATTGTATTTTTTCCTTTCTCCTTTGACTTTTGCATTCCTTCTTTCCTCTGCTATTCTAAGAGCCTCATCAGACAACCACTTTGCTTTCTTGCGCTTCTTTTCTTTTGGTATGGTTTTCTTTGCTGCTTCTTGCATAATGTCCCTCATCTCTGTCCATAATTCTTCTGGCACTCTGTCTATCGAGTCTAATCCATTAAATCTGTTCATCACCTCCACCGTGTAGTCTTTAGGGATGCTGTCTAGGTGATATCTGTCTGGTCTCCTTGTTTTCCCTATTTTCTTTAGTCTAAGCCTAAATTTTGCAATCAGTAGGTTGTGATCTGAGCCACAGTCTGCTCCAGGTCTTGTTTTTGCTGACTGTATGGAGGTTCTCCATCTTTGACTGAAGAGTATATAGTCAATCTGGTTTCGGTGTTTGCCATCTGGTGATGTCCATGTGTACAAGCGCCTCTTGTGTTGCTGGAAGAGAGTGTTTGCTATGACCAGTGCATTCTCTTGGCAGAACTCTATCAATCTTTGCCCTGCTTCATTCTGCGTTCCAAGGCCAAACTTGCCTGTTATTCCCTCCACTTTTTGATTTCCTACTTTGGCGTTCCAATCTCCTAAAATAATTTGGACATCATTTCTTGGTGCCTGTTCTATGAGATGTTCTAGGTCCTCATAGAACTGGTCCATTGTGGCTTCATCTGCACTAGTGGTTGGTGCGTATATTTGGATCAGAGGGACATTGAAAGGTTTGCCTTGGATTCTGACTGACATCATTCTGTCATTTTTTAGGTTGTATCTCATTACTGCTTTTCTCACTCTTTTATTGACAATTATGGCTACTCCATTTCTTCTAAGGTTTTCTTGTCCACAGTAGTAGATGTGATGGTTTCCCGAGCTGAATTCGCTCATCCCTGTCCATTTTAGCTCACTGATTCCCAGAATGTCAATGCTTATTCTTTCCATCTCATTTTTTACCACTTCCAGTTTACCTTGATTCATTGATCTCACATTCCATGTCCCTATGCAGTATTGTTCCTTGCAACATTGCATTCCCCCCCCTTTCCTGTCCCTCCCCTTCCTCCACTCTGTTGTGCTAAGCATCCTGTATCATCTAGCCTGCTCCTTTGTTTTGCCTTTTGTTTTGGTCAATAGGGTTCTCTTGGCAAGCTTTGTGGTGTGGTTTGCTGGTGTCTACGCCATTTTTCTCCCATCATACATATTTAAAACAAAGTTTAAAACATTTTAAACAACATATTATCATACGTATTATCACCATTTACAACACACTATGTCAGTTTCTATAAATTAAGTCAGTGTAAAGTCTCTACGTCAGTTGCTATATTAAGTCAGTCTCTATGTCAGTTGCTATATTAGATCAGCTACATTATTGTCTATCAGTTACTTATCCTTTGCATGGGCCTCCTGCCCCTTGGCTTTCCTCTTCTGTTTTCTTCCCTTCTGCCGTGTGGTCTTCTTCTCCAGTGCTCGGCTGGCAACAGGAGGTGGCTTTCCCTGCCGGCCGCCTGGTCCTCCTCGCCCCCAGCTGGGGTGGTCTCGCGGCTGCCTCTGGCCCTGGGCAGCCTCTCTGCGGCGGTGGCGGTAGATGGCTGCTTTCCTGCCGGCCGCCTGGTCCTCCTCACCCCCGGCTGGGGTGGTCTCGTGGCTGCCTCTGGCCCTGGGCAGCCTCTCTGCGGTGGCGGCAGTAGATGGCTGCTTTCCTGCTGGCCGCCTGGTCCTCCTCGACCCCAGCTGGGGTGGTCTCGCGGCTGCCTCTGGCCCTGGGCAGCCTCTCTGCGGCGGCGGTGGTAGATGGCTGCTTTCCTGCTGGCCGCCTGGTCCTCCTCACCCCCAGCTGGGGTGGTCTCATGGCTGCCTCTGGCCCTGGGCAGCCTCTCTGTGGTGGCGGCGGTAGGTTGCTTGATTGTTGTCTCAGTTTTTAATATTTTGCTGAAGGCAGAACCCAAGTTAGTGGATTCAAATTACAGGAGATTTTGGAAAATATCAGGAAAAATTTCCTGACGAGTGATGAAGTGACCTACTTTGATGGAGAGTGGTAGATCTTCCTTCACTTGAGGCTTTAAACAGAATTAGGATGTTCATCTTTCAGGAAAGCTTTAGTTATAGATTTATTGCTTGGGAAAGGAAGTTAGACTTGATCATTCTTGTGGTTGTTTCCAGCTTTACAAATCTACCATTCTATTAACTCCTTCCAAAATGACCTTCCAATGTTGGACCACCCAATGCTGAAGATTAAGTTTCCTGTTGCTTATTTCAATTTTCAGTGAGTTTAACTGAAACGTGGCTACATTTTCTATTGTATTCTCTCTTACTATAAAACAGGCAGCACTCTTACATATTGAGCAATATGTTTAAAAAAAATTCTGACATCCATGTTCCTTTTATAACCTGAATTCGTTATTCATAGTCAGATGTGCTGGACATGTAATGTTTAGTTCAGGGTTTCTCAACCTACAGCCTATGGCCCATATCTGGCCTGTGGTGCCAAATAATGCATCCCCCACCCTAGTTCCAGCTGCTGCTGCCAGAATCAGCAGCAAACTTATTTACGGCCATTGTAAATGCATTTACGACAGCCGTGGACTCATTTATGGCTGTTGTAAACACATTTACAACAGCCATAAATGAGTCCACAGCCGATTCCAGCAGCAGCTGGACCACCAGTCCGGCTCACCAACTGTTTGAGGGAGTATGACACAGCCCCTGACTTGAAAAGGTTGAGAACCCCTGGTTTAGTTCATTCTTCTAAGTAAAAACTTTTCTCCTAACTGGGCAATATCACAAATGTTTTTTTCCCCTATATTTCAAGACTCTTCTGTGAAAACCATTTTGCAGGGGGGGAGCCCACACTCTTGTAAGTTGCATCATGATTCTTGTATTTTGCATTTTTAAATGTTAATTCTAGCAAGCAATAAAATGTGAAATACCTTGATTGTTCTGCACAAAACCATTTGTGGTTTCATCTACCTGAAGATGCTTTAACCTCAAATTATTCTGTGCAACACAGCATGTGTGCATACGAACTGTTCTGAACACTTCTCAGGCCTTAGGTTGAGGGATGGAACTGGCCAAAAGATTTCAAAGAGGAATTACAGTTCTGGCTCCCAACTCCACGATAGGCATATGGTTGTTTTTGTTGTTGTTGTTGTTCAGTTGCACAGTTGATTCCGACCCTTTGCGACCCTATGGACCATTGCCCTCCAGGCACCCCTGTCCTCCACCATCCTTCTCAACCCAGATTTTACTTAAATCCAATTAATGCATAAAATTGGGTTTTACACATACGTTATATCAAATGACTAACCTCACATCTAAAACAACAACTTATCTTATCTCATCAGTACAAAGACCAGCCATTTACAATGTTTTGGTCTGTACTCAAAGCACATCACTTGTGACCTTAGGATGTCACAACAATATTGAACTAGCAGAAATTTTGCTTGAGTGATCAGATCCCATACAGGATTAACCTTTATCAAGGGTAAAAAAAAAGATAATGCTTTATTATAAAACAGACACATCAAAAAGACTTACATTTCTTAGCTTTTCCTTGTCTTGAAAGCAGACCGCTGTTTTTCCTTGTTCTTTGTTTAATTCTGACACAAGCCGTGTGATTGTTTCTCTATTAGCTTTTGATTCAACCTCATGAACACTTACATTCTCTTTCAGTTCTGCAATTTGTCCTTTTAGTTCTTCATTTTCTTTATGCATATCATCAATCTGGAAGCATAGATATTTAATTAGTTAAAAGAAGTGGTTTAATACTGTCTCTTGTCCTACCAATTTATACTTAAATTTTCTGTTTATCACATTGTAATTATTTTCATTCTAATTCAAGTCTAGGGTTTAAGTGCAGTTAAAGACCAAAGACCTAGAAATGGTTAAGCTCTCTGAGATCCCATTGATACTAATAGAAAAGTTAAGCAAACAGTCAGAATTAAATAATTTTGGCAAAAAGATTTTATCTGTGAGCTAGAAATCATTTACTCTAAATCAGCTTTTCCCAAACTTATTCTATTGTAGAACACTTTACAAATCCTAAAATTTTAATGGAACACTTTGGTTTTTGTAATAGAAGGATAGGTTTGGATTTTTCAGTTTTAATAATAAATAGTGTTGTGATGAAGCCAACCTTTACTGATTTGCAAATGGTTGCAATCCAAACTTCTCTTGCAAGCTGATGCATCACATCGGAAGGATGGATGCAAAACAAACTTTGTGGCATTACACATTTGTCAATGAATTTTACCAGAATTTCATATTTTTTCACAAAACACTTATTTACCTTCTATGGAACACCAGTGTTCTGTGGAACATAGTTGGGAAAATGCTGCTCTAAAGAAACCCCAGATTTTGTACTACAGCAATTATAGGTGCTTGAAATTACACATGCAGCATAACAACTATCCTGTCCACCATGGCTCGTGTCAACATCTTTAAGTTGTGAGTGTAGAGGTAAAGGTTTCCCTTGCTCGAAAGCCAGCCATATCCAACTCTAGGGTTCAGTGCTCATCTGTTTCAAAGCCGAAGAGCCAGCGCTGTCTGCTTCTGCAGACGTTTCCATGGTCATGAGGCAGGCATGACTAAACACCGGAGTGCACGGAGCGCTGTTAGCCTTCCCACCAAAGTGGTCCTTATTTATCTACTTGCAATTTCTGGCTTTCGAACTGCTAGGTTGGCAGGAGCTAGGACAAAGATGGGAGCTCGTTCCGTCCTGCAGTACTCAGGAATCAAACTGGTGACCTTCCGCCTCCCAGTCAGTGTCTTAGCCACTTGAGCCACTCCAGTCCAAAGATACAGTTTAATCAGAATGGTATATCTCAGTCCCAAAAGTCAGTCCCAAAATGGTCCACTTCCTCGGTCATAAAGACTGAAGCCTCTTGTTCCCCACTTAAACCCTAAATTTCAGAATCTAAATCAATCTGGACAAAGTGTAGCCTCTTGATGTTATCGGACTACACTTTCCAGTAATCCCAGCCAGTATATTCAGTTTTTTATTCTGGGCCAAGAGCAAGATAGCAACATATTGACTTGAACACAAAAACTTGTCCCAAGTGGAGCAGATACATCAAATCAGCAGACTTACATAACTGTTGACATCATGCACCTATTCAATCAAAGCGACTATTTTACTTGGATCTGTGAACTAGGTTTAGGCCATTATATAAATAATAATTGTAAAAAACCAACCCTTAGAGTACTGATCTACACAATATTCCTACATATTTCCACACAGTACTTTCAGCTTCTTTGTTCCACTCACAACCAAATCTTGGGCGATACAACCGATGTCTAAATCAGCTTTTTTTATGTTACTTTGATTTTGTGTTGGGGTGGGAAAACTTTGGTAGGGCTACTGTGTTATACTGTATTCATATTGATAGTGATGTTAAGACTTTTTTGATTGCAATGTGATATTTTGTATTTTGTGATTTGTACCGATTATGTTATTAATATTTTTTGTTGGACTTACTTTTGCCTTGACTATTGTATTTATGATGTTTTTTTATCTGACTGTTCTATTTTTGTTACTGATATTCTGTTTTTCATATGCAGCATAACAACTATGAATTATGTTTATTGCATTTTTGATTGATTGTATGATATGTATTGTACTTTTCTGAGCTTATTGATTTTTCTTATTGATATTTTGTATGTTTCCTATATTTTGGTTTTGTTATATTGTATTTTTAATTATGTTGGAAGCCGCCCTGAGTCGGCCTACAAGCTGAGTAGGGCGGGGTACAAGTTAAAAATTAATCTAATCTAATCTAATGTCATTTCTGCAGTTAATTTTCCAGAGAAGCTTGAGAGAAATGACTGGAAAGGCAAGGGGAGGAGTCAGGTATCTTTCATTAAAATGGTAGAAACCAAGTCTTTGGGAAGTTAATTTATTAGAATGCATTGCAGTGTAGGATGGTGGGGCTGGTTGGGGAACAGAATCCTGAATACACCTTCTGCAATGTCATCGCTGCAGACCTGAGAGGGCGTGGAGTCCTAAAATGGGGACCAGGAAGGGAGAGGGAGAAATCATTCTGACCTCCCTTTACTTCTCCTTCTGCTTTATTGCTCTGTTGGTTACTTGTGTTAGTGAATAATGTATGATGTTCTTTTTTTAGTCCCGCCAAGAGGGAAGGAGTTGAGAAACCGAGAAGAGTCTACGATGGATGGAAAGCACACACTTGAGTCTTGCTTGGATTAGGCTTCAAATGGTTGATGTTGTAATACTGTCCTAATTCTTCAAGTGCTCTAGTAAGTTTTCCAGCTACCTCATCAAAGCTTGTTTCTTGAACAGCTATTGCTGTGTCATCCACATAGATGAACACTTTTATATTGTCAGAAACTGGTTGATCATTTGTGTGTGTGTGTGTATATATATATATATAGATAGATAGATGGATATAGATATAGATACACACACACACACACACACATAAACACAGAGTGATATCTCATACATCGTCCAAACTTGGTTCCACAAGTTTGGACTTTATACGGATTTGGACTTTGTATGAGGCATGAAAAATCCTAACTGCGATGCCTCATACAACATCCAAATCCTTGCTGCAATGCCTCGTACAATGTCATTTTTATAGAGATACAGTGTACTGTAACAGCACAGACTTCAGGGCAAAGCCAAGGAAACAGACAGGAAACTGACAGACCTTTAAGAAATCATTGTCTAAAGGCTAAATACATTACAAAAAACATGTCAAACAACCCTGATTGTCCAAGAACCTGAAGAATGCTGCAAAAATCCAAGGAATGCTTCTAAAAATTCTGATGAAAAAAATTCAAAAAACCCAAAATCGTGCTCAAAACCACTCCTAAACACTCTATGCCTCATGCAAAACTCAAAAGAACAATGCATGCATGTGTCCTGCCTTTTATACTGCCCAGGCACAATGCAACCTGGGAAAAACCCCAATGCCTCATACAAAGTCGCAGCAACTTTGTATGAGGCAACTTTTTTCAAGGAATTAGGCGATGTTGTATGAATTCGATGTTGTATAAAGCGGACTTTGTATGAGGTATTACTGTATATCTATCTATCTATCTATCTATCTATCTATCTATCTATCTATCTATCTATCTATCTATCTATCTATAGATAGATAGATAGATAGATAGATAGATAGATAGATAGATAGATAGATAGATAGATAGATAGATAGATATAGATAGATATAGATAGATAGATATATTATACAATGTTTTGGACAATACACTTCCTTGGGACAGTCCATTCTTCTGCAACCTCCATCTGTTGTTCTTTCCATTCATCATCACATAGAATCTCTGGTTCTGGAGAAATCTGCCAAGGACCCTAGTAAGTTTATTATCTTTGGTAAGATTATTTATTTTATGGAACAGAATCCTATGATTGACAGTATCGTAAGATCCAGTTAGGTCAATGAAAGCCATCCAGAAATTAGCTTTCTTTCAAAGCCATGCTCAATGTGTTGTATAAAGTTAAGAATTTGACCACAACATGACCTGCCCGGCCTGAAGCCTGTTTGCTCCTTAATGATCTTTCCATCAATAAATTGGAAAATACAATTGTGAATCATTATAAAGATGGCATAGGAGAGACACTGGTTGGTAGCTTTTTGGGTAATCTGAGTCTTTGCCCGGTTTCAATAAAGCAACAACTCTAGCCTGCCTCCACAATTTAGGATCCTTAAATTCATCTATGCAATTGTTCATTAATTGCAGGAACCATTTCAAAGTGTGAGGACCAAGAACCTGCTTAAGTGAGCACTTATAAACAAGCCAGAATCCTGCCGTGAGTCTACTCAGAGAAAGTGAAACCATGTATGTTGCAGTGGCAAATTCAACTTGTTTAGTTGTTCTATTTATTTATTTTTGCAATGGACTTCTGGAACTGAGAGTGAGGCAAGAGCCTTTCATATGTATCCTGGTAGGCAGGAGGGCAAAATTCCCACCAAAGCATTTTTGCTTTCACTTTAGCTATAAAAGACTCTGAGATGTCAGTGCAAATGCAAGATAAAACCATATTATAATGCACCAAGATCACAAAGGGAAAACTGCAGTTTGCCTAGACTGATTTAAACAACGATTTAATTACTATATTACTATATTAACTTAACACTGGTATTTAAATTACTACAACTATGCATTAAAGGTCCTTTCTATATAGTATATATGTTTTATTTGCTAATGTATAACAACTTCATTTGACAATGAACAAGAAGTTTTCACTCTTTTCATTTTCAGAAGTGGCAAAGGCAAGATCATGTTAGCCCAAGGCTCATGAAGACTCGTTCATGATCATGATAGTTTAGATCAGAGATTCTCAACCTTTTTTAGCCGTTGACTGGACCACGTCCTCTCAAACAGCTGAGAGGGCCAGACTTGTGGTTTCCCCCTGTGTAAATGTTGCCATAAAACGTGTCCACGGCTGTAGTAAACACATTTACAATGGCCACAGACTCATTTATGGCTGTAGTAAACATGTTTACATAGGCCGTAAATGAGTCTGTGTATGATTCTGGTGGCAGCAGTGGCAACAGCTAGAGCGAGGTCGGGGGCCAGATTATTTGGCACCACAGGCTGGATCCAGCCAGTAGTGCAAAATAATTTGGACCCGACCTTGCTCTAGCTGTTGCCACCACTGCCGCCAGAATCATATGCAGATTATTATCATCTATCATCCAGCCTGTGAGCTGTAGGTTGAGAATCCCTGATTAAATGATAGATAATAATCTGAACTGGAGCATTGTTGTGATGCGAGAAATGTGCTTGATCTTTCAACATTGATCAGCAGACATGTGTCTGATTTTTCTTCTTTAAATCCTTCCCTACTTTTCAGAATGACAACTGTTGTAACCAACTGTTTTCTATTATGGCACGTTCACATTATTGGCCAAAATCCTCTTGTGTAGCTATATAAATGGCATAAAATTTGGAGGCAAATAGTCCCAAATTAGAAATCTCCATAGACATTATCAGCTTTACACTATAGCCCATAACTCGGAATGCAACAGATGATACCTATAATAATTTCTTAACCTTAAGGCAATCCATCTCAAAGTTATGCTGTTTGTGCTATCCCAGCATAATTGGGTAAACAGAATTTGGGCCATGTGTATTAGTGGTTTCAGACTTTCTTCTTCTGTAAAACTGTATCATTCCTTCTCACAGGACACCTGAGTAGGATATGGTAAAAGTGGAAATGAGTTTGTCATCATATATACATAAATGATTATTCTTAATATTATATACAATCTAATCATAAACCTTTGACAGCAGACGATTCTGTGGCTCTTCTTTCCCTCCTATGTCCATATCAAAGAAGTGACAAAGCTGTTCAATGAATTCATTATGTTCCCTTCTTGCCTGAGAGGACCGGGTCTTGCTCTCCTCAGACTCACTGACATATTTTCTAACATAATACAAAACAAACAAAAAAATCTGTGATCAATTAAATAGATACATAATAAAGGAGGTTTTCACATTAATGTTCACAATTGTCCAAAGATGAAAGTATTTTAATGTACCACAGTTTGCCTCTTATATAATAATATACAATCAATCATCTTCCATTACACCTCCAAGCACGGTTGTCGTGTGTAATACAAAACACAAACAGGATTTGTAGAAAGATCAATATCTAACATCTAGTTTTAAATATGAAACTGCTTGTTAATTACTTCTCTGTTGTTCAACTTAAAGAAACAAAGCTAACAAAATGGTTTGCATAGGAAATGAATTGTGATTAGCAAACCCAACTAAACTTAGGTGTCTGAGACAGTTGTACTGCACAAAGGTTTACATCATCATAGCCCCACAGAAACCACCTATCTCTGTATCACCATTCCTGTTTTTGAAAGGAGCCCAGATATGGTTTCTATCCAAATCCTATGATTTGAGCCAGTGGTGGGATTCATTTTTTTTAACTACCTACTCTGTGGGCATGGTATGGTGGGATGTGGCCAGGGGGAAAGCCCTGTGTTGCGCCCAAATTAGGACTACTTTATTTCAAAACTTGGGTGGGTGGGATCAGCCAGAATTTCTGCTACCGGTTCTGGCGAACTGGGGTGAACCTGCTGAATCCCACCACTGATTTGAGCTACTGTATACTGTTTAAGGATTGAACTTAATGTGGATGTTATGCTATGCTTGAAGATAACATGCTCTGTTCCTAGTTTGGAAGTGCTTTCCCCACTTCTTTATTATCTCCTGCTCATTATCTCTTTTCTGCATGTATGTTAATCTCTGAATAAAAGATATTTGAAGCTCACTCTGCCTTTTTGTTACTGTCTCCTCTGACTCAAACTGAACCAAAGAACCATCATGGGTTATTCCTAGAAAAATGGACATCTACCTGTGTTCCATTTTAAAAACATTTTAAATTACTATAACTATGCATTGAAAATCTTTCTATATAGCATACAGGTATATGTTTTATTTCCTTATGTATAATAAAGTATTAACAGTATGTAATTTGACATATTTCTGCTGGAATTGCTAATATTGTGAAGTGGCTTAATAAGTGTGGATTCAGCTGTGGGCAGTTTCTTGATCAAACTTTCAGATAAGGCAAAGAAAAAAAATCATTTCTAAATAATTGATGTAGCACATCAGCAATGGACTACAATCTTTAAAAGAAATTCCCTGGCCCTCCACCAAGGATCAAAGGAAATGTTCAATTTTGCTGGTATCCCAAAGTGACTGATTTACTAAGCCACTTCACAATATTGAAAATTCCAACTAGAAGAAGCCTTGACAGCCAGGATACCTTGCTTTTGGTCCATTTCCAGCAATCACATATGCTGGAAATGGACCAAATCAGTGTGATTCTTCTGGCACTAAGCCTTGATCAAAGTCTCAGAAGGTATGAGTAGGAACACTCTGTTGTGTTCTAATGGTGTAACCTCCTACATGGGATAACAATGTATCTTAACCAATGTAACCTTGCCTACGAGTAACAATGTAACCTTCAGTTGTATCACTATAATCCCTGTAATAGGACGCGAGCTAATGACCACCAGCTGGCAGCAGCGAGCGTCCAAGCTCTCTTGGTCCAAACTCATCAAAGAGCCACAGCGCGGGAAGTTTCCCGCCACCACCTACACCTGGACAAGAAGGGCGTGACCAGCAATGACGTCACGAAGACAGTAGCCAATGGGCTATCGTGGAACCACGTTCAAATGTATTACTACTGTATATAAAGAGCTATTGATCCGCCATTACCTCATGTTCCCTCTGTCCACCATGCAATAAACCTGAGTTAACCCAGCCCGAGGCTGTGTCCTGTGTCTTGGTTCCCATACACTAAATTGGCGACGAAGGTGGGATATGGATTCCCAAGGAGCCAGGGCACAGAGCGGGTTCAACATCACCAAACCGCAAGACTGGGAGCTTTTGGAAATGGACTTCCAGGCGGCACTGGTGGAACTCAAAGTCAAAGAAGACGACGAGGAAAGGAAGAGGGCCATCCTCACCCGAATGCTTGGGATGGAAACCAAGCGAACGCTGGTGGGCATCATTGCACCGAAGAAGGTGAGCGATTTCAAAGCCGATGACATCATGAAACTGCTGCGTGAGCGTTTCCGACCCTCGAGGGCAATGTTTCCCGCTCGGAGCGCGTTTTGGAGGCGAGTCCAAGCGCCGGACGAGTCGGTTGAGGCCTTCGTAACAGCCATGAGAATAGCCGCCGCCCCCTGCAGATGGGACAATCTAGAGATGGCCCTCAGGGACGGAGTTCTGTGTGGCCTGAAGGACAAGGAAGTGCAGCGCAGCCTGATGAACAAGGAGCCACCACCCACGCTGACAGAGGTTGTAGAGGCCGCGGAAGCCGCGGAATCCACGAATGCTGGAGTAGACGAGATGCACCAGTGGCGTGAGTGGCGTCCTAGGGCCGGCAAAGCGGAGAATTCGGTGCACGGAAAGTCCGGACAGTCGGTGCACGCAACCCGACGGGCCTCGAAGTCGTCTACGGAAGGCAGCGACGGCGAGGAGGTCCAGAAAGTCAGAAAAGGAGGGCGCCGTTGCGATGGTTGCGGAGCGGCCCATGAGCGCGCGAGGTGCCCATTCAGAAAAACCGAGTGCTACACCTGCGGCCGTCGGGGGCACATCGCCAGGGCGTGCAGGAAGCGGAAAGAGGGCCGGAGGCATTCACAAGACCGTTCGGCCAGACCGGACCGTCCAGCGAGGTCCAAAGATGGCGCCCGGACCACGAGGAAGCAGGACGGCGTGGGCCGCATCTCAGACGACAGCGAGGACGACGCTCCCGTGTTCAGCGTGTCCGCGGGACAACCCCATTACTTCGTTGAGGTACTAGTACAAGGGGCCCCTATTAGGATGGAAATTGACTCGGGGTCCTCCTATTCTATAATTCCCCAGAGAGAGTTCTTGAAAATCGACCCCCACGTGCGGCCCAAACTTAAAACGTTGAGGTCCACACTACGAGACGTACAGGGGAACAGCATTCCAGTGTTGGGGGTCGGGAAATTTCGGGTCCGTTTTAAGAGACATTCTGCGGAACTCCCCCTAGTTGTTCTCAAAGGGGGAAGTTGTAGCCTCCTCGGGACACAGTGGTTTCAGCCTTTGGGTTTGTTCATAGGGGGGGTGCATGCCGTGGGTGCGGACCCAATACAAGCGGTCTGCGACGCGCACCCCGCCGTTTTTAAAAAAGGTCTGGGAAAGTTCAAGGGACCCCCGGTAGCCTTCGACCTGGACCCGGAGGTCCGCCCGATAAGACTAAAACCACGCAGGGTGCCGTTCGCACTAAAGGACAAAATAGAGGCGGAACTGGACAAGCTGGTGGACCAGGGGATTCTTGTTCCTGTGGATTCCGCGGAGTGGGAAACCCCAATTGTAACAGCACTAAAGGCTAACGGGGAGGTGCGCATATGCGCTGATTATAAGTGTACAATTAATAAGGCGATCCGCCCTAATGCATACCCGGTGCCGGTGGTCAGCCACCTTCTGGCCAGGCTGAATGGGGGAAAGTGTTTCGCTAAGCTCGATTTAGCACAAGCATACCAGCAACTCCCTGTAACCCCCGCCACGGCAGCGGCACAAACAATAGTTACACATAAAGGGGCGTTCCAGGTGTCGCGTTTACAGTTCGGCGTGAACTCGGCACCCGGCCTTTTTCAGTCGATTGTGGAACGCCTCCTGAAGGGGCTGGAGGGGGTGTTGTGTTACTTTGATGACGTATTGATAACAGGGGGGAGTGAGGCCGAACTGGCAAAGAGATTGGATAAAGTACTGACTGTGTTCGAGAAAGCGGGGCTGCGGCTGAGAAAAGACAAATGCGTTTTTTTCGAAACAGAGGTTGAATTTTTAGGGTTCCGGGTCACACCTGAGGGAATTAGGCCGTCCAAATCCAAAGTAGCCGCCATCAAGAAGGCTCCTCGCCCCACATCCAAAACCGAACTACAGTCATTTCTGGGGCTCCTCAATTTTTACCATACCTTCCTTCCACGGAAGGCGTCGGTGGCCGAACCGCTCCATCGGTTGCTTAAAAAGGAGGAAACATGGCTGTGGGGGGACGAGCAAGAGAGGGCGTTTAAAGAGTTAAAGCAACTCCTAACATCCGAGGCAATCCTGACTCATTTCGATCCCAAACGGCCAGTGGTCTTAGTCTGTGACGCATCCCCGGTGGGGGTGGGGGCGGTGCTGTGCCACGTGTTGGACGACGGAAGGGAGGCCCCGATAGCGTTTTATTCAAGGTCCCTGTCCCAAGCAGAGCGGAATTACGCACAGACCGACAGGGAGGCATTAGCGATAGTAGCGGGAACCAAAAAATTTCACGATTTTCTGTATGGTCGCCCGTTCAAAATCGTGACCGATCACAAGCCCCTGTTAGGAATTTTCACTGCAAATAAGCCCACGCCACAGATCCTGTCCCCGAGAATGCTGCGGTGGGCTATCTTTCTTAACGCATACCAACATGAGTTGGAATACCGGCCCGGGAAGGAGATCAGCCATGCAGACGCACTCTCAAGGTCTCCTTTGCCCTTGTCGGGCGGCCAAATGGCAGGGGTAGAGAGAGACCACCAGGTATTGTTAATAGAGGTTTTAGATTCACCCCCAATAGTACCAGCCGACATTGCCAGGGCGACAGGCAAGGATAGAACGCTGGAGAAAGTTAGCTCATGGGTACAGAAGGGGTGGCCGGCGTCATCCCCAGGTACGGAATTCGACCCATTTTTTAGGAAAAAGATAGAGTTGTCCCTAGAGAGGGGGTGCCTTTTGTGGGGCCAACGGGTGGTGGTCCCTACGTCCCTACGACCGAGGGTGCTCAAACTGCTGCACGTCAGCCACCCGGGCATCGTCCGTTCCAAGGCGCTGGCCCGGAGCTACTTCTGGTGGCCACAGCTGGACGCAGACATAGAGCACATGGTTGGCACTTGCGAGGCATGCCAGGGCTCCCGACCGGAGGCGGCCCGTCTCCCGCATAGGGAATGGGACGCAGCAAGGGGGCCATGGTCCAGAGTGCACGTAGATTTCGCTGGCCCGTTCCGAGGCACCGTTTTCCTCTTGGTGGTGGATGCGTTCTCCAAGTGGCTGGAGGTTATTCCGGTAAAGAGCACGTCCTCCGCCACTACAATTAGCCATCTAAGGAGAGTCTTTTCCACGTTCGGTTTACCCGACACTCTGGTCAGCGATAACGCTAGTTGTTTCACGTCCGCTGAGTTCAGGGCATTCATGGAGGCAAACGCCATTCGGCATGTCACATCCGCGCCGTTTCACCCAGCCACGAATGGCCAAGTGGAACGGCTGGTGCGTACAACAAAGGATGCGCTGCGGCGCATGGGCCCAGGGGACCTAAATCACCAAGTATGCCAGTTTTTATTAGCGTATAGGGTGACCCCCTTAGCATCAGGTTACTCGCCGGCAGAGCTGCTGATGCGGCGGAAACTGACCACGATCCTGTCCAGGTTAGACCCGACGAGGGTAGAGGACATAGGGAAAAACATAGGGTTAGCGGTCTCGAAAGGTTTCGCCGTCGGCGATCCTATACACTGCAGGAACTACGCCAACGCTGGTCCAGCCTGGGTACCAGGGACGGTTGTGGAGCAGACGGGACCAGTATCGTACCGGGTAGAGACTAGCACCGGTCTCCTCTGGAGGAGGCATGCGGACCAACTTAGGCACCGAGTGAGTGAGGGGCCGGTCAGTGGGGCTCAGCAACAGAATTCAGCGTTAGGGTCTTCCCCCACCCGTTTAGCCCAAGGGGGAGACAACGACGGACAACAGTCCCAAACAAGGGGGGAAAGCAGCGGCGGTCCCGACTCATACCCTTTGGATACGCCAGCTCTATCAGAGCCGGGGGGAGGGGGAGAGGAGTGTGCGACCGCTGTCCCCGATTTTGATTCCGATTTTGATTTTGCGAGCCGGGGGGGTTTTTGGGAGTGTTCCCCCACCCATCCAAGCGAGAAGAGGGGTTTTTCGTTAGCCCCCAGTGCCCCCGGTTCTTCCCAAATAAAGCACACACCTCCCAACAACGCCACAGAGCCGCGGCAAGCCACTAACAAGTCTCCCTCTCCAATTACAGGACAGGAAACCAGGGGACAAAGAGAAGGTAGCAAACCCGGGGAAAGGCAGCCCGCATCGAGACCCCAGCGTGTTCGAAATAAGCCATCTTGGCTGAGAGACTTCGTCTCATCCTAGGGGGGAGGAGTGTTGAGTTCGAGACTTCGTCTCATCCTAGGGGGGAGGAGTGTTGTGTTCTAATGGTGTAACCTCCTACATGGGATAACAATGTATCTTAACCAATGTAACCTTGCCTACGAGTAACAATGTAACCTTCAGTTGTATCACTATAATCCCTGTAATAGGACGTGAGCTAATGACCACCAGCTGGCAGCAGCGAGCGTCCAAGCTCTCTTGGTCCAAACTCATCAAAGAGCCACAGCGCGGGAAGTTTCCCGCCACCACCTACACCTGGACAAGAAGGGCGTGACCAGCAATGACGTCACGAAGACAGTAGCCAATGGGCTATCGTGGAACCACGTTCAAATGTATTACTACTGTATATAAAGAGCTATTGCTCCGCCATTACCTCATGTTCCCTCTGTCCACCATGCAATAAACCTGAGTTAACCCAGCCCGAGGCTGTGTCCTGTGTCTTGGTTCCCATACACTAAACACTCTGAAGATGATTTGGTTCACTCCAGCAATTATGTCATGTGATTGCTCGGGAAAGGAAAGAAGCAACTTGTCCCCAAAGCAGATCAAACAGCTTGCTAGGTGCCTGTCTGATTGCACCCTAATATGCATTAAGGGAGTGCCCTTGCTCCATCCCCTTCTGTCCCCGGATTCATCATTCTCCTACCCATGGGCAATGACAAGTCTGATGAGGAAGAGCTCTGCTATTCATGGGCATTCTCCATGTGAATCTCCATATGGATTTTCTAGAGTCCAAGCTGATGTGGGACTGTGATGCCTCAAGTGGTTAAGATGCTGAACTTAACAACTAGAAGGTTAGCAGGTCATCAGTTCGAGACTCAAGTACTGCATGACAGAATGAGCTCCCATCTCTGTCCCAGCTCCTTCCAACCTAGCAGTTCGAAAACAAGAAATTGCAAGTAGATAACTACAGTGGAACCTCCGTTAATGGAATTAATCCATTCCATGGGGTTCTTGGTACTATGAAAAATCCATTAACTGAAATGTGGTTTCCCATAGGAATGCATTGAAAACCAAATGCTGCATTTCGGAGGTTAGAAAAAAGCCAAAAACCAAACAAAACATGTTTTAACTGTTCAAATCTCTTTCTAAAGTGGCAAAAACATGGCGAAAAATTTCAAAGTGCACTTCAGAAAGAACTTTGAACAGATAAAAGATACCCCCCCTTTTTTTTCTGACCTCCAGAAGGTTTTCAATGCATATTTAACACATTTCTAGTGGCCAGCTCTGGTAATTGCAGGACTATTCCCCAACTATCAGCTGCTCCTGAGAAGGGGGGATTTTCAGCACTTTCTGGTTGCGGGGAGAGCTTCTGGCACTGCCAAAACATGATGAAAAATTCCAAAAATGGAGTGGAAATGCTCCAAAAACCCTCCTACCACCATGGGAAGCGTTGAAAGGGTGTTCTGAGCTGTCTGAAAACCCCACATGAGGTTTGTACTATGAAAAAAATCTGTCAACCGAGCCACTATTTTCTCTGGATTTCCTTTCGCAAACCAAATATTATGTTAACCAAACCATTCGTAAAACAATGTTCCACTATAGTACTACTTTGGTGGAAAAGTAAACAGCTTTCTGTGCACTCCGGTTTCTAGGCATGGCTGCCACATGTCCATAGAAATGTCTGCAGATGCAGAGAGCATTGACTCTTTGTCTGTAAACAGAAATGAGCACTGAATCCTAGAGTCGCACACGATTGGCTTTCAAGCAAGGGAAACCTTTACCTTTACCTATGCTGATGTGGAGAGCCTCCTCCAGTGGTGGGCATCAGCAGGTTCGCACCAGTTCGTCAGAACCGGTAGCAGAAATTCTGGCTGGCCCGACCCATCCAAGTTTTGAAATAAAGTAGTCCTAATTCGGGAGGGAGGTGAGTAAAGAATCTTGCCCCTCCCTCCCCATCCAAAGACCTGGGCCCAGAGAGAAGGACACCTCCGCAGACCCCTGACCACCCCCAGGAGATACCATCCACAACCACCATCACAGCGAGGCCCAAGTCGGCGCCTTTGACCAACTCCATGCGGCCGAAGGGAGGCGAGAGCTGCTGCATGCATGCAAAGGATAAGTAATCAAAATGAAATAATATAGTTGACTAAACATAGATGGCTTATAGCAACTGACATAGTGACTGTACAAGAAACTGACTTACATAGGGACTTGATATAGTGGACTTTTTCTTTCTTTCTTTCTTTCCCTTTCATTAATTAGTTCAACTTTTACTTTGATACTATGTGATAAACTGTGATATTGTGCATGATAATACTTTGTTTTAAAACTGTTTAAACTGTGATAACATGTGTGATGGGAAGAGACTGGCATAGAGACCGGCAAGGCACGCCACAAAGTTTGCCAAGAGAACCCTATGGACCAAAGCAATGTTATTCCCAATGGTAATGTATACGTGTGAGAGTTGGACCATTAGGAAGGCTGAGCGCAGAAGAATAGATGCCTTTGAGATGAGGTGTTGGAGGAGAGTTTTGAGAGTCCCTTGGACAGTAAAGAGAACAAATAGGTCAATACTGGAAGAAATGAACCCTGACTGTTCATTGGATGGACAAATAGTGAAGATGAAGCTAAAGTACTTTGGACATCAAATGAGAAGAGAGGATTCACTTGATGCTGGGAAAGGTGGAGGGCAAGAGAAGAAGGAGGCGTCCAAAGATGAGATGGATAGATGGTATTGTGGACACAATGGGCACAGAGCTTGGTGGGCTGAGGAGAATGGTGGAGGATAGAGATGCCTGGAGGAAAATGCTCCATGGGGTCACAAAGGGTCGGAATCGACTGTGCGACTGAACAACAAACAACAACAACAATTCGGGTGCAACATAGGGCTTTCCCCCTGGCCATGCCCACCATACCATACCCATAGTGTGGTAGTGAATTTTTTTGGAGCCCACCACTGGCCTCCTCCCTTCTAATAATGGAGTCATCACTCTTCAGTTTCCTTGCCCTTTCAATGTACAGAAGGGTAATGGAAGTGACAATGGGGCTTGAGTGCTGCGCTTCTTCACATAGAAATTTTACCTAACTAATAGTGGGTGAGCAGGGCTTATCTCTTATTCAATGCAGGATTCCAAATATTATAGAATGTGAATCAAAACAGCAATACACATATTCATATATAATGAAAATGCATGAGTGTGTTCTAGTGGCACATTCTGTATGTGCAAATTATGATATAGGTAAAGGTTGCCCTTGCTCGAAAGCCAGTCATGTCTGACTCTAGGGTCCAGTGCTCTGTTTATAGCCAAATAACCAGTACTGTCTGTGTCTGCAGACATTTCTGGGTCATGTGGCAGGCATGACTAGATGTGGAGCACACAAAATGACATTGCCTTCCCAATGAAGTGGTACCTATTTATCTACTTGCAATTTCTTGCTTTTGAACTGCTAGGTTGGCAGGAGCTTGGAAAGAGACAGGAGCTCACTCCCTTGTGCAGCACTCAGGTCTCGAACTGCTGACCTGCGGACTTTCCAGACATCAAGTTCAGCATCTTAACCACTAAGTCACCACAGTCCCTTTCCCCTCAGAGACAATGGAATATGAGTTTCTTGGGTATTATACAATAGGCAATAATAAAGATAGTATATGAAGTTGTCCTGGATTGTGCCAGAATATTGCCAAGATGATGTTTAAAAATTCTAAACTATGCCTTCAAAAGCCCAATGCTATGAGAAAGTATTGTGTTAAGTAAGAAACAAGTGTTAGGAATTTGAGTGTACTGGAAATAAAATGCTGTAAATGTTTGAATATCTTTGAGTACAGTTTAGAAGGCAGTAGAAGAACAGAGGAAGAGGAAATGACAGTGCTGATTTGATCTTATAGTTGGCTGATGTGAAAAAGTCACAGCTAGGAACCAAATGTTTCAGTATAACCTTAGAATGTGCCAAAGACTAGTGGTTCCTGCTGACCCAGTCATCAAGTTCAGCATCTTAACTACTAAGCCACTGCAGTACCTGATTCTTATTCACTGCAGGCTTCAAAATGTTACAGAGTGTGACTCAAGACAGCAATGCACATACATATTCACACATAATGAAAATGCATGAGTGTGCTGAAGTGGCACATTCCACATGTGCAAATTATGATATACTAATGCACAATTCCCAATTTTCATTTTAGGAAACCTTGCAAATTTGATGGCAGGGAAGTGCAGCAAGTCCAGACGTTAAATAAAACTCTCCAAACTTAAACTTAAAGTCCTCTTTGACCAGTAGAAATCAAGTTGCAAATTCTACTGCACACTTACCCATGAAATGATCTCTTGGACATTTACAGGGCCATTTCTGTTGCAAATGTGCTTTTCTAGTAATTAAACATTTTGTTCCTTGCCTTCCTATCCCACAAATACTGTAGAAACAGACTGAACCTGGCTTCAGAAAGTCTTACTAATAGTTAGACAATAAAGAGACATCAATCTGTGGTCCATGTGTAAACTCCAAAATCAGTGTGGAATAGTATCTCTATTTATTTTGACTCAGTGCTCTCAGAAAGATGTACTGAATCTAGATTGCTTGTTAAACAAATGGAGAATGGAGGTGATACCTTTTATAGGCTCACTTTAAAAATAATAAAACATTGTAAACTTTCATGACTCAAAGGTCACTTCAGCCTGCTATCTATTTTCTCATGTAACATCTAAGCAAACCAACCTGGCTTGAACACCATGCCATGAGAATCTGCCTGAAGAAGTGGCCTTTGAGTCATGAAACCTTGCAATATTTTATTATTTTTTAAGTGACCCTATAAAAGGTATTGCCGCCATTCTGCATTTGTTTAATTTTATGGATAGGTCACATGGCTTATTTTTGCTAACTTGATTGTTTGTGTTTCGCACAAGATCCACAGTCACGGTTATTGAGCAAGATTTATGACCTGTGTTATTCAATAGTGTTCAGATGATTTACCATGAAAATTAATTCCAGGAAAAAATGGAGTATTTTTCCCTAAAAAAAACAATTATTAAGCCATTTAATCTCTCTATCCATTTTATCCTTCCCAACATTTACTTTGAACAATGAATTTCCCACCATTTGGTGGGAAATGCCACAATATAATTCTCTTCTGAGAGACTGTTTCACTATCTGAATACAAATCTCTTTCTTTTCAGCAGCTGTGAAGATACAGTATCTACTGTATACTGTTCTCCAGGCAATTATTTCAGAGTAACATGCCATATCAGATCTAATATTCTTACCTGATCTGACCTTCTTGTTCATGAATTTTTTCCTTCAGCTCCAAATTTTCCTGAATAAGAGTCTGTACTTTTAGGTCAGCTTGTTTTTTAGCAATGGCAATTGTATTGCATTCCTTCTCAATCTCCTGGAGTCTACTTTGCACGGAGAGAAGTAGAGAAGATTGCCTAGCATCGTTCTCCTTAAAGCCTCCAACTTCAGCCTTCAGTTCCTCAATAGATACTTCTTTACAGGCTAGTTTGGATTTAAGATCTAACAACTAAGAACAGAAATAGTTCATAAAACACAGGTGCATTATTGAAAATCAGAACACAATCTATATATTTTTAAACTATCCTTCAAAGAAGAAAACATTCCAAAATTCGACAAAGAATTCCAAACTATAAAAGACCCTTGCACTGCTGTCAAGAAAGTTGAACAGCATTATACTGGCTAAGCCATCAGGCTGAATCAGGATATTCTTACACAAGGCTATATCCCATAGATTCTGTTAGAGCCCTTATTACTAAACTTCATTTTCTAGATCACCTGAAAAATTAGCTGTTCCCATATTTACCAACACAAACTTCAAGATTTCTAGAGCCCCTACTCTGAGTGACCTCACCACATAATATCTGGACCTTTTTAGTAGTAGCATCCCAGTAAAGGAACAAACTCCATAGAATAGTTTCCCCTGGCATCATCCTTGACTTTCAATGCCAGCCAAAGATATAGGACAGGGGTGCCCAAACTACGGCCTGGGGGCCAGATCCAGCCCCCAATGCCAATTAATGCTCGTCTGGACATGTTTTATTTCTGATTCCAGGAGCAATGAGGGCTTCGTGGGCTGGATGAATTGGCGCCAGGGGCCGGATCCAGCCCCTGGGCCATAGTGACCAGCTCCCTAAACCATGTGACCAGCTTGTGGCCCGAAAAGTTTAGGCACCCCTGATATAGGAATACAGGCCACACAGGAAATTTCCTTACTATATACTGAGTCAGACCACTGGTTTACCTACTCTGAACTATCCAATATGACTGGAAGTGGCTTTCAGGGTGTCTGGCAGGATTCCTTCCTACTACTACCTGTCAATATCTCATATTTTCTAGTGATCTGTTCAAATACTATCCAGGCAGACCCTGCTTAGCATCTGAAATCAAATGAATTCAGCATGCTTAGGATAATTCATCCTGAGGAGAATTCATCTACTCCCTATAAATAACTCATGTAATCTGAGCCTCTCCGGTATAAAATATATGTTTTTAATGCTGAGGTTCTCTTGGTTTTGTTTTGGGGTTTTCCTTGTACAGTGTTTTATGTTGCCTGTGATACTTTAGTTCCCTGTTTTATTTCAGATCTAAATTGCTTTTTGTTTGATTATTATAGGAACTATTATTATAGAGAACTTTGTGCTGTTGGGAAGGGTATTCAAATTCCACAAATAAGAAAATAAATGGAGTAAAAAGGCTTTGGCTACATTCTAATATGGAAAAAACAACCCACAGTAGGTCAACGTAGGTCCTGATCAGATGGGAATTTGACCTGCTCAAGGGTGTGCTGGTGCACAGGGACACAGGGAGTCATCCTGGTGTGCACCAGTGACTGGCGCCCCCCAGAGGCAGGCAGAGATAATAGGAATCTATGCGATTTCTCCCTCCCAACCCCCAACCCCATCACTTCCTGTCCACCACCCTCCCAAGGTGCCCAGCACACCCCTGTTCCTGCTGTTTGGTGCATTGTGGGAGGGGGTTGGTTGCTAGAGGAAACCAATTTGTACCCAGAATGTCCACACACACCCCTTCTAATGTTTTGTTTCAGCCAGGAGCAGAAGTTTCCATTTGACAATATGGTAAAACCCCTACTTACAAAAAAAAAAGTCTTTTGCTCAAATCAGTTTTTTATGTAACTCGAAGCAAACCCATAGGAAAAAGAATCTTTATGTAACTCAAAGCAAACCAATAGGAAATTGTGTAAATTGGGACATGGTTTTAGCACAAAATCATTATGTAAGATGAATTTTATGTAACTCGAGGCATATGTAAGTCGGGGTTTTACTGTATCCTGAAGCAACTACACAACACCAGAAATATGTTTCCTTTTGAGGTTGGTAATTCATTTGGATGTGAGGATTGTACAAAATGGCTCCTTCCCTGATCTCAAGCAATCCTATTTAGACTACACAGTTCTCGCCACACCACCACCACCACCACCACCGCCATCTCCACAGGAATAATTTGCTAGCAAATCTTAGTTCTAGAGAAGCCTCTTTCCATTTTTTCCTGAAAAATGCCAATCAAAGATGAAATAAAAACAAAAGCAGCAACTTTATGGGCAGTATGGCATAAAGTCTGACATACCAAATCAAGACAAGGAACACAAAGGAAATATGTACTTTCCGTTCCCAGTGCAAGTAATTCATCTTCAGAGTTACCATTAGTAAGTGGTAATCCTGAAGAAACTGATTTAGGACTAGTCACAACTATTAGTGAAGAGAGAAAACTCAGGCCTTAAGAGCAACAATATTTTGAAACAAGGAAGGTCAATTTTGCTAGGTTTAAGGGACAAAGTTCTACCTCCGAGATCTGCTGTGATGCATAAGAATTGCACAAAATACCAATTTAGAGAAAAGAAAAAGAAAAATTAGACATGAGAAGTTTGCATCAGGTTATTTTTTAAAAAAAGAATTGTTTTGGTGCTTAATAGAAAGGCCCTGCAATGAATGGAGACTTCCAAAGAATTGCAGGAGTGAAATTCACCCTTTTTACCATAAAAAAGAGGGATCCTGTGGGAAGGGGTGAGGGTAGGGAATAAGAAACCAGTCTTGGTAAAACCAAAAAGGGAAAAAGACAAATGAATATCCTTCAACAAATCTATCTCAGTGCAGAGCACAGCTTGGAAATGTTACTTTTTGAATTCCCAGAAATTCCTAGCTTGGCTAAGTTTTAGTCCAAAATAACCTTTCACATCTATGGTTCAGGATCTTTGTTTAGAAACAACAATATAAAATAGAATTATATAGAATCTCATGTATTTTAATACTTAAGCAATTAAATTGGAATCTGTACAATAAATATAATGCAAGTGTTGTTTATCAAAATAACAGAATGGATATAAAAGGAAACTTGGAAATGTTCAAGTGCAATAACAAATGTTTACCTTATGTTGCAGTGTTAAATTTTCTCTTAAAAATAATGAGAACTATGCTTACATACTAAGAAGGGGATATAAAAAAAATCACTTTTGACTCTGAAGTTAATTAAAAAGATCAAAATTCTGGCAATAATACGTGCATTTGTGGTTCACTGTTCAATGATACAGCCAATTTACTAGTGAGCTTCACCTGGTAAAAGGGGGGGGGGAGTCCACACCTAGAAGGACAAATGAATGTATAATTGAAGTTATGGGACTTACGTCTGGGCAAAACAACATCTTGGAACTCCAGCTACAAGAATAAATGTTGATCTTAGTGGGATTTCATCCTGAGTATGATGGCAAGATCACTTGCTGACACAGTATCCAGAAGCTAGCATTACCTAAATGCTAAAACCACTTGCACTGTATCTGTATGAGCCTACTCAGAAGGAAGCCCTAGTGAATTCAGTTGGATTTATTCCTAAATAATATAGATTTCCTTCTATGAACGATTTTTATATAGTACTTTAGCCTAAATGTCCAGATGGTTTCTTCCATTGGAAATGTGTCAGTGAGAATGTTGCTGACATCAATGTCTGCAATTAAGATATGATTCCCTTATGTGCTACCATCCACAAAGAAACACCAAGCAAGGGGAAATCCCAGAACCTGTTTCTGTTTTTCAACAGTTAAGCACTTTTCACCCAAACACAAAGCACTGTCATCGCTTTGTTGTAAACACATAAAGCAGTCATTAATAACCTTAATAATTGCCTTGGTGTTTCTAAATGGAGGTAAGCACAAGAGCGGACTCTGTAGACCATCTCAACTACTGACATTGGTGTCATCAACATTCAAGTTTCATGCATCCTTCCACTGACAACATACATGTGATTTCTATGTATTTTGAACCATGTAGACAGATGCAGTGTCCTACATTATAAACTGGAGATTTTTTGCAGAACTAGATAAATGTTAATGCTTATCTATGACCCCAAAAATCACTGAAAGGAAGAAGCAGAAAATCACTACTAGAACTGTATTAATACCCTACTTGGAAAGGGTATTAAACTGTAGAAAAAATAAAGATGGGTAGAATATATATTGCAGATATTTTAAAATATTGCTGTTTCTATTTGCTTTTTTCATTATTAACTATTATTAATTAGTAGCTGTTTTGCCTTACTGTATGTCTTTTTCTGCTCTGACATAGTTGCCTGGATCGAATCTATTCCCATGCCACTTACTCCCACTTATTCCCTCCAACTATAGCCTCACGCCACCTCCTCATCCAGCTAGGCCCTTTCTCCTGTATACTTCTCATCCCCACCCCTCCACCCCCGGGGTCTACCACCTTCTATCTTTCTCTGCCTGAGGCCCAGACCATAGGCATAGCCTATTGTTTACTTTGAGTAGTTAGCAAATGTTTTAATGAAAGAAGGAATGTTGCTCCTTACCTCTGCCTTGGCACATTCATACTTGACCGTAAGAGCTGCAAGTTCACTACAAGCTGTTTCTGCTGCATTACGATAGTGACAGAACTGTTCTCGGGTGACAGGAATATCCAACAAAAAATAATTGTGAACTCCCTGGTTTGGGGAGAAAAAAATTGTTGTCAAGATCAAAAGTAAATAACCAGAATTTACCCTTCAATTGCATTGCTTCACCAAGATTTATGAATGAAAACATTATTTTTTAGGTGAGACTGATTATTGAGATATATCTCAACCCACTTTGAAAACATTTTTGGCAGTGGACACTACCATGGTTCCCCTATCCCAAATGTGGGGAATTTCCAAACATCTGAGTGCCGTTGCTAGAAGTCAGTGGACTGCACCCACCCCAGAAGCCCCTCTAAATTCTTACAAAAATGAAGTGTTCTTAACTGAAAATGATCCCTCATCCCTTCCAGTGCCCCATCCTATGAGGCCTACAGTCAAACAGCAGTGTTGGTGAGGACTTCTAAACATGGACATACTGTATCTCCATTTATGGTAGCAATTCAAATTTGTTAAATACATGTGTAAAAAAATATTTGAAGAAATTAACCAAATGTTGTCAATAAAATCAGAGATGAGTCCCAGAATTGATTTATTAATGGATTTTGGAAATAATCAGAAAGAAATAGGGGGGAAATGGTTAGAGTAATGGTAACAGCAGGGAGACTAATTATTGTCAAAAAATGGAAAATAAATTGTGAATTTGACTTGGATGATTGGTACAAAGAATTATGGGAAATGGCAATAAATGACAGATTGACATGCAAATTAAAGCTAAATAAAGGATTGGTAAAAAGAGATGATTCTAAAGAAATATGGGGTGAATTTGTTGAACATTTCCCAAGTAAAGCAAAAGGAATAGGGTCAGGACAAGAATATATAACTTTCTGGAAAGGGGACAAATATGGAAAATTAAGCTATACATTGATAGCAAGCAATGGTTTACAATGTCCCATTGGCGGTGGTGGGCACTTATTTGATTATGTAATGGTTCAATATATATGTGCACATGCAATGTTATTATTCTTGTTTTGTTTTTCGTTTTAGTAGTATGTTTTTAATAAAGGACTGATGTTAAGATGCTGAACCTGATGACTGGAAGGTTGGGGTTCGATACCCAAGTACTGCACAATGGAATGATCTCCCTTCTGTCCCGGCTCCTGCCAACCTAACAGTTTGAAAGCAAGAAATTGCAAGTAGATAAATAGATACCACTTTGGTGGGAAGGTAAACAGGATTCTTGTGCAGTCAAGGCATGCCTGCCACATTCCACGTAAATGACTGCAGAGGCAGACAGCGCTGGCTCTTTGGCTATAAACAGAGATGAGCACTGAACCCCAGAGTCAGATACAACTGGCTTTCAATCCGACCCTAGAGTTGGATATGACTGGCTTTCAAGCAGAGGCAACCTTTAGCTTTTTAATAAATCAAGGGGGGAAATAAACATGTAAAGCCTGTTCTCATGCCCCTCCAAAAGGCCACATAATTATTTTCTGAATCAATTTTTTCCTGAAATATTTTGTGTTTCTCAGTTTAGGTTTGGGTATCTGGCTGTGGAGCCAGAGGTTGGAAGTTCAATTCCCCTCTGTGCCTCCTAGGAGAAGAGCCACCTTGTGTAGCCAGTGAGCAAGCTGCAGAGTCTCAGAAGTAACTCCAAAAGCCTTTAATCTCACTTTTATAATTTAGCCAGAGCTTGAGAACATTACCTTTTGGGACAACAACTCCCATGAGCCCCCATTCAGCAGAGTCAATGGCTATACTAGCTGGGGGATTTTGGAAGGTGGTTGGTTTTTGTATGTGAAAAAGTAACTTCCCCAGGTTCTGGATGTGGTGGTGTGCAATAGTTATTGCTAGTATTTTAAAGTTCAAAATTGCTACCAGTAACAATAACAGAATTAGAATTTTAAAAATGATCAATAATTTTTGTAATGAGGACCAAAAACCAAGAAACCAAGAATCAACAAAAGACTATGGTATCTTAACTCAGAGGGACTGCAGTGGCTCAAGTGGCTAAGACACTGACTGGGAGGCGGAAGGTCAGCAGTTCGATTCCTGAGTACTGCAGGAAGGAATGAGCTCCCATCTTTGTCCCAGCTCCTGCCAACCTAGCAGTTCGAAAGCAAGAAATTGCAAGTAGATAAATAGGGACGACTTTGGTGGGAAGGTAACAGCGTTCTGTGCACTCCCATGTCTAGTCATGCCTGCCACATGACCATGGAAATGTCTGCAGAAGCAGATAGCGCTGGCTCTTCGGCTTTGAAACAGAGATGAGCACTGAACCCTGGAGTCGGATACGACTGGCTTTCGAGCATGGGAAACCTTTACCTTTACCTTTACCTTACTCAGAAACAAGAAGGCTTAGGGATTTCTAATTTAAGAAATTATGACATGGCAAACCAAATTAAAAGAATTCTTAATACAGTATACTTACAGAAAAAGAAATGATTTGGAGAAACATAGAGGCCCAGGATACAGGAGGGAATTAAGAAGAATGGGTTTTTGTCTTGAACGGTAGTTGCATATATCTACATCAGGCTCAGTGGGCTGCTATTTACACAAGACATTTCCATAATGAGAGACTTTGGACTATTTGGTGGGAACTTTCCCATCCACATATTGACCTTCTCCTTTTTGCTCTTGAAAACACAGCTAAAAGCTTTACTGTGTTCCAAGGACCTCTATTCACTTTATTTGAAGTCTCATCCTGTAGGTGTTTGCCCAGAACTAAATCCCACTGAATCAGGAGGTGTGTACAGAATTACAGCCTTAGTGTGTTATATTCATTCTTTTCCTCATAAACTCTTGCTCAAATATTACCATTACTTTTTTTTTTTATTTTGCCAAATATGTGAATTGCATTTTACTGTACTGAAAGGCACAAAAACAGCATTGATTTAGATTCAAAGAGGTGAGGATTATGGTTAATATGTCCCCCGCCCCCTCCCACCGGCAGACCTCTTATAACTTTAACAGCTGTACAATAAGGCAATGGTTGAGGTTTCAATACATTGTTTATGTTTATGTTTATGTTTATTCAATTTTATATCCCGCCCTACTCAACACATGGACGACTCAGGGCAGCTAACAACATATAAATGACCCTGGGACACCCCACAGGGTTTACATAAAGATACAATATTCAAATTATAAAAATAAATGCAATGTTATAAGTAAATACAGTATAAGGCAAGACAGTCAACAATAATACAAATAATACAAATATCAGCACCACATCAAAATAATATATCAATAATTACAATAGAGTCACAAAGGATGAAAACATCACGTAATATAACAAAATTACCAAAGTAAATTACCAGATGCACCAGGAGTCAGGTGTGTGGTGGCAAAGTTCCTGCCGGCACCCCTCACCTTTTAAGTCCTAGGCGAGGGGGGGAGGGCGGAGCCCCAGGATGCCAGCTGATGGAGTAGCCGGCAGGACCTCTTCGCCCTCGCCGGGGCCAAGCGCGCGGCGGCGATGTTCCTCCCGGCACCCCTCGCCTTTTAAGTCCTAGGCGAGGGGGGAGGGGGAGCCCCAGGACGCCGGCCGATGGAGTGGCCGGCAGGACCTCTTCACCCTCGCCGGGGCCGAGCGCGCGGCGGCGATGTTCCTCCCGGCACCCCTCGCCTTTTAAGTCCTAGGCGAGGGGGGGGAGGGTGGAGCCCCAGGACGCCGGCCGATGGAGTGGCCAGCAGGACCTCTTCGCCCTCGCCGGGGTGCCCATCAGGGGTGCCCAAACGTTTTGGGCCATGGGCCAGTCATGTGGTTCACCGGGCTGGTCATGTGGTTCAGTGGGCTGGTCATGTGGTTCCTTCCACTGGAAGCAGAAGTAAAACTCGCCTTGCAATCAGTGTTGTCTTCAGTGTGAAGCAGCGTTGCAGGTCCAGTTCCACAGTATCAGGCAGAGAGACACAGTGTGGAGTTTTGGTTCCTTGTAGCAGAGCTTCAGACTCATACAGAAGTCCCAAACGCATTCTTCTTATTAATATTTTTATCCTGTTATCATTGACTTTGCAGAAGTTCTTGTAGGTTTGTTTATTTATTTGGGCAGTATGATGGCTCGAAATGGAGATGCACAGGTGGACGTCAAATGCTGTCTTGGAAAAGCGACAGCAGTCTTCCAGAGAATGAATAAGATCTGGTCCTCGCCAACTATAGCGCTCCATTTGTTCACCTCCATAGTGATCCCGGCATCCATTTACGCCCTCAAGACTTTGAAGGCGTCAGCAAGTATCAACAAGAGACTTGACGTCTTCCAGCAGAGGTGCCTCCACCAAATTTTAAAGAATAGCTATTTTGACCACTTCATAGTCAAATTTTTTGGAATAGTAGCCGTGTTAGTCTGTGGTTCAGGCATATTAGAAAACAAAAACAATAAAATAAAATAAAAACACTGCAGTACTTTAAAGACTAAGTGCTATATTTTTACTATGAGCTTTTATGGATCAAGTCCACTTCTTCAGACAATGGAGTAAAATTTCCAGGTATGGTTTATATACACCAGATGCAGAAGTAAAGAGGTTACAAGGTAAATCAGTTACAAGGTAAAGACATAAAGAGTAATCAAGCAGAATGACAGATAAGCATGCATATCAATACAGCTTCCTACACCTAGCAGTAACAAATGATCCATGGTTTGTTATTCAGATTAGTTTTAAATGGCCCCTTTTCAATCTTAAAAATGTGAAATTGCCAAGCAGAGTATATGCTAATGAGTTTAACCTCTTGCCGGCATCTGCGTTTGCGTATGTGTGGGCATGTCTGCCAAGGGCTGGCTAGAACAACGTCAGGAGCCGGGGGCCAGTCTGCAGGCAGTAAGTTGTGAACCCCTGCTATAGACCTTACATAAGGGTCTAGATTACCTCAAACTCTCTTCTGTAATTTTGTATTCCTATATTAACAACCAAAAATCCATCAATATAAAAATTGCATACAACATAGCTACTAAATGCATAGAAGCCAAACTCATTTTGCTCATTACTGACCCAATCCATGGACAACTAGGCACAAACAACTATAACCAAGTACAGTAACTTTACTGTTTTTCTCTGTTTCATTTCTGTGTGCAATAAGAACAACCACGCAGATAAAACCATCCCCGTTCCAAAGGTGAAAGCAATCTGGCTCCAAATTATATCCCCCAGATGTTTTGGAGATAGTGCCCATCAGCTCCAGGAAGCATGGCCAATGGGCAGAAATGTTATGAGTTGTAATCCAAAACATCTGGTAGGTACCAGGTACAGCAAGGCATTTCTAGACTGTGACTGTACAGCATGTGATTTACACAGCTTCAGACATATCCCACCTGCCATATAATCTGGGACAGCCTGATGGATGCTTGATAGTCAAGCAGCAAGCAGAGGAGCCCCTCAGAAGTGATCACTCATAATGAATGAGCTGTGTTTAGTTTGATGGAGCAAAAGGGAGCTATGTGGCAAAAACAAAACTATAGCCTTAGAAAGTAACATTTTGGGTCTACAGTTCCCACAATCTTCCAACCAGCACAGACATACCTTGTCTACTCTATAGCATACAGCTTATGAGACTTTTAACATCTCTTCCAGCTCAAACCATTCCATTGGATTTACATAATTTTATATCTAATATCTGCCTTTTGGATATTTTTGCTTTGGATGTTGCTACCCTCCTTTACCCTGTGCGTAAATGGAGACAGACATTGAAATGTTTTGCTAGGTTAGAGCTATAAATCAGTTTGTGGTTGTCTGCTTGAATCCAGTTTTTTCAGTGTACACTTTCTTGGCAATACATTTTAAAAGTTCAATTGCTTGCTGTCTGTGTTGTTTATCAACATCATATTCAGCTCCAAAAAAATGTAATCCTGCATGTATAAGAACATAAGAACATAAGAACAGCCTTGCTGGAACAGGCCACAGCCCATCCAGTCCAGCATTCTGTCTCACACAGTGGCTCACCATTTCCTTCAGGGTATTCCCAAGGAGATGCCTTCACCTGCTTAGGATTCCCTGGAAATGGCATTGAGAGATATCCTGCCTATCTCTCCAACCCGGAGGTTGTCCTTAGGTAGCCATAATTATAGCCATTGATACTCTTGTCCTCCATGAACTTGTCTAATCCTTTCTTAAAGCTGTCAAGACTGACAGCTGTCACCACTTCTTCTGGCAGGGAGTTCCATAGACCAGTAATCCTCTGGGTGAAAAAGTACTTTCTCTTATTTGTTTGAGAACTAGTACCCAAAAGTTTCATGGAGTGTCCCCTAGTTCTAGTGTTGTGCGATAGGGAAAACAGTTTTTCCTTATCTACCTTGTCCACACCGTGCATGATTTTATAAACTTCAATCAGGTCACCTCTTAGACGCCGTCGTTCAAGAGTGAAAAGGCCCAACCGTTGCAGCCTCAGATGGTAAGGAAGGTGTTCCAGTCCCCTCATCATTCTGGTTGCCCTCCTCTGTACTTTCTCCAACTCCATAATATCCTTCTGGAGGTATGGCGACCAGAACTGTACACAATATTCCAGATGGGGCCTCACCATAGATTTATAAAGAGGCAAAATGACACTTGCTGACTTATTTTCTATACCCTTCCTAATGATCCCTAACATTGAGTTTGCTTTTTTCACTGCTGAGGCACACTGGGTTGACACCTTCATTGAGCTGTCCACCAGGACACCAAGGTCCCTTTCCTGGTTTGTCGCAGAGAGTTCAGACCCCATCAGTTTATAAATGTAATTGGGGTTTTTTGCCCCAACATGCATCACTCTGCACTTACTGATGTTGAAGCTCATTTGCCACTGTTTTGCCCACTCCCCCAGTGTCAAGAGATCCCTCTGGAGCTCTTCACAATCTCTCACAGTTTTCACTACCCTGTATAATTTAGTGTCATCAGCAAATTTGGCTACCTTGCTTTTTACTCCTACCTCTAGATCATTTATGAAGAGGTTGAAAAGCAGGGGTCCCAGTACTGAACCTTGGGGGACCCCACTCTTTACTTCCCTCCACTTGGAGAAGTGTCCATTTAGTGCTACCCTCTGTTTCCTGTCCCTTAGCCAGTTGCTGATCCAGGACAAGACCTGTCCCTTTATTCCATGACTGGTAAGTTTATTCAAGAGCCTTTGGTGTGGGACCTTGTCAAAAGCCTTCTGAAAGTCCAGATAAACAATGTCAACTGGATCCCCCTTATCCACATGCTTGTTGACACTCTCAAAAAATTCCAACAGATTAGTGAGGCATGATTTGCCCTTGCAAAAGCCATGTTGGCTCTCCTTTAGCAGCGCCTTCTCTTCTATGTAACTATTAATTCTATCTTTTAGGATGGTTTCCATCACTTTACCTGGGACACATGTCAAACTGACAGGCCGGTAATTTCCTGGATCACCCCTGGATCCTTTTTTGAAAATTGGTGTTACATTCGCTACCTTCCAGTCATCAGGCACATCTGTTTTGTTCTTTTAGGTCTAACAAATGAACCACAGAAATCTCATCAAACAATGAGGAACATTGTACTCTATAAAAAATAAGTTTTAAAATGAAGAAATATATTGCAGTAGTTTAATTATAGGGTTTTTTTGTGGGGAGGAGCAAAATCTGGCAGGTTGAAAAGCTTGCAAAAGAGGTATCTAGACAAATGCCATTAATGCTTTTGGAAGTTCAGAGACTGCAAAGCTCAAATTTATGAAGAGAGATGAATGCATTTCAAAGAAAAAACAGTCATAATTCTAAAACATACTATGATACATAAATTGCCTTGGCTATGGATTTTGAAAAACAGGTTTGATTCATGCACATCTTCGGGGAAAAGTGCTTTTCGCACACACTAAAATGCTAGTAAATTGGTTCTATGGCAGCAAAAGTGCTGTTGGCTTTTTTACACACACTCTCTCTCTCTCTGAGAGGGAGAGACAGGGAGAAACAAGAATTTCAGAATGTAATAGATAGCATGTGTTGCCAATGACAACATTATTGTTCTGATATACCTCCAGGTTGGCTACTTTGATAACTACATACCAGAAAATCAACTATGGGAGGAAACTGTTTTTGGGGATGTACAGACAATGAGCACAGGCAATCGACACAAAGCACATAGTTATGAGTTGTCTTCATGTGTTAACATTTTCCCTACAATTAAAGAACTTCCATCAGAGAAGTCAAATGTTATCTGCTTGTTGCATCGCATGTAACATTTACATGCACACCTATTGCCCTCTTTCTACATGAGATGAGAAGCTGCAGCTGATCTCAACAAAATTAACGTGTGTTATATACAGTACTGCCTTCTAGTCACAATTAAGAACTGTCTGGCTAGCTCCATGAGTCAGGTATTGGGCTGAAGAGGTTTGAAGTTCAGTTCCTCACTGTGCCTCCTGGGAGAAAAGTCTGTTTATGTATCCTTGGTTAAACTGCACAATCCCAGAATAGCCCCCAGAAGAAGAGAATGGTAGTCAGAATGGACTTGACAACACGCAATTATAATTAGTCTAAATTATATTGATATATCTATCTAATAAAAAAGGTAAAGGTTGCCCTTGCTTGAAAGCGAATCATATCCAACTCTAATCATATGCAGCACTCAGGTCTCAAACTTCTGACCTGCCGACCTTCCAGTTGCCAAGTTCAGCCTCTTAACCACGAAGTCACCACAGTCCCATCTGTCTAATGCATGATTAAAAACAAGTGCCCACCTGCTCACTGACTAACAGCTGGTGTTTGCTTGTATCTATTAAAAATCAACCTAGTACAGTGATGGCGAACCTTGGCACCCCAGATGTTCTTGACCTTCAACTCCCAGAAGCCCTGATCAGCAGGAGTGCTGACTTGGGCTTCTGGTAATTGAAGTCCAAGAACACATGGAGTGCCAATGTTGGCCATCACTGTTATATAGCAACACTTGGAAGATGTAACATCTCACTATTCGGATCCTTGAGATAATTTTAACATGCACAATTTTAACATGCACAATTTTAACATGCTTAAGCTGTCTACAGTGGCACCCATTCTTGTGAAATTCTGACAAGGCCCAGCAAAGCAAGCACTGGCTCTTTGGCTATGAACAGAGATAAGCACTGAATCCTAGAGTCAGCTATAACAGTCTTTTGAGCAAGGGTGACCTTTAGCTACATAATTCCTTCTCCTCCAACCAATCCCAATTGCAGGTTCTTTACATTTCCTCCTACTCCTAGTAGTACTGTTGCTCTTCTATCACACTTCCTACCTAGAAACAACAGGTGAGGACTCAAAGATACTGTTTACTTTAGATTTGAAAATGATTTAGTGTGCTGTAAACCTAGGCTAGAGCTACTGCGGTGGCCTGGTGGTTAAGATGCTGAACTTGATAGGTGCTGAAGGGTCTGCAGGTCTGCAGTTCAAGACCTGAGTGCTGCACAATGGAGGGAGCTCCAGGAGTCTGTCTCACCTCCTGCCAATCTAGCAGTTCGAAAGCAAAAAAAAAAAAATGCAAATAGATAAATAGGTAACACTTCAGTGGGAAGGTAACAGTGTTCCATGCACTCTGCAAGTCTAGTCATGCCTGCCACATGTCCATGGAAATGTCTGTAGATGCAGACAGCGCTGGCTCTTTGGCTATGAGCAGAGATAAGCACTGAATCCTAGAGTCAGCTATGACTGTCTTTCGAGCAAGGGTGACCTTTAGCTACATAATTAATCATGGACAGTTAATCATGTTTAGAAATTCTGCCTAAGGCTAAGTTGGAATATTTAATTTAAAACCACTCAGACCTACCCTCTGGAGCTGGAGCTGCCTCTGGCAGGAACATGTGAGTGAATCGTGGATTCTAAACTAGTGATATATATATATATATATATATATATATATATATATATATATATATATATATATATATATATATATATATATATATATATATATATATATATATATATATATATATATATATATATATATATATATATATATATATATATATATATATAGTACAAAGAGTTAACTATTATAGCAGAACAGTTGTCTGTCCAATACCAGTCTGCCTCACCCTCCCTAAGGGGCCTTGAATTCAAATCTTGGAAGCGCTTTTATGGACTTCAGCTGTCAGCAACCTCCTTGGCATCAAAGGGGGTTGAGTTACAAAAAGCACAATGTTACCTGATAAAGGTAAATGTTTCCCTTGCTTGAAAGCCAGTCGTATCCGACTCTAGGGTTCAGTGCTCATCTCTGTTTCAAAGCCGAAGAGCCAGCGCTGTCTGCTTCTGCAGATGTTTCTGTGATCATGGGATAGGCAAGACTAGACATCAGGGTGCATAGAACGCTGTCTACCTTCCCACCGAAGTGGTCCCTATTTATCTACTCACAATTTCTTGCTTTCAAACTGCTAGGTTGGCAGGAGCTGGGACAAAGACGGGAGTTCATTCCGTCCTGCAGTACTCGGATAATCGAACTGCTGACCTCCCGCCTTCCACTCAGCGTCTTAGCCAAGAATTTACTGGCTACAGGGAACATACAGTACATTGAAACATATTTAGAGGGTGCCATCTAGAGGAAAGTTGCTTTGCAACAGAGGAGGGAAAGACAGATCTTTGAGAATTCTTGCTACTGCTCACCTAGACAGCCTTTATCTGAGAGACAAAGGGTGGAATTAGCATATTTTTGTAGGTGGGAAATACTGTTTCCTATTTTTTTTAAACTTCAGAGACTTCATAGAAGGGAGAAATAACTGGTACACCATCAAGAATGAATACATTGCCATTTGAAATAAATTATTTTTTCTATGTGATTCATCAGAAAAATCATTCCAATCTTTCAAAATAAAAGCACTTTTGGTTGTCAAAAATACAGAACAATTAAAAATCCAAAGCTAGTACAGTATTTTACAGGAATGAAATTCCTGATGTGTTCAAGAAATAATTGGGTTTTCTTTTTAGGTAGGTATATGGCTGCGGAACCAGAGTTTGAGAATTGGATTTCCCCTCCTGGGAGAAGAGACAGGCTGTGCAATCATCGACAAGATGCACAGTCCCAGGATGCCCCCAGAAGAAGGGAATTGTCAGCCACTTCTGTGTATTTTCCACAGAGAAAACCCCTGGAAAGGGTCACCATAAGTCATCATCCAACTTGACAGCACACAATTATTATTGGTTCTCATCTGGTACATGTTAGACAGAAATCTACCAACAGATACAAATGTACCTCTTGTCCTCATCTATCCCAATCATCTTCTACAAGATGATTTTATCTCCATGCTTCCAGGTTCAGCATTATATTCTTACTCACAGCATTACGTCTACACAGAATCTGTACTATTACTAGAACACCTACAAGGAAACTCTTCAAAAGCTGACTGAAGACCAGCTCTTACAATGCTATATGTGGTACAGTGGAACCTCATACAACAATCGCCCCATGTAGCAGCGAAATCACATAACAATCAGGTTTTGGGGGGAAATGGCGTCCTGCATAACCATTTTCCCTATGGAAAAAATCGTACAACAATTTTTCAATGGGAAAAACCACTTAGCCAAAAAAAACCACAAACAGTTGTATGATGTATCCCAAAGGGGAAATCGCTATACGATTCATGTATCATATAGCAATTGTTTCGTACAACAACGAGCCCCATGGAATTGATTAAAATCATTGTATGAGGTGTATTTCTTTAGAGTATGGACATTGCCACTGTTAGTTTTTGTTTATGTTATTCTGCCGGAGAGTATGCTAGCCCAGTGTGGTGCTGATCAACACATGCAAAGCAGGTGGATGTGGTCCTAAATGAAACAGTGAGATTGGTCACAGGATGCCTAAAACTAAACCCAATACAAAAAGTGCATTACTTAGCTGGCATCCCTACACCAAAATTTCGGCAGGAAAGTGCTGCTCAGAAAGAGTGGGTCAAAGCAAGAGCCTCGGAAACACACCTGCTATTTTATCACCAACCACCAAAGCAGAGACTGAAATCAAGGCACAGTTTCCACATAACTTCTCCCCTCCCAAAAAAAAACAACCAGCCCACACAGACCACCCTAGCACTTTGGAAGGCAAGCAAGGAGCTACCAGATAACTGGGCAGAACCACATGATTCTCTACTGCCTGGCCACAAACAACCATGGCCTGTGTAGAAAGCTTTAAGCAGACTGTGTAGGAAGATCAAGGACTAATCTGAGAAAGTGGGGTTTCCCTGCAGATGACAACCTGTGTGAACGTGGAGAAGAGCAAACAATTGCCCATATGATACAATGCACACGATGCCCTTCGACGTGCACTGAGGAGGACCTTATGTTGGCAAGAGAAAATGCTGTCGATGTGACCCAATACTGGGCGGATGTCATCTAGTCCTGTTAATTCCTCTTTGTTTTAGATATGTTAATTTTAGCTTTGTATGTTATTATATGCTGGTGGTGCCTCTGACACAAATAAGGAAAGCAAGTTCCTCATAAACACCAGTGATTCATACTGATATAATACACAATTTTATTAAGGATACTTTTTTAAAAATAGCATAATTTAAGTTAAGGAAACAAGCTTACTAAAATGGAAATGACACATCCACTTGCATATTCTCATGTGCAGGAAGGCAGTTCTTTTTTATACATTATGTGTAGGCTAGATATCATGCCACAAACGCTGTACGTGCAGTACAATGCTATGTATAAAATCCTATTTTTCTTCACCCATCATCTGGAAAGCAACAAATGTTTTGCTTTTCTCTGAACTTCAGATCAAAGCCATGAACTGGATGAAAGATAAAGAACTGAAAAGAAAACCTTGGATGAATATACTCCCTTTTTCTACAACTAACATGAAACAGTTCAGTCCTTGAATTAGAAAAGATAAGCTTTAATAGTCAAGCTGTACCTAAAACATAAGTGGAGGGAGGTGTAGTGTGTTATAACATACAAGTCACCACAGCTGCTGAAATTTAAATGCACTGAGAAATAAAACATTAAGTCACACTGGGGTTTTAATTTTAATTTATCTATTGTTATTCAGCAGAAGATATTATGTCTTGAATTTTTATTACTATGTTCATCTTGATGGAGGGCAGCAGATGGCCTGAGGTTGATGAGTACTTTGCACACCAAAAGAACTCAGGACTAGAAAGTGACTCGTGGAGATGGATCAGTGGAACTAGTATCCTGCAGAAGGCAAATGGAAGGCCACTGCATTATATTGTTCCCAGAACAACCTTCATGACTGATTGCCATAATGATAGCCAATATTCGGAATTCAATATGGCACTTGGAGGAGGAGGAGCAGGGCCGTAGCCAGAGGGGGCGGGGGGGGGGGGGGCAAAAACCTTCCTGAGCTAACAGCCCACCGACCCCACCCCACCCTGGGGTGCCAATGTTATATGTGTGGGTAACATTGTTTCCTCTCCTGAACACACACACACCCCAAAAAAATCTAGAATCCTGGCTACAGCCCTGAGGAGGAGGAGGAGTAAAAAAAATATGTACCGTATTTTCCGGCGTATAAGACAACTGGGCGTATAAGACTACCCCCAACTTTTCCAGTTAAAATATAGAGTTTGGAATATACTTGCCGTATAAGACTACCTTTCTTCCAATGCACACCAAATAAAAATTAACCCACACTCAACCCAAAGACGCGCAGCCCTCCGAGTCGAATGGGCAGGTTCTGGTGGAGAGCCAATCTACGCTCACGTTCTCCTCCTCGAGGTACAGGAAGATGTGTGCAGCTTGCTTCCCCTTGCTTCATAATCCCCGCACAGAGCAGGGACTCGGCCGCGGCACCCCCCACCATATGCGCCGGACATATGAAGCAAGGGGAAACAAGCTGCAGTTAAGTACCTGTCCTATAAGACGACCCCCGACTTTGGCACAGATTTTTCAGGGTTAAAAAGTAGTCTTATACGCCAGAAAATACAGTAAGTCAAATTGCTTAATCTCCAACCAGACCTTGAGAAGCAAGACAGTCAATCCTTTTAGGAGCTCCTCCCCTTCTGTTGCCTCCAATTCTTGTACATGTGATCACAGCTGGCCCAAGACATTTTGCTGCCTAAAGCATACCTGTCAACCGCAGCTCCGGACAATATGGGACCTGTGCAGAACAGTTCTGTGCAAGTCGCCTTCTATGCATGCGTAGGCTTTTACGCTTGCATAGAAGGCTTTTACGCTTGCGTAGAACCCTAGCGTAAAAGGGTTCTATGCAAGCATAAAAGCCTTCTACGCATGCGTAGAAGGTGACTTGCGCAGAAGGGATGTGCAGTACCTCTTTCCCCACTGCCAAATTCCGGGGTTTTGGCAGCTCCGGGCGGGAAATGGCGCAAATCGGCGCTGAAAAAAGGGAAATCCCGGCCAATCCGGGAAGGTTGACAGGTATGGCCTAAAGTGAGGGAGCCGCCGGTTCTCCTCACCTGGACCCCGCTGGAGGAGGGAGAGTTGCCGTACCGCCACCGCCGCTGCCCGCCAACCAGTTCCACCTGTGACAGGAGGCTCTTGCCTACAAAAGACTGGAGCCCTTGCAATGGCCGCCGCCGGTTCTCCTCACTCTATGTCTCTGTATTTGGTGTATACAAGCTCATTCCTTGCTATTTCATTCCTATGTCTGATGAAGTGGACTTGCTCCATGAAAGCTCACATTAAAAATACAGCAGTTAGTCTTTAAAGTGCTGCAGTGTTTTTGCTTCCTGATATGCCTGAAACACAAACTAACGGGGCTACTATTCCAAAAAATTCTGTTGTTTGAGGCAGCTACTTCTTTTTTCCTAATTGTGCTGGTGGTTGATTCAACTTTTGAACCAAGATGAATATAAATAAAAGAAGCGATAGCAGATATCAGTAGGAATCAGAAAAGCTCTACCTCAACTTTCTTCTCATGCATTGATGACAAAAATGCATGCATTGCCTAGTCCCGTGATGGCGAACCTTGGCACTCCAGATGTCCTCCACACTGAGTTTATTGTGATGCATCCGGCCCACGCCACCCTTGTCGCTCCTGGAAGAGGAAGTAAAACATGACCGTACTGAGGAATGGTTAACCTGGAAGACTTAACCGTACGGGCGCGTTTTACTTCTGCTTCCGGGAGCGACGAAGCGAGGGCAGCGCAGGCCGGATGAATCACAGTAAAGCACTTGGTGTGGATTCACAGGGGCTTGGGTTTCTGGGAATTGAAGTCCAAGAACATCTGGAGTGCCAAGGTTCACCATCACAGGCCTAGGCCCACCTTCCCCAAATCATCATTGTCCAGATGTGACAGATTACAACTTCCAGCATCACCAGTTGCTGGCCATGTAGACTGATATGGGGGAAGCCAGCTTTGATGTAGGCAGATTGATTGCACACGGAGCCGGCAGGCGGGCCAAACACTTCTTTATTTCAGCATGGTCAATCTGTACATGGGCACATGTAGGAGACGCAGCTCCTTATATACTGTATTTGAATTCCCCGCCATGGATACTCATTGGTTGTGGTGGCAGTGATGTTATTGGGGGCGTACTGTGTAGCTACTAAGGTACACCTGAAACCGGACGGTTTCCCGCGCTAGCTGCTGATTGGTTAGTTGGAGCTGCAAGGGCTGAGCTTCCTTAGCTGCGCTACTGTGGCAGCTGAGTTGCGTGCGGAATCGGGAGGGCTTCTCGCATACACAATAGCAGCATAAGCCCTAGACCAGGGGTGGCCAACGTTGGTGCCCCCAGGTGTTCTTGGACTTCAGTTCCCAGAAGCCCTGATCAGCAGGTGTGCTGACTTGGGCTTATAGTAATTGAAGTCAAAAAACAGTTGAGGCACCAATGTTGGCCACCCCTGCTACTACTAACAGGCCTACTCATGGGCAGATCAGCAGAAGAAAAGTTCTCCTGCCTTCATTAACTTGAGTCTCCTTTATGTAACAGCTGACAAACCTGTTTCTGACTGCTTCACAGCTATGTTTGGATGACAGCAGGTGTTTTAAATAGGAAGGTGATACTTGCCAGCACTGAGTTCCAACCAGACTGATTTTCCCACCCATCTGCATTTGTTTTGGCTGGTGGATAACATCTCCAATGTGCTAACCTATAACATTCAAGATTATTAAAAATATATGATTTATTGCTGGCCTATTAAAAGACAAAGTTTATTTTACATTTCAAAAGTAGGGAGGTAACGAGTTGGGTAGGTAAAGGTCACCCTTGTTCGAAAGCCAGTCATAGGTTCGGAGCTCATCTCTGTTTGCAGCCAAAGAGCCAGGGCTGTCTGTGTCTACAGACATTTCTGTAGTCATGCGGCAGGCAGGACTAGACATGCAATGCTGTTTACCTTCCCACCAAAGTGGAACCAATTTTATCTACGATATGAGTACACACTGTTCATTTCTTGGCAGATGCCAAAGCAGCTTAGTCAGAATTAACAGTTCAAAGTTGGGGAAATATTCAAAAAGCCAGAAAAAGAGAAAAAAAATTACTCAGAATCTACCAAAATAAAGACTTTTCTCATACAATAAGGAATGAGCTCCCGTCTTTGTCCCAGATCCTGCCAACCTAGCAGTTTGAAAGCAAGAAATTGCAAGTAGATAAATAGGGATCACTTTGGTGGGAAGGTAAACAGCATTCCGTGTGCTCTGGTGTCTAGTCATGCCTGCCACATGACCACGGAAATGTCTGCAGAAGCAGACAGCGCTGGCTCTTTGGCTTTGAAACAGAGATGAGCACTGCACCCTAGAGTTGGATACGACTGGCTTTCGAGCAAGGGAAACCTTTACCTTTACCTTTAAGACAACCAAGGTAATTAAGGCTACATCAAAAGACTGAATGAAGCAAGGGAGGTTAAGTAGGGGGAGAGGAAGCTTTACCTCTAGTGCACTAGAATTAACAGCCCAGAATTAATAACAAGGAAAAAAACAATAGTCGTGAAGGTCCTTCTCCATCCATATTGGAAATGGAAATACAGTATGGGAATTGAGGGATTGAAGAAGAGAAGATGGAGAGGTGGTATGGTAGCCATCTTCAAACATCTGAAGGGCTGCCACAGTGAAATATGACCTGAGTGTGCATGGAATGATGGACTGTTAAGGTGTGAGATATGGGCTATATTCATTTTTAAATATTATTTATTTGTTTGTTTGTTCAATTTCTATCCCGCCCAATCAGCCAAAGCCGACTCAGGGCGGCTAACAAGCAAAGGATTTGTTGTTGTTCAGTCGCACAGTCGATTCCGACCCTTTGCAACCCCATGGACCATTTTCCTCCAGGCAACTCTGTCCTCCACCATCCTCCTCAGCCCGCCCAGCTCTGTGCCCACTGTGTCTACAATACCATCTAGCCATCTCATCTTTGGACGTCCTCTTCTTTTCTTGCCCTCTACCTTTCCCAGCATCAGAGTCTTCTCAAGTGAGTCCTCCCTTCTCATTTAATGTCCAAAGTACTTTAGCTTCATCTTTACTATTTGTCCCTCCAATGAACAGTCAGGTTTGATTCCCTCCAGTATTGACCTATTTGTTCTCTTTGCTGTCCAAGGGACTCTCAGGACTCTCCTCCAACACCACATCTCAAAGGCATCTATTCTTCTGCGCTCAGCCTTCCTAATGGTCCAGCTCTCACAACCATACATTACCACCGGGAATACCATTGCTTTGACTATGCGAATTTTTGTTTTCAAGGTGATGTCTCTGCTTTTCACTATATTCCCCAGGTTTCTCATAGCTTGTCTGCCCATAATCAGTAGTCTTTTTATTTCATGGCTACAGTCGCCATCTGCAGTGATCTTAGATCCCAAGAAAGTAAAATCTGTCACTGCTTCTACTTCTTCCCCATCTGTTTTCCAGGAACTGATCGGACCTTTTGTGTATGGGACCACAGACACCAGGACAGCCGAAGAGCTGGCTTAACACAACTTTATTACATGCTGGTCAGAGGGATCATGTGGTAATGGCGGACGAACAGCTCAATATATACAGTGGCTATACATTTGAATGTGGCTTCTTGACAGTCTATTGGCTACTGTCCGCGTGACGTCATTTCAGGTCACGCCCTTCTTGTCCAGGTGAAGGTGATGGCGGGAATCTTCCCGCGCTGTTGCTCTTAGGTGAGTCTTGGACCGATGAGCTTGGACGCTCGCTATTGCCATCTAGTGGTCACTAGCTCGCGTCCTATTAGGGTTACAGAGATGCAGCTGAGGTTACAATGTTACACAAGGAAAAGGTTACATTGGATACACATGGATAGGTACATTGTTTAAAGGCACATGCTTTAGGACACAACATCCCTCCCCCCTAGGATGAGACGAAGTCTCTTAACCAAGATGGTTTCTTGCACTCGCGTTTGGGCCGCGATGTGGGTTGGCCCACCCGGGGGCCGCTACCGCTTCCTTGTTCCCTGGACCCTTGTCCTGTAATGGGAGAGGGAGACTTGTTAGTGGCTTGCTGCAGTTTTGCAGCTTTAGGGGAAATGGTAGATTCCGTTGTGGGCGAACCGGGGGCACCAGGGGCTAACGTAAAACCCCTCTTCTCGCTTGGATGGGTGGGGGACCACTCCGAAAACACCCCCCCCCCCCCGGCTCTGAAACTCAAAATCAAACTCTGCTGGGTGATCCCGCGGGGTATCTATGAGGACAAATTCCTTTTCCTCCCCCCTCGGTGGGGACGCATGACCCCCCTCTCCTCCCCCTTGGGCTAAACGGGTGGGGGAGAACCCTAACGCTGAATCCCTGTCTGTGCTTTCCGAGCCCTGCCTCTCTGGGACCCGGCTCCGGAGCTGGTCCGCATGTCGCCGCCACAGTAGACCCGTGCTGGTCTCCACGCGGTATGATACGGGACCGGTCCGCTCCACGACAACCCCCGGCACCCAGGCTGGCCCTGCGCTGGCGTAGTTCCTGCAATGCACGGGGGCGCCTACGCTGAAACTCTTTGTGGCCTCTAGCCCGATGTTCCTCCCCTTATCTTCTACTCTCGTGGGGTCTAGCCTGGTGAGAATGGTGGCCAGTTTCCTGCGCATTAAGAGCTCCGCGGGGGAGTATCCTGACGCCAACGGGGTCACCCTGTACCCTAGCAGAAAATGACACACTTGTAGGTTGAGATCCCCGGGGCCCATGCGCCGCAGCGCATCCTTCGTGGTGCATACGAGGCGCTCCACTTGGCCATTGGTGGCCGGATGGAAAGGGGCGGAGGTGATGTGCCGGATGGCGTTAATCTCTGTGAAAGCCCTGAACTCAGCGGACGTGAAGCAACTAGCGTTATCGCTAATTAGAGTGTCGGGTATGCCAAACGTAGAAAAATTCTCCGCAACTGCTTTATTGTCGCGGCCGAGGAGGTGCTCGTGACTGGGACGACCTCCAACCACTTGGAGAAAGCGTCCACAACAAGGAGAAACAGAGTTCCTCGGAACGGGCCCGCGAAATCTATGTGTATCCGGGACCACGGCCCCTTAGCCGTGTCCCACTCCCTGTGGGGCAGACGGGCCTCCTCTGGTCTGGAGCATTGGCAACTCTCACAAGTGCCGACCATGTGCTCGATGTCGGCGTCTAACTGGGGCCACCAAAAGTAGCTCCGGGCCAGCGCTTTGGAGCGCACAATTCCGGGGTGGCTGACGTGCAGCAGTTTAAGCACCCGCGGTCGGAGGGATGTGGGGATCACCACCCGCTGCCCCCACAAGAGACACCCCCTCTCTAGGGACAGCTCCAACTTTTTCCTGAAAAATGGGGCGAATTCTTCCGCTGGGGCAGACGCTGGCCACCCTTTCTGCACCCAGGAGCTAACCGCCACCAACGTCCTATCTCTGCTTGTCGCTTTAGCGATATCGGCGGGTACTATGGGGGGCAAATCTAAGACTTCAATCATGAGCACCTGGCGGTCCGGCTCCTCCTCGCCCACGTGGCTTTGTGTCTGGGGGAGGGGGGAGGGGGGACCTCGACAGGGCGTCCGCATGGCTGATCTCTCTCCCGGGCCGGTACACCAACGCGTGCTGGTAGGCGTTGAGAAAAATGGCCCACCTGAGCATCCTCGGGGACAGGATCTGTGGCGTGGGCTTATCTGCGGTGAAAATGCCTAGTAGGGGCTTGTGGTCGGTCACGATGGTGAAAGGGCGGCCATATAGAAAATCGTGAAATTTTTTGGTCCCCGCAATTATCGCCAGCGCTTCCCTATCTGTCTGGGTGTAATTTCTCTCCGCTTGGGACAGGGACCTGGAGTAAAACGCTATTGGGGCCTCCCTCCCGTTTTCCAACACGTGGCATAACACTGCCCCCACCCCCACCGGGGATGCATCACAGATCAGTACCACCGGCCGTTTGGGGTCGAAATGGGTCAGAATGGCGTCAGACGCCAGGAGTTGTTTCAGTTCCGTGAATGCCCTCTCCTGGTCATCGCCCCACTTCCATGCCGCATCTTTCTTGAGCAACTTGTGAAGCGGCTCAGCCACCGCATCCTTCCGAGGAAGGAAGGAGTGGTAGAAATTTAAGAGCCCTAGGAACGACTGCAACTCGGGCTTGGAGGTGGGGCGAGGGGCTTTCTTGATGGCGGCCACCTTGGAGTTGGACGGTTTGATCCCCTCGGGTGTGACTCGGAACCCTAAGAACTCAACCTCCTTCGCGAAGAAGACGCATTTGTCTTTTCGCAACCTCAACCCCGCCTGTTCGAATGCCTCCAGGACCTTGTTTAGCCTTTCAGCCAACTCAACCTCACTCCCCCCCCCCCCCCGTTATCAAAACATCATCAAAATATGGCAAAACGCCGTCCAGCCCTTTGAGGAGGCGTTCCACGAGCGACTGGAAAATTCCAGGCGCCGAGTTCACGCCGAATAGGAGGCGCGTCACCTGGAACGCCCCCTTATGCGTGACTATGGTCTGTGCAGCAGCTGCGGCAGGGGTTACCATGAGTTGCTGATAGGCCTGTGCCAGGTCGAGCTTAGCGAAACACTTTCCCCCATGTAACCTGGCTAGCAAATGGCTGACCACCGGCACCGGATACGCATTAGGGCGGATTGCCTTATTAATGGTGCACTTATAATCGGCGCAAATGCGAACCTCCCCATTGGCCTTCAATGCCGTGACAATTGGAGTTTCCCACTCCGCAGAATCAACAGGAACAAGAATCCCCTGGCCCACTAATTTGTCCAGTTCCGCCTCTATTTTGTCCTTTAGTGCAAAAGGCACTCTGCGCGGTTTGAGTCTTATTGGGCGGACCTCCGGGTCCAGGTCGAAAGTTACTGGGGGTCCATTGAATTTCCCAAGTCCCTTTTTGAAGACTTCAGGGTGCGCGTCGCACACCCTCTGTATTGGGTCAGTCCCAACGGCGTGCACACCCCCCCCCAATGAATAGACCCAGGGGCTGAAACCATTGAGTCCCGAGGAGGCTGCAATTACCCCCCTTGAGAACGACTAGGGGGAGTTCTGCGGCGTGCCGCTTATATTGGACCTGGAATTTCCCAACCCCCAACACCGGGATACTGTTCCCTTGCACGTCCCGAAGCGTGGACCTCAACGCTTTGAGCTTGGGCCGTACGCGGGGGGCAATTCTCAAAAACTCCCTCTGGGAAATGAGGGAATATGAGGAGCCAGAGTCAATCTCCATCCTAACAGGGGCCCCTTGCACCAGTACCTCAACAAAATAACGGGGGTGTCCCATGGACACGCTGAAAACTGGGTCGTCGTCGTCGCTGCCGTCGGAGATGCGGCCCACGCCGTCCTGCTTCCTTGTGGGCCGAGCGCCATCCTTTGGTCTCGACGAGCGATCTGGCCTCGCTGAGCTGTCAGGCGAGCTCCTCCGGTCCTTGCGTCGTTGTTGCAAACTTTGGCGATGTGCCCGCGTCGCCCGCAGTTGTGGCACTCGGCTTTTCTGAACGGACACCTGGCACGGTCGTGAGCCGCCCCGCAGCCATCGCAACGCCGGCCCTCCTTCCGGACCCTCCGGACGTCCTCGTCATCGCTGCTTTCGGCGGACGATTTCGAAATTCGCCGGGCTGCGTGCACCGAACTCTCTGTTTTGTCGGCCTTCGGTCGCCAGTCCTGGAGCTCTTGCACCCCGGCCTTCGTGGCTTCCGCGGCCTGTGCTGCTTTCAGGACCTCCTGCAACGTGGGGGGCGGCTTCTGATTCATCAGCGTGCGCTGAATCTCGGCATCCTTCAGGCCGCATAGCACGCAGTCCCTGAGGGTGACTTCCAAGTTCTCCCATTTGCATGGGCCGGCAGCCAGACGCAGGGCCGCTACGAAGGCGGCGACCGACTCTCCCGGCGCTTGGACTCGCCTCCAAAATGCGCTCCGAGCAGGAAACATCGCCACCGAGGGCCGGAAATGGTCTCGCAACACCTTCAGGAGCTCCTTTGCCTTGAATTCAGCCGCCTTTTTGGGTGCGATGAGGTCAATCAATACCCTCTTGCCGTCGTGCCCGAGCATTCTGGTGAGAATGGCTCTTTTCTTCCCCTCGTCCGTAACCTCGAACTCCACCAGCGCGCCTTGGAAGTCCATTTCGAAAAGTTCCCAATCTTGTGGTTTCTTGATGTCGAAACCAGCGTATGTCTTGGTCCCGTGGGCAGCCATAATCCCACCTTCGTCGCCAGTTTTGTGTATGGGACCACAGACACCAGGACAGCCGAAGAGCTGGCTTAACACAACTTTATTACATGCTGGTCAGAGGGAACATGTGGTAATGGCGGACGAACAGCTCAATATATACAGTGGCTATACATTTGAATGTGGCTTCTTGACAGTCTATTGGCTACTGTCCGCGTGACGTCATTTCAGGTCACGCCCTTCTTGTCCAGGTGAAGGTGATGGCGGGAATCTTCCCGCGCTGTTGCTCTTAGGTGAGTCTTGGACCGATGAGCTTGGACGCTCGCTATTGCCATCTAGTGGTCACTAGCTCGTGTCCTATTAGGGTTACAGAGATGCAGCTGAGGTTACAATGTTACACAAGGAAAAGGTTACATTGGATACACATGGATAGGTACATTGTTTAAAGGCACATGCTTTAGGACACAACAGGACCTGTTGCCATTATCTTGGTTTTCTTAATATTAAGTCTTAAAACACCCATAAAAAAGGGTGCTTGAACCAAAGGCGGGAAGCAATCTGAGTTACATCAACCAACTCAAGGTGGTCACCCTCCCCCCAGCACCCCATACTTGACCCGCCAGCCAGGTTTTATGTTCTTTTCTGAAGGGCAGCAATTCCGTCTGGAGCTGCAACTCTATTGGCAGGAGGTTCCAAAGGGCCGGTGTGGACACGGAAAAGGTCCTCCTCCTTGTGCTAGAGAGACGAGCCCCTCTAGCTGATGGTACAATCAGAGAGCCCCTCCGGTCTGCTCTGGTCGGGCGGACAGACATTGTTGGGACGATGCGGTCTCTTAAGTATCCTGGCCCACTACTATGTAGGGCTTTAAAGGTCAAAACCAGCACCTTGAGTTGCACCCGGAGGCAAACTGGTAACCAATGCAGCTCCCGAAGCAGTGGCGAGGCGCGGGCAAAAATGGCCACACCCCATCACCACCCGAGCCGCCACATTTTGGACCAGCTACAGCCTACAAATGGTCGTCAAGGACAGCCCCATGTAGAGTGGGCTGCCCTTAATTATTCTTCTGGATTAATTAACAATTATACACTAATTATTAATATTATTCACTAATGGCTATTATAATGAATAAAATCCCCTCCACCACTACCTCACAATCTTGTGATTCCACCTCTTGGTACACATTAGGTTACACTAAAAAATTCCATCCAGCTCCATTTGGTTTAGCTTTGTACTCTTCTTCTTCTTCTTCTTGTGCCATATCCAATTCCAAATATTGGCTATCCTCATGCCGATCAGCCATAAAGACTGTCCTGGGGACAAAATAATTCAGTGGTCTTCCTTCTGCATCGCAGCATGACACCCATACCACTGATCCAGTTCTGTGAGCCACTTTCTGGTCCTGAGCCCTTTTGGTATGCAAAGTCATCATCAGCCCCAGGCCAGTATTGACGAAGCTGCTGCCCTCTATCAAAATAGATTCAAGTGGGATTCAGTCCACTTAGGGACCATCATCCTTCCCTGTGGACTTCGCCACCCAAGGGCATTAGTCCTCAGGATTGTCAGGTTAGGTAATCGCTGCCTGACACTCGGCGTTGAGTTGCAGGCAGTATGGTCTACTCTATTACCATAGCAGGATAACCTGGCCAGACAGGTTTTTTTCTCTTGGCAACATGGAAATGGAGAGCTAGAGCAAACGCAATGAATTCAAGTAAGGAGATTCCAGCCAAATGTTGGGAACCATGTTCTGGTGGTAAGCACTGTACAACACTGCAACACAGTACACTGAAAACTTTTGGGGTCTTTTTCATTTTTAAACAGAGTTTGGATAATAATTGACCATTTGTCAGAATTGCTTCAGTTACGGATTCTTGCACTGAAAATGGGTTGGATAAGATGACCCTCTGAAATTCTCCTATGAGGATACTCAGTCATCCATTCATAGTAGTGGTAAAGTGTAACATGGAAAAAATACAGACCTGAACTACAGTTTCCTTCTACAATTTCCAGTGAAAACAATGTCACACTGCTCACGTGACTGAGTTCAAAGCAAAATAGGAGCCAACTGTTTGAATCTCCATCATGGTCATGATCACCATAAAAATGTGAACAATTCCCTAGACTACATAACAATATATTGGACAAAATCCTAGTTACACAGAGTAATTTCCTCTGTGTTAATTTTCATAAACTAACTGCCATATGTCAGGAAGTCATTTTATGCAATTCCTCTTGCATACTGAGTCATGTGACTGTTGTGTGACGGGAAATGCTTACCATGAATTTGTAGCTGCTTGTGGCAATTTGCCATTGAAATTTATATTAAAGACATTATGCTGGCAGAGGTAAGAAACAGAATTTTGGTCATTATTTTTGTATTTGAAGATATTTTCTAACACTTTTGGAGGGCAAGAAGAAGAAGGCTTGTTGTACATAGAAAACTTGAGACCTACTCATGATCTTGTCCTGTATTTACAATATTTTCAGATTACCCCCTCTCTTTCCTTCCCATTTTAACATCAGAGAATACTAAATATTAAAATATGAGTAAGTGGCATGTGGGAATAGCCAAAAGAAACCATGAACAAATCTAATTACCAAAAGGACAGCATAGGCACTGAGCAACTACAACTCTGACGAGAGCCATAACAATGGGGTTCCACCCAGTGATGCACTATAAAAAAAATTACTACACACTCAGTGGGCGTGGCTATCTGTGGGTGTGGCTATCTGTGGGTGTGGCCTTAAAACACACACACCCCCCAAAAAAAAAACCACCTATCTTGGTCTCTTGCTTCACAGAGATGAGGAGGAGGAGTCCCAGAGCAGCGGCACTACTGGGAGGTGAGCGTGGCAAGTTGGTGGACAAGCCTCCCCCTCCCAGCACTGCTGAAAATGTGTCCCTGCCGACAGCGCTACTGGGAGGTGAGCGGGGTGAGTTGGTGGGCTGGCGCTGGCTGGCCTCCCCCTCCCACACCACTGGAAATGCGTCCCTGCTGGCAGCATTACCGGGAGGTGAGTGGGGTGAGTTGGTGGGCTGGCGCATCCCATTTGCCTCACCCAGGGCCAAAGGCGCAAGGGAAGTGCGAAGATGAAACATACCTGTCAACCATCCCGTTTTACCTGGGAAAACCCCTTATTTTTACCCCTCTTCCCACCCCCTCCCGTTTAATTGATTTCCCCGTATTTTCCCTTATTTTTTAGAAAGAAATAAACTGCAGTATTTTTTTCCGGCCACCAGAGGTCGCTATGTGGCTTTTCGCATGTGGAAGGGGAGAGAGAGAAGGTGGTGGTGGGCGTTCTGTAGTTAGTTTCTCTTTCATTTTCCTGCCAGCCACATGGCCAAGAAGGCGCTTCATTTCATGCTGGGACTAGGGACGGGAGTCTACTCTAGGTGAGCAATATTTCATATATGCAGGGGCAAATCAGCTCTTGGTCTGGGGGCAGAGACTTCTCTCTCACTGTCATGCTTTAGTGAGCTGTTTCTGCCCTGCCTTCCATTTCTGTTCTAGAGTTAACTTGGGAGGGATGGGGGGGAAGTGCTTGCTCACTATATGCTAAAGGTTTCCCTTGCTCGAAAGACACTCGTTTCTGGAGTGCCAAGGTTCGCCATCACAGCTTTGTGCCCATTGCATCTACAGTACTATAAGAGAGAGAGAGGGTGTGTGTGTTCCGTTTCTGTTCTAGAGTTAACTTGGGAGGGGGAGAAGTGCTTGCTCACTATATGCTAAAGGTTTCCCTTGCTCGAAAGATAGTCATTTCTAGAGTGCCAAAGTTCGCCATCACAGCTTTGTGCCCATTGCATCTACAATACTATATGAGAGAGGGTGTGTGTGTTCCGTTTCTGTTCTAGAGTTAACTTGGGAGGGGGGGAAGTGCTTGCTCACTATATGCTAAAGGTTTCCCTTGCTCGAAAGACAGTCGTTTCTAGAGTGCCAAGGTTCGCCATCACAGCTTTCTGCCCATTGCATCTACAATACTATATGAGAGAGAGAAGGTGTATGTGTTCCGTTTCTGTTCTAGAGTTAACTTGGGAGGGGTGTGTGTGTGTGTGTGTGTGTGCTTGCACGGTTGTGTAAGGGGATCTGAGTTAGGTAAAGGTAAAGGGTCGTCCTTGCTCAAAAGCCAATCGTATCCGACTCTAGGGTTCAGTGCTCATCTCTGTTTCAAAGCCGAAGAGCCAGCGTTGTCTGCGTCTGCAGACATTTCCGTGGTCATGTGGCAGACATGACTAGACACCAGAGCGCATGGAACGCTGTTACCTTCCCAACAAAGTGGTCCCTATTTATCTACTTGCAATTTCTTGCTTTCGAACTGCTAAGATGGCAGGAGCTGGGACAAAGACGGGAGCTCATTCCGTCCTGCAGTACTCGGAAATCGAACTGCTGACCTTCTGCCTCCCAGTCAGCATCTTAGTCACTTAAGCCACTGAGCAAACAAGAAAGAAAACAAAACAAAAGACCCCCAAGAAAATGGGGAAAGGGTTCTTTGGCCCACACAGCTTTGTGCCCATTGGATCTACAATACCATGTAGCCATCTTATTTTTGGCCACCCCCTTCTTTTGTCCTCCACCTTTCCCAGAATCAAGGCTTTCTCAACTGAATCCTCTCTTCTCATTTGATGTCCAAAGTACCTTAGCGTCATTTTTACTATTTGACCTTTAATGAGCAGTCAGGGTTGATTTCTTCTAGGATCGACCTATTTCTAACACTACATTTCAAAGGCATCTATTTTTCTGCGCTCAGCTTTCCTAATGGTCCAGCTCTCACACCCATACATTACCACCGGGAATACCATTGCTTTGACTATGCAATTTTTTGTTTGCAAGGTGATGCCTCTACTTTTCACTATGTTCCCCAGGTTTCTCATAGCTTGTTTCCCAAGCATCAGATCTTTGATCCTAAGAAAGTAAAATCTGCCAGTAGTATCTAACTCTAGGGTGCAGTGCTCATCTCCATTTACAGCCAAAGAGCCAGTGCTGTCTGTGTTTGTAGACATTTTCATGGCCATGTGGCAGGCATGACTAGAGCCCAGCAAGTCACATGGCTATATTTGGCCACGGCCACAGATTTGGCCACACCCACAGAGGGGTGTGGCCAAAATTTCCCTTATTTTCAAATCCAAATGTTGACAGGTATGAGATGAAAGCACGCCTTCGGCCCTGGATGAGACAAATGGGACGCATTTCAGGCAGCACTGGGAGGGGGAGGCCGAGAGGTGGGCGTGGCCAGCCAAGTGGGTGTGACCTGGAATTTCTAATACCAGTTCGCCAGAACTGGTGAGAACCTGCCACAGTACCTCACAGGTTCCACCACAGAAGACACAAGCCAGTATCGTATTGAATTTCTGCTGAAAGTCGCACGAACACAGCCTTACAGAATTGTGTCATTTGTGCAAGCATTGTTGTTGGCAGGCAGAGGGCAGGGTTTCCTCGTGGACCTAACTGCTTGTGGAAGTGCTACAATACTACATTACTATGTTGACTGGACTTTCCACTCTGCAGAAGCTCAACAGGATACAGTCACAGCTTCCAGACATATTCAGCCTCCAAAAGGAAGAACATCTCAAGCAAAGTTGTTTAATGAAAACATACTGTAAATTGGATTGGAAATGTTGTGATGTTGGATGACCACTTTTGCTTGTTTCAGCCACTGGGGGACAGCATCCTTCCTCTGGAACTGCAGACTCTGCTGAAATTTGGCAGCAACTGTAACACTTGCTATGGCTCAGAGAGGTGATGCCATAAAACCCTTGAATAAAAGCGAGGCACAGCAAAGGAAACTCCAGAATAATACTACTAAGAAGGAAGCTACAGGATGGTAAGCTTTCTAGTAGTGGCAGTGGTACAGCATGGGCAACATAGCATAGAGTGGTGGCCAGCTTTTTAAAAGGGCCAGGAGCAATGGCTTTTGTATTGTCCAGTCCATACTGAAGAGAATGGGTAAGTTTATAACAGAGAACATGTATCTTCAGTTACATCCTTCAAAGAAGGAGGGTGGTGGAAATACAACCATGTTTTATTATTCTGACTTGGTTGCCTACTCTCATATGTGGAGCAATAGCACAAAAGAACATACCTGTCAAGTATCCCGTTTTTCCCGGGAAAACCCCTTATTTTTACCCCTCTTCCCGCCCCCTCCCGTTTTATTAATTTCCCTGTAATATCCCTGTGCAGGACTAGTTCATTAAAGCCAAGCTGCTTACAAGCAGTTGGCAACCCTAGGGGGCTGGTTTACTATTCTGCACTTTCTTTGCTTCCCAGGAAAAAAAATTAATTAAAATGAGTAAGGTAAAGGTTTCCCTTGCTCAAAAGCCAGTTGTATCCGACTCTAGGGTTCAGAGCTCATCTCTGTTTCAAAGCCGAAGAGCCAGCGTTGGAACGCTGCTACCTTCCCAGCAAAGTGGTCCCTATTTATCTACTTGCAATTTCTTGCTTTCGAACTGCAGACATTTCTGTGATCATGTGGCAGGCATGACTAGACACCAGAGCGCATGGAACGCTGTTACCTTCCCAGCAAAGTGGTCCCTATTCATGTACAGTACTTGCAATTTCTTGCTTTTGAACTGCTAGGATGGCAGGAGCTGGGACAAAGACGGGAGCTCATTCCGTCCTGCAGTACTCGGGAATCGAACTGCTGACCTTCTGCCTCCCAGTCAGCATCTTAGTCACTTAAGCCACTGAGTAAACAAGAAAGAAAACAAAACAAAAATCCCCCAAGAAGATGGGGAAAGGGCTCTTTGACCCACACAGCTTTGTGCCCATTGCATCTACAATACCATCTAGCCATCTTATTTTTGGCCACCCCCTTCACCTTTCCCAGCATCAAGGCTTTCTCAAGTAAATCCTCTCTTCTCATTTGATGTCCAAAGTACCTTAGCGTCATCTTTACTATTTGACCTTTGAGCAGTCATAGTTGATTTCTTCTAGGATCGACCTATTTCTAACACTACATTTCAAAGGCATCTATTTTTCTGTGCTCAGCTTTCCTAATGGTCTAAGCTCCCACACCCATACATTACCACCGGGAATACCATTGCTTTGACTATGCAATTTTTTGTTTGCAAGGTGATGCCTCTACTTTTAACTATGTTCCCCAGGTTTCTCATAGCTTGTTTCCCAAGCATCAGTCACCTTTTTATTTCACGGCTGCAATCAACATCTGCAGAGATCTTTGATCCTAAAAAAGTAAAATCTGCCAGTCGTATCCAACTCTAGGGTGCAGTGCTCATCTCCATTTACAGCCAAAGAGCCAGTGCAGTCTGTGTTTGCAGACATTTTCATGGCCATGTGGCAGGCATGACTAGAGCCCAGCAAGTCACATGGCTATATTTGGCCACGCCCACAAATTTGGTCACACCCACAGAGGGGTGTGGCCAAAATTTCCCTTATTTTCAAATCCAAAAATTGACAGGTATGCAAAAGAATGGTGCAATTTGTATCTTTGTTAGCTTGATGATCTGAGACCAGGGGTTCGCAATGTTTTCCTGCCAGGGGCCGGACTCGCCTCCAATACTCCCCACTAGGGGCCGGAGGCATTGTTGCTCCGTGGACTTACATTTTTGTTGTCATTGGTGGTGGGGGTGGTAATCGCATGGTTTTCCCCGTGGTTTTTGACTGCTTCCGCCGCTTCCCATGGTGGCAGGAGGCTTTTCGGAGCATAATCACTCTGTTTTGGGCTTTTTTCGCTGTGTACCTGTTGTGTTTCAGCTGCTAAAAAGTGCCACTGAGCAACCTCCTGGTTCCGAACTGGGAATCCAGCCACTGACGCAAGCTCCACACAGCACCGGAAAGTGCCCAGTGGCGCTTTCTAGCAGTCAAAACACAGTGGGTACACTGCGGAAAAAAGCCCAAAACGGAGTGAATATGCTCCGAAAAGCCTCCTGCCACCATGGGGAGCAGCGGAGGCTGTCCAAAACCATGGAAAAGCTGCTGCCATGGTAAGTGATGTATTGCGACTTCTGGCTGCGGGTGGCAGGTGGGGAGTAGGTCTAGAGGTGCCCAAGATTTCACCGAGGGCTGGATTAATGAGATGCACAGGCTGGATTAGGCCCACGGGCCAGGGGTTGCGAAGCCCTGCTCTAAGACTGTTAAACAAGCTAGCAGCAAGAAAAAGTTTTAGGAAACCCATAACTATGCTAGAGCAGAGTTCCCCAACCTTGGGCCCCCAGATGTTCTTGGACTTCAATTCCCAGAAGCTTTGATCAGGAGGTGTACTGATTTAGACTTCTGGTAATTGAAGTCCAAGAACATCTGGGGGCCCAAGGTTCGGGAACTCTGAGCTAGAGGGCATCTCTGAGCTACTAGCTTGCACAGAGGGCAAACTACTTACTACTTCTACTCATAGCCTATCCCCACGAACTGCTGAAGGAGACAAGTTAAGACTATTTGCTTCATTCCTCTTTCCTTGTATCTTCTTTTCCCTTTGTGTTTATGTCACATTTTTGTGACATGACACAGGATAAAAATGCTTTAGACCAGGGATGCCCAAACATTTCCTGCCAGGGGCCTGACCACGTCCCATCAGCCATATGTGCGGGCTGGTCACATGGCTCCTCCTGATGGCAGTAGTGGCGACACATGAAATCGTGCCACGTTTCTGGGCGTTTTTCCTCTTGCAACACTTCCCTTGGAACATTGGCGGAGCATTTTCACGCCAACTTTAAATTTTTTTGGTCCATTTTTGCTGTGTTTCGGTGCAAAAAATACACCAATTTCTGCATTTCTGGTGACGTTGGAGCACTTCTGGTGTCAGCGGCAATCCAGCCCTTGAGCCGGACTCGGCCCACAGGCTGTAGTTTGGGCACCTCTGCTTTAGACAAATGAACAGGCACCTTCCCCAACCCCTTTTCAGCTCTTCTATGCCTTTATTGACAATGACTTCATTTAAAAAGGAGCACAGGCTTCCTTCACCACAAACACAAAATTTGATGCTGAAACTTCGGCAGGCACAGCTTTTAACGCAAGCTACATTTGCTGAAATTTCCTCTTCTACACAACTCGTTAAAGGTAACTGAACCCTGTCTTCACAGGGAGAATGGAAGAATAAAAGGGGGGGGGGGGGGCTCTCCAGATATTGTTGGTCTGTGACTTCCATCAGCCCTTGCTGCCCTAATAGAAGGTGAGGGATGATGGGAGTTGTACTTCAACACCTAAAATGTTTGAAGTGGTAGCCCTGTTAAGTCTGTGCAAGGATATCAGAGAGTAAACAAAACAGAACAGCAAACTTACATTGCTGTTGAGAAAACAACATGCATAGTGCATACCTGTCAACCGCGGCTCCGACCAATCCGGGACCTGCGCAGGTCGCCTTCTATGCATGCGTAGAAGGGTTTTACGCTTGCGTAGCCCCCTTCTATGCATGCGTAGCCTTATACACAAGCGTAGAAGGGTTCTACGCAAGCATAAAACCCTTCTACGCATGCGTAGAAGGCGACCTGCGCAGAAGGGCTGCGCAGTACCTCCTTTCCCCCGCTGCCAAATTCCAGGGTTTCGGCAGCGCGGGGTGGGAAATGGCGCAGATCGGCACCGAAAACCGGGAAATCCCAGCCAATCCGGGAAGGTTGACAGGTATGGCATAGTGACAGGATACCTCAAACTTACACCAGTTGGGAAAATGCATCCTCTTGTTGGTATTGCTCCACCTAAGATAAGGGACTGCAGTGGCTCAAGTGGCTAAAATGCTGACTGGGAGGCGGAAAGTCAGCAGTTCGATTCCTGAGTACTGCAGGAAGGAATGAGCTCCTGTCTTTGTCCCGGCTCCTGCCAACCTAGCAGTTCGGAAAGCAAGCCATTGCAAGTAGATAAATAGGGACCACTTCGGTGGGAAGTTAAACAGCATTCTGTGCACTCCGGGGTCTAGTCATGCCGTGGAAACGTCTGCAGGAAGCAGACAGCGCTGGCTCTTCGGCTTTGAAATAGAGATGAGCACTGAACCCTAGAGTCGAATACGACGGGCTCCCGAGCAAGGGAAACCTTTCCCTTTTAAGATAAGGAGAGAAGTGGCACCTTAAAGACTAACTCCTGTATTTCAATGTGAGCTGTCGTGGGCCAAGTCCACTTCACCAGGCTGACTTCACCAATACTGAGGAGACGACGAGCCACACTTCTTGAACGGCTGGGGATGATGTGGTCTGTAGTCCCTCCGCCAGCCTGTGTCTCAACCATGCTTACAAGGGCGGTGTTCAAGAAGTTGCCCGACTGCGGAGCTGCAGAGCAACTGACACCTACCAAGGGACGGCATCGTCAATAGGATCCCCCCGCCCCCCCCATCCCTCCCCACTTGGGTTCTGGGTATGGAGGAGACCCATGCCGTCTTGTACCTCTGCTCCTAGCGAGGCTGCCGGGGTGGCAGGTGGGAGCAGCAGTGGGGCGTTGCTAGTCACGTCGATGCGCGGGGAGCCCGGGCTGCCTCGCTTCCGGCCTCCCGGGGTCCAGCGCGCGCCCCCGCTGGGTGGCACCGGCTCCCCCATTTTGTCCGAACTTTCCCCGGGCAATTCCTCCGTCCCTCCCTGCGCACGCGCGAATCTTGCTAAGCGTCCTCGGTCGCCTTGGCAACGGGGACGCTCAAGGAGCAGCAGCCGCCCTGAAGGCGTGTGGCTCCGTGGTTCTCGCGAGGAGCATTCAAAACCACCTTGGTTTAGATTAGAACAGGGGTACCCAAACTACGGCTCTGGGGGCCGGATCCAGCCCCCGGCACGAATTCATCCGGCCGGCGCCACCCTCGTCGCTCCCAGAAGCGGAAGTAAAACGCGCCCGTATGGGCGCGTTTTACTTCCGCTTCTGGGAGCGACGAGGGTGGCGCCGGCCGGATGAATTCGTGCCGGGGGCTGGATCCGGCCCCCAGGGCCGTAGTTTGGGCACCCCTGAACCATGTGACTGGCCTGCGGCCCAAAAGGTTTGGGCACCCCTGGATTAGAAGCTAGGAAAGAAAAGAGGGTGAGAATGTGCTTTTCAGGTTGGCTGAAAAGCACATTCTTCTTTCACGTCCAGGTCAAACTTACATAAGAACAGCCTTGCTGGAACAGGCCACAGCCCATCCAGTCCAGCATTCTGTCTCACACAGTGGCTCACTATTCGCTTCAGGGTATTCCCAAGCAGATGCCTTTACCTACTTAGGATTCCCTGGAAATGGCATGGAGAAATATCCTGCCTCTCTCTCCAACCCGGAGGTTGTCCTTAGGTATCCATAATTATAGCCATTGATACCCTTGTCCTCCATGAACTTGTCTAAACTTTAAACTGCCAAAATGAAGCCACCTTCTTGATTTTGTCGTCGGTACATAATTACCAGCAACTATATCTCCCCGCATTCACACAGTGTGTTGTCGTCTGCCAGTAAGCCCCACTTGAGCATGTTAGTCTTGAATTTAGGCACACCAACCCTCAGCCTATTCAATCAATCAGTTTAATTTATATCCCGCCTTTCTCAGCCAAAGGCCGACTCAAGGCGGCTAACAGCATATACAAACAAAATAACAACAAAATAATACAGAGATACAATAAATTTACAATAGCGAGCAATACAAGTAAGCATGGTATCAAAATACAAAAACAACATAATGAATTACATTATAAAAATACAGTAAAAACACTATAATATATAAAACACCCCTATTCAGAGGTCCTCCAAGTGACGTAGGGGAGTTGTTCAGCCATATCCTCCTTTAATGTTATTCTTTGTCCAGTGAGCTCCTTCCTCCATCTTTTAATTTGATTTTGCTCTTGCATACCTTCAAAACTTTGTTCTTGCTATAAATCTCTTCCTTGATCTGAGTTGGCGGACTTCAGGCACATATTTGTTCAGTGGATGTCAAGGGTCATTCTCTTGCTTATACATCTTGGTGTCCATTGCTACTTCTCTCCTTACCTTAGGTGGAGCAATACCAACAAGAGGTTATATTTTCCCAACTGGTGTAAGTTTGAGGTATCCTGTCACTGCATGTTGTTTTCTTAACAGCAATGTAAATTTGTTTTGCATGTGTACTCCATACTGAAGCAGCATACCCTGCTGCATGTTTTGTTGTTATTCAGTCGCATAGTTGAGTCTGACCCTTTGCGACCCCATGGACCACTGCACGCCAAGCACCCCTATCCTCCACCATCTTCCTCAGCCCACTCAGCTCTACACCCATTGCGTCAACAATGCCATCTAGCTATGTCATTTTCTGCCGCCCCATTCTCCTTTTGGGAGAGGCCTTCTCTAGTGAGTCCTCTCTTCTCATTTGGTGGCCAAAGTACTTTAGCTTAATCTTCGTTATTTGTCCTTCCAAGGAGCAGTCAGGGTTGATTTCCTTCAGGATCAACTTATTTGATCTCTTTGCTGTCCTGGGTACTCTCAAAATTCTCCTCCAGCTGATTTACGCAGTGTTATTTATATATTAGTTATGCTTTATGTCTTCTAACTATCAGAAGTTGTGTTAAACATTTGTTTTTTCCTGCGGTATTTTAGAAAATAGAATGGCAATAAATATTCTTGCACATTGAAAAGTTTAAAAAGGGTATTTAGAAAATTCCATCTTTAATCTGCTGCACATTTTTAAGGGAACATGCTTTTTTAAAAGAGACATCTGAGGTACTTTAGGAGTATAACATTTTGTAATTGAGATGTACGAGTGACTCTGCTGAACTTAGCATACAATTCACATGTTTTTATTTTATTGGTACTTTTTAATTGAAAAAAAAAATTAACATCCCACTTTTTTAACATGCAAAAGAGTTCATGGTTCACAAAGTAGAAACAGTGCCAGCTACTAAAAACTTAACTGGCATAACAGGGTTGTATGCAGTAACCAAACTCACTGAGAATTAATTAACTTTGTGTCATACATGTAGTTACAGCCTACCTGTATAGATTTCTGCCCCAGAAAATATCTCTTACCTTTTAATGGAGATTATTTTAAACATTAAAGGCATTCTACTATTTATGCCTTCCTATATTTCAGATTTGTTCTTTCAAAGATTTGCAGAGATTGGTTCAACGTGAATGATTTCCTACCACTATAAACACATATGTTTGTGATTTGTGTAAAATTGTGATTTATTGTTATGTTTTTGACTTGTTTTTACTCTTATGGCCTCCAGGTGGGGCTGTTGAGTCTTTTTGAGTTGTTTTTACTATTCTGCCCTGCAGGTGGGGCTGCTAGGGGTTTTGCTTTCATTTCACGTGTTTTTTCTCTCCTGGCCTCTGGGTGGGGCTTCTTCTAGTAAGTAGTCTCTTTGTTTCTTCATTTCTGTTCCGGTCGTCGTGGAGGGAGGACATGCTGGTAAGTTGTCTGGTTTTATTTCTTCTGGGGGTTTTCTTTGTTTTGCTTTTGTGGTGGTGGGCTGGGAGGTGTTTCTGTTTGTTCTTTTTTGTTTTGGTTTAGTTTTAGGTTGGTTTAATTGGTTTGATTATTTCTGGTTGTGTTTAATTTGTTTTATTTGGTTGTTGTTTATTTTTGTAATTAGTTGTTGTTTGTTTGTGTACTTTGTGTTTTTTTGTGTTGTAGTTAGGTGTTTTGTTTGTGGTTTTGTGGTATTGTGGAAGTTTTTGTTTGTGTATTTTGTGGTTTATTTATTTTTGTTTATTAATTTTTTTAATTTTGGTGTTTGTTTTTGGTGGTTACTTTAGGTTGAAGAACGGGCAGCCTGTGGGTTTCTCTTTGGAGGCAGTCAGGCCATTCTTCTCCCGGGAAGGTTGCTTAGGTAGGTCGGGGGAGAGGGAGGAGGCAGAGAAGAGCTTTCTGTGCCTAACGATGGTTCTCTCTTCTCTGTCTCCTTCTCCCGGCTTACCTAACTGGAGATCAGCAGGCAGCAATCCGTAAGGGGTGGGTCTCTTCCCTGTGGATTGCTGGCTGTTGTTTTTGTATTCTGAAATACAAAGGCATCAGCTAGTCATCTGGCAGGGAGGGTGCTTCCCCTGACGGACTGCTGTCTGGTGTTTTTTTTTGGGGGGGGGGGGTTCTACCCCGGCTCAACTTTACTTGAGGCTGATGATGGTCTCGCCGTAGCGTGGAGGAGAGGGAGTCCCTCTTTCCCCCGTTGCTCCGGGAAAGAAGGACGGTGGGTGTCTCACGGTGGCGTTTTGTGCCTTTTATTTTGCGTGGCTGTGAGGCGCTGAGTCTGCTTGCTGGGGACTTGCGCTCCCGTTGCTTTTTGTAAGTTTATTTTTCGTGTGCCAGCTTTCTTAGCGTTCTGCGCGCTCACAGCGCGCAGGACGCTGGTGTCGTGGGCCTCTTCTCTCTTAGACTAAACTACTCTGTGAGATTCTTCAGACAGCAGTCTAAAAGATTTGTAGTGCAGAGGCAGCATAGCACTTTCTCAGAGACTTCCCTGCTCAGGGTATCTTTTGCAGGCAGTGTTTTGAGGTACACTGATTTTCTGATTAATCAGCCTCAGCTGACAATCAAAAATAGCAATTGCCTTCCTCTATGCTGCCCTCCCGCTTAAGGCACTCAGTGAGTCCAGCGTTACCTTGAGATGAAATAATTGCTTCAGTGCAGGAAGGTACCAGCAAGATAACGTTGTTCTCAAAACAATCTTCGGAGAGGCCCAGTCCTCTTCTTAGCTGCTGGAATCTAGCCTTCCTGACAAAACCTTAAATTTATGGCTTATGCTGGACTTCTAAAAATCTCCCCCTTCTCAGCTTAGAGGAGAACAAACCAAAAACTACTAAGATCATCAAATTAGCAGCATTTATTGGTTTACAAAAATGAGGTAGATTATTATGCAGATAAAATAGACATTTAAAAATACAAAATAGAAATCATAAAACAAACATGAATAACTAAGCTAACTAAGTAAAACTAATGGCTGGGGCCAGAGACCCCTCCATAGAGATCAGACCGGCATTGTCCAATTTCTAAGGAAAAGACAGGCAGCATTTCTCTTAGGCATGAGAAAAGCCGACCCTCTTGAACACTAAAAGGTATCAGTATTTATACGTTTTTCTTTCATACACCCACCATTGGAAAAATGTCAAAACTTCCAGTTATGTCATCTTGGCGACATTAAGACTGGACACCTGGGCTCTCCCAGCTGTATCTTTGCACCTGCGTGCGTGCATGAGATTCTTATCTCTCATCCTGTGAGATAAATGTATCTGTCAGATTCTCAGACATAGGGTCTTCAAATCTTGGCATCAATATGTGGGTGTGTGAAATAATGCCTGGCTAACACCTGAACATCTGGTAATTAGCATTACATCATAGAATAAAAATCTAACTGGACATTTCTACTTCACACAATTAAAATTAATGAGAATAAATATCTTCCTTTTTAATTTGCCCATCACAGCTAGGACTTGTAGTTTTGAGTTTGTGGTTTGCGTTCGTGCGGCGGTTTTTTTTATGCGGCTCGATTTCGATTGGCCACGACGCGTTTCCCAATGTTCTTTTTGCTCATGCCTCTCAACCTGATTGGCTGCAGCGCGGCGCAAAGAACGTTGGGAATTTAAGTCCTTTTTCTTTGTTCGTGTTCGTGTGTCTCCTGCCCCACTGGGACGTTTCTAAAATATTTGTTGACCTCCATACCCAGTTCAGGCAAGTGCAGGAGGCTCGGTATGGGCTAGTGTGGCCGGGTGCGGGATCCTTTGTCAAGTTCCAACGATTAACGCTTGGATTTATAGGTATAGATCCTGATTTTTAGACTTCCCATTCTTAGAATTCCCATTATCCTAAGCCAGCATGGCAAATGAACAAGAATGCTGGGAGGTCTGGTCTAATGCATTTGAAGGACATTAACATGGAAAAGGTCTATATACCTTGTGACATAAGAGAACCTAACTACTGTAATTCCAGTCACTATGGGGCACTGTGGTTGGATACATGCTTGATAACTATTTCTGTTTGGAGTTGAAGGCAGGCAGCATAAAGAGATTTATGGAGTCCTAATGAGGGGACTGCAGTGGCTCAAGTGGCTAAGACACTGACTGGAAGGTGGCAGGCCAGCAGTTCGATACCTGAATACTACAGGATGGAGTGAGCTCCCGCCTCTGTCCCAGCTCCTGCCAACCTAGCAGTTTGAAAGCAAGACATTGCAAGTAGATAAATAGGGACCACTTCGGTGGGAAGGTAAACAGCGCTGTGCGCTCTGGTGTCATCATGCCTGTCACATGACCACAGAAATGTCTGCAAACGCAGACAGCGCTGGCTCTTCAGCTATGAAACAGAAATCAGCACTGAACCCTAGAGTCAGATACGACTGGCTTTCGAGCAAGGGTGACCTTTACCTTTAATGAGTTGCCATACTTAGCTGGTGGAATATGTTTGGCTTGGCACCAATTTGGGAAAGATGCTGTGGAAACAATATTAAAAAATGAGTATTTATTACTTTGTTATCTACGCTGGACAAAAACCCTGAAGCTGTTTTTCAAGTAACCTAGTTTCCATATAAATGATATATAATTTACCTCATTTTCCCTGCCTATGCTTCCTAACACACCACAGCAACTATATTTTAAAAGTAAGCTGGTAACAAATGTACTGTAACTTGTATTACCAAATGCAAGTTAAATCATCTTATAAAATACATTAGACTTCTAGCTCAGTCATATTTCACCTCATAAACGTCTATTGGTAAAGGTTTGCAAAATCCAGAACACTTAGCACAAATGTTAGATAAGCCTTTAATCCTTTTGTGGAAGCACGAAAAGCAATTTCAGTTTTGTGCTTGGGCAAACTTCCACAAAAGTCCACTATTCATTTTAAAATAATTTATTAGTAGTGGGAGTGTAGGGTTTTCATGACCCTTTTAGATATATTTCAACCAGTTTTTTAAGTGTGATAATTTCTCTTCCAAAAAGAAAAATTATTCCTTAAATTAACAGAAAAGAGAGAGGTGGAACAAATTGTTTGTTCCTCTTGTGGGGCACTTTCCCTTGTGTATGATAATTACCAGAACTTTAGAAAGGATGTTACAGAGATTTTAAAATGTTTTTGCTAACAAGTAAACTATAAAGTGTTGCAAACTGGCATTCTATCCATAACATGCATAAAATTCTGTTTTTAGGGATCCTACTAAAACAGAAGTCAAAAAGGCTAGTGAAACATACCAGTTTAAAACAAACAAAAAAAGGCTGATAAATGAAAATAGATTTGGTGAAATGTGGGCAATTTTTTAGAATATATGCTGGTGAAAGGAAAAGGCTGATTACCCATTCAAGAAAGAAAGAGGTATGGAATAGTGTAAAACCTGAAATACAAATGATAGTAAATATGCCTTGGGGGAAAAAACAGCTCTAAAATCTTGTTTTTCTGTTCCAAACTCTTTCTAAAGTGCACTTTGGATTTTTTTTTTGCTGTTTTTGCCATTTTAGAAAGAGTTTTGAACAGAAAAAATGATGTTGGGTGTTGTTGTTGTTGGTTCCCCCCTCTTCTCTAACCTCCAGAATGTTTTTAAATTTTCAATTCATTCCTATGGGAAAGTGTGCCTCGCGTTACAGAAAAACTGGTTTACAGAAAAAGTCCTGGAATGGACTAATTCCATAATTGCAAGTACTGTAGATAGATAGATGCCACTTCGGTGGGAAGGTAAACAGCATTCGTCTAGTCATGCCTGCCACATGTCCATGGAAACATCTGCAGATTCAGACAGCACTGGCTCTTTGGCTGTAAACAGAGATGAGCACTGAACCCTAGAGTCGGATACGACTGGCTTTCGAGCAAGGATGACATTTACCTTTACCTAAGCTCTTTAATAGACAATGTCCTATTTGGTTTTTGCTACTTTGCAAAGTGCCATGCGGACTGGTGGAAAGATGATAAAGAAAACTGTAACAACAATGTGAAACTACCATGGAACCTATCATGAGGCATTTTTAAATGTTGTGGTTAACTACATGACAGATATAACAAATTGCTGGAATTAAGACATTCAGGTGTCTGGGAAACAGGTAATTAACACATGTAAATGAATTGTTCATTCCGTTGAGCTGCATGACACAAAAATATTTGGCTTGCCAGAAATTAATAATAATAATTTCATATCAGAGATTATTCTGGGTTGAAAGGATTTTTGTTGGAAGAACTCTGCTTGGGGACACCCAATGGGGCTCCTTTCCTGTCCCCAAGTGCAGCCCTTGGGCATCGAAACCCAAACTTCCAGTCTCCAAGCTCAGCGTTTTAATCACTAAGCCACCGGAGGAGCTGCACCAGAAATTAATACATTGACCTTGTTTATACAAGATATATTTCTCTAGACTTAAGGGCTGAATTCACATCTTTTTAAAACATCATATAAAACTATATGAATGAATCTTGGACTTCTGCACTCTCAGTGAAACAATGAGAAGAATTTGCTTCAATTTTCAACTGCTATTCATTATTATGAAGATGTTTTATAAACCTTATTTGAATAAACCATATTTAAAAGTAGCTATTCTTCCCAGCGTGAGTATAACAGATTGGCCAGTTAAACAAATCAAATGATACAGAAATGGATAATAAGATAATTAGGAAATAAAGAAGCACCCACGTGTCTGATGAGATATTAAGAGTGTCTTGTTTATTCTACTTTTTGAAATGTTCGCCATGTCAGTCTGTGCAAGCATTCCAAACAAGAAATAAAAAATAAAGAAGGCAAAAACACTGTGGTACCTTAAAGACAGCTATTTTTAATGTAAGTTTTCAGAAGAATTAATGGACATAAATCAGATATCAGAAACAGCAGTGCACAGAAACCTGTTTCAAATCATTTCAATTTATCTGGACTCTTCACAGGATTTGAAAGTTGCCATTCTGTAGAAGAAAAATTCTAGAACAAAGACCCAGAGAGACAGCTGAGATAAAATATATACATATGCTTAATATCTGATGAACCAAATGACTCAAGAGCTCTTAAGCAATTACCAACTGTAAAATACTATAATAATTACATCTGGTGTTATTTTCCATAGATCAGGTTCTTTCCCAACTAACTACAACATGTTTCAAAGAACAAAGCTTCAAAAGAAAAAAACTTAATATCAGACAGGCATCTTAAGTCAATACTAGGTGTGGAATGCCACATTGACTTACACAATTTATCTGTCTATTAACCAATCACCTTCTCTTTATTTTGGGACCATGTGTAAATATATAAATAAATGCCATGTATTCTTACCCTTATGTCTAAGGAAGTGGACTTGGCCCAATGAAAGCTCACATTAAAATATAACTGTTACTATTTCGTCTTATTTTTTGCTTTTGTTTTGATTATCATAAAAGCCAAGTGTTGAGTTTCACTCACTTTGGAGTTTCTTTAAAGCACATAAAAAGCTAGAATTCATTCTTTAATATTCCATTCTATATGTCATTAAGCTTAGCTGACTAAAATGGTCTCTGAGAGAAACAATCAGCACCTCAGGCCTTTAAGAAATTTGTAAACAGCAGCACATACCTGTTTTATAAAAACATTTAGTAATGAAAAATTGTTATAGTAGTAATCAGAATACCTCCAGTGATCAGATCAAGTGGTAATATTAACTATACTAAAAAAAAAACCAGCACCAATAAGCTGATAAAAAGACCCACCTTCACCCATAAACCGCCAGATTCTATGCCTCAGCATGTAAGATCAGAAGAACAATCCTGGCAAGACCTTCAACCAAATAATACACTTGTGCCACAGCATAGGCTAGTAATAACCATAACACTAGTGACCTATGTACTAATTTTACTCCTCCTTAACACTAAGCAGAAATGCTCCTTTTTAAGCTCCCTCATTTTATCTTTTGTCTCTTGATATATTCTAGTTCCTCCATTTTAACTTCTGTTCCCTTTGCTGTTCTCTGCTGGTCTTGGACAATAAAGATTTAATTTGAACAGCACCAGTAACGCTATTTACTAACCACACAGTAAATAACTAGTGGAATAACTTAGAGAAGCTATTGCATGCCAGCCACAAGGTGGTGTGTGACATGGTATAAAAGTGACAACTTGCTAACTATCAGAATGCCAAGATGTAGTTTATGCCATAGCATGTATATCAGTGCAACTAACCAACAGGATTTGGCTAGTAACATTTATTCTACAACTAAGTAATTAAAACTGTAGTTGAGATGTTTAACAAGCAAGTTATGGAAGGCTCCTTTTTCTGTGCTACCACTAGCCATTGTGCTTCTCTCACCACACCATGTGCCGTATCTCCACCCCACGTTAAAACCTTTGAGCAAGAATAGAAAAACAGTGTGTTCTAACATGTTGGTAGGATGGTGCCTTATCAAAACAATCTATCTTGAGGTGGAGCTAGCCTAGAGGTCTGCTTAAAGCCTATTAACAGAGTGCTCCCTACTATGTTTCTTTGAATGATGGTACACCATACTGGATGAATTATTCAAAGTCTTTTTACATACTGTATAACATCAGAATCAATTTATTTAAGACCATTTTGTCCGTCAACAATTCAAGTTCAAGCATCTTTCAAGTAAGACTTCTGCTACAAAAATTCAAACTTATCTACTCATGCAGTACTTTGCCTTGTATGCTAAAACAGAACAAAGATCATACACGCGCTGAAATGCTTATTATCCCATGTCCTACATTCTTTATGTACAAAATAAATATCCAAGGAAAATTAAGATCTAACGACTGGAATCCTGTTGCTTAGCATAGCAAATTGAAATAGAGTAGGCCCACATTAGTGGGGATTTTATGTATCAGATCCTATGTACGTTCCTATTGATTCAATGGGCCTACTTTAGTTGCAACTTACTATACTAAGTGACAGAAATTCAGCCAATACATTTTTCTTATTTTAGATTAGAAAAACATTGTAATGTAACACAATTGCACATTCCACTAAGACCCGTTGGAGAAGCAAGAACATGCATATTAAACATCAAGTCTTCCAGCTTTTGACCATCAACAGCATTTTAGTCAGCACAGCATTTTACTTGATACTTAGCAAATCAATCATGAAGCACCATCAAACTGAATTATTCCGTATTTCCCAATTATCATCCATTCAGGTTCAGTACTGGTAAGCTTTTCACCTTGCCCAGGTTCCAGTCCAACTTGAATATCACACTTTAGTGTCCTTAGACTGCAGAGAGGTGCAGGGTGAAAATTGTTCAAAGCTTGGTGAAATGGAGTGGTGAATTCCCATTTTCGGTCCCCTAATAACTTTCTATAGTTCAGATCACCTTTAAAAATAATTAAATCTGACGTCTGTAATTCAGCATACAAATCAGGAGCAACCTGGGCCATGTTTGAAAATTCATGTGGCGAAGTCCAGAACAAATGATCGTGATAAACCCAAACACCTTTCTTCAAATTGCCTTCCCAGGAGACACCACAACTAGACATACACTTGTTATTAGCTCCTTGCATTTGCTTAATTACCCAACTCAGATCACGTTGGGTAGTATCTGACACATACCATGGAATACTTTTTCCACGAAAATGAATTTCAGTAACTAATTTGGAGGAAAGCAGAAAGTCAGCTAATACAAGATCAGTAATCAATTCAAAACCAGCATTATCCAAGATTATGTCAATTCTAGTAGAAGGTGCTGATGTTTTCTTTCTGTTCATCAGCAGTGACCAAAGCTTTTCCATGTGATCCACCAAGATGAAAGATTTTAAGTCTTCCACAGACTGTAAAGGATTAGCCTTCTGAGAATTATCTGCCCCAGCTGAAAGTGACAAGTCACATTTATTGCCCCACAGAGAAACCTAAGGGGAAAAAACACATTCACTTTTGTGAGGCAAGCAATCCTAGGTTCTGCTATATACAGCCATATGTCTAGGCTTCATTTGAATAATCTACCTTAAAGGTTTTCCTTGCTTGAAAGCCAGTCGTATCCGACTCTAGGGTGCAGTGCTCATCTCTGTTTCAAATCCAAAGAGCCAGCGCTGTCTGCTGCTGCAGACGTTTCTGTGGTCATGTGGCAGGCATGACTAGACACGGAACGCTGTTACCTTCCCACCAAAGTGGTCCCTATTTATCTACTTGCAATTTTTTGCTTTCGAACTGCTAGTTTGGCAGGAGCTGGGACCTTAAAAAGCTATAATTTATTTATTGTCTAATATGGTAAAGAAGGTGGACAGAACCCATTGCCCCTCACTCGTGATTAGATTCATGAAATTCTAGCTTTCTGAAATGAAACTATACAAGCAACCTTAAATGCTTGATTAGTTGAATAACCATTCATAGTATCTTTTGGCATATGCCATTTCTTATCCAGCTGTGGGTAAACATTTTAGCCTCAAGATTACAATTACATCATTTATTTATGTTCAGCAAATTAACAGAACAAACTCTGGCAAAGATGCCAAAAATTATGTCATAGGAAAAATTATTGTCAAGCAGTTAGATGGAACTTGACACTCTAAGAAAAGCAGATGATGATGATGATGATGATGATGATGATGATGATGATGATGAACAACAACAACAACAACAACAACAACAACAACAACAACAACAATAATAATAATAATAATAATAATAATAATAATAATAATAATAATAATAATAATAATAATAATAATAATAATAATAATAATAATGTGATGTTTTGTGAAGGAGCCCCAAAGGAGGGCATATGTATGGTTGAGGAAAAGTGCCATACCAAAAATCTATCTATTACAGTAGATCAGTGATGGCAAACCTTTTAGAGACGGAGTACCCGAGGAGGAGGAGGAGGAGGCATGCTGGCAGGCACCACAAGTGCCCATACACCCATATGATGTTGCCAGAGTGCCTCCAGCCATGGGGGGAGCGTGAATGCTACTTGGGGTGCGCCAGTGACATGTGTGTGCCAGCCCCCCATGTGTGCTCCTCCCATGGGGCCTCCCCACCCATCCCCGCAAGAGCTCCCCCCGCGGGGCCTCCCCATGAGTGCTCCCCATACTCCTGCAGGGCCTCCCGAAACTGAGTGCTCCCCACCTCTGAGTGCTCCCCATCCACAGGAGTGCTCACCACCCACTACAAGGCCTGTCCACATACTCCCAACCTTACCTCATCCAGCCGCAGGCTCCCAGCAGGGATTGAAACCTCCCCTCTTGCCTCCCATTTGGTGGAGGTAAAGGGGTGGTGGAGAATCGGTGCTGGCTGGCCAGGGCAGGGCTTTCCCTCGATTGCCTGCGTGCCAGAAGAGAGGCCTCTGTGTGCCACTTCTGGCATAGGTTTGCCACCAGGGCTGTAGATATTAAGAACTGGATGAATTGCTCAGAACTAGTAGAATAAGTCACTGAGTTAGGTATCTGGCTATGTAGGAAAAAATGTAGAATGATACAAACTTGTATATTTCATGCCCTAACATTTTACAGTTTGTATCTATTTTACCTGTTTTAACTACGTACGTTAACCACACAGAGTGGCTTCGACCAATGGGCAGAACACAAATGCAACTAATCAGTAAATAAATAAATTCTGTTCTAAATTCTGTGAATTCCATTTGAAGTTTCAAACACAATTGGTGTGAATGCAGAGGATAGTTTAGTTAAACTGGAAGACCTCTAAGAGTTCAACACGCTTTAAATTATTCTGAGGAGTTTTCAACATTTCTTGCTGAAAATGTGATAGTGGTAGTGACCGACACTTTGAAAATGGTAAAATAAAATGGTTTTGAAAATTTGTGAACATATGGGGGGAAAATTAAAGCCACGTTCCAAATCACTTATGGAATCACATAAGGGCATCTTCTCAAGCTTTCCCTTCTATCAACAGGCTCTTCCTTTGTGCAATATGCTACAAGTATAAATCACATGGAAGACTGCAAGAATAATAGCCAGCCAGAGGAGAAAAATTGCTGCACTAGTGCCCTTAAATGTACAGTTTTTCCTTAAACAAATGTTGGCCTAGATACTTAAAACAGTAAATGCTAGTAATTTCACCTGAATCAGCCTGAACAATTCTTCTTTCAGTGATTCTTCACCTCGACTTTCTATTTTTTTCAACAGTTCTTGCAGGTAAGTACTTAAAGTAAGAATGGCTTGTTGAGAGTCAAAGAAAGCATGCTCCTTTTCTTCTTTGAATACATCATAGTCACTGATGGGTGGGCTGAGCAGGAGAAAAAAACATACAATTCATAATCCATTTTTGTCACTATTAGATTTTAATAGCACGCTGAATATCTACCCAAATACCGTGGAACCTCATACAATAATCGCCCCATATAGCAATGAAATCGCATAACAATTAGGTTTTGGGGGGAAATGGCGTCCCGCATAACAATTTTCCCTATGGAAAAAATTGTACTGTACAACAATTTTTCAAAAACCACTTAGCAAAAAAAAAAAAAAAGTTGTACGATGAATCCCATAGGGAAAATCGCTCTACAATGCATGTATCGTATAGCAATTGTTTCGTACAACAACAAGCCCCATGGAACAGATTAAAATCGTTGTATGAGGTACCGCTGTAGTATGATTTACTAACTATGCTGTCATTAAAGCTATCAACCCGTGCAGACTTCAAATCATCCATTACTGCTGGGATGAGTAAGAAATGCACAGCATGATGATATATGACAGTGATGGCAAACCTATGGCACACGTGCCAGAGGTGGCACTTGGAGCCCGCTCTTTGGGCACCTGTTCAGTCACCCCATCACAGATTTTGCCCCACCCCTCTACCTAGCAGCCCAATGGGATAGCTTCCTCCCTGCCCCCCCCCCCCCCAGCACAGAGTTCACCCTGCCCCTATGCCAGCAGCCCAATGGGAGTGTTTCCTTCCTCCTCTTTTGCTGTGTTGGCACTTTGCGATAAATAAGTGGGTTTTGGGTTGCAGTTTGGGTACTCAGTCTCTAAAAGGTTCGCCATCACTGATATGAGATGGGGAGAAGCACTGAACATGTTATATATGAGAGAACCTGACACACAAATGCTACTTTAAGTACCAATCCAACAAAAGGGAATCATATGTAGTTCTGCCCTTAATCAATTAAGTTCCATTTTACTTCATAAATATTAGAAAGCAGTTTGACAGTGTCTAAATTTATTCTCTGATGCCTCTACCACCCATAGTTAATCATATTGTAAAGTATAATATAATAAACACTCCAAAATCTTCTGCCCCCACTCATCTTACAGTTCCCACTTTCCCTTGTCATGTCTCTTTGGATAAATATAAGAAGAAAACTTCATTTGATAGCTAAATTTATCACACATATATGTCAAAAGGATTCATGCAATCTCAATAACCAACAACTAGGCTCTATTATACTAGTGAGTGACAGTGAAAAATGACTTCTGTTATAAATACATTAGGAATATCTGACATTTCTTCCTTACTTTGCTATTATTATACCTAGCTCTTTATTTACAAAAAGGGGATTTGTGATATACATTATACAGTATAAAAATCTTAGTCATAAATCACCTTGTAGGGAAGTACTTCTTAATGCTCTTGTTTCAGTTACAATTTACATGGGCTTTTATAAAGAAATGGATCCCAGAAATGTTAAACAACAGATCATAAATTAATTACAAAACACAAGCTGGGTTAAGAAAGACATGCATTGTTTTATTTGCCACAAATACCCTTTCCAAGTAAAGGGAATTTTAAAAAAATAAAACCCCTAAAACTAATTATTTCATTGCCATCTGCCATAATTCCAAACATAGTGTTTATCCTAATTTATGGTGTTAACTACAGGCTGTTTTTAGATGATAATGCTCCACCTTAATAAGATCTGAACAGACCAATGCTCATTTTGACAGCACATATACTAAAACTGTAATAATACAGACAAGGTAAGCAAGATGTATAAAATGTTAATGAAAGGTGGAACTAATCAGACGTCATTAAGAAATATGTGGAAGATAGATTTAGGAATGAAAATAAAAGACACAGCATGGAAAAAGATATAGACCCAAAGAATAATGTGAAACTTATCAGTGAGAATTAAGCAGCATTCCTATAAGCTATTATGGAAGTGGTATATGGCACTAGTGCATCTGAATCAAATAAATCATAATTATAAAAGTGAATGTTGGAGGTGTAAGGAGCAAATTGAGACTTTTTAGTCACCTCTTTGCACCCCCACCAGAAATAATCTGTGGGAAAAGTTGTTTAAAGAAATTAATTTATTATCTATTAAATTACAAACAAGTCCCAAAATTGTTTTATTAATGGATTTGAGAGATGTTAACATAAATAAACATAAGAGTTGGTTATATTATTATTATTATTAAATTTTTATCCCACCTCACTCGACACAATCTAAATACAAAACTCCATCTAAATACTGAAATCACAAAATTGATTGCACAATACCCTTGGCTCCCTAGGTCCGCAAAAACCCAGCTCAAAATGTCTACGATGGAGCCCTATGACTCAAGCATCGTGAAGGAGCCAGGGAAGAACCACCGCGGGAAACAGTTCCAGCTGGGCTCCCACCTTCCAGCTCGGCTCCCACCTCCTCCACTTGGTGGCGGCGGCTATTCATAGCCCTACCGCGGGAAACAGTTCCAGCTGGGATCCCACCTCCCCTGACCGGGTGGGCCAGGGGAGGGAGCTGAAGATGTTGAAGCAGCTCACCGAGGAGCCCGGACAGAGCACAGGCTGGGACCGTTGGGACAGGCAAAGCCCAGGAAGGAGGGACTGGAGCAAGCCTCCACCACCCAAGCAACCACAACTGCCGGCGTCCTCCTCCACCCGCGGCGTTATAATTATGGTCACAGCTATGAGACTAATAATTGCTAAAAAAAATTGAATATAAACATCTCTGGAGATAAATTAACATTTGAATTAAAATTTAAGAATGGAGAAATAAAGTATAATGAGTTTGAATTTATACAGGGAGAGTTTGTTGACCACATCTTTCAGAAAGCAAAGGGATTTAAACCAAGCCAGGTGGTCATAAAATTTTGGAAATAATGGTGGAAAATATGTAAATTAGAAGGAGTAACAGTTAAGGTCCCAGGCGGAGGGTGCAATGTGTTTATATACTTTAAACATTAACACATTTAAATTAGATTATACATTAAAAATAATTTGAAGGGATCAAATTATAAAACATTTTAGTTATTAGAGGAAAGGGCATATGATGTATTTTTTTACTTATTTTTAATTATGTGTCTATGTGATTGTCTTATATGTTTTACAAGTTAAATAAAAATATTATTTATTTTTTTAAAATAAGATCTGAATAGATCTTTTGATTCAACTCACAGGCTCTATGTATTTGCAAGCCACCAACCCAGGAAAACATCCCATTGACTATAGCTCCTTTTTATGGTGAAACTGTGAAACTAGGGCTTGGTAAATCTACAGTACAGTACTTAACCATAATTCAGCATTTTAAGGAAACTAGAAGCTTCTGTGCTCAATTTCTCCTCGCATGCTCTGCTTCCATGCAGCTAAGGCAATGAGTTCATCTAAGTTTTGCTTTCTCTATTATTCAAGGAATTCTGACTAAACTCTAGTCAAGTGAAAAACATACCAAGTTCAAATTTGTTGTTGTTCAGTCGCAGTTGATGCCAACCCTTTGCAACCCTATGGACCAGTGGTTCTCAACCTTTGGTTCTTGCACTTCAATTCCCAGAAGCCTCAGTCAATACATTGGGTAATCAGTGCTTTGGGAAACTGTCTTAGGCTTCTGGGAATTGAAGTCCAAAAACCAAAGGTTGAGAAACACTGCTATGGACCATTATCCTCCAGGCACCTCTGTCCTCCACCATCCTCCTCAAACCGCCCAGCTCTGTGCCCATTGTGTCTCCGATACCATCTAGCCATCTCATCTTTGGCTGCCCCTTTCTTCTTCTGCCCTCCATTTTTCCCAGCATCAAGGCTTTTTCAAGTGAATCCTCTCTTCTCATTTGATGACCAAAGTACTTTAGCTTCATCTTTACTATTTGACCTTCTAAGGAGCAGTCAGGGTTGATTTCTTCTAAGATTGACTTGGTTGTTCTCCTCGCTGTCCAGGGTACTCTCAAGACTCACCTCCAAACACCACATTTCAAAGGCATCTATTCTTCTGCGCTCAGCTTTCCTTATGGTCCAGCGCTCACACCCATACATTACCACTGGGAATACATTTGTTTTGACTATGCGGACTTTTGTTTGTAAGGTGATGTCTCTACTTTTAACTATGTTCCCCAAGTTTCTCATAGCTTGTCTCCCAAGAATCAGTCACCTTTTTATTTCATGCCTGCAATCTCCATCTGCAGTGATCTTGGATCCTAAGAAAGAAAATCTGTCACTGCTTCTACTTCTTCCCCATCTGTTTTCCAGGGACTGATAGGGCCTGTTGCCATTATCTTGGTTTTCTTTGAAAAAATCATAATTTAAATATAAATGCTAACATGGGATTCTGTTAAAGTGAAACAAATCTCTGGGAAGGGTTCCATCTGTAGAAGAGGATTCTGCAAACCTGTAGTTTTGGTATTATCCATGTAAGTAGGAAATTAAATTATGGGGTTTTTTTAACATTAACATTCCACACTAGCTTGTTCTGAAGCCTAAACTGCAGTGCCCAAGTTTGGGTGAAATTAGAACAGAACATTATCACGTGTGCATGTCAGCCTGCATAAATGCAGGTGCAAGGGGACTGGCAGATACAAAGACACAATCACATAACAATTAGGTTGTTTTTGTGTTGTTGTTGTTGTTGTTTTTTTTGGGGGGAGAATGGCGTCCCACATAACAATTTTTCCTATGGAAAAAAATTGTACAACAATTTTTCAATGGGAAAAACCAATGAACGAAAAAATCATTGTACGACGCATCCCATAGGGATGCGTTTGTACAATTGTTTTGTACAACAACGAGCCCTGTGGGACACATTAAAAGCGTTGTATGAGGTACCACTATCTTAAAATATTTTTAATCACTGAACAGTATTTTTTCATTCACATTTTCATTGCTGAGCAGTTGAGTCTTTTATGAGACTTAGAAGGAAAAATTAGAGGCTAAAATTCCCTGGGGAATAAATACATTCAGCCCAGAAACAGCTGTGGAAACAGTTATATTTGAGATTTTTTCCCCTTTCCCCTCGGCTGCTCCTGATGCCGCTTGCCACCTTCTGGTTCCTGGTGGGACACGCAAGAGGAATGGAGAAGCAAAAGTGTGTCCTGCTGCTAAGGGGAAGAGAGAGGAGTTAGGAAAAAGGAACTTAAAATTGTGTCTGGCTTTACCTTAATTTTTCACCCAACTTCACCTAACAAGTGGAAACTGTATAGAACAGCTGATCTTATAAGTACTTACCTCTGAACAAGTGCTTCATGAATTCTACGATACATGTAACATTCAGTGTACAACCAAGGAGACCGAAACCAACTTGGTGGCTCATTTGATAGAGACCGATGATATTCTAAGTGCTGGTTCCACAGAACAGTATCAGGGAAGTTATCGTTCAAGGCTATTAAAGGTTTGTCTGTCTGAAGCTCATTCCGTAACTTGGACAGATAGGCTATTGCATTCTTTTCAGCCACAAGGCCTTTCTAAAATAAAGCAGCGAGTTTATTTATCAATCATTACTAAGCAAGAAATGTTTTCAATCAATATATGTGTGCATTGATAAATGTATGTTTTTTCAACATTGCATCAGCTTCGTGTTTTTAACTGTATCATTGCCACAACATTATTTCTAAATCACTCGTTATTTCTAGTTCATATGTAAAACCAAGCAGCGATAGAAATAAGGTGAGAAAGAAGATAAAAGCAAAATTCATGTCCTATATTTCTTCAGAATTGCTGTATAAAATTCTCATGGTTGAGACAGGCAATTACTGTTAGACAATTGCCAATAATACAGCAACAGAAAGGCTTGGCCAAAATGTTCTTTATCCCTGGTCTATGCCATTATATGGCATATGCCGGGGTGCCCAAACTTTTCAGGCTGCGGACGGGTCACATGGTTCAGTGGGCCAGTCATGTGGTTCCTCCCACTGGAAGTGGAAGTAAAATGTGCCTTGCAATCCGTTTTGCAACAGGATGAGATCGATTTTTAGGCTGCCATTTTTTCTGCTTAAACCAGGGGTGCCCAAACTACAGCCCGTGGGTGACATCCGGCCCACAGGCCATAGTTTACGCACCCTTGGCACTTACAGTACTGTGCAAAAATCTTAGGTCTGCACCAGCTGGTTTAGGGGGTTCAATGAGCCATCCCTCGAACACCTTAATTCCAAACTTCTCCGAGCTTAAAGAGGTTCAACAGGAGAGTTAGCAGAAGACTGTGTCCAATTTTAGTGTGTCTAGGTAGCTCAGGTGCTGAGTTAGGCTCCCCCTCCCAAATCACTCATTGATTTTTCCCCAAACTAGCTGGTGGTGGCCTAAGATGTTTACACAGTATTGTACAGGGTTGATGACCATTTCCTTTCTATCTTCTTGAGTTTATTCCAATCAAGAAGATACAACAAGCACTACAAGCTCCCTGTTTCAAATGGGCTGAAATCCTTAAGAAAATGTGCTTGCTATTCTACTTCCAGACTTATTTTGGCTATATTTATTCCTTTCTCCAACTGTGACTGAAACCACTAGACTTTGCTACTTTGGAAGTAGATGCTGGACAAGAGGTTTTATGGAATCAAGTTGGTCTCGCAACATATCTTTGCAAGAGCAGAGAGGATTGTCCTTAATCATGTATTTATATTAGAACATTACAGGTAAGGTTAAGATTTTTGGCAGAAAAACATCAGAAGACAAAAGAATCAAAGATAAAGAATTCTTACTTTTCCATATTTTTCAAAGAATTCATTTTTATGTCGATGCAGAGTATCAATAATTCTAGTCAGTATAATAGGCAACCTGTCTGCAATTGTGTGATATGCAAAGGATCTACAAAAAACAAAATAATATTATTTAAGGTTTCAAATAGCCATTTCGTTCAAAAGAATAACTGTTATCTGGCAAGTGAAATCTTTTTTTTTTAAAAAAAAACATTCTTAATATAAGTAGTAGTAGACTACTCTATGTGGACATCATGACAACCCATGGTTTACTGTGACAGTAAACAACTCTGTCTTCTAATGGGTTTTCATGGTTGACCTCATTTTACCTTTTCCAGCATGGCTTAAAATACCGTAAGCTTTTGAATCCATTTTTGATTACCTCATTATTTTGCCTCATCATCTGAATCATCTTAACAAGTGCCATGACATTTTTTGGCTTTTCCCCATTTTGTTTTACTTACTCTCTGATATGATTGCACAGACTAACACAGCTACCACTTCAAACATTTTAACAACGGTGTTTGCCTGAAACAAATAAATATCAAACATTTGATTATGAAACCGGCTTCAACAAGAAGAAAAATCTTGCTATCTGCCTTCATGCTTGCGGGGAAGAAAGAAAAAGAATATATAAGCTAGGCGTGTGACAGGCTAGGTTGGTTTTTGTCACAATTAACTAAGGCTTAACATGATGTCCAATTCCCACAATTCCTCAACGTGCACTAAACCCACAGCATCGTCCCGAAAAAGAGTATTCCTCAACTTGACACATTTCCCTGTGGATGGACTTACATTTATACCCCACCCTTCTGGTGCAAGCACCACTCAGGACAGCTTACAATTATATAAAACATTCAATTAAAAAAGCAAAATACAACAAACAACCAATATGATAAAATATATACAATACACAAAAACAATAATCCAAGAATAACCCAAAAATCATATCACTTAACAAAATCCATATAATATTAAAAATTAAACACCATCTAGCAATGGCTCAAGTGGTTAAGATGCTTACTGGAAGATGGCAGGTCAGCAGTTCGATACCTGAGTACTGAATGACAGAATGAGTGCCCATCTCTGTCCCAGTGTCTGCCTAGCAGTTGAAAAGCAAGAAATTGCAAGTAGATAAATAGGGACCACTTGGATGGGAAGGTAAACAGCGTTCCATGCACACCGGTGTCTAGGCATGCCTGCCACATGTCCACGGAAATGTGTGCACGCACAGACAGCACTGGCTTTTCAGCTATAAACAGAAATGAGCACTTAACCCTAGAGTCGGATACGACTGGCTTTCGAGCAAGAGTGACCTTTACCTTTACCAGCAGTAAAAGGAGGTAAATAACCATAATCAAAGATAATCCAGGGCCAACACCACAGTCCTAATTTTTAATAGACTTTGAAAGTTTTGCTGAAACAGGTAAATCTATCAAATAATATATAGGTGCAATTCATTCCAGAGAGTGGAGGCTACTGTGGAGAAAGCGCTCAATGTGGTTATTGCTTTTTTGCCTCTAGGTGTAAGTGCTTGGAGTTTACATACCTGGGAGCTTTGGTTATAACTCCTAAGGAAGAGGAGCTCCCTCGTATAACTTGGTCCCAAACTGTTCAAGGCTTTAGAGGTCAACATTAACACCTTGAATCTGGCATGGAGCGCCATGGCCAACCAATGCATGATATGGTCAAACCAACCAATACCCACAACCAGCCTAGCTGCTGCATTTTGAATTTGATGAAGTCTTCATACCAGCCTCAAGGCACTACATTGAAGGCATCACACTAATCAATTCTGGAGATTACCAGTGCATACAAAAGGTAAAGGTTTCCCTTGCTCGAAAGCCAGTTGTATCCGACTCTAGGGTTCAGTGCTCATTTCTGTTTATAGCTGAAAAGCCAGTGCTGTCTGCGTGTGCAGACGTTTCTGTGGAAACGTGGCAGGCATGCCTAGACACCGGAGTGCACGGAACGCTGTTACCTTCCCACCAAAGTGGTCCCTATTTATCTACTTGCAATATCTTGCTTTCAAACTGCTAGGTTGGCAGGAGCTGGGACAGATACGGGTGCTCATTCCATTATGCAGTACCTGGGAATCGAACTGCTGACCTTCCGCCTCCCAGTCAGCGTTTTAGCTACTTGAGCCACTGCAGTCCCTACTTGAGCCATAGGTTAATGCTATCAGGGATTTCCTATCCAGGAAAGAGCAGATCCGGGCTATATGCTGCAGATCAAAAAAATACAGACTTGACCATATTTGATTTTCCAGGGTAAAAGCCTGGTCAAGTCTCCTCTTCCAGCAGCCTCATATGAAAGCATAAAGGAGATTGCCGACCCTTGCGGTACCCCACACTGATGCCCCCAGGGATTGGACAACTCCTCCCAGAACCACATTAAAGCAAGGCCCCCAATACCTATCTCGGCAAGCCTGTCCAGAAGGATACTATTGTTGACAGTATCAAAGGCTGGTTAGAGATCAAAGAGAATCAACAGGGAAAATTTAATCTTGTCATCTTCCCTCAGAAGATAATCCAGCAGGGAGACCAATACCGTCTTGGTACCATGGCGTGGCCTGACCCGACTGGGTTGGATTGAGGCATTCAGTATGCTCCAGGAATGTTTGCAACTGATATGCCATCATCTTTTCCATCACTGCCCATAAATGAGATGTTAGCAATCAGGAGATAGTTATTAAGGTTGTCCAGTGCTAAACTGGATTTCTTCAGGCCAGGTCAGACTATTGTCTTTCAATTATTAGAGGCACAATGCCCTAATGAAAAGAGCAGTTAACCATTTCCATGACCCATCCAGACACCCCATTTATGGCTGCTTTTCTGATCCAAGGGTAAGGATCTTGGCAAGTCATCGTAGTCCTGAAGCCCACAAGCTCCCCGGAGGTCTCCCGATATGTTATAGGCTTCAAGATACATGGAACAGACAAAGCACTGGGCGTCTCCTTCCAATTTACTGCATCAAAGATGGAGTCAAGGTCCCTATGGATGACATCCACCTTGGTCTCAAAAAGTATTGCCAACTTACAGGTGAAACTTGGAAAATTAGAATATCATGCAAATCTATCGCATATAGATGAGTCTATCTCATATATTTGTTTCACCTTTTAAGTTGCATTACTGAACTGAATGAACATTTGCACGATATTCTAATTTTCCGAGTTTGCAATACTTTTTGAGAGATAGTTCAAGCCTTTGTTATAATATTGATGCTTACAGCTTAGTTTATGAAAACCCCAACCCCCCAATCTCATGTACCCCATCATCATCACATAATCTGATGTACGCTGTATATCTCATATATTTGTTTCACCTTTTAAGTGAAATGAGTGAACATTTGTACGATATTCTAATTTTCCGAGTTTCACCTGTACTACAGCTGGCAAAACTCTCCATTTGCATTCCCCCAAGGAGTTCCAAAGTTATTACAAAGTTCCCTTTGATAGTTGAAGGCACTGAAGGTTTCATTGCCAATTTTATGGCACTGGCACAGCTCCTAGACCTAGAGCATCCCTTAACAGCCACAAGGTTGTCATCTGTGGGCGCTCTCCTCCATATGCCCTCTACCAGCCTCTCCTTTGATCCTTCAGTTTGAAGTTCTTCACCAAACGATGGGAAAGGATGAACTCTGAGCCAGATTTGACACTTGAGAGTGATAATGTCAATCACCCATTAAAATTTAATTAAGGACAACAATCAAGACCAATCAATTATCAAAAAAAAATCAGTAAATCTAATCTACCTCTAATAGTTCATAAATTAATATAAAATGCACACCTAATAAATAAGTGATATCACCCTCAGCGCACGGGCCTTTTCCTTCGGGCCGACCATCCCAGCCCCCCCCCCTCTCCCCTCCTTTCGGACAAGGACGAAAGAGGCGACGCACCCCTTAAACTTGCCCGCAAGCGGAACCGGCAGCTGAGGCACCTGGGCCGCCATTTTGTTTGTTGTGACGTCCTGGCCCTCCTCCTCCTCCTCCTCCCCAGCCGCCCCCCTCCCTCCTATACTCGCTCGCGCCCAACCGGCGACGAGAGAAGCAGATTCCCCATCATTGGCTGGCTTGTTCTCTCGGGAGAGGACCAATCAAAGGACGAGCGAGCGAATCCCACTCCTTCCCCGTGGGAAGAGGAGGAGTCGCCCCAGTTGTGTGACGTAACCATGGAGGAGGGAGGTATAAAAAAGAGGAGATGGCACTATAGGCTTCATGCTGTAAGATTTTTGAAGCCAGTGGGCGCGGCCTGCCGCCATATTAGGTGGACCAAAACATTAGCAGACTACCGTTTACGATTGCTTCTTGTGTTGGAGGGGGTGGGGGTGGATTGATCCCCTCTCCCGGGTCCCGTGGGTCCGTGTGGGTTGGGGGGACAAAAGGGGTCTGCTCCCCAACCCTTCTGGACCCAGGGGAGCCAGCGGAGAGGGGGATCGCAACCACCCACCCACTGATATTAAAGGGGAAACCCCGACCTACTTTCACGACTCCACACAATCAAAGCACCATAAGGCAATGTTTTGGGCCAACTAACATGGCGGACTGTCAGATTAGTCGGCTTCAAGTTTGTGACGTCATGTCATCTGTTTTTTATACCTTCATGGACGTAACATTCCAGCCCGGCGAGAGAAGGGAGGAGACGATGGCGGAAGTCGCTATCGCTGTGCAAGGGGTGGGTCGGGTGTGCAGACCAAAGGGAGCGGCGGAGGCGCGGCAGAGTACTGTAGGTGCGGTTTCGGGCGTCGGGGCTCTAAGCAACCTTCCGAGGTGACCGTGGCTCCTCCGCCTCCTCCTCTCCACCCGCCCCCAACCCCGCAGCTAGTCTAGTAAAACTCTCTAGCAAGTGGGCCTTAACTGGCCTTAATTGCCAATGGGGTCGGCGCGGGGGGGGGGGGGAGAGTCTTTTCCCCTTACTGATTTTTTTTGATAATTGATTGGTCTTGATTGTTGTCCTTAATTAAATTTTAATGGGTGATTGACATTATCACTCTCAAGTGTCAAATCTGGCTCAGAGTTCATCCTTTCCCATCGTTTGGTGAAGAACTTCAAACTGAAGGATAAAAGGAGAGGCTGGTAGAGGGCATATGGAGGAGAGCGCCCACAGATGACAACCTTGTGGCTGTTAAGGGATGCTCTAGGTCTAGGAGCTGTGCCAGTGCCATAAATTTGGCAATGAAATCTTCAATGCCTTCAACTCGCCTCTCAAGGGGTCGTGGAGAGGGAGTGGATTAAAAGCAAAGCAATCACATTTGTATACCACCCCATAGCACTTAGTGCACTCTCTCGGCATGGGATGCCAGATCCGGCCCCCAGGCCATATAGTGGCTAACCCCCTGAACCACGTGACTGGGCCGCAGCCCAAAAAGTTTGGTTAGCCCTGCTCTGGGCGCTTCACAAGTTAATTAGCATTTCTCCCCCAACAGGGTGGGTATTCAGGTTTCCGACCTCAGAAGGATGGAAGGCTGCGTCAATCTTGAGACCTGATCAGGATGGAAGGAAGTCACAACGTCCTGGCTGTAGTACAGCAGTTTAACCACTGCACCACCAGGGTTCCTCAACCCTCAGAAAGCGTGTTTCTCTCTGTCACCCTTTGCGTCCTTCCCAAATGGTTCTGATTGAATCTCTTGGGCCTGCCGAGAGCCCGAGTGTACTGAGTGTAGGGACAGAGGGAAGAGATGGCCTGGTTTTGTGAACGGACTCCTGTGCAGGGGGTTGAAATTTTTGAAGTGGTAGCCCTGTTTGTCTAAACAAAACAATTTCTTTTTCAATAGATTTGTACTTGCTCAAGCCACCTCACAAAACAAAGGAAGTGCTTGGGCTTTGCAGTCACACCATTGTCAGTTTTCACCCAGCCTTGTTTAATAGATGCTAGGTCTGAAGGGTAAACTCATTAGCAGATGTGTAGTGCAACAATGTTTATATTACTTCTATCTTCTAACCATTTACAGCTTAACAGAACCAAACTTCATAGTAGTAAATCAGAATCCCAATCAGGGGTTTTCTGTTATTACTGGTTATAAAAAGCCACACTGATTTTTTAACTTATGTTATATTAACCAACCATTGTGTACCTCTGTATCCCCACCTAATCATTGGGCAGTGTATAAATTACTGCCATGAAGTCTCTTATGCATGACAAAGTGGACTTGATCCACATTAGCTATCATTAAAATACAGGAGTTAGTCTTTAAGGTGCCAGAATGGTTTTTGTCTTTTTTTGTTTACTTTCTGATATGTTTAGGGGGTGGGATGGGCTGCAGGTTGTTGTAGCATGACTTAATCATGGGTGTGTGCAAGCGGAATTTTGTGAAAAGTCCCCATAGCTATACACCAGGGGTTCCCGAGACGCCATCCCACCTGGCCCATCACCACACCTGGGGGTGGAAATGGGCACTTTTATGTCAGCCGTAAAACGCACATGCACAAACGCGCCCACGGCTGTCATAAATGTGGAAGTGGGTGCATTTACAACAGCTGTAAATACACCTGCTTCCGGGGGGCGTGCTAGGGTCCGGTTAGCTGTCCGGGGGTATGGTTAGGCTCACAACGTTAAAAGGTTGGCCACCCCTTCTATACACTTCATTCTAGGCCTATACCAATGTCTGAACAAGATTGCAGGTTTGGTTGTAGTCTAGGTCAAATCATCCAGCCCATGCCCAGAGAGTGCACTAAGCGCTATGGGGTGGTATATACAGGTGAAACTCGGAAAATTAGAATATCGTGCAAATGTTCATTCAGTTCAGTAATGCAACTTAAAAGGTGAAACAAATATGAGATAGATTCATTGCATGCAAAGCGAGATAGTTCAAGCCTTACTTTGTTATAATATTGATGCTTATAGCTTACAGTTTATGAAAACCCCAACCCTTCAATCTCATGTACCCCATAATCATCACATGATCTCATGTACGCTGTACGCCATGATCTTCACAATTATAACTAATTAAGGCATGTCATCTCTCGCTTTGCATGTAGTGAGTCTATCCCATATATGTGTTTCACCTTTTAAGTGAAATGAATGAACATTTGCACGATATTCTAATTTTCCGAGTTTCACCTGTAAGTGTGATTGCTTCGCTTTTAACCCGCTCCTCCCTCTCCACGACCCCTTGAGAGGTGAGTTACAGGGAAGGGGGGAAGACTCTTTCCCCTTGCCCACCCCATTGGCAATTAAGGCCAGTTAAGGTCCACTTTGACTAGACTAGCTCCGGGGTTGGGCGTAGAGGAGAAGGCGAAGGAGCCACGCTCACCTCGGCTCGGAAGGCTGCTTAGAGCCCCGACCGACGTCGCCCGAGAAACCGCAAGCTCCCTTTGGCCACGCCCACCCCTCGCGCGGCGCCATCCGCCTTTCTCCTCCTCCTTTCTCTTGCCGGGCTGGAATGTTACGTCACACAACTGGGGCGACTCCTCCCCTTCCCACGGGGTAAGAGTGGGATTCGCTCGTCCTTTGATGATTGGTCCTCTCCAGAACAAGCCAGCCAATGATGATGGGGAAACTGCTTCTCTCGCCGCCGGTTTGGCGCGACCGCGAGCGCGTGTAGTAGGGTTAGGGAGGAGGACACGGGTCAGGACTCAGGTGGTGGGACGTGGGAGGAGGAGGAAGAGGAGGACGTCACAACTGTCTGCAGCGGCCAACTGCACTTATTCTGGGCGCGAAATGGCGGCCCAGGTGCCTCAGCTGCCGGTTCCGCTTGCGGGCAAGTTTAAGGGGTGCGTCGCCTCTTTCGTCCTTGTCCGAAAAGAAGGGGGGGCTGGGATGGTCTGCCCGAAGGAAAAGGCCCCGTGGCTGAGGGCAGTGGCCGAGGTTTATTGCCAGGTCCGTCTCTTTCACTCAGTTACCTTCCGGTCTTCTGTGGTCTAGCCGGACTAGTGAAGGGACGAGACCCGTTTCATTAATCCCTAGGCTTTTGGTAAAGGTCAACCTGGCTCAAAAGCAAATCATGTCCGACTCTAGGATGTGGTGCTCACTCCGTTTAAAGGCAAAGCAGCAGAGAGCAGACGTTTCCGTTGTCATGTGGCAGGCATGACTAGACGCGGGAGAGCACGGAACTCTGTAACCTTTGCCACCTAAAAAGCGGTACCTATTTATCTACTTAGAATTTCTTGCTTTTGAACTGCTAGCTTGGCAGGTGACGGGAGCTCACTCCGTCGTGCAGCACTTGGGTCTCGAATTGCTGACCTTCCATAAGCTCAACGTCTTAACCACTAAAAAAACACCTTAGTCTTATTTCTTCCTGGTCCTGTTTACCTTCGCTGTGAAAGAAAGGGCGGTTTCCCTTCCCGGAGGGTGAGTGGAGAGACACCCGCTGGTACTCCGGGAAGGGAAGTTGTGTGCCTCTTCCTTTCAGCGTGAGGTTCTTTGCCCAGCCTGTCTGTTGTGCTTCTGTCCAATGAACATTTGCACGATATTCTAATTTTCCGAGTTTCACCTGTATGTGCTTCGTGTTGTGTCTTGTGGGTTTTGCTTCAAAGTTTGCTTTGTAAAAGAAAACCCAATACAAACCCAACTTAATTCAGTGAGATCAGCCTTTCGATGAAGGTGCCAAGGACTGGCCAACATGTGTGAAAGAAAAAATAGAGGAGGTCTGGTATTAAATACTATACTGGATTTGTTACTATGAAGCAGAGAGTATGTGCTATTCAATATTACTAAAGGCTTCTTCATTTAATAAAAGGGTGAGTAAAGTGTTACTCTCCATACGTTATTGGGCTGCAAGTCTTATCAGCCCTAGGCTGCATAGCTACATGGTGAGGAATGCTGGGATGTCCACTGCAACATCTGTAGAACTCCCCCTCTCCCTGGAAACGTGGGCAACCCATTGTGCTTATTCTGGGCTCAAGTGGTCATCGGCTGGTTTAAAATGCCTTCTAGCATTCATCAATTCATGTCTCCACAAGAGTGATCTCTTTTGGGTAGTGGAGAGGAAGAGCAAGCTATAGTATGGCATAAAATAGAAGTATATTATACTTTTTACTGCCGTTTATAATTCTGGATGATTGGATAGTACGTTGTCCTAAATTTCAACTTTAAAAAAATCAAGGCACGGTCCACACTCATGTTACTAAATGTCAAGTGTCTTTATATAGGTACAAGGCAATAAGCTGTGTGCAGTTGGCAGGAAGAGATGGAAAGACGAGCATAGGTTACTGATCCCTGAAACAGATTTAAGAACGAGGGGCTGGGATGTGGACAAATTTTCAGGGCATCCAGGAAGAATTGAGTACAGTAATATCTCGGATAACGCTAAAACTTGGTTCCACAAGTCTTAGCGTCATCCGATTTTTAGCATTATCCAGTGCATGCAAGCGAACGGGCCACGTGCTTGGCCGCTTCCCTTTCCGGAGGGCTGGCGGACGTCTCTGCACTCACCTTCCGGGAAGGGAACCGGCCAGGTGTGTGGCTGCTTCCCTTCAAGGAGGACCGGTGAGTGAGTGCAGAGACACCCTCCAGCTCTCCGAGAATCCACGCCGCAAAGCCACTAGGACTGGTCTCCGCCTGGGAACTGCCTTCACAGGCAGAGACCAGCCTTTGGGGCTTGGATCTCCGGTGGTGTCCTTGCTGTAGGATAAAAGAAGAGGCTGGTAGAGGGCATATGGAGGTGAGCTCCCACAGATGACAGCCTTGTGGCTGTTAAGGGATGCTCTGAATTTTTGTATTGCTGTATTTTGTGATTAACCTTGTAACTACATTTTTATTGTACTGTATTGTGTATTTTGTATTTGGATATTATATGATTATGCATATTATGTATTGCACTGTATTTTTATTATGTTTGCACTGTATATTATGTATTATTGTTGGAAGCCGCCCTGAGTGGTGTATACACTAGAAGAGCGGGGTATAAATAAACAATTCAATTCAATGCTCTAGATCAGGAGTTCTCAACCTTTTAAAGCCAGGGGCCGGGTCACGCTCCCTCAGACAGCTTTGGGGAGCTGGACAGCCATTTTGCCCTTCCTCTACCACATCGTACTTCCTGGTGTGGTGAAGGTGGTGGGGGCCACATGAAATGGTGCCACGGGCCGCATCTCACCCATGGGCCGTAGTAGGTTAAGAATCCCTGCTCTAGATCTAGGAGCTGTGCCAATGCCATAAAATTGGCAATGAAATCTTCAGTGCCTTCAGAGCACTGGCAACCATCAAAGGGAACTTTTTAATAACTTTGGAACTCCTTGGAAGAATGCAAATGGAGAGTTTACCAGCTGTAATAAGTTGGCAATATATTTTGAGACCAAGGTGGATGTCATCCATAGGGACCTTGACTCCATCTTTGATGCAGTAAATTGGAAGGAGACGCCCAGTGCTTTGTCTGTTCCATGTATCTTGAAGCCTATAACATCTCATGAGACCGCCAGGGAGCTTGTGGGCTGCAGGACTACGATGACTTGCCAAGATCCTTACCCTTGGATCAGAAAAGCAGCCATAAATGGGGTGTCTGGATGGGTCATGGAAATGGTTAACTGCTCTTTTCATTAGGGCATTGTGCCTCTAATAATTGAAAGACAATAGTCTGACCTGGCCTGAAGAAATCCAGTTTAGCACTGGACAACCTTAATAACTATCTCCTGATTGCTAACATCTCATTTATGGGCAGTGATGGAAAAGATGATGGCATATCAGTTGCAAACATTCCCGGAGCACACTGAATGCCTCGATCCAATTCAGTCTGGGATCAGGCCACGCCATGGTACCAAGACGGTATTGGTTACCCTGCTGGATTATCTTCTGAGGGAAGCTGACAGGATTAAATCTTTTTATTTATTTATTTATATTTATTGTTAGATTTCTATACCGCCCACTCGACCACGGCCAACTCAGGGCGGTTCACAACATGAATGAAACAGATAAAAACAGAGTTAAGAACCCACCCCTAAAAAGGGGTGCAGGTACTGAGGAACCGTGGGGGAAGGCATACTCCTCTATACCAACCACCCAACAGAAGCCACCCCTCCACCTGCACCCCAAACTTGGCCCGCCAGCCAGGTTTTTAGTTCTTTCCTAAATGGCAACAACTCCATCTGGAGACGCAGTTCTACTGACAGGAGGTTCCAAAGGGCCGGTGCGGACACAAGAAGGCCCTCCTCCTTGTGCCAGAGAGACGAGCCCCCCTGGCCGATGGCACAATTAGAGAGCCCCTCCGGTCCGCTCTGGTTGGACGGACAGACGTCCTTAGGGCGATGCGGTCTCTAAGGTAACCTGGCCCACTACCATATAGGGCTTTAAAGGTCAAAACCAGCACTTGGAGGCAAACGGGTAACCAGTGCAGCTCCCGCAGCAGTGGTGAGGCATGGGCATAACGTCCACACACCATCACCACCCGGGCCGCCGCATTCTGGACCAGCTGCAGCCTCCGAATGGTCATCAAGGGCAGCCCCATGTAGAGTGCATTACAATAATCTAGTCTGGAGGTCACCAGAGCATGAGTGACCATGAGCAAAGAGTCCCGGTCCAGGAGCGTGCGCAACTGGCGAATGACCTGAAGTTGGGCGAAGGCCCTCCTGGCCACAGCCACCACCTGTTCTTCTAGCAGCAGCCGCAAATCCAGGAGGACCCCCAGGTTGTGCACCGGGTCGGTCTGGGGCAAGATAGCCACATCCAAAACCAAAGATGGTAGCTCCCGGGATAGCATAGGACCCCCTATCCATAGCCACTCAGTCTTACTAGGATTCAGTTGTAGCCCATTTACTCCCATCCAGACCCCAACAGCCTCCAGACAACTGGAAAGGACTTTGACTGCATCACTGTAGTCCCCATGGGCCGAGATGTACAACTGTGTGTCATCCGCATACTGGTGGTACCACACCCCGTGGGAACGGATGATCTCACCCAGCGGCTTCATGTAGATGCTAAATAGATGTTAAATAGGAGAGAGAGTAAATAGGAGAGGAGAGAATTCCTGTTGATTCTTTGATCTCTAAGCAGCCTTTGATACTGTCAACAATAGTATCCTTCTGGACAGGCTTGCCGAGATAGATACTGGGGGCCTTGGAGGAGTTGTCCAATCCCTGGGTGCATCAGTGTGGGGTACCTCAAGGGTTGGCCATCTCCCTTATGCTTTTATATGAGGCTACTGGGAGAGGTGATCAGGAGATTTGGAGTCTGCTTTTATCAGTATGCTGATGATACACAGCTCTATCTTATATGTTCCACCTCAGTAATGGATGCTGTCTGGAGCCTGGAGGGGTGCCTGGAAGTCATGGTGTAGATGGTAGCGTGCAACTGATTGCAGGTAGAGAGGATTCCCCTTAGGTGGGAGGTGGTTTGTCACTTTCCCTTTGGAGGAAAGCACACGTAATCAGTGCGTGAAATGTGACCAGTCTTTTACCCTGGAAAATCAAGTATCTTTGGTGGTCAAGTCTGTGTTTTTTTATCTGCAGCATATAGCCTGGCTCTGCTCTTTCCTGGATAGGAAATCCCTGATAGCATTAACCTATGCGCTGGTAATCTCCAGAATTGACTAGTGTGATGCCTTCAATGTAGTGCCTTGAGGCTGGTATGGAGACTTCATCAAATTCAAAATGAGCGGCTAGGCTGGTTGTGGGTATTGGTTGGTTTGACCATATCACGTCAGTCCTGGCTAGTCTGCATTGGTTGGCCGTGGCACTCCATGCCAGATTCAAGGTGTTAATGTTGACCTATAAAGCCTTGAACAGTTTGGGACCAAGTTATACGAGGGAGCTCCTCTTCCATAGGCGTTACTAGCATAGTTTGCATTGTTATAAACTGTGATCAGCTTTTTTTGGGTTTTTTTGTGGATTAAAAAAAAAGGATGATATAATTGTTTCAAATTGTTTTATTTAACCAAATAATGTTTTAGTTTGTGATTTTTTTTGTTAATAGTTGTACCGTAGGTAATATTTTTAAAAATGTGAAAGTACATGTTTTTTACATTCAATGTTTTTAAACTGTGTTTAGATGTTTTGGGTTTTTATTTGAGTTAAAACTCAATAGAGGATGTTATAAATCTTTTTATTTTATTTATTTAACATATGTTTGTTATTTGTGTAAACTTTTGATTTATTGTTATGTTTTTGACTTGTTTTTACTCTTGTGGCCTCTAGGTGGGGCTGTTGTGTTTTTGAGTTGTTTTTACTATTCTGCCCTGCAGGTGGGGCTGTTAGTGGTTTTGGTTTCGTTTCATGTGTTTTTTCTCTCCTGGCCTCTAGGTGGGGCTTATTCCGGTAAGTAGTCTTTGTTTCTTCATTTCTGTTCCGGTCGTCGTGGGGGGAGGACGTGCTGGTGAGTTCTCTGGTTTTCTTTCTTCTGGGGTTTTTCTTTGTTTTGTTTTTGTAGTGGTGGGCTGGGAGGTGTTTCTGTTTGTTCTTTTTTGTTTTGGTTGAGTTTTAGGTTTGTTTAATTGGTTTGGTTATTTCTGGTTTTGTTTAATTTTTCTTATTTCGTTGTTGTTTATTTGTATAATTTGTGGTAGTTGTGTTTTTAGAGCTAGGCATTTTCGTGTTGTAGTTAGGTGTTTTGTATGTGCTTTTGTGGTATTGTGGATGTTTTTGTTTGTGTATTTTGTGGTTTACTTTTTTGTTTATTAATGGCTTTTTTAATTATTGATTTATTTTTGTTTTATTATTTTTTATTATTTTTGGTGTTTTTGGTGTTTACTTAAGCGTGAAGAACAGGCTGCTTGTCAGTTCCTCTTTTCCCCATTGCTGCTTCGAATTGCTGCTCCCGTTGCATTTTGTAATTTTATTTTTCGCGCGCCGGCTTTCTCAGCGTTCTGCATGCTCACGGCGCGCAGGACGCTGGGACTTGTAGTTTTGCGTTTGTGGTTTGCATTCATGCGGCGGTTTTTTCTGCGGCTCAATTTAAATTGGCCGCGCCACGTTTCCCAACATTCTTTTTGCTCGCACCTCTCAGCCTGATTGGCTGTGGCGCGGCGCAAAGAACGTTGGGAATTGAAGTTCTTTCCCTTTGTTCGCGTTTATGGGGTTCTTGCCCCACTGGTGCGTTTCTCAACCATGCAGTAATCTCCAGACCGGATTCGGGCGAATGCAGGAGGCTCGGTACGGGATAGGATGGACGGGTGCAGAAACGTATATCAAGTTCCAGCGGTTAACCCTTGGATTTATAGGTAGAGATAACCGAAGCTCCCGAGACGTACTCGGGTATCGAACTACTGACCTGCCGTCTTCCAGTTAGCATCTTAACTACTTGAGCCATTGCTAGATGGTGTTTTATTATTAATATTGTATGGATAATGTTATGGTTTACGTTTATCTGATGCTTTTTGATTTTGTTAAGTGATGTTGATTTTTGGGTCATTTTTGGATTATTGTTTTTGTGTATTATATATATATTATCATATTGGTTGTTTGTTATAATTAACTTTTTTTAATTGAATGTTTTATATATAATTGTAAGCTGCCCTGAATGGTGCTTGCACCAGAAGGGTGGGGTATAAATGTAAATCCATCCACAGGGAAATGTGTCAAGTTGAGGAATACTCTTTTTCGGGACGATGCTGTGGGTTTAGTGCATGTTGAGGAATTGTGGGGATTGGACATCATGTTAAGCCTTAGTTAATTGTGACATAAACCAACCTAACCTGTCTCCCCGCCTAGCTTATATATATTTTCTTTCCTGCAAACATGAAGGCAAATAGCAAGATTTTTCTTCTTGTTTGAAGCCAGTTTCATAATCTATGGTTTGATATTTATTTGCTTAAGGCAAACACCGTTGTTAAAATGTTTGAAGTGGTAGCTGTGTTAGTCTTTGCAATCATATCAGAGAGTAAGTAAAACAAAACAGGGAAAAGCCAAAAATGTCGTGGCACTTGTTAAGATTATTCAGCTGATGAGGCAAAATAATGAGGTAATCAAAAATGGATTCAAAAGCTTATTTTAAGCCATGCTGGAAAAGGTAAAATGAGGTCAACCATGAAAACCCAGGAGAAGACGGAGTTGTTTACTGTCACAGTAAACCATGGGTTGTCATGATGTCCACATAGAGTAGTCTACTGCTACTTATATTAAGAATGTTTTTTTTAAAAAAAAAAAAGATTTCACTTGCCAGATAATAGTTATTCTTTTGGACGAAATGGCTATTTGGAACCTTAAATAATATTATTTTGTTTTTTGTAGATCCTTTGCATATCACACAATTACAGACAGGTTGCCTGTTATCCTGGCTAGAATTATTGATACTCTGCATCGACATAAAAATGAATTCTTTGAAAAATATGGAGAAGTAAGAATTCTTTATCTTTGTTTCATTATCTTCTGATGTTTTCCTGCCAAAAATCTTAACCTTACCTGTAACGTTCTAATATATATACATGATTAAGGACAATGCTCTCTTGCAAAGATATGTTGCGAGCCCTGCTAAACTCCACAAAACCTCTTGTCCAGCATCTACTTCCAAATTAGCAAAGACTAGTGGTTTCTGTCACAGCTTGGAGAAGTTTGGAATTCGAGTGTCCAAGGAATGGCTCATTGAACTTTCCCCAAACCAGCTGGTGCTGACCTAAAATTTTTGCACAGTACTGTAAATGCCAGGGGTGCCTAAACTATTTCCCGTGGGCCGAATACAACCCACGGGCTGTAGTTTGGGCACCCCTTGTTTAAGCAGAGAAAATGGCAGCCTATATCTCATCTTGTTGCAAAACAGATTGCAAGGCACATTTTACTTCCACTTCCAGTGGGAGGAATCACATGACTGGCCCACTGAACCATGTGACCCTTCCACGGCCCGAAAAGTTTGGGCACCCCTGGTATATGCCATATAATGGTAAGCTTCTGGAGTTCCTAGTTCGTTACATCATTTATTACTGCATCAGTGTTACAAAAACAGTGGCAGAAGTGGCTAGAGATAAGGCAAGACAAATGTCCCCCTCCCCCCCCCCCCCCGTCCCTCCTGTTTATCATTCTGAAAGTTTTGTCAATGATAAAATATGTTTTTCAGCTAACAACCCATTTCTAGTCCAATAATGCCATCCCCAGAAATATTATGCATGTTCAAGCAGGTGAAGCCCTCCCCTTTTCTTTTAGTCCCTTCTGATCAACAGATGCTTCAACATTCAATGGACTATAAAAACTAATTACCTTATATGCCTTTGGGTTAGTTTCTTAAAAAATTCTTTTTGTTTTAATTAATCCCCCAATGTATGTAGAGACCATTGTCTTATTTCTGGTGACTTTGGTTATTAGGCAAATTGATAAGTACCAGTTTGATATTAGAAGTAAGCAGGGCCTTCCTATTTGTGGCTTTAGATACCTTGGAACTGAAAGGGTATATTCTCATTCAGGCTTTTCAAAGTGAGAGGAGCGAGTTTCAGAATGCAAACGGGATAAAGAACATTTTGGCCAAGCCTTTCTGTTGCTGTATTATTGGCAGCAATCAATCATGAGAATTTTATACAGCAATTCTGAAGAAATATAGGACATGAATTTTGCTTTTATCTTCTTTCTCACCTTATTTCTATCGCTGCTTTGTTGTACATATGCACTAGAAATAACAAGTGATTTAGAAATAAAGTAGTGGCAATGATAGTTAAAAACACGAAGCTGATGCAATGTTAAAAAAACATACATTTATCAATGCACACATATCTTAATTGAAAACATCTCTTGCTTAGTGATGATTGATAAATAAACTCGCTGCTTTATTTTAGAAAGGCCTTGTGGCTGAAAAGAATGCAACAGACTATCTGTCCAAGTTACGGAATGAGCTTCAGACAGACCAACCTCTAATTGCCTTGAACGATAACTTCCCTGACACTGTTCTGTGGAACCAGCACTTAGAATATCATCGGTCTCTATCAAATGAGCCACCAAGTTGGTTTCGGTCTCCTTGGTTGTACACTGAATGTTACATGTATCGTAGAATTCACGAAGCACTTGTTCAGAGGTAAGTACTTATAAGATCAGCTGTTCTATATAGTTTCCACTTGTTAGGTGAAGTGAGGTGGAAAATTAAGGTAAAGCCGGACACAATTTTAAGTTCCTTTTTCTTAACTCCTCTCTCTTCCCCTTAGCAGCAGGACACACTTTTGCTTCTCCATTCCTCTTGCGTGTCCCACCAGGAACCAGAAGGTGGCAAGCGGCATCAGGAGCAGCCGAGGGGAAAGGGGAAAAAATCTCAAATATAACTGTTTCCACAGCTGTTTCTGGGCTGAATGTATTTTTTCCCCAGGGAATTGTGGCCTCTAATTTTTCCTTCTAAATCTCATAAAAGACTCAACTGCTCAGCAATGAAAATGTGAATGAAAAAATAGTGTTCAGTGATTAAGATATTTTAAGATTAATTATTAATTTGTAGAAATTCCAATCCACTTTCACACCCTGTAAAGTGGCTGCACACAGTCAAACATTAAAAAGCCAAAATATGAACAAATTTTGTCTTTGAGTCTGCCAGTCCCCTTGCACCTGCATTTATGCAGGCTTGCATGCACACGTGATAATGTTCTCTTCTAATTTCGCCCAAAGCTGGGCACTGCAATTTAGGCTTCAGAACAAGTTAGTGTGGAATGTTAGTGTTAAAAAAACATAATTTAATGGATAATACCAAAACTACAGGTTTGCAGAATCCTCTTCTACAGATGGAACCCTTCCCAGAGTTTTGTTTCACTTTAACAGAATCCCATGTTAGCATTTATATGTAAATTAGGAATTATTCTTTTTTTAAACAAATTTATTAAGTTATTTTAATAACCCATAATTTGAATTTGGTATGTTTTTCACTTTACTAGAGTTTAGTCAGATTTCCTTGAATAATAGAGAAAGCAAAACTCAGACGAAGTCATTGTCCTGGTTGCATGGAAGCAGAGCGTGCAAGGAGAAATTGAGCACAGAAGCTTCTAGTGCCCTCAAAATGCTGAATTGTGGTTTAGTACTGCAGATTTACCAAGCCCTAGTTTCACCATAAAAGGGAGCTGTAGTTAATGGAATGGTTTCCTGGGTTCGTGGCTTGCAAATGCATAGGGCCTGTGACTGTGGGTTGAATCAAAAGATCTATTCAGATCTTATTTTTAAAAAATAAATAATATTTTTATTTAACTTGTAAAACATATTAATCATATTAAACAATCACATAGACACATAATTAAAAAATAAGTAAAAAATACAGTATGCCCTTTCCTCTAATGACTACAATGCTTTATAATTTGATCCCTTCAAATTAGTTTAAATTTATAATCTAATTTAAATATGTTAGTGTTTAAAGTACATAAACACATTGCACCCTCCACCTGGGACCTTAACTGTTACTCCTAATTTACATATTTTCCATCCATTATTTCAAAAATTTCATGACCACCTTGCTTGGTTTAAATCCCTTTACTTTCTGAAAGATGTGGTCAACAAACTCCATGTATAAATTCAAACTCATTATTCTTTATTTCTCCTTTCTTAAATTTTAATTGAAATGTTAATTTATCTCCAGATATGTTTATATTCCAATTTTTAGCAATTATTAGTCTCATAGCTGTAACCATAGAGGAAATGAAGAAAGCCGTCTGAGACAAAGCTATATCCTGTAGGTGAAGTAGTTTCTATGCAATAATACAATTATATTTTGAAAGGATTTGAGAGACTCCATCTCACTTTTTTGGTGTATTCTATTTTTGATGAACTCATGGAAAGAGAAACCTTTTGGTGTTAAAAAAAACCTGTTTAATAGACCTTACAATTGCACATTAAAAATTTGGATATTGTGACATTTTCTGAAGAAATTGTATTTTCATTATATTGATTATTGATTTTGCCTCAGACGCTTTCTTCGTTTCCTCTGCATTTTCCATCTGGCCGGATTTCCCTTCTTCAGTAACCATAATTATAATCAACTCTTTGTTATGCTTATTTATGTTAACATCTCTCAAATCCATTAATAAAACAATTTAATAAATAATGAATTAATTTCTTTAAACACCTTTTCCCACAGATTATTCACCTCTTTGCACCCCCACCAGAAATAAAAAGTCTTAATTTGCTCCTAACGCCTCCAACATTCACTTTTATAATTATAATTAATTTGAGTCAGATGCACTAATGTCATATGTCACCTCCATAATAGCTTACAGGAATGCTGCTTAATTCTCACTGATAAGTTTCTCATTATTATTTGGGTCCATATCTTATTCCATGCTTTTCTATTTTCATTCCTAAATCTATCTTCCATATATTTCTTAATGAAGTCTGACTAGTTCCACCTTTCATTAACATTTTATACATCTTGCTTACCTTGTCTGTATTATTCCAGTTTTAGTATATGTGCTGTCAAAACGAGCATTGGTCTGTTCAGATCTTATTAAGGTGGAGCATTATCCTCTAAAAACAGCCTGTAGTTACACCATAATTTAGGATAAACACTAGGTTTGGAATTATGGCAGATGGCAATGAAATAATTGGTTTTAGGGGTTTTATTTTTTATTTTTTTTATTCTCTTTTCTTGAAAAGGTTATTTCTGGCAAATAAAACTATGCATGTCTTTCTTAACCCAGGTTATGTTTTGTAATTAATTTATGATTTGCTATTTAACATTTCTGGGAGCCATTTCTTTATAAAAGCCCATATAAATTGTAACTGAAACAAGAGCATTAAGAAGTACTTCCCTACAAGGTGATTTATGACTGTAAGATTTTTATATTGTATAATATATATCACAAATCCCCTTTTTGGAAATAAAGAGCTAGGTATATTATTAGCAAAGTAAGGAAGAAATGTCAGATATTCCTAATGTATTTATAACAGAAGTCATTTTTCACTGTCATTGACTGGTATAATAGAGCCTAGCTGTTGGTTAGTGAGATTGCATGAGTCCTTTTGGCATATATAATTGATAAATTTAGCCATCAAATGAAGTTTTCTTCTTATATTTATCGAAGGAGGCATGACAAGGGAAAGTGGGAACTGTAAGAGGAGTGGGGGCAGAAGATTTTGGAGTGTTTATTATATTATACCTTACTATATGATTAGCTATGGGTGATAGAGGAATCAGAGAATAAATTTAGACACTGTCAAACTGCTTTCTAATATTTATGAAGTAAAATTGAACTTAATTGACTAAGGGCAGAACTACATATGATGCCTTTTGTTGGACTGGTACTTAAAGTAGCATTTGTGTGTCAGGCTCTATCTTATATATAACATGTTCAGTGCTTCTCCCCATCTCATATATCATCATGCTATATATTTCTTACTCATCCCTGTAAGGGATTTCATAGCTAGGATGAATTTATTTTAGTCTATACTATGTTCATTTAGAGTTTAATATGCCTATGTTATTATTCTGCTTTCATTTCGCTAGTTTGCTTAACTTGCTTGGCATTATCTTGGGATAATCGCTTGGGAAGAGCACTGTTCTCAGACAAGCCACCTGTTGGAAGATGTGATTCTCCTTCGTATAGTTTGTGAATTCACACTCATGGGTTATGCGCCTGCGCAGAACGTCCATCTGAGTCTTTAAAGCTGATTGACTAAAAGTTTTGGTGGTAGGACCGCCCACCCTTAGGCGCCATTTCGCCATTTTACCTCAGTTCTCTTCTTTCCGCCTTAGCAGCAGGAACGTTTTCGGAGAGCTCACAAAATTCAATTTTTCTTACGTCTAGAGATGAGAACTTAGATTAGATGTTCTGGTCTCAGACTGGACTACAAAAAGAGTTGTCTTGTCACTTAAGATAACACTGCACGTGTTCTCATCGAGAAAAGTTTAAAAACCGAGGCTCCAAGCCCCGGAAAAAGAGAGCAGAACAGCTATCTTGACTTCATCTAGAGATGCTGTCCTTTTGCCTCCAGCCTGGATCCGCACCGTGAACACAGATGGGCAGCTTTGCCGCACTCTTTTAGGAATGTATTCTTTTAGAAACTTGGGTTTTCTTTCTTAGAAAAATGTCTTTTATTTAAATTAGTTTAGAGAGGATTTTATTCTATATTTTGGAACTGCCACTTTACTTCATTAAATCTTCAAAATGGACTTCCTTTGTCAAGATCGGTTTTCAAACTCCTTTCAGACAGAAGGGAGCTGAAAGGGAATTTTTAAGATAAGGCCTTGTTACTTCGCAAAGACTGATTCTTTGTTATTTTGGCTTCGAAGTGTAGCTGGGCCAGACAAACAAGGAAGGTAATGGGGAGAGAGATTCTGTGTCTCGCTTTCTCGGGACTGAGAGTAGACTCCCACACACCTTCACTGCAACATCGAAGGCCAAGTTCCCATAGAAAGCCGTGATAAGGGTGGAGAAGTTCTAATGGGGAAAACAGCTACCGTATTTATTCGTGTATAACGCGCAAAATTTTATACCCAAAAAAAGGCTCAAAGTTTGGGTGCGCGTTATACACGAGGACTGGGCCGCGCGACTCAAGAAGCCGGCGCCGGGTAGGCGCGGAGCACGCCGCGGCCCTCCTCCCAGGCGCCCAGGTCCCGCTGCCGCCGCCGCTCACCTGCACGCACCCGCCGAGAAGGGAACACTACGGGAGAGGGCCGCGGCGTGCTCCACGCCTACCCGGGCCGCGCGACTCAAGGAGCCGGCGCTGGGTAGGCGCGGAGCACGCCGCGGCCCTCCTCCCAGGCGCCCAGGTCCTGCTGCCGCCGCCGCTCACCTGCACGCACCCGCCGAGAAGGGAACACTACGGGAGAGGGCCGCGGCGTGCTCCACGCCTACCCGGGCCGCGCGACTCAAGGAGCCGGCGCCGGGTAGGCGCGGAGCACGCCGCGGCCCTCCTCCCAGGCGCCCAGGTCCCGCTGCCGCCGCCGCTCACCTGCACGCACCCGCCGAGAAGGGAACACTACGGGAGAGGGCCGCGGCGTGCTCCACGCCTACCCGGGCCGCGCGACTCAAGGAGCCGGCGCCGGGTAGGCGCGGAGCACGCCGCGGCCCTCCTCCCAGGCGCCCAGGTCCCGCTGCCGCCGCCGCTCACCTGCACGCACCCGCCGAGAAGGGAACCCTACGGGAGAGGGCCGCGGCGTGCTCCACGCCTACCCGGGCCGCGCGACTCAAGGAGCCGGCGCCGGGTAGGCGCGGAGCACGCCGCGGCCCTCCTCCCAGGCGCCCAGGTCCCGCTGCCGCCGCCGCTCACCTGCACGCACCCGCCGAGAAGGGAACCCTACGGGAGAGGGCCGCGGCGTGCTCCACGCCTACCCGGGCCGCGCGACTCAAGGAGCCGGCGCCGAGTACGGTAGGCACTGCTGAGATGCACCATCTGCCCCACCCACGGGCCCAGGGGCGCGCGGCTGGCGGGATCTGATTGGGTGGCGCGGGAGACGAGGCGTGTGAAAAAAAATTTTATACCAATATTTCATGGAAAATTAGGGGTGCGCGTTATACACGAGTGCGCGTTATACTCGAATAAATACGGGGTACCTGTCCCAGAGGGCTTTGCAGAAATAGTCTATCTGCAACATTTTATAAATCACTGTCACTACCCATTAGAACCCCATTTTCTTTGCTGGTTTTCCCTGCCTGGGTAAACTATATGGAGACACCCTTTCGCTACGCTACTAAAAGTCCGCTTTGCCTACTCTCACTGATTCGGGAAACAGCCCTAGTCCGAGGACGAGGTGACCAGTTCCAGCCGATCAGTGAGAGCAGGTGGAAGAGCAGCCGTCGGGACGGCCGGGTCTCGAGTTGGCGGGAGTCTGGGACCAACCAAGGCCTAAAGCCACCAGTGGTAATCCCAACAGTAATAGATGATTTGAAGCGTGTGCGGGTTGATAGCTTTAATGACAGCATAGTTAGTAAATAATACTACTTGGGTAGATATTCAGCGTGCTATTAAAATCTAATAGTGACAAAAATGGATTATTAATTGTATGTTTTTTTCTCCTGCTCAGCCCACCCATCAGTGACTATGATGTATTCAAAGAAGAAAAGGAGCATGCTTTCTTTGACTCTCAACAAGCCATTCTTACTTTAAGTACTTACCTGCAAGAGCTGTTGAAAAACATAGAAAGTCGAGGTGAAGAATCACTGAAAGAAGAATTGTTCAGGCTGATTCAGGTGAAATTACTAGCATTTACTGTTTTAAGCATCTAGGCTAACATTTGTTTAAGGAAAAACTGTACATTTAAGGGCACTAGTGCAGCAATTTTCTCCTCTGGATGGCTATTATTCTTGCAGTCTTCCACGTGACTAATTTTGTAGCATATTACACAAAGGAAAAGCCTGCTGATAGAAGGAAAAACTTGAGAAGATGTCCTTATGTGATTCCATAAGCGATTTGGAAAGTGGCTTTAATATTTTGCATATGTTCACTAATTTTCAAAACCACTTTATTTTACCATTTTCAAAGGTAACTTAGTGTTGGTCACTACCACTATCACATTTTCAGCAAGAAATATTGAAAACTATCCTCAGAATAATTTAAAGCAAGTTGAACTTGTATAGAAAATAAGTCAGCAAGTGTCATTTTGACTCTTTATAAATCCATGGTTAGGCCCCATCTGAAATACTTTGTACAGTTCTGGTCGCCATACCTCCAGAAGGATATTATGGAGTTGGAAAAAGTGCAGAGGATGGCAACCAGAATGATTAGGGGACTGGAACACCTTCCTTACTATCTGAGGCTGCAACGGTTGGGCCTCTTCACTCTTGAACAACGGCGTCTAAGAGGTGACCTGATTGAAGTTTATAAAATCATGCATGGTGTGGACAAAGTAGATAAGGAAAAACTGTTTTCCCTATCGCACAACACTAGAACTAGGGGACACTCCATGAAACTTTTGGGGACTAGTTCTCAAACAAATAAGAGAAAGTACTTTTTCACCTAGAGGATCACTGGTCTATGGAACTCCCTGCCAGAAGAAGTGGTGACAGCTGTCAGTCTTGACAGCTTTAAGAAAGGATTAGACAAGTTCATAGAGGACAAGGGTATCAATGGCTATAATTATGGATACCTAAGGACAACCTCCAGGTTGGAGAGATAGGCAGGATATCTCTCAATGCCATTTCCAGGGAATCCTAAGCAGGTGAAGGCATCTGCTTGGTAATACCCTGTAGCAAATGGTGAGCCACTGTGAGGCAATGCTGGACTGGATGGGCTGTGGCCTGTTCCAGCAAGGCTGTTCTTATGTTCTTAGGAACTCTTAGAAGTCTTCCAGTTTAGATTAGATAGATAGATTTTTATTGAGATCCCGCCCTACTCAGCTTGCGTCAACTCAGGGCGGCTCACAACAAATCAGTACTATAATACAATAAAAATACAGCAATACAAAAATTTAAAAATAAACATCATAATGCAATACAATTGGTACAATCACAATATGTCAACATTATACATCAGCTATACACCATACATCAGCACAATAATATATCACTGTACACTATACATCACACAATAATATACTGCTCAAAAAATAAAGGGCACACAAAAAGAAGGCATCCCACGATCTGAATGACTGAAATACTGTATTCCTATTGTTGTTCACATACTGTAGTTGAATGTGCTGACAACAAAATCACACAAAACTTAACAATGGGAATAAAATTCATCAACCCATGGAGGTCTGAATTTGGAGCTACACTCACAGTGACAGTGGAAGAAAGCACTACAGGCTGATCCAACTGTGATGTAATGTCCTTAAAACAAGTCAAAATGAGGCTCAGTAGTGTGTATGGCCTCCACGTGCCTGTATGACCTCCCTACAACGCCTGGGCATGCTCTTAATGAGGTGGTGGATGGTCTCCTGAGGGATCTCCTCCCACACCTGGACTAAAGCAACCCCCAACTCCTGGACAGTCTGTGGTGCAACGTGGTGTCGGTGGATGGAGCGAGACGTGATGTCCCAGATGTTCTCAATCAGATTCAGGTCTGGGGAACGGGCAGGCCAGTCCATAGCATCAATGCCTTCGTCTTGCAGGAACTGCTGACACACTCCAGCTACATGAGGTCTAGCATTGTTGTGCATTAGGAGGAACCAAGGGCCAACCGCACCAGCATATGGTCTCACAAGGGGTCTGAGGATCTCATCTCGGTACCTAATGGCAGTCAGGCTACCTCTGGCGAGCACATGGAGGGCTGTGCGGCCCTCCAGGGAAATGCCACCCCACACCATTACCGACCCACCACCAAACCGGTCGTGCTGGAGGATGTTGCAGGCAGCATAACGTTCTCCATGGCATCTCCAGACCCTGACACGTCTGTCACATGTGCTCAGTATGAACCTGCTTTCATCCGTGAACAGCACAGGGCGCCAGTGGCAAACCTGCTAATCTTGGTGTTCTCTGGCAAATGCCAAACGTCCTGCACGGTGTTGGGCTGTGAGCACAACCCCTACCTGTTGTCGTTGGGCCCTCATACCACCCTCATGGAGTCTGTTCCTGACCATTTAAGCAGACACATGCACATTGGTGGCCCGCTGGAGGTCATTTTGTAGGTCTCTGGCAGTGCTCCACCTGTTCCTCCTTGCACAAAGGCGGAGGTAGTGGTCCTGCTGCTGGGTTGTTGGCCTCCTATGGCCTCCTCCACCTGATGTACTGGCCTGTCTCCTGGTAGCGCCTCCATGCTCTGGACACTACGCTGGCAGACACAGCAAACCTTTGTGCCACAGCTCGCATTGATGTGCCATCCTGGATGAGCTGCACTACCTGAGCCACTTGTGTGGGTTGTAGGCTCCGTCTCATGCTACCACTAGAGTGAAGGCACCGTCAGCATTCAACAGTGACCAACCCATCAGCCAGAAAGCAAAGGAACTGAGAAGTGGTCTGTGGTCACCTCCCGCTGAACCACTCCTGTATTGGGGATGCCTTGCTAATTGCCTCTGATGTCCACCTGTTGTCTCTTCCATTTGCACAACAGCATGTGAAATTGATTGTTGGGGAGCACGTATGTGAGGTGGACAGACCCTGAGGTGAGTGGGGAGGACTCATGGGGGTGGGGAGCACTCAGGGATGGGGAGGCCCCACAGGGGTTTTGAGCACTCAGGGTGGGGAGGCCCTGCAGGGGCGTGGGGAGCACAACAGCATGTGAAATTGATTGTTGGGGAGCACGTATGTGAGGTGGACAGACCCTGAGGTGAGTGGGGAGGACTCATGGGGGTGGGGAGCACTCAGGGATGGGGAGGCCCCACAGGGGTTTTGAGCACTCAGGGTGGGGAGGCCCTGCAGGGGCGTGGGGAGCACTCATGAGGAGGCCCCACAGGGGGAGCTCTTGTGGGGATGGATGGGGAGGCCCCACAGGGGAGGAGCACACATGGGGGGGCAGGCACATACATGTCACTGGTGTGCCTCAAGGGGCACTTGTGGTGCCTGCTAGCATGCCTCCTCCTCCTCCTTGGGTACTCCGTCTCTAAAAGGTTCGCCATCACTGATCTACTGTAATAGATAGATTTTTGGTATGGCACTTTTCCTCAACCATACATATGCCCTCCTTTGGTGCTCCTTCACAAAACATTGCAGCATTATTATTATTATTATTATTATTATTATTATTATTATTATTATTATTATTATTATTATTATTATTATTATTATTATTAATAATAATAATAATAATAATAATAATAATAATAATAATAATAATCTGCTGTTCTTAGAGTGTCAAATTCCATCTAACTGCTTGTCAATAATTTTTCCTATGCCAGATTTTTTGCCATTATTATTATTATTATTACGTTTAATTTCTATCCCACTTTCCTGGCACAGGTGCCACTCAAAGCGGCTTACAACATATAAAAATACAATATCATCAAACAGCAAGATTAATAGAAATACAGTTACAATAATATAAAACAGATACATCATAAAAATGATACAGTCACAGAGAAGCTGTATCCCAGTATTCATAATCCCCACACATCCCGGCGCAGTAGAAAACCACCACAAAGTCACAGTTACACCCGCCCTTACCAACCTCCTGGATGACAAAGGGGCCAGGAGGCACAACAGCTCCTCAGCCAGGAGACTCCTTTTATCTCCCCGCCGATGGAAAGGGCGGGAAGAGTGTGGCAGCTTATGGTGGTGGCGGCGTCTTCGGAGTCTCCCGGGCCGGAGGAGACTCCCTTTATCTCCCTGCCGATGGAAGGGCCGGGGAGAGCGCGGCGGCATCTTTGGAGTCTCCCGGGCCAAGGGAGACTCCCTTTATTTCCCCGCCGATGGAAAGGGCAGGGAGAGCGCGGCGTCTCGCCGCGGCGGCATCTTTGGAGTCTCCCAGGCCAGAGGAGACTCCCTTTATCTCCCCACTGATGGAAAGGATGGCTCGCGGCGGCGGCTCGCGGCGGCGGCTCGCGGCGGCGGCTCGCGGCGGTGGCGTCTTCGGAGTCTCAAGGGCCGGAGGAGACTCCCTTTATCTCCCCGCCGATGGAAAAGGGTGGGGAGAGTGTGGCAGCTCGTGGTGGTGGCGTCTTCGGAGTCTCCCGGGCTGGAGGAGACTCCCTTTATTTCTCCGCCGATGGAAGGTGCGGGGAGAGCACGGCGGCTCACAGCGGCGGCGTCTTTGGTGTCTCCCAGGCCGGGGAAGACTCCCTTTATGTCCCCGCCAATGGAAGGGACGGGGGGGAGCGCAACCATCTTTGCCAGAATTTGTCTGTTAATTTGCTGAACATAAATAAACGATGTAACCGTAATCTTGAGGCTAAAATGTTTACCCACAGCTGCATATGCCAAAAGACACTATGAATGGTTATTCAAGTAATCAAGCATTTAAGATTGCATGTATAGTTTCATTTCAGAAAGCTAGAATTTCATAAATCTAATCATGAGTGAGGGGCAATGGGTTCTGTCCTTCTTTACCAGATCAGACAATAAGCAAGATTATAGCTTTTTTAAAGTAGATTATTCAAATGAAGCCTAGACATATGGCTGTATAGCAGAACCTAGGATTGCTTGCCTCACAAAAGTGAATGTGTTTTTTCCCCTTAGGTTTCTATGTGGGGCAATAAATGTGACTTGTCACTTTCAGCTGGGGCAGATAATTCTCAGAAGGCTAATCCTTTACAGTCTGTGGAAGACTTAAAATCTTTCATCTTGGTGGATCACATGGAAAAGCTTTGGTCACTGCTGATGAACAGAAAGAAAACATCAGCACCTTCTACTAGAATTGACATAATCTTGGATAATGCTGGTTTTGAATTGATTACTGATCTTGTATTAGCTGACTTTCTGCTTTCCTCCAAATTAGTTACTGAAATTCATTTTCGTGGAAAAAGTATTCCATGGTATTTGTCAGATACTACCCAACATGATCTGAATTGGGTAATTAAGCAAATGCAAGGAGCTAATAACAAGTGTATGTCTAGTTGTGGTGTCTCCTGGGAAGGCAATTTGAAGAAAGGTGTTTGGGTTTATCACGATCATTTGTTCTGGACTTCGCCACATGAATTTTCAAACATGGCCCAGGTTGCTCCTGATTTGTATGCTGAATTACAGACGCCAGATTTAATCATTTTTAAAGGTGATCTGAACTATAGAAAGTTATTAGGAGACCGAAAATGGGAATTCACCACTCCATTTCACCAAGCTTTGAACAATTTTCACCCTGCACCTCTCTGCAGTCTAAGGACACTAAAGTGTGATATTCAAGTTGGACTGGAACCTGGGCAAGGTGAAAAGCTTACCAGTACTGAACCTGAATGGATGATAATTGGGAAATACGGAATAATTCAGTTTGATGGTGCTTCATGATTGATTTGCTAAGTATCAAGTATAATGCTGTGCTAACTAAAATGCTGTTGATGGTCAAAAGCTGGAAGACTTGATGTTTAATATGTTATTTATAAATTTCTTAAAGGGCTGAGTTGCTACTTGTTTCCCTTAGAGACCATTTTAGTCAGCTAAGCTTAATGACATATATGTCTTATATTAAGTTCTTTTATTTTGAAGCTTTCTTTGAAACATGTTGTAGTTAGTTGGGAAAGAACCTGATCTGTGGAAAATAACACGAGATGTAATTATTATAGTATTTTACAGTTGGTAATTGCTTAAGAGCTCTTGAGTCATTTGATTCATTGGATATTAAGCATATTTATATATTTATCTCAGCTGTCTCTCTGGGTCTTTGTTCTAGATTTTTTCTTCTACAGAATGGCAACTTTCAAATCCTGTGAAGAGTCCAGATAAATTGAAATGATTTGAAAAAGGTTTCTGCGCACTGCTGTTTCTGATATCTGATTTATGTCCATTAATTCTTCTGAAAACTTACATTAAAAATAACTGTCTTTAAGGTACCACAGTGTTTTTGCCTTCTTTCTTTATTTTTTTATGTTTGGAATGCTTGCACAGACTGACATGGCGAACATTTCAAAAAGTAGAATAATCAAGACACTCTTAATTTCTCATCAGACACTTGGGTGCTTCTTTATTTCTTAATTACCTCATTATCCATTTCTGTATCATTTGATTTGTTTAACTGACCAATCTGCTATACTCACGCTGGGAAGAATAGCTACTTTTAAATACGGTTTATTCAAATAAGGTTCATAAAACATCTTCATAATAATGAATGGCAGTTGAAAATTGAAGCAAATTCTTCTCATTGATCACTGAGAGTGCAGAAGTCCAAGATTCATTCATATAGTTTTATATGATGTTTTAAAAAGATGTGAATGCAGCCCTCAAGTCTAGAGAAATATATCTTGTACAAACAAGGTCAATGTATTAATTTCTGATGCGTAAAAAGGCGGCCGGGGTGTGAGAATGGTCACATAGAAAAACACTCCCGAAAGAAGTAACAATAATGACATTAAATTTAATAACAACAACTACCTTATAGAACTCTACTACTAGTTCGCTGAACTACTACTGAGGGGTCTGACAATATCGTACATTTACATAGGCACATAAGGTCTGCAACATGAGTACACCCTATTAGGGTACGTCTGGGGGAACATATTTCCCGGATTAAGAACTGCATCCCAAACGCACCCATGGTCAATCACTTCACAGAAAAGAAACATACTCATAAAGATTTGAAGTTGGTGGTGCTTGAAACTTACTCTCCTAATAAGCACCAGGTGATTGATGTCGAGCATTTTCTTTTACAGAGAGAGGCATTTTATATCCATCATTTTAAAACGCTGTCTCCTCTTGGTCTGAACACAGATTGGGACCTATCCGCTTTTCTGTGAATTTTCTATACTATATTAGTTGTGCATGTTCTTCTCCTTTAATAGTTATATTTAGAAGCACTCAGCTAAGGATCATTATGAAACATTTACTTCCCGTCCAGGGTATTTAAATCATTGCCTCATTAGTTTAGGCTAACGCGAGAACACAATAGGAACTAACCATGGAGGTTTACGCGCGAAATATTCAACACTAGTAGGTATGTCCCTGTCCGTTTTCTACATAATTTTCCATGTCATTATTGTTGTTATGGTTACATGTCATGTAATGTGGATTTGTCTTAAATATTTGGCAATGAGGTAGCGATGTTGCAAACATTGGTTGTGTGTTCTTTCTGTTATTGTATGCTTTAGACTCTGAGGAAGTCTCTCGAAATGTCTTACCGGAGGGACATCAGAACTTGTTGAACACCGCCCTCTCCTGGCCCTACATTGAGTCGTCCCGATACCAGCTTTAATCATATTACGGACAAGTTCGCTTGTAGCAGCACTCACCCTTTGAGGACTTGTTACTCATTCGCTGCATCATATCGACTTTATTTACAAGCGTTGATCACAAGTGTATATATACTTTGACTTGGAGAATATTCTTTGGCTCACACAGGAACTTACGGGAGAGGGAGAATATTTTGTCCTTCTTTACGTGTACTCATGTTGCAGACCCTATGTGCCTATGTACATGTACGATATTGTCAGACCCCTCAGTAGTAGTTCAGCGAACTTGTAGTAGAGTTCTATAAGGTAGTTGTTGTTATTAAATTTAATGTCATTATTGTTACTTCTTTCGGGAGTGTTTTTCTATGTGACCATTAATTTCTGATGCAGCTCCTCCAGTGTCTTAGTGGTTAAAACGCTGAGCTTGGAGACTGGAAGGTTGGGTTTTGATGCCCGAGGGCTGCACTTGGGGACAGGAAAGGAGCCCCATTCGGGTGTCCCCGAGCAGAGTTTCTCCAACACCTGAATGTCTTAATTCCAGCAATTTGTTATATCAGTAGTGTAGTTAACCACAACATTTAAAAATGCTTCATGATAGGTTCCATGGTAGTTTCACATTGTTGTTACAGTTTTCTTTATCATCTTGCCACCAGTCCACATGGCACTTTGTAAAGTAGCAAAAATCAAATAGGACATTGTCTATTAAAGAGCTTAGGTAAAGGTAAAAGTCATCCTTGCTCGAAAGCCAGTCGTATCCGACTCTAGGGTTCAGTGCTCATCTCTGTTTACAATCAAAGAGCCAGTGCTGTCTGCGTCTGCAGATGTTTCCATGGACATGTGGCAGGCATGACTAGATGAATGCTGTTTACCTTCCCACCGAAGTGGCATCTATCTATCTACAGTACTTGCAATTTCTTTTCCCCCCAAACTGCTAGGTTGGCAGGAGCTGAAACAGATGCAGTAGCAGCACTCGGGTCTACAAATGCTGACCTGCCGACCTTCCGATCATCAAGTTCAGCATCTTAACCACTAAGACACTGTAGACCCAGTCATTAAAGAGCTTACAGATATTAATTTTGCTGGTGAAGGATAGATTGTATTTCATTTATTTCTTGCATTCATAACCCGTCTATCTGGAATATTTTCCCACTGTGGGCAGCGTACAACATATTTTAAAAAATATTAACATGAATGGAACCTCAAAATCCCTTTTCATTTCATTCAGTACTCCTCTCTACACAAACACAGGAAAATCGTAGAGGATGGAGTTGTCTCACAACACTTTACATATTTCAGATCTTACTAATAGAGCAGAAAATACTGCCCTGCATAAATGCTAACCATATAAGATTGTATATACATTAGCAGATGTCAGACACCACAGTTTAGAATACAGGAAGAGCTCAATTGGATCAGACTGGTGGTTTGGTCCAGCATTCTGTTCATACAGCAGCTAACACATCTATACCTATAAAATGGTGCGTTAACTGTTGGAATGTGACAAAGGATGTTTAGCTAGGCCCTACTAGCCCGTAATGGGCCTCTGTTCACTCGCCCAAACCCGGTTTGCAGGTAACTGTCGGGTTGAAATTTGCGCCAGTAGGGCAGGAGCCCCCCGGACATAAAAAAAGGGAACTTCAAGGTTCCTTGCGTTGTGCCGCACCAGAGCCAATCAGGCTGAGCGGCGCGAGCAAAAGGAACGTTCGCGGGGGGGGGGCAAGATGGAGAAGGAGTAACATCTATTGTATTTCCCTGTGCACACAATGGGGAATTGAAAGTGACTTTTCTAATTAAAGCAGAAAGAGTTTTATCCTAAAAAAAATTGGATCGTGCCGGTCTTGCTGTACAGATTGAATTGGTTCCCTTTTGGAGAAGTTGGAGTCCGCGGAGCGGCAGCGGGTGGCGAGGTAAGCGGCCGAAGCCGGGGCCAAGCCAGCTGTGCCGCAGGTGGGCGAGACAACGAGAAGGGGGGCTTGAAAAAGTTGGGAAAAGCCAAATAAACAAGTTTTAAAGAGGCGCAAGACAACCGGATGGGATTGAGGTGGGGGGACAGCCCTCTGGAAGTCGAGGCTTGGATCAAGGCGTGAAATAAAGGCAAACTCGTGAGAGAGAGCACGGCATGGAAGCTCGAGGGGTAATAGTGGCGATGTAGAAAACGAAACTTATGGTGTGCTGAGGAAGGAACTTCGGGGAAGGAGCTGAGTGTTGGCGTGAGTAATGGAGCTTTGAGGCCGTGTGGAGAAGGAGTGTGGTGGAAAAGAAAGAATGGGAAAAGGAACGACTGTGGAAAAGTGTTGCTTGGAGGACAAAAGAACCCATAAGTTTGAGAGGAGAAGGAGTCTTCGGCCGTGGGGGCTTCCGGAGCATGTTAAGTTTTGGATTTTTTTTCTCTTTCTTTAATCATTTAATAGGATTTACTCTTGCTTTTTGAACTTTTTTTTTAGCCCCTTCCTGCGCTAAGGAACATTGTTGTAACTTTTGATTGCAAGAGCCTCCGACTCTGTAGGTACTGGGTTTCCCTCTGCTCCTGTTTTAGGTGAAACCTCTCCCTTTTTCTGGCTTTTTGAGATACATTGCTCCAGCGAGGAAGCTGCTGGTTACTAACTTTCAATCACAGTGATAGAAGACCTTTGGATATATTGTATTAAAGTGGGATTCTGTAAAGTGAATATAGAGGATTGCTGGCTTCAATCAAATTTGTAGATTATTTGGCTACATAAGGTGATTTTAAATTAAATTGAGGATCAGTGGCTTCAATCAAGAGGAGGGGATAAATATTCTAAAGGTCTTCAGGAGCTCTATCAGCTGTTAGTGACCCGGAGTCTGGAAGGGATTTTTGGATTATAGTTGTGCTGGATCAATATCAGGATCAGAGGCCTAGAAGAGCCAAAACTGTTGCAGCTTTGAAACTTTTAGGCGATGCCACAATGGATAAGTGTACAAAGGGGAAGGATAAAGAGGTGAAAGCCAAGAAGAGGGATAAACCAGCAGCAGCGGAAATGCCATCAGCAGAGCAGCAGCATCCCCTGAACTATCATCATTTGATCAATCACAAATAATGGCGGAATTTAGTAAAATGTTTCAGAAGATTGATAGTATGGATCAGGCAAGAGTGAAGGATAGAGGTGAAATTTTGGGAAGACAGGATAAATTGGCTGCAATGTTCTTTGATTTTTTTAAAAAAGTGGAAGCAAGTTTGCAAAAAATGGAGGGAAGTGTCAGCACAATGAAAGTTGATATAAAGGGTATGGAGGGAAAAATAAAAGAGGTTAAGAAAGAGGGGAGGGAGATAAAGAAGAAAGTGGATTTACAAGAAAAAAATTGATCTGATGGAAGAGGTGATGAGGAAACAAAATATTGTGATACGTCAGATCCCGGAAAGAACGCCAGACAAGAGATAGAATAGTTGATTGGCTAAATGATTTGAAAATGGGGAAAGATTTTGCTAATGAAGATATTGTAAGTGTTTATAGAGTGGGATCAAGGAAGGGGAAGGCAGTTCAAAGAAATGTTTTGGTTAAATTTGCAAATTGGGGGTCATGGCCTTTTTGAAACAAGCAGGGTCTGGCGCTCTAAAAATTGACGGGAGTGATGTAGAGGTTTATAATGATACTTCGATCACAGAATGCAGCTGGAGATATAAGATGAAACCGGTTACAAAACTTCTGATTACGAAAGGGATAAAATACAATTGGCGATTTCCGCAACAATTAAGATTTTTTTACGACAAAAAGATGCAAGTTATTGATGCTGAGACTGATACTGTACAATGTAGGAGAAGAAGATAGGAAGAAGATAATTGGGAGGAGTAACATTCAAATTAAATATAAACTGAAGTACTTGGGAATAGTTATATCTAATAGATTGGAAGATTTTAAAAGATTAAATTATGACAGTTTAAAGATGGAGATTAAAAATAAAATACAATCTTTTCAAAAATTGAAATTGTCATGGTTTGGGAGGATAGCGCTTATTAAAATGATGGTGTTACCTAAAATCAATTTTTTATTTGATGCATTAGCAATTCAATTGAAGGACAAAGAAATTAACGACTTTCAAAAAATGATTAACAGTTTTTGTAATGGTGGAATGAGGCCTAGGATATCTAAGAAATTATGGTACTTGCCCCAGAAGGAAGGCAGTTTGGGATTACCAAACTTGAGGGGATACTTCCGAGCCTTTCAAATTAAGAATGTGGTGAAGATCTTGGCAAGAGAAAAGACAATTTGGGAGGAAATTGAGATGAAGGATTATAGACACATAGGTAAAATGGTTTTTTTGGGGGGAGAATATGGGAAAATTAGACACTAAAAGTATCATGATGAAGGGATTAATGAGTGTTTGGAAGAAAGTTAAAAAGGTTCTGGCCCCGAACTTCTCTCCAATTATGGAACTTTCACATATGATGGGTTTCCCGATTAAAATAGATAGTGTAGTAAAAGAAATTTTGGATAAGAATGGAATTTTTCTATTGAAAGATTGGTTGAAGGTCTGTAGTGAAATTAATGGCAGAACTAGCCTCTTTATTTTTTTATTTTTTAAAAAAATTAAATTTTTATTTTCTTAATACACATCCAAAAATGAAAAAAGGGATAACACACAGAACAATATAAGAAAAGAAAAGACAAAATGCACAGTAATATAAATAAGCAGAAAAAAGGAAAAAAAATATCACCACGTGCTATATACAATGCTATGGAGACAGAATTTCCCCTTTTATCTATTATCGTCTCAAAAATGCAATATAATCCAGCACCGGCAATTGCCCATGACCATTAATCAAGGTATAGTCTATCAAACATTTCCAAATTTCCTGAAATTTGCTTTCTTTAATTAACCCTTTTCTTAAGTTTAACTCCCAGGTGAGCTTATCATTCAACACTGTATTCCACAACTAGAACTAGCCTCTTTAAACAATTAAAATTGAATTGGTTTCAAACATTGAAAATTAATAAATGGAACGATAGGTATAGGATGGAATACGGTAGGGAAAGAGACAGGATGGAATTTGAGGACTTGGTTTTGAAAATAAGGAAAGGAGAAAGAACTACTAAAGGCTTAGTTAGCAAATTATATTCTTTATTAAACAAAGAGAGTGATCCACAAGAAAATTTGATATCAATTTGGGAGGAAGAGTTGAAAATAAAGATAGATAAAGCTATATGGAAATATAAATGGAAGAAGCGAATAATGAGAACTATGTCAGTCAGAATAAAGGACCTTAATTTTAAAATGCTATGGAGATGGTACTTGAACCCAGTGAGGTTACACCAGATGGATAACAAAAAAGATAGGATGTGTTGGAGGTGTAAAGCTACAGTGGGATCTTATGAACATATGTGGTGGAGTTGTAAGGTGGTAAATGATTTTTGGAAAAGAATTTAAAAAGAAATGAGTGAAATAATGAGCAAAAGAATTAAGCTGGGGTCGGGTACCATCGTGCTAACAAATGTGGAATCTATCTGTCATGACATATATGAGAGAGAATTATTAGAAATAATGCTTACAACGGGAAGACAATGTATCGCTAGAAATTGGAAAAATGATATAATTATACAGATTGAAGAATGGTACAAAGAAATGTGGAATTTAGCACTGAATGACAAATTAACTTGGGAAATAAAACAAAAAAGAGAACAGATTTTGGAATATTTGGAGGCCTTTTATAGATCATGCAATTAAGGGAAATAAAAGTAACAGGCCTGTACCAGACCAAAGTAGTTTTTGGATGTAATATACTGTGGTTTCAGAGATCCTCCAGGGCACATTATACTATCACAGGGTGTTTAAATATGTTATTTGTTTGTTCTCATATCCTGGAGAACAATGCTTTGTACTATTAGGATAGGTTTTTATTTCCTTGTTTAACTCTGTTTCCATTTTATGTATTTTTTATGGTTGTATTATGTATTATGTATTTTGTTTGTTTTGTATGATAAAAATAATAAAATATATATTCAAAAAAAGGAATGTTCGGAAACGCGCCACGGCCAATCAAAAATAAGCCGCAGGAAAAAAAACGCTGCACTAACTAAAATCGCGCACACCAAACTACAAGCCCTAGCGTCCTGCGCGCCATGAGTGCGCAGAACGTTGAGCCAGCTGGCGCGTGAAAAAAAAGGCAGGCTGCGAAACCCCCACACCCCCACCGCCGCATCACAGCAGCGATGGGATTCCCGTGGTCCGGCAACCAAGGCCGGTCCACGGAAATACCCCCACCCCCACCCCACCGCCGCATACAGCGGTGATGGGATTCCCGTGGTCCGGCAACTAAGGCCGGTCCACGGAAATACCCCCCACCCCACCGCCACATCAAGCGGTGATGGGAATTCCCGTGGTCCGGCAACCCAGGCCAGACCACGGAAATACCCCACCCCACCGCCGCATCAAGCGGCAATGGGAATTCCCGTGGTCCAGCCACCCAGGCCAGACCACGGAAATACACCCCACCCCAACGCCGCATGTAAGCGGCGATACAATTTCCGTGGTCCGGCCACCCAGGCTTGTTGGCTTGTTTTATTTTTTTTTGGGGGGGGGGGTTGGTTTTTTTACTGTTTGTTTTGTTTTTGATTGTTTTTGTTTACTTTGTATTGTTTTTGGGTGTTGTTTTTGTTTGTTTTTGTGTATTTTTGGATGTTTTTGATTGTGTTTTAAGGTATTTTTTGAAAATTATTTATTTATTTTTATAATTCCAACGCCACTTTATGCGGCGTTGGGGGGGTTATTTCCACGGGCCGGCTTCGCTGGCCAGACCGTGGGCATTGGGGAGGGGGGCTTTATTGTCTTATGGTGCTTTGATTGTGTGGAGTCGTGAAAGTAGATCGGGGTTTCCCCTTTAATATCAGTGGGTGGGGGGTTGCGATCCCTCTCTCCGCTGGTTCCCCGGGGGTTGGGAGGTTTGTGGGGACAAAAGAGGTATGTCCCCCCAACCCTTCTGGACCCAGGAGACCAGGGAGAGGGGATCGATTCCCCCCTCCTAAAAAAACCCGCCGTTTTTAAAGAGAAGAAACTGCTTGGTCCCCTCTCCCTGATCTACTGGGTCCAGAATGGTTGGAGGGGGGACAGATCCCTTTTGTCCCCACAAACCTCCCAACCCCAGGTGAGCCAGCAGAAAGGGGGATCGCCACCCCCCACTTACTGATATTAAAGGGGAAACTACGATCGGATTTTCCCTTTTAATATTAGTGGTTTGGGTTGGAATCGATCTCCTCTCTTGGGTCCCGTAGGTCCGTGAGGGTTGGGGGGACAAAAGGGGTATGTCCCCCCAACCCTTCTGGACCCAGTAGACCAGGAAGAGGGGATCGATTTCCCCCCCTCCTAAAAAAAACTCCATTTTTAAAGAGAAGAAACCGCTTGGCGCAAAGAACGTTGGGAAATGAAGTTGTTTCCCTTTTTTTGCATTTGTGGGGCTGTTGCCCCACTGGCGCATTTCTCAATCCTTCATTGACCTGTGGACCCAGTTTGGCCGTGTGCACGAAGAGTGGGTGCGGGCTAGTAGGGCCAGGCTTAGGAACCTATGCGAAGTTCCAACAGTTAACGCTTGGTTTTATAGGTTAAGATTAAAAAGTTGTAGAGCATTAAATTTCCTTCAATTATCATTGGTCAAACTTATTTTTAACCACATAGGTACCAAGATACAGGGCTTTGAAAAAGTGCTAAATTTCTCAAATTTGTAAAAAAAAAACTGATAAAAGGCTGGGTTTTGCTATGTATCTTCCATTTCGCAACATATTTAATGGAATTTTTTGATTCTACTTCAATTTCCAAACTTTCAATTACATCCCCCCTCTTCCCCTTCCCACTATCCCCTCCTTTGTAGGATGTTCATACTTACAGTGTACATCTAAGGTTTAGAGAGCATGAAAACCGAGTTCATCTTTCAGTTTGGAAATTTTGACACCCCCTACCCCACCACCACAACGACGTGGCTTTATCCTGAGTGACTTTTATAAGATGTTCTTTTTTAGGTTAATAAAGACTAAAAAACACAGGTATTTCTTAAGAAATTATTAATAGTTATGTATAGTGACATGTAATAAAAAACGGGAAGCAAAATGTATGTACATAAAGTAAAACAAGAAGCATCGAGAAGCATACATTTAATATTTTTGGCGTTTTGCGTCGTACGGAGCAATATTTATCTATCTATTCTACAATAATTCCTGATTCAACAACTCTATATATCACACTGGCACCGTTTCATTTCATTTATTCGATTTATACCCCGCCCTACTCAGCCAAGGCCGACTCAGGGCGGCTTACAACAGGTGAATCAAATACAGTATAACAAATGAAATACAATATAACAATATGAACAACACACAAAATACAATCAAGTATACAATTGCAAATTACAGGTTACATTCACACATAACCAAATTATGTCTTGGTAAACAAACATTAGCATTTTGCATGTTCAAAGGAATTCCCTGGCTTTTTTGCTTGTTGCAAGCCACTGTTAATTGTTACATTTAAACTGAACAACTATATTTTCCAACAGCAATTGTAATGGTTAGAGCATTACATTAGGATACACAAAATCTAGTTTGAAATCCCCATTCAAATACAAAACTCACTATTAAACCACAGCCTCAGCCTAACCTCTACCTAACCTGCTTTGCTGTTGTGACAATAAGCAGGAAAAGGTGAGTCATATTACCTTGAATTCACTAGAAGAAAGGCAGTACTGTATAGATACCAATGATAAATAAAATCTGCCCCAAGTCACAATGCTTCTGGTTTGAAAACAAGAGACTATGGTTTGTATGAGCTATTGTTTGGTTTGTTCACATATAACATCATCTGTAAGTCATAGGGTAATCTGTAAATGCAGAATGAGATGGGAACATATAGACTTAAGATAGTTTTATAAGAGCCAAACCAATCAGTTATTATGCAAGAACTATGCCACTCTGAAGTTGAAATAGGTTTTCAATCACATGCATTACCAGTTGTAAAAAGCCAAACTGATTTGTAAACCTATCTGTTAACTAACCAACCATTGTGTACCTCTGTACCTGACGTGTATAGATTAATACCATGAAATCTCACTCAGTCATATCTGACTCTAGGGTTTGGTGCTCATCTGTTTATAGCCAAAGAGCCAGTGCTGTATGCGTCTGCAGACATTTCTGTGATCATGTGGCAGGCATGACCAGAGTACATGGAATGCTGTTTACCTACTCACCAAAAGTGATACCTATTTATCTACTTTCAGTTTCGTGCTTTTATATTGCTAGGTTGGCAGGAGCTGGGACAGAGATGGGAGCTCACTCCGTCATGTAGCACTCGGGTCTCAAACTGCTGACTTGCCAACCTTCCAGTTGTCAAGTCCAGCGTCTTAATCACTAAGCCCACCACAGGGCACCCACGTGCGCGGCACGACGGAGTGAGCTCCCGTCATCTGTTCAAAAGCAAGAAATTCTAAGTAGATAAATAGATGGTACCGCTTTTAGGTGGTAAAGGTAACAGAGTTCCGTGCTCTCCCGCGTCTAAGTCGTGCCTGCCACATGACTACGGAAACGTCTGCTGGCTCTTTGGCTGTAAACCGAGTGAGCGCCACATCTGAGACCCAGGCGGGTCTCGTCCCTTCACTAGTCCGGCTAGACGACAGAAGACGGGGAGGGAACTGTGTGAAAGAGACCTGGCAATAAACCTCGCCCACTGCCCTCAGCCACGGGGCCTTTTCCTTCGGGCAGACCATCCCAGCCTCACACACACACACACCCCCCTTCTTATCGGACAAGAACAAAAGAGGCGACGCATCCCTTAAACTTGCCCGCAAGCGGAACTGGCACCTGAGCCGCCATTTCGCGCCCAGAATAAGCTGTGTGGGGCATTTATTAGTTGGCAGTTGTGACGTCATCCTCCTCCTCCCACCTCCCTCCTACATTCGCTCGCGGCAAACCGGCGGCGAAAGAGGCAGTTCCCCCATCATCATTGGCTGGCTTGTTCTCGGGAAAGGACCAATCAAAGGACGAGCGAATCCCTCTCCCTTCCCCGTGGGAAGAAGAGGACAGGAGTCGCCCCAGTTGTGTGACGTAACATTCCAGCCCGGCCCCGGCGAGAGAAGGGAGGATGGCGGAAGTCGCCGTGCTAGAGGTGGGCGTGGCCAAAGGGAGCGGAGGGCAGAGTAGGCGTGGCCGTGAGCCGAGCGTGCGGTTTCTCGGGCGTCAGGGCTCTAAGCAGCCTTCCGAGGTGAGCGTGGCTCCTCCGTCTGCCTTCTCCCCGCACCCCCGGAGCTAGTCTAGTAAAAGTCTCTAGCAAGTGGACCTTAATTGGGCTTAATTGCCAATGGGGTGGGCAGGGGGGGAAGAGTCTTTTCCCCTTCCCTGTAACTCGCCTCTCAAGGGGTCGTGGAGAGGGAGGAGCGGGTTAAAAGCGAAGCAATCACACTTACGTACCACCCCATAGCGCTTAGCGCACTCTCTGGGTATGGGATGCTCATGCCGGATTCGGCCCCCGGGCCATATAGTGGCCAACCCCCTGAACCACGTGACTGGGCCGCGGGCCAACACGTTTGGGTACCCCCCGCCTGCAATGGGCGGTTCACAAGTTAATTAGCATTTTGCCCTCAACAGGCTGGGTATTCATTAGGATGGGAGGCTGTGTCAATCTTGAGACTTAATCAGGATCGAAGTCACAACGTTGTGGCTGTGTAGTACAGCAGTTTAACCACTGCACCAGAAATAAATGTCTCGACAAGATTGCTGGTTTGGTTGTAGTCTTGGTCAGATCTGTAAATTGCAAAAATAAGATTTTTTTTCCAGGGCTTGTTTCAAAAAGTGATATTGAGACGACAGAAAGATGGTCAGTGACTCATACATAGCATTAGGCCACCTCACAAAACCAGGGCTGTAGCTGGGGGTAGGGGAGAAAACTCTCCTGAGCTAAACCCCGCCCCCCCATGGTGCCAATGTTATCTATGTGAGTGTGACATTGTTGCCCCCCCTGGGAAAATCCTACCCCCATCTAGAATCCTGGCTACAGCCCTGCACAAAACAAAGGAGACTGGGTGCTCTGCTTGGGTCACTCACACCATTGTTTACTTTCACACAGCATGGTCAATATGTGCTAGATCTGAAGAGTAGACTCATCTACTAACTATTATCAACTCAAAAAAACCAAATTTCACAATAATAAATCTGAACCCCAATCAGGGATCTTCTGTTATTACCGGTTGTAAAAAGCCAAACTGATTTGTAAACCTATCTGTTAACTAACCAACCATTGTATACCTCTGTACCTGATGTGTATAGATTAATGCAACGAAATCTCACTCAGTCATATCTGACTCTAGGGTTTGGTGCTCATCTGTTTATAGCCAAAGAGCCAGTGCCGTATGCGTCTGCAGACGTTTCTGTGATCATGTGGCAGGCATGACCAGAGTGCACTGTATGCTGTTTACCTACTCACCAAAAGTGATACCTATTTATTTACTTTCAGTTTCGTGCTTTCATATTGCTAGGTTGGCAGGAGCTGGGACAGAGATGGGAGCTCACTCCGTCATGTAGCACTCGGGTCTCAAACTGCTGACTTGCCAACTAAACTAATGAGATTCCTGGCTCAATCTTCACATACGATAAGACAGTGCCAGAACTTTCATAAGTTGTTAAGTCCAGCGTCTTAATCACTAAGCCACCACAGTCTTCCAAGAAGTCTATAGGACCCCATAATACTGAGGACGAGTCCAAGAACCTTATTTACAGAACTGTTTTAAGAAAGATGTGGATTTGTTTTCTCACAATAAAGATACAGAATGTATAATCCCTATTTTGTAATGAGGTTTTTGAATTGCAAAGCATTTTAAATTAAAATTATCATCTGGTTTTTTTCAGATAATTTTAAATCCACTTTGAAGAATTGGAGTTCTCCGTTTTAGAACCTTGCAAACTGTTAAAGTAATAGTAAACGCACATTCTGATTTAACTCTGTTTTGCCATTATATTTGTGAAGCAGGTAAAACAGATCTATTGTTGCTTCTCCTATAAATGAGTCTATACATGCAAAATGATGGCTATTAATTGATATGATTTGACCTGTATTAAGGTTCACCTTGTATCAAGGTGAACCTAATGACGAATACCTCACTTTTGGAAAACTAATTTTCTATAAATTTCTTATTCAGATCACAGTGAAGTGATGGCAGCTAAACTAATGAGATTCCTGGCTCAATCTTCACATACGATAAGACAGTGCCAGAACTTTCATAAGTACGGGCATCTAACATCAAGCACTGTTCTTCATGGGGTGCCAAGCCGTTCTCTGCCAGAAGACAGATACATCAATCTTTGCATTCCAGAAGCAGCAGCTTCTTGCTTAAATTGTGTCCATGTACAAGTCAAGAATTGTTGGGAACCAAAGGCTGACCATACTACTGCAGCAAAGACTGTACATTACTTAACTGCGAATATTGGCATCCCATTCAAAGGAAAAAACTATATTCTGAAAAGTGCAAGTTACAGATACATTTCAAAATGTATACAAAATTTTACTATTATATCAAACAGACATTATTCAGTTATATCAACTAATACATCTGTGGCAAGTAAAAGTATTGTTCCAGCTAAAAGGTCACCCAAAGCATCTAGGACCAAACAACCATCAAGAGCTAATATACCATTGACATCTGAAAATGAGGTAAAGTATGAAATCTCTGAATTGTATTATTTTTCAGTGTATTGTCCCGGTCAATGGCCTGAAAACAGCATCCATCTGTGAACCAGGGATATAAATCCACATACTTGTCTCTACAGGTTAAATTTTGAGGATAAGGTTGAATTGGGAGTGAAAGGAAGGACTTGGGAGAAATTGTTTCCCCTGTTCTGACCACTCAAAGCTGCAGGCAAATTGAAGCATTTGGTGCCTCCAAGTTTCTGGTTCATTTTAGCCAATCTCATTTTTAGTTGCAAGCCGATAATAAGCTAAGGAGCTTCAAGGCTAATTGGGGCCTTGTTCCCATCCAGTGCTTGTTCTCCCAGGTGATCAATGCCCACTTTGGAATGGTAATAATCATGTGCCTAGTAGTCTATGATGGTTAATAGGAATAATGGCTTGCAAGTGAACAAGTTAAGTGAAATAATTTCCCTACAGCCAAGCAGGGCCATAGCCAGGGGGTGGCCAGAGTGGGCATTGCCCACCTTGAGTTAGCAGTTTGCCCACCCTCAAACTCCCGGCTGCTTATATATATATGACAGTTGCCCATCCTGAAAAAAATATTTGCCCACCCACATCTAGAATCCTAGCTACATCCCTGCAGCCAAGTATGAGACATTTGGACAAAGGCCAACATTTTCCTTCTTGCTGTTATAACCTACTAGTTTTTTTTGCCTGGCTCTGCTGGGCAGTTTTTTGTGTGTTTTGGTGGTAGGGGTTTTTTGGGGGGTACACACCACACTCAACACAAACACACACACAACACACACACAACACCACAACACACACATCACACACACACATGACTGGTGCTGTGTGTGTGTAGCCTCGCCGAGGCTTCGGGGGGGAGCCACACACAACACAACCACACACACACAATACACACATAATCACACAAACTGTGTGTTGTGCCATGGGAGAAAAATGGCAGTTTATTAACAGCCAGGCCTAAAAACTGAATGTTGGAGAGAACTGATTTGCATGTTGGACTGTGATTGGTTGGGAGAAAATCTAGCCAGGCTGATTGGTTGCACGGCGCGAAGGATGCTGGGAACTGTAGTTCTTTTTTTCTGGTCACGTCCGTGGGGCGGCTACCCCACTTGCAGCTGGCGGACCCTTGCGGCGATGCTCAGACGGTTGTAAAGGCAAGTATAGGGGGCTCAGTACGGGATAGTAGGGACGGGTGCAGGCGTGCATGCCAGACACCAACGGTTAACGTTACTTTTTATAGGTAAAGATAAACCACTGTTGCCATAAATGAAATGTAGAAGCTAATGGTAGTGTAGTGCTGTAGGCAAAAGGTGATGGTAGCTCAAGTTCAAAACTGTCATGAAACAAGTTATTCTTTGATTTACATAGGAGGCTGAAAGCAATTCTTGCTTTTATAAACTTGTTAATGTGAATTTAAAATTACGTCAGTCAGAAAGAACATTTGTTTTATCATTTTCTTTCTTTCTGAAGAAGAAAAGCTCTGTTTAAACCTCACATATTAAACTGCTTTGACCTTGTAAGTTTATTGTAAGGATAGCTGAATTAAAAACTTTGTAAACCAAAGATCAGACCCCAGCAATTCTTAAAGTTGCCATTATACTGTTTTATAATAGTACTAGTGACAACTGGATGATAGTACCTGACAACAGGCCTATAAGGAAAATAATAACTGCTTGCCATCAAGTGGGTTTTGGTTTGGCAACCCTAGCCAGAGTTTGTTTTAGGTATAGAGCACTTAGGCATAGTTAACTATTCCCTTCTTCTGGTGGTGCTCTGACTGGCTCTTCTGGGAAGCAAAGTGACGGATCAAATTCTGACCCTATGGCTCTTTCACTAGGGCAAACTCACTAGTACTAGAGCTGTAAAAAAAGGAATAATGAACATTTATGTAGTTTGCAGTCTTTATGTCAATCTCAGTTCATGAATATTGCTGGGTCAGAGTTCTGCACTGTAAATGAAGCTCAGTTTTGAGACAGCCTGTCCATGTTTCTGGATTTTTATCATGTGTGGTCTGTTCTGTAACCTCAGAATAACTAGGCTGAATTATGTGGGTAGACCTTTGTAGTAGTTTGCAACTGTTCTGATCCACAGCATAACATAATATAATTTTGGAGACATGTTTTGGTAATGATTATGTGAGGAAACATCTTAAAAACTCAGTGTGGCTAAGTGTTGAGGTCTCCTGAGTGCTTTTTATCATTCTAATTCCAATAAGTAAAAATGTTGTATGGATATGGTTCCAGGCTTACATATCACTGTAAATTAAGAAAGTTTCCAAAAGTATAAATCCTATGACATCCAAGAAACCTCTGGGGGAAAAGAGAGTCTTTTTCTCCAGGTACCATTTTCTGTTGTTATGATTTTTTTTCCAGGTCAGAAATGTAGGGCAGATTTTCAAACATGCTGAAAGAGTGAACTCCTTTCAGTAAGAGCTGCCACATAGCAAAATCTCATGCCAGACATCACACTGGCTCCGACTACAGCAGGGGCTCCAAACTTTTCACACCGCGAGCTGGTAATGTAATTCCTCCCACCGTAAAACACATCCATGTCTGTCGTAAACATGTTTACGGCAGCTGCAGGTGCATTTACAGCAGCATATGCTCGTGCGTGTTTTTCTTCTGGTTGAAACGTGGATGGCATGGACTGGATGATTTGGTGCTGTGGGCTGGGTCCAGCCCATGGGTTGTAGTTTGGCCATCCCTGGATTACAGGAAAAAAACATTCATAATATGAAACAACAGTTTGCTTTTCCCCCCTGATAGACAGCACCACCTGCTGGCTATAAAAATGCATAAGCCAATTTTGTCTGGGTATACAAAGATTAAAATTAGTCTTTGGCAAAAATCACTTTAGCTGTGAAATTGTACAGTACATAACAAAACAGTCAGCTCCAAACTCCTGTAGAATGGTCAGCATCACACTATTTTTGCATTAGTGAAGAAAGTTTTTTTTTAAAGTTGTGGCACAAAATTGGATCTCAATGTTGTTTTTTGAGGGAAGAAAGGGGAATTTTTTTAGGAGCAGCCATTTATCTAAATGCTTCAAGTAATTTGTAGATGTAGGAATAGAAATGTTTCTATGTGCAGCCAAATCCTATGTATATTTACTTAGGGATAAAGGTCTTCCTTGCTTGAAAGCCAGTTGTATTCGACTCTAGGCTATGGTGCTCATTTCCATTTCCAGCCAAAGAGCCAGTGCTGTCTGCATCTGTAGATGTTTCCATGGTCATATGGCAAGCATGACTGAACCACACAGAATGCTCTTACTTTTTTCACCGAAGTGCTGCCTGTTTATCAACTTACAATTTCTTGCTTTCTAACTGCTAGGTTGGCAGAAGTGGGGTAGACAATGGGCTCTCACTCTGTCATGCAGCACTCAGGTCTCAAACTGCTGACCTGCCGACCTTCTGGTCATCAAGCTCAGCATTGTAACCACTGCTGTCCCCTTTTATTTAGGGTTAGGTCCCACTAAATCCAGTCCCATGTCTATCTATAGAAGAGCCTAGTTGGAGCTGATTAAATGCTTATCTAACCCCAGCAATCTTTTTGCACAGTAGGCATCCAGTTGCCTATGGGATGTATGCCAATTGAACAAGAAGATAACTACAGCCTCCCATCCATGTTTGCTACCATACTGCTTCTGATGTTAGCAGTAATTGCTGTCCTTCTGCTGTTTTTATTCTCCATGAGAGATTGCATTGAATTGGAAACGTAGTGTGAAACATGTAACTTGCATAAATAACTGTAATTTTTTTCTTAGATACAGGATGCTTCCCGAGGACTTGCATTTGGACTTCATCACTGCCTGGGAAAAGAATGACCCTTCTTATAATATTTATATTCTTATCTTAATCTTAACACTTTAACTTTGTGGAAAGGTCTGTAGGTTGCATGCAGAATGCAAGTACAGTAAAACCCTGACTTACATATGCCTCGAGTTACATAAAATTCGACTTACATAATGATTTTGTGCTAAAACCACATCCCGATTTACACGATTTCCTATGGGTTTGCTTCGAGTTATGTAAAAATTCATTTCCCTATGGGTTTGCTTCAAGTTACATAAAAACCGATTTAAGCAAAAGCCTATGGAACATACTTTTTTCGTAAGTAGGGGTTTTACTGTATGCAGTTAGATAGCATTTAGCTTTAGTGAAGTATGAGTTATTTATTATAGAAAACAGTTTAACTCTAAGCAAAATGCTAGTATGCATCTGTTGCACCTCTCATATGCTTATATTTTGATAGCAGTGAATATAGAACACTGATGTATCACAGTATTGGGGACTGAGCCAAATAAATATGCCCTAAATACATCACTAGACTGTTTTCTAATATAAAATGTTGTTCCTTTGGCACAGGATCTGATGCAGTGCATAGCCTTTGCAACAGCAGATGAATATCATCTTGGTAGCCTATGCCTTGACCTAACATCATCTGGATATGTTGAAATAATAACTCTACCAAGAGGTAGATCTCAGAACAGTTGTTCTACTTTCCTTTGGAAACAACTTACAGGTTGAATATAAGGATTCATTTTTCAACAGGTGCTGCCTTGGGACGATCTTGGAACAGTTATTATCTTATTGCGGACACAGTGTTGCTTGAAGTATAACAAAATGTCTTATGCAATACAGCCAAACCCTTGATTCTACTTCAAAGATATCTACTGTATCTCCATAAGTATGAGAAATAGGGTAAAAACTGAACAACAGGAAGAAGACATACAAAGCATTTCCTTATGACTGTAAGGATTCTTCCCATAGTCTGTAATGCTTCTTGATGTTTTTGTGAAAAGTTAGGCAGCAATTATTTTAAATTAAATCTTTTCTTTGCTGTGCTGTGTATGTAAATCTCTAAACCAAAAACACAGAATTAACAAGCTGTAGGAGAAACATTTACCTTTCTATATTAACACTAAAATATACTGTTTTACAATCCCAGGAAACATGATTCTTATCATTTTTTTAATTGAAAGTAGGATAAAACCTCCTTAGGCTATAGGTATAATGCTGGATTTTGTCAGTGATCAGGGTTTGTAGCCTAGTGGGTTCCTTGGGGTGAAAATGGACCCAGGGCATCCTAAAGTTGCCTACCTCAACATAAAGGTCAGCTTTTCAAACAAAAAGAACTATAAACTTTTAATGTGGCCAAGGCAATCGGTTTCTTGTCTGTCCTGCCCTCCAAAAGAGGTCTTTAACATTAATTCTTGATGATAGGCCCTTGTTAGTTGTTATGATCTCTTCCTTTTACCTTATGACCAATATACTGTACAGTACTTTTAAATACCTGCAGTCCTTGTCTAAATTAGTACCTAGTTTCAGAGATGTGTGTATCTGAAAACAAAATTAATAAAATTAATAAACATAGAGCCATCCAGACTTTGTATAAGAAGGAATTACTGCCTTATATTCAAATATTTTCATTGCATTTCTGTTGTGGAATACGCACAAAACAAAGGGATAAAAGTAGTTGAATTACTTGTGAATAACTGGTGAATAGTTTTAGTTAAACTTAAAGAGAAAAATCAGTGTTAATGATGGGACCTTACTGAGATCATTAATTCATGTGGTTGCTGTAAATTGGAAGCACTTGAAAGCATATAATGGCTGAAATCCTGTTGCTTAACATAAATTACTTTAGATTAGGCCCACTGAATCTGGATATTTGGTGAATCAGACTCTCCATTAAATTCTATTACAGTGGAACCTCGGTTAACAAACGGCTCAGTTAACATAAAAACTGCATTGCAAAATCCATATAAAATAGTGGGTCGGTTTGCAGAATTTTTTTCGGAATGGATTAATTAGTTTTCAGTGCATTCCTACGGGAAACCACATTTCGGTGAATGTATTTTGGGTTTCAATGCATTCCTATGAGAAATTGCATTCAATGCATTCCTATGGGAAATTCGGGTTAAACTAATTTTTGCTGTAAGAAACATCCTGGAGAACACATTAATTACATTAACTGAGGTACCACTGTAATTCCAATCTACTCTGGGCATACTCTAGTGAAATTTACTGAGTTAACCAACAGAATTCCAGCCAGCAACAAAGCATAGCATGGTAAATATAATTTGGAAAAAGATGGTTCAACTATACAATTGTTGCACTGTGAGACTTAAGCTAAAAGGTTTGGGCTAAAGCCAGTGCATCATCATTTATCTCAGCTATGGAAACTGCCATGAGTCCATTCATTTTATACTCTAGAGTAGGAGGAACTCTTCTATCATTATGGAAGCAATTTGGTGTACAGAGCTTGTTCTGAAATAGCTTTATTCATGTTCACTAATATATTCTGCAGCTCAAGAAATGTCACATGCAGAATTTTTGACAATAACAAGGTTGTGAAGCAAGCAATATAAATGAAATTAGTTATGAAGATAAGTTCAACCTATGTATAGGTCACTGGCTGCTTTTTATACTATTTTTTTTCAAATTAAAAAAAAGCAAAACTTGTTTTTCTATAATTTTATGGTAAAATAGATATTAAATCACATACAGTGCGATCTTACAGATATTTAGACTTAGATTCAGTAGGATGCATATGTGCATAAACTGGAAACTAGTTTTGAGAGCTGTCACTGTCTCTTAAATTATTTTCATAGATGCACCAAATGTTTTGGTAATTGGGACTGAACACTCAGTGAAAAATTATGATCCTGGGATGGTATTTTTCTTCAGGTAAGTGAAGTACACTAGTGAGACCCATGTCAACTAATTTTGAATCTTAATAGAAAGGAGGTTTAAATGTTCATTGGGAGATTCCAAGACTTGGCCCTTTGTAGGCGGTATCCCTGTATAATCCACCAGAATATCTTTATTGTAATAAATTTGATGGAAAAGACGTTTTAATGTCGTAGATTTTCAGTCTTGATGCCTCAGATATGTATACATGCCTAGGAGTAGTTTTTAATGAATACAGGGTGAGTTGATTTTCAGTAACAAAAAAAAAAAAAAAAAAAAACAGTATGAGAAATGTGCCTTCCTGGCCTTTATTTTAGAAAATTACATCCATTTCATAATTTGTAAGTTTTGTTTCCCTCTGAAGCTTTGTTAAAGCCCCCATTATTTGTTGGTTGCTCCATCACCTTTAATGCCACGCAGATAATGAAAAAAGATTCCTTCTTCCTGATGATTGTTTTAAGTATGAACTGTAATATATGAGCCTAATGTTGTCTTACAATTTTGTTAATACAGGGAAGGGTCTGTTGTGTTCTGGAATGTTAAAGAAGAAACGGTAGGTGGGAGACAGGTTTTATGAGGTAAATTACAATAGCTGAAGAGGTGGGGATTATTTTTAAAAATCCAAGTTAGTTTACAAAATTAGAAGTATAATTACAAGGAGAAAACAGTTTGATTCCATAATGGAAGAAACAATTGAGGTCTCCTCAACAGAGCTGGGAAGGAGGTAACATTCTAACATGAATGATTATGGGAAAGGCAAGTTCTTTTGTTTTCATTTTTCAGTAAATATAGATTTGATGGCCACCTCTCCAAAGTTGTGGGATACAGTAATACCCCGGTTAACGTGTGAACTGCACAACGTTAAAACCGGATAACGTCGGGGAATTGGAGGACAACTTTTGCACCGCACAACATTAACATTCCGCGATGCAAAAGTTTTCCTCAAATTTCCTCCGGAGATCTCTGTGCCAAAGTCCACAGGCCTGCAGGCTTTGGGGCAGAGATCTCTGGAGGTCCCCTTGCTGTCCCGAGGCTTGCCTCAGAAAAGCAAGGGGGCTTCTGTAGACCCAAGCGTCCGATCCCTGGTTAAGGGAACCAGGCATCGGATGCCCACCTTGCCTTTCCCGAAAGGAAGGCGGCGATCGGAGAGCCCAAACGCTAGCTTCCTTTCGGTGAAGGCAAGGCGAGCCGCCTGAATCGCCTTCCCTGAAAGGAAGCCAGCAATCGGAGTGCCTGAATGCCAGCTTCCTTTTGTGGAAGGCAAGGTGGGCCGCCCAACTCAACTTTCCTGAGAGGTAGCCAACGATTGGCGCACCCAAATGCCGGCTTCCTTTTGTGGAAGGTGAGGCGGACCGCCTGACTTGCATTTCCCGAAAGGTATCCGGTGACTGGAGCGCCCTGAACGCCGGCTTCCTTTCGTGGAAGGCGAGGCGGGCCAATGATCCCTCCGGCGACCCAACGCTCAGACCACTGGTTTCTTTTGGGTGAGAGTGGGCGTGTGCCTTCTTACCCAAAGGAAACCAGCGATCTGGCACACCGATCGCCGGTTTCCTTTGGCGGAGAGCGGACGTGCCCTCTCACCCAAAGGAAACCGGCGATCCAATGCTCAGACTGCCGGTTTCTTTTGGGTGAGAGTGGGCGTGCACCCTCTCACCCAAAGGAAACCAGCGATCCAACAGAAGCAACGCTCGCCAGAGAGCCAAGCCCCAAAGTTGGCAGGGCTGGTCTCTACCTGGGAAGGTGCTTCCAAGGCGGAGACCAGTCCTGCCGACTTTTGGGCTTGGCTCTAGCCCCCTGCCTCTTTGGAAAGGGCAGCTGGGATTCCACGCATAATATCCCCGCTGCCCTTTCCAAAGAGGGAGGTGGATCAATCCCCAGTTCCCTTTCCGATCGATCCACCTCCCTCTTTGTAAAGGGAACCGGGCTTTTTTTAACATTGTGCAATCAATGTATCGCGCAACATTAAAAACCAGATAACACAAAGACTTGTGGAACCAATTTTAGCGTTATCCGGGGTATTATTGTAGTTGATTTATATAATTTTCATGTTGGTATGCAGAATCAAAAACTTGTCATTTATTTGAGCATGATTCATCAAAATATAACTGTTCTTGTATGTTCTTACATTCTTAAATATTGGTCTTATTCTTTGTCAGTTAGCTCCCAAGGGCAGTGGGAGTTCTGTGTCATATCTTTTAGTAGATTCATGTGCTTTCACACATACCTTTCACACTAAATAATCCTTAATAGCTGCAGGGTTTTGTTTGAAAATAAAGATATTTTCTAAAGTGTAGGATACATGTGAGATAATGTAGAAATAGATGATTTGGTGGTGGTTATGTGGTAAGTGTTGCTAGGCATGAGTGAATTCCCCATTTCCAGGTATGATATATCCCCTAGCAGGAAATAGAAGAAAAAGGAATGCTTAACTTGATAATCCCCTCTTGCAAATGTTTTATCTCATCTTTTCTCCTGGCATTTTTTCATCTTATGATTTGCTTAAGTTTTGGAACAAAGAGGTGGTGGTGAAATTATGCATCCTGAGAACATTTGTAAATGGAAAGTGACAAGTAGCAACAGTAAATCTCCTGCTTATTGTTCCTTGTAAATGTTATTCTCCTTGGCTCTTGCATTGTGAGGAAAACTGGAAGTTTAAACTCTTGATGATTTCCTTGTGATGTGCTATTCCACTCTTTCTGTATGCTCATAAACAGACTGAAGGCAGCAGGACACGTAGTCTGAGTTTATTTGGTAAGACATTCCATATTTATCAGAAATGTTGATACTTTCGTGTTTTCTAGATGAAGAGTATAATGCGAGTGCTGGGAAAACATGAGGTACAGCCATACGAAGTTGCACTCATTCATTGGGAGAATGAAGAGATTAACTACAGGAGACGAGAGTAAGTACTTGAATATTGTAAACTGCATAGAATCTAATATTTAAATCGGTCAGTGAGTACAATAAATATTAATAAATATTCCTTTTATTTCAAATTAGTAATTACCCATTAGTTTTAACTGGGTTAAAGAAAAATAAAGATGACAGTTCTTTTTAACAGTGAGTGGCACTTTATCTTTCTTAAATATATACTTGTTAACTTTTAAATACTATCAACAATAATATATCTACTGAATCTTTAAGATTTTTCCTAGATAAGAAGTTTAATATTCTCTGAATAACTCCCTGTTGTGGTTGTTTTGCCATGTTATAAGCAACTCCCGAACAATTCTAATAACCCATTCCTACCTTTCTTGTATGCTATTCCTGATCCACCTCTCTTTGCACACATGTAGACAAATCAGCAGTACCCCCACACAAGAGAGAGAAAAAGAGATATCAATAGACATACAGTAGAACCCCGGATAACGGATAACGCTAAAACTTGGTTCCATAAGTCTTAATGTTAACCGATTTTAACATTATGCGATACATGCATAACATTAAAACTCAATAGAGATACCTTATACAGGCTTCAGCGAACGTTATGCGATACATCCCATAGGATTTCAACCTTATGCAATGCAATTTTTTCCTTAGATTGCTTAACGTTAAGCAGTTTTAGCGTTATCTGTTGCAAACATTATCTGAGATATTACTGTATGGTAACTCAGGTTCATAGAAAATCAGATATGCAGTAAGGCTGGGAAAGATGCAAGCACAGAAAATGGGTGAGTAAATAAGCAGAAGGAACCTGACAATTCCCACCAAGGCATTAAAGGGGACTAGAATGGAGGTGCTGGAACAAGAGAGCATACATTTATTTGCAGCTGTACATACATCTGTAAATATAAAGCGGACCCGTATGTTTGTGGGTCCTGGCTGCGTTTGCCCCCCCCCAGCCACCCTCCCCTCTTAAAGTTTCACCGGACCTACCTTACCCGCCAAAGGGGTCAAAGAAGGAGGTCCGGAGGCCAACGGTGGGGCGTAAGCCCCACTGGCACAGATCACATCCCTGGCATCAGTGTGCATGTGCGCGCCAGCGTGCACACATCACAACTGGGCACCAGACACCACCGCTCCATGCCAAGGCCACCAATGCAAGGCAGCGCCGGGGAACGCAAGGCCGCCAGAGGCGGCCGCTGCAGCTCTTCCCCTGCTACCGGCCACCACCACACCACAACAATCCCCCCACCCAGGCCGGGAATGCAAGGCCATGGTGGGGAATGCCAGGTTGCCACCGGTGGACGCTGCGGCTCTTCCGCCACTGCTGCCCAATCCGTGGCGAGAAACGCAAGGCTGCCAGAGCCAACAGCCGTGCCTCTTCCACAACTGCCACCGGGCAGGCCACTACCACAAAGCCTCTATCCCCCATCCCAGGCCGGCCCACCTCGGTAAGTTCTCCGTCAAACCCCACCCCCCCCAAAAAAAAATCCCCAAACAATCCCCAGGGCAAAGCCCGGGCAAGAATGCGAATCTTAACCTATAAATCCAGACGTTAACTGTTGGACTTCGGCATATGCTTCCGCACCCGTCCACACTATCCCGCACCAATCCTGCACTCGCCCAAACCCAGCCCGCAGAGCGCCGCATGGTTGCCGAAGACGGCAGTGGGGCAACAGCCTCATGAACTCAAACAAAGGGAAACAACTTCAATTCCCAACGTCCTCTGTGCCGCGCCTCAGCCAATCAGGCTGACAGGCACGAGCAAAAAGAATGTTGGGAAATACGGCGCGCCCAATTGAAATCGAGCCGCAGAAAAAAACCGCTGCACGAACGCAAACAAACCAAACAAAACTCCCAAGTTCCAGCATCCTATGCGCCGTGAGCACTTCAGCCAATCAGGCTGAAGGGCGCGAGCACTGAAAAAGCCGGCACGCAAAAAAATAAATGAAAAAATGGCGGCCTCCCGCAACGGGAGCGCAAGTCCACCACAGGTAGATGCAGCGCCTCACGGCCTCACAAACAAACACCCTCAAAAAACCACGGCGAGACACCCGCTGACCTTCTTTCCTGGAGCAACGGGGAGAAGATGAAATACCTCTCCTCCACGCTACCCTGACGAAGACATGGCGAGACCACCGCCGGTAAGTTGAGCCGGGGTGGGGAAAAAAACAGCAGCAGGCAGCAGTTCATCAGGGGAAGCACACTCCCTGGCGAATGACTGGCTGCTGCCATTGTACTACCGACACCACTGTTTCGAGAACTTGCACGAAACAGCAGTGGAGGTAATACAAAAGCAGCAGTCAGCAATCCGCAAGGAAGAGCACCACCCCTTACGGATCGCTGCCTGCCGATCTCTGATTAGATAAGCCAGGAAAAAAAGGAGACAGAGAGGAGAGAACCATCGTCAGGCAGATAGCTCTTCTCTGCCTCCTTTTCACCCGACCTACCTAACAAACCTTACCGGATGAAGAGCGAGCTGACTGCCGGCTCCTCCTTTTCCCCACTGCTGCATCAAAACAAAATTTCGAAGCAGCAATGGGGAAAAGAGGAACTGACAGACAGGCTGTTCTTCACACAAAAAAAAACACAACAACAAAACCAAACATTTACCCAAAATGCCAACCACCAAAATTAATAAAACACAAATAAATAAATAAACACATTAACCAACAAAACTATAAACAACAAAATCCACAAAAAACACCCAAAATACCATAAAATCACAGAAAAAACACCTAACTACAACACGAAAATACCTAACTCAAACAAAAATACCACAAATTAAAAAAATAAAAATGAAAGAAATCAGAAAAATAAAAAACAACCAGAAATAAACAAAATAATTAAACACATCTAAAACCCAACAAAACCACAAAAGAACAAACAGAAACACCTCCCAGCCGAACACCACAAAAACAAAACAGAGAACTCACCAGCACGTCCTCCCTCCACGAGTCCGGAGCAGAACTGAAGAAACAAAGACTACTTACCGGAAGAAGCCCCACCTAGAGGCCAGGAGAGAAAAAACAAGTCAAATAAAAAAAGAATCCAACACTATTACTAACAGCCCCACCTGCAGGCCGGAAGATTAAAAACAAGTCAAAAAAATGCAAAGCACCCCTCTTGCTAACAGCCCCACCTAGAGGCCACAAGAGTAAAAACAAGTTAAAAAAAAGAAATAAATCAAAATGACAAATAAATCTAATAAAATAGGTCAAAAAAAGTCACAAACAACAAATACAAAACACCACCACCCAAACCACCCCTAACCAAAAAAACATACATAAAAACTGCCCGGCAATGTCGGGCAAAACTATGCTAGTATCCTATAAAGTCTAGAAATATTCTGGGTAGCTCCTGGTTTACACTGAAAAGATCATTTTAAATGATCCAAGGATGAAAATGCGTACTGCTCCTACAAATCAAAAGAGAAACCTAAGATCTTAGTGCAGGTGAGTATAAAACCATTGTGTCTAATCTGTCCTTTTTGAAGCTACCAAGAGAGCTTCAAAAGGTCTTGCTTTTTACAATATAATTCATGGTTAGGGTAAAGCTTGAAAAAGAAAAAAGGAAAGCAATTCTGCTAATACAAATTTCAAAGTAAATTCATCTCCCTGTATTACAAAATGGAAGGATTGTGGCTTGCAGAGAGCAGCTTAATGCAGCCTTGCATTAGTATAGTGCACTAAATGCAGCTAGTCAGGTTGAAAATGGCTTAGTCTTAGACATACGATATTGACCAAAAGCAGACATTACACCCAGAGTTTAAGGGGTACACAGTGTAACAAAGTGGTGGAAGTAGCTTAAAACAGCCCTACAGCATTAGCTCTTAATTTTTATGCCCAGGTTGCAGGTTGAGATGGGAAGTCAGGATTGAAGCTAAATAAATCCAGATGTTATTTATCTATTAGTAGGTACAGTAATAGGTACTGATTATGTGCTTAGGAGTACTTCAACTTCTTGATCATATTAGTATTTTTAAAAGATAGTAATGGGCTGGCTATATAATTTGTTCCCACGAGTAACGAATTCTTTCCAGATATGTTCTGGCTGGAGTATTAGCTGCATATGTGGCTATAAATTAAATAGCATATGTCACAGCTGTAAATCGTTGCTATTTTAGAAATAAATGTTTCTATTTCTCTTTGCACATCAGTAATGTGTCTTGGTCCCCAACAAGAATGTAAGTGTTGATTCTTTAACTAATAGCAATTGCTATTGTGATTTACATTACAGGGTGTCCCAAAAGTCACCATAAATAGGGAAATTGTAGCTAAATATACCTTTATTGACAAAATATTCATCCCAAATTTTAACAAAATATTTACAAAATATTATCTACATGTTGGATACCTCTTTCTACAAACACATGAGGTCTTCTCCTCCACTCATGGCAAACACATTCAAAGATATCTGTTATTATGCAAGTACAGTATGAAGTTTTTGGAATACCCTGTGTTTAAGTTACGCCTATATAGGTAATAAAATTCTGGACTATTTTGACATGTGGATTCTTTTAAGATACTCTCATTACTATTTACAGAGGGCCATCAAAGCTTCATAGAGGAGAAATCACAATCAATTCAGAAATAGATACTGATGAAGCTACTCTAGAAAAGTTTGCGTTTTCAAATGCGCTTTCCCTGTCTGGTAAGCTTTTTTGTATTAGGCCTTTAAAGCAGAATTTTTTGGGTGGGTTGCACTGTTACTTGGGATGTGTGATAAGCATATTTGTCAGGATAATTTCCACCAAAATATTATATTATCCGAAATGGTTGGGAAACTTATGGCGTGACAGATATTATTGAACTTATGGCAAATTCCCATCAATTCTAGCCAGCAAGGTTGGTAACAAAGAGTGTAGTCCAATATTTGGAGGGTCACAGGTTCTTCATAAAAGTCTAGAATATTTAGATTAGTAAATCCTATTAATATATACCATACAGTACGATTGTAACCATATATTGCTGTAGCATAAATGAAAACTACTTTTGAAACAGACTTTGAGAATTGAATCACTGAGGTCAATGATAAGATCATTGGCACAACATTCCTTATATAATTTTTTAAACTAGAGAAACAACGTAAGAGAAATATCTCTTTTAAGTTGTAACTGCAGTTTAAAAAACTGGACCTTGTGCAACTGCTTTAAAGTTGGAAAACAGCAACAACAAATGTGAATGCATTTGCTTTTTTTTAAGTTAATTTGAAACACAACTAGGTCTATGCTTTGAAAAAGCCACTGGATAATCACACCTAAAGATTTATTTTATGATAATGTGTAAATGAAGTGACCATGCATAATGTTTTCTGTGTGTTTTTCCCCTGCTATAGTAAAATTGGCCATGTGGGAAGCATCAGTGGATAGTTTTGTAGAATCTATCCAGTCAATACCTGAGGTATTTGCTACTCTTTTTTTATCTATAAAACTAATTAAGAGAATAGGGTGAATTTGAAAGCCTTTGGCTGTAAAACCTAAAAAGCATGAAGAAATTATAAAGCAAAATGAGATTAGGGTTAGACATTAAAATTAGTGTGCCAGGTGTCTAATTCCAATCAAAATTGTATTTAAGGTGGCTGGAACAGCTTCAGCTTATACCTGGTGACTTCATGGGTACTTAACTAAATCTAGAAAAGTTTCTGAAATCTTTAATTAAAACTGCTTTGGAAAAGTAGCAAACTCTAAATGAATCGCTCTGTCCTAATGGACTAGGGGCAGCTTTAAGACAGCACAGGCGGAACTCCAAGAAGGAAAGACTTTGCTTGCTCGTGTACAGCTATCAAATAGTTCTAGAAGTGCAAGCTTTTCTGTTATAACTTTTCCAGCTGTACCAAAAAAAAAAACCTTAAGTATTGTTAAATGTCTTACTTGATGTCATTCTGTAATCAAAAAAAAAAAGATTTCAGCAAAAACTAGTGGCCCTAATCCAATTGCTAATTTATGGTTGTAGAATTGAAATTGGGGCTGCAAATGGCCATTTGTTAATGAGGTGCTGGTTGTGCTGCTGGTCATATGCGAAGACCTATGATAGAATGATCATTCAGGAACTCAACTAGCACCTCATGAATGAGTGCTAATAAATCACATCATTTTGCTTACACAAATGTAAATTCGCAATTGAATTGACCATTCAGTGGAGTAATTTATTGGGCAGAATAGTACTGTTTGCAACCTAAAATTGTATGAGAAATGTTGCTTTCTTATTCTTGTTTATTTTTCTGTCCAAAACAGTGTAGTATGTATGGTGAGTTATTCCTACTTCTACTGACAGAACCAACGTACTTTGCTTATATGCTGGTTTTCATGTGCCAAAAACTTTTATTGGCGTATAAGAGAGAAAAAACACTCAAATACCTTATTACTCAAATTACTGTTGTACACTATCTGATTCAAAAAGGCTGCTACGTTCTGCACTACAAGTTACTCCTGTAGACAAATTATTCCTTAGGGCAGGATTTCTCAACCTTTTTAAGCCGGGGGCTGAGTCATGCTCCCTCAGACAGCTTCGGGGACCGGATGGCCATTTTGCCATTTCTCCACCACATGGCACTTCCTGGTCTGGTGGAGGTGGGGGGGGGCACATGAAATGGTGTTTTGGGCCGCATCAGGCCCACAGGTTGAGAATCCTTGCCTTAGGTTGTAACTGTCTGAATACCCCCTCTTCTTTGACAAAAACAGATCTAGATGTTTCCTGAGGATATCCATATAAAGTGGATAATATTTTACAATAAGGGAGAGTTTGAATTTATGGAAGACATAGAAATATTTTGAATAAGCAAAAACACACATATTGATAGAAGGAAACTCCAACAATCATGTTTAAAATTACAGGTTGGAGAGTGCTTTCAAGCCACTGGGGAAGAGGGAAGCTCAAAACCTACACACAACTTTGAACTAGTTGACTGAGATTGCTGCTTCCAGGATGCACCATAGCACCATAGAAAGAATACACACTAATCCCAGTTGCTTGAGAATTCAGGGACAGAGGCTAATAGTTCTTCTTCCTAGCCAGTGAGGTAGCAGGGGCTGCAGACAAAGCCCAGAGGGCCATTGCATGGGCTGTAGACCTTATATGTTTTCAGTTTTGGTATGTTACGTTTCCAGAAGATTTTGCTGCTGATGCTGGTAAAAATCTAACCTTAAAAGGCTAATTTTTGATAATCAGTAACAGTCTTTTGTCATCTACTTTTTTAAATAGTGGATTGGTTCCTGAATTCATTCAAGAGAAAGATTATGAAGAGCTCTTCTGCCCCCTTTTCCCACTCTGGTTATGAAAGCTGCAGTGGTTTATTCCCCCCCCCCCCCCCGGTTTTTGGAAGTCTCCCACACTACAAGGAAAGCTTGAGGAGGGAACTGAATGTCTCCATTGTATAAAGAAAAAGCTTTGGGTCAGGGTCGAAGTTAACATATATATAAATGTGAATTTCACAGAAAGGCAGTAGGTTAACTATGATATAAAATGTTATCATGACTTCAGAACTAAGCAGCCAGATATGCATGATGCAAGAGAAAATTGCTGAGTACACCCACTCAAAACAACTCCTTTCAACTTACTATCTTTTGACAGATTCTAAAATCAAGACAGAAGATGAAACTATCTCATGCAGATGTAATGCAGAAAATTGGGGAATTGTTTGCATTAAGGTATCTTTATTTAAAAAACTGGAAATGTCAAAAGAAATTTGAGCTAACTAATTCTGTAACTACAGTAGGTGATGCATACAACTATATATAGAAAATATTTTAAAAATAATTATAAACTGATTTTCAAATATTAGCCTATTAACAGAGAGAACATGTACTCTTTAATGTGTGTGAAGAGTACAGTAATACCTTGGATAATAACCAAACTTAGTTCCACAAGTCTGGTCATTATCCGATTTTTAGCATTATCCAATGCATGCATCAGATGTTAACAAAAAGTTGGCTTCCTTTGGGGGAAGCTGGGGGCAAGTGCGCTCGCCTGCTTCCCCCCAAATCAAGCCAGGGATCAGACACTGTGATCCCCGGCTTGGTTTAGGGGAAACAACGCGGGCTCTCCACTTTAGGATCGGGCTGGCTGGAGGTGCCAGACACCCCCACCCACCCTGATCTAAAAGCAGACAGGCCCCCCAGGCACTCTGCTTTTAGATCAGGGTGGATAGGTGTTCCAGGCATCTCCACCCAACCTGATCTAAAAGCGGACAGCCCACCCGGCTCGCATGGGAAGGAGGGAGGCCACCCGTGCGCCTGCCTCCCTCCTTCGCAAGCAAACTGGGACCCTCTTGGCTCGCTTGGGAAGGAGGGGGGCCACCCACGTGCCTGCCTCCCTCCTTCGCTGTCCGCTTTTAGAATGGGGTGGGTGGGTGTGCCAGGCACCCCCAGCCAGCCCTATCCTAAAGCGGAGAGCCCGTCCGGGCTGTCCGCTTTTAGATCTGGGTTGGTGGGTGTGCCAGGCACCTCCAGCCAGCCCAATCTAAAAGCGGAGTCCCCCCCGGGCTGTCCGCTTTTAGATAGGGGTGGGTGGGGGTGCCAGGCACCTCCATCCAGCCCGATCCCAAAGCGGACAAACCCCCCCCCCCCCTTGGGCTGTCTGCTTTTAATCGGGCTGGCTGGAGGTGCCTGGCACACCCACCCACCCTGATCTAAAAGCGGACAGCCCGGGCGGGCTCTCTGCTTTAGGATCAGGCTGGCTGGAGGTGCCAGGTACCCCCACCCACCCCAATCTAAAAGCAGACAGCCCCCGCCCCAGGCTCTCTGCTTTTAGATCGGGATAGGTAGGTGTGCCAGGCATCTCCACCCAACCCGATCTAAAAGCGGAGAGGGGCTCCCAGGCTGTCCGCTTTTAGATCGGGGTGGGTGGGGGTGCCAGGCAGCTCCAGCCAGGCCTATCTAAAAGCAGACAGAAGGTTCAAAAACGCATCATTGCTTCAGGAACTGGCCTTAATAGAGGCATCTTTGCTTTATAATTTGTTTTTTAGGCAAGGAAAATTGGTACAATAATTAGTATCTCATAGCTGTTCATTGAAAATCAAACTCAGATTTGTACCCTATGAATAAATTATTATAGGAAGAGATTGGCAACTTTCTTCTTGGATATTAACTATGTCATAATTTTTAAAAAACTGCTTGTCATTCCAAATTATACCATGTTAAACTAACTCTATGAAAATGAGCCTTTAAAATGCATTCCTCCTCTGTTTTGCCATCTTTCCTTTTCCCCCACTGCTCCAGTTTGAGACAGTAATTTGTCATTTTCTCTCAAGTGGGAAAGTATGTGCTTCAAAATAGCATATATGAACATACAAGGTGTGCACAAGACCAAGAGTGCTTCAAGGCTTGTTCTTAAATGCCAAGCTAGTTAGAAATTAATCCTTAACCCACCTGTTGAACACAGCAAAATAGGAGTACAAGTACCCTTAGTAAATAAGAACTTTCTTTTACCTGCCCTGTCTCAGGCATCGCATAAATTTGAGTTCTGACCTGCTGATTACCCCAGACTTCTATTGGGATAGAGAACATCTTGAACAACTTTATGATAAAATGTGTCAGTATCTCAGTATTAATCGTCGAGTTAAGGTGTGTATTTTAACTTTCCACTTTGTTATACTATAATCTCATGATGATTTTGAGCGTTGTTCACAAACTGTTCCTCTTCAGAGTAAACGTGCAGTTTTTCTTTTCCTGTTCAACATTGCATGCTTTTAAGGTCACCAGCTTGCTTCCTTAAGTCTTTGGTACATGCCAAATGACCTGGAAGAAGTTATGCCTTGAATTGTTGGGGCATTTGCAGAACCAACAAGGATAGGGGGAAACATTTTTTTTTCTTGCATGGAGACAATTTATGGGGAAAACTTTTTCTAGGCAACTTGTTTTAGAGGATGAGTAGTGAAGGCAATATCTTCAAAATCCATATTATTTTTCATTTTTCCTAAAAGTCTAGAATATGTGTCATTTTGATTGAGATGTTTTATTCTTTGGAAGTCTTAATGTTTCATTTTGTTATCACACAGTTGTTCTATTCAATTAATCTCCTTTATTCTTATTTATTTATAGTTTTATTTATTTATAGTTCATATTTTTAGCCACCCTACTCATAGACTCTGGGCGGCTTAAAATATAACCCCCCCCCCCCAACTGCTAAAAATCCCTAAAAACAAATAATTCCAGTAAAAACCCCAAAGCAAAGAGAGGATGTTCCTTTGATACTGATTGCAATATACAGTCAACCCTCACATAACGTGTTCGGATAGCATCATTTTCGATTAACAACCCATTGTTATGCACCATGTGTTCCCCTGCATAACATTTTTATTGTCGTTGTCAGGACAACAACGCCAAAATAACCAGACAATGCTAAAAACGTCATTATGCGGGAAACTCCATAGTTTCAACAAAAATTGCTTAGCAACACTACTTGGGGAACCAAGTAACATCGTTATGCGAGGGTCTGCTGTACTAAATTAACCAGCAGGCGGAGGTCACTTCACCATCGACACCCCACACCTGCCCTGCCAGCCAGGTTTTGAGATCTCTCCTGAAGGGCAGCAATTCCATCTGCAGCCTCAGTTCCACTGGCAGGAGGTTCCAAAGGGCCAGAGCGGACACAGAGAAGGCCCTCCTTCTTGTGCTAGAGACACTGGCCTCTCTAGCAGATGGAACAAGTAGAGAGCCCCTCCAGTCCGCTCTAGTTGGACGGGCGGAAATTCTTGGGATGATGCGGTCTCTCAGGTACCCTGGCGCACTACCATGTAGGGCTTTAAAGGTAATGACCAGCACCTTGAATTGCACTTGGAGGCAAACTGGTAACCAGTGCAACTCCTGAAGCTGTGGTGAGGCGCGAGTATAACTCCCACATCTTCATTCTCTTGTGAAGGAAAATAAGCTTTTTGCCACAATAGTTTGACACTAACAACTTGTTTTGGTAAGGTGAATCCATGGGTGTGTACACATACATCCTGGAAGGCCTATATAATTCTTGCCTTAATGTTTGTCAGATTCCTTACTTACTTAAAAGTAGGGAGAAATCTAGCTTTTAATAAGGAGCGGAAACCTTAAGTAGATTTACTTTGTCTTAGGTAAATAAACTCTTGATTAAATGTTTATCTATACCTCCAAATAGTAAAGGAAACAGGAAGTCCAAAGTTTCGCATAATCACACTCAAAGGGAGATTTTGAAAGGTGTTACATATATAGCAGTATTTTCCAACCTTTGTTTTTTGGACTTGTTCCAAGAAACCTAAGTCAATTCCCCAAAGCGCTGATCAGCCAAGGTACTGACTTAGGCTTCTGGAAATTGAAGTCCACCAGTGGGGTGAAGGCCCCACGTTGGGAACCACTGGTATATGGGGTAGTCAGCCTTGTTAAAGGCATGCACATTTGAAAATCATCCTGATGCATTTTCTATGCATGCACAGATGCAGTTATGCTGCTTCACAATTTCAGGTGGCTTAACAACTGTTATGCCTGTGGGAATCTTGTGCATTGGTTTGAACTGCAGTGGCTCAAGTGGCTAAGACACTGACTAGAAGGCAGCAGGTCAGCAGAATACCCGAATACTGCAGGACAGAATGAGCTCCCATCTGTCCCAGCTCCTGCCAACCTAGCAGTTCGGAAGCAAGAAATTGCAAGTAGATAAATAGGGACTATGGTGGGAAGGTAAACGTTCAGTGCCCACCGGGTGTCTAGTCATACCTGCCACATGACCACAGAAACGTCTGCAGAGGCAGACAGCACTGGCTCTTCGGCTATGAAACAGATGAGCACTGAACCCTAGACTCAGATACTACTAGCTTTTGAGCAAGTAACACTCACACACACCTCCCCCATTTTTAAGCATTTAACCACCAGCATCAGACATAGGTAATCTTATAGTAACTATTTTATCAATGGAGTGCTATCTTTCTTCTGTCTCTTACTCTGAGAGGTGTGTTTGTGTGTGCAAACTCATTTGGTGTTTTATAAACGACTTATCAGAATCTGTGTTACACACCAATTACATAAGCTCACATATAATAGGGAATGCAAGTACAGTATTGGTTTCATAATTAGTGGCAATTTACTGCTGCATTTTACATTGACTGCCAGCATATTTTGGTAGGACTTTGGCCACTGTTCAGTAGGTCTACCAACATAAAAATTCCACTTGAGCTGCAAACGCTGATTGTGTGGGCATGCATAGCTACATTAGTTGTTATATCATTTTCAGTCAGTTCTTACGGAATTCACTCAACTTTAAGCTGTTATATTCCATTTGGACAGTATTTGAGATACACCATTTCAACAAAAATGAGTTTATTCAACAATTTTACATGCACGTTTTCTAAGGATTTCTAAGATAACTGATTTTTATTGTTACAGGCGGTGAATGAAAAGCTCCAACACTGCACAGAGTTGACAGACCTGATGAGAAATCATTTGAATGAAAGGCATGCTTTGCGTTTGGAGTGGATGATAGTGATACTTATTACCATAGAGGTTTGTTTGCTACAATATGCTTGTGTGCAGTATATTTAAAAAAAATGAAAACTATTGATAGCAAAAATCTTCATAGTTGTCATTAGATAGGGCTATAAGCAACTTCAGAATATATTTAAGGGTAGCACCAACAATACTTAGCCCTCATATATTCTCTAGTAATCAACACATTAAAATGTTCTGTTGGTTAGCTATACTACAATATTGAGACAAGTATTAAATTGTCTCTGTTACAAGTGTTGCACAAACAGAGCAGGTTACCAGTTTGTGGTCAGTTTTATAGGCGGTACAAGTAGTAAGTGCAAGCACTCAAAATCAGGTTGATCCTTCAGAATAAATTCACACATTTCATGAAGGGATTTTATAAGGTATGTAATTTGCAGTAGCATGTGATTTTTTTCTGCTTACATGACAAGATGCTTGCCTACACTGGTTTTCATATAGAATTTCTGTGATGTAAATGAAGTACTCCTAAAATGGAAATGCACATTTATCTTGAACATCCTCTTCACCCATTGTTGCTATAGTAGTTACATCTCAGTGGCACTTTCTTCTCTTGCAGACCTGCAGAAGACCTTGCCTGTCTGCATTCTGCTGCTTTCAGCCTAAGCAGCAGAGCAACCCCTTAGTCTGATTTAAATAGCCTTTGCTAACAATTAGTTCTGACCTATGAACAAAGCAACTTTTCTTAACATATTGCTGAGCGTGGAGGAACAAAGAAAAGGGTAGACCCTGACCCCTTCTGACATGTTGTTGGGGGAATAGGGCTGTTAACCAAAATACTGTTTCCCAGTTTTGCGTTTTAGCTATTTAAAAACAGCCAAATGTTCTTTTGCCTCAGCATCTTCAAACCAATCTATTCAATGGTAAGCTAATGCCAGGACCTACAGGACTTCTGGAGAAAAGGTGGCCTATTTTTAATGAGCAATTTGGTACTGCTTCATTACTATTGAAGGCTTTAGAATTGTAGTCTGGTTTTGCTTTCCAACAGCATGATAGTATATAGATTACTCAGTTACATCCAGCAGTATTTTCAATTATTTTCCCTAACTCAACACTCTGTTCTTACTGAGTTGCTTTGGGGTTCATCCTCTGAATAATTGAATTTTGCCCCAAGCATTATGTCATTTCTTGTTGTTTTGACAATATAGGCAAAATTGTTCATAACCTGAAGGGATGATACCTAGTAACCTGTATTTATTTTGCAGGTCTTATTTGAACTCAGCAAACTGGTTTTCTGACAACCATGATGGACGACAATTATAACTGTGGAAGCAACTGCAACTACAATTTTGTTTGCTTAATTCTACACACTTCTGGAAATTCAACTAGCATAACAAATATATGCTATTTGCAGAAGTTGAATTTATTGTAGACGGGCTAAATTTTAAATCAATTGTGATTCTGAAAAATTATGCAAATCAATCCTTTCTAAGATGGTTGCATCATTTCAAAATACAAATGAGATCTTCTATCCAACATCTCTAATTTATCAAGAAAAAAATGCACTGAAGTTTGCTACATTTAGAAACATTGGTATAGAAGTAACTCTTTATGCATCAGTCAGCAAAATAAAAAGTTAAAGAAAAGTCACAGCTGAACTCTGGTCCAAACAGGAGTTTGAGGAATCACTTTAAAAGGGGGTTCAGGTATCCAGTAGCAGCAACATAGAAAAAGCATTACTACTTTGTGGTGTTAGTACATTAATTGCTCCTTGAAATGGCTGAACCTAGCCCATAAAATGCTTCAGGTAGCAAGTACACAGATAAGATAGAACCGATTGAGTCGTTAATATGGGTTCCTCTGCTTCAATTTAATCTTAGAGAACTTTGTAAGTAATGTTGTAGATACTTTCTTCAGTATTTTCATAAGACTGCTCCTTGAACAGGACCATGCTGCTAACATTCATGCTTGCATAAAATTCCCTACCTGCAAAAAGCTCACTGTCAAGAGCAGAGGCAGTCAGCCCAGTCCCCGTCCATTTTGTCCAACCTATGAAGGTACAGTACTTGTGTATGAAATTTTATCTGAACTGCTTCAAAACAGTTGAACTAGCAGAATATTTTGAATAATAATTTGTTTCCTAAATCATGTAAATAAACCAGTGAGTTTAAAGTGTTTAAAAGGATTCTAGTCACAAGTTTTGGTAGAAATTTGTGAAGTGGTAGCTGTGTTAGTCTGTACAAGCATATCAGAGAAAATAAAACAAGACTAAAATACGCTGTGGCACCTTTAAATACCAACTCCTGTATCTTGGTGGGTTTTTTCTGCTCTTATCCATTTTTCCTTTAACTACAAATATTTCATTCACATTCCATCTTATGTTGAACATATTTCATTTACATCAAAGCTTGATTTGTGTTAAAAATGAGGGTCCCACTTCTTTCTAAAAGTACACACCCATGTACTTTTCTTAGCTCCTATTGACACTGTTCCATTTTAATTTTCCAAACTTTTAATGACTTCAGAGCGATACATGAGCACTACTCACTTCCCAGAATGCTTGTGGGACCAGGAATATTTGAAAACTGGAGTGATCCAGCTTGGTCACCATATGGTCACCTATGTAGGAGATTCACCTGCTGGTAAAAGAGACTACAAGGTAACCCATGATGCAGTGCGTCTAGGTTGGGGAATGGTTGGGATGTAGCAAGAAGTATTTGTATTTGAGATTGCTGCATCTATGTATAGGTAGGTGGTGGTGCCCAGGGTGTATGTGTACGAGTGTGTTCGGGGCAACCTGGAAAGTTACGAAGACTGTTCAGTGCAGATAGCATGGGGCATAGGAACTGGTAGGTGATCCTTCTGCTAGTACACAAGAATTATTTTTTTAGCTTCATCTGTTTTCTTCAAAACTTGTGCTCTTTGAGTTGCATCACCCATGACTCCTCCAAAGTATCAAATATGCCTGCCGGTATAAAAGGCTGGAAATCCCTCTCAATGTGTGGCTATCACTATATAAATTCTAAACAGAAGGGAAAAGTCTTACAATCTGGAGTTCCATGAGGAGGAATGGTATGCGTATGGAAAAAAGTGAAACACAAATAATTCAACAGAATGGGATTAAGGTACAATTCAAAAGTAACAGCATTCAAAAAGAACTTGATAGGCTTGAGAACTGGGCTGAAAACAATGAAATTCAACAGGAGTAAGTTCAAAGTTCTACACATAGAGGCTGAAAATGGAGTTACCAGATAGGGATCTTGGAATTGTTGTAGATCACAAGCTGAATATGAGTCAACAGTGTGATATAGCTGCAAAAATGCTATTTTTAGACTATATTAACAGAAGTAGTCTCCAAAATTCATGAGGTACTAGTCAGCAACTCCTTGGACATGTGCCAATGTTACTTTAACGTTACCTGGCACTAAATTCCCTCCACCTCAGTCCTCTCCTTGTCCCTGCCTGAGTCTCCCAGACACAGGCAGCTCCAATTTGGGACTACTGAGTCTCTGAGCCTTTTTCCATGGAGTGCTGGTCCAGCAAAATATTACCTTTTTGCTGCAACCTGGAAGATCCACTCTAAAAGTGATCCGCAGAAAATGTTAAAAGGAGAGAGAAAAGCAGTGTGGCCTCTCCTGACTTAAGCTGCCTTTACTCTGTCCCCCTCCCTTCAATAAACATGCAAGTTATCAAATGAATTTTTATTTATTTTTCATAAGGGATATTAAAGATACAGTAAAACCCATACTTACGAGAAAAAAAGTCAGTTCCATAGGCTTTTGCTTAAATTGAATTTTTTTGTAACTTGAAACAAACCCTTAGGGATTTTTTTTTTGCGTAACTCAAAGCAAAACCATAGGAAAAATGAACTTTTTTATGTAAATCGAAGCAAAACCATAGGGAAATGAATGTTTACGTAACTCAAAGCAAACCCATAGGGAAAAGAATCTATGTAACTTGAAGCAAACCTATAGGAAATAGTGTAAATTGGGACATGGTTTTAGCATAAAATCATTATGTAAGTCGAATTTTATGTAACTCAAGGCATTTGTAAGTCATGGTTTTACTGTACATTGTTTACACAATACAGATAACTATTTATTTTTTATTTATTTATTTATAGTCATATTTGTATATGCCGCCCACTCAGGCAGAACCCGACTCAGGGCGGCATTACAACAATTCTGAAAATACATAAAAAACATAAAAACCTTATAAAAAACCCACATACACCCCATTTAAAACCCATATCCCACCCACCCATCCCACCTACTATACAAAAGGGAAGAAGAGAGAGTTCTTATTTTTATAAAAGCCAGCCGGCGGGAACCATAGTCCCGTTCGGGCCCCACACCTGCCCTGCCAGCCAGGTCTTTACTCCTTTCCTGAAGGGCAGCAGTTCACTTTGAAGTCTTATATCTATTGGCAGGAGGTTCCAGAGGGTTGGTGCGGACACGGAGAAGGCCCTCCTACGGGTGCTAGACAGATGTGCACCCCTAGTGGACGGCACCATTAGAGAGCCCCTCCGGTCCGCTCTGGTTGGACGGGCAGTCACTCGGGACGATGCGGTCTCTAAGGTATCCTGGCCCCCTGCCATATAGGGCTTTAAAGGTCAAAACCAGCACCTTAAATTGCACCCGGAGACAAACTGGTAACCAGTGCAGCTCCCGAAGCAGCGGTGAGGCATGGGCATATCGCCCACACCCCATCACCACCCGGGCCGCCGCATTCTGGACCAGCTGCAGCCTCCGAATGGTCGTCAAGGGCAGCCCCATGTAGAGCGCATTACAATAATCTAGTCGGGAAGTAACCAGAGCATGAGTGACCATAAGCAAGGAGCCCCGGTCCAGGAGTGTGCGCAGTTGGCGAATCACCCGAAGTTGGGCAAAAGCCCTCCTGGCCACAGCCGCCACTATGCACTATATACAACACTACTCAAAAAGATTCAGGAAAATCACCTTGGTTTCCCCCATGAACATAAATTAATCTACCTCACTAACTTATTCTGATAGTTTAGAAGAGAACAGAATTTCTTTCCTCCTTTTCTGGCTTGTTCTCTTCAGATTTTTCTCAGAATCTCTTCCAATTCTCCTCAGAAAGAGTTCAGAAAGTACCCCAGAATCTCTTCAAATTCACCTCAGAATCTCTTCAGATTCTCCTCAGAAAGTTTTTCTCAGCCTCTCTGAAAATTTACCTCAGCCAGTGTCCCTCAAGCTTTTTCTCCCTCAAGTTCCTCAAGTCCTTTCCCCCTCAAGTTCTCTTATTTTCTCTCAAGTTCTTATACCTCAAGTTCTCTTTCTTTCCAATTCTCCCCAGAAAAAAACCCTCCCCCCTTTACTTTTTATACCTCACCATCCCCCTCCTGCCTTATCTCATTTGCACAAGCCCCTCAGATACATCCCTGTATCCTTAATGCCTTCTGCCCAGCAACAGGGTGTTAAGAGTCCAGCACCTTCTTCTCTGCTATAAACATATAGAGATATAACAAAGTTTAACTAACATATGGACTTTTAACTACTTTTGGTGCAACTTGTGAGCCCATGGTAGGCTCTACCATGACACTAGTCCCCTTCTATTTGGCACTAGTCAGACCACATCTGGAGTACTTTATCCAGTTCTAGACACAATGCCCTAAGAAGGATTTAGGCAAACTGGAACAAGTTCCGAAGGGGAACAAGGATGATCTGGGAACTGGAAACCAAGCCCTATGAGGAAAGACCGAAAGTGGGCATGCTTAGTCTTGAGAAAAGGAGACTGAAGGGGGATATGATAGCACTCTTCAAATACTTGAAAGACAGTCATCAGGATATGTTCCCACTCATCTCAGAGTACAGAACACATAATAATGGGCTCAAGTTACAAAAAGCTAGATATAGGCTATAGTATCAGGAAAAACTTAATTGTTAGAGTATCAATTTTTCTAGTACAGTACTTCTGGTGTTTATAAAATGATTGTGAATCCCTTCAAATATGATGTATACATAATGTCAAGTAACTGTAACTTAGTTTGGGGAGCTATAAACTGGCACAAGGTTGATAAACTGGTTAACATTAGAAACATGAGACTTATTCTAAAAACATTTTAAGTAAGCTCACATCTGCTATGACTTTGTATTGGCCAAAAAGTTATCTCCCCGTTTTGTAGTAGTATTGTATAAGGATTTTTCTAAGTTTTCTGCAGATGTCCAATTATTCTACTGGAAACCCTGAAATAAATGTTAAGAATCTGTCCTTAGCACTTTCCCCAACATGTCACTTTGTAAAGTAGGAGACGTGCTTTACCTGTTAGAATGTCTAGTCCTCTATTTATGCAAGGCTGCCACGTAGGCCTGGGAAATGACTAGTATAGTCAGAGTAAGCAGTGCCTTGCTAGATGAACAAATGATCTCAACCAATACAATGCAGATATAAATTGGAATATAAACTATAATTTCTGGGAATGTCAAATCAAAACCGGTTAAAATTCATATTAAATCTCAGACTTGGGAGTGGAAGCACACAAATCTAGCAGTTTTTCATTTTCAGCAAACCAAGTAGCAACTATTATGTTCCTTTCTGAAGCTGAAATGTTTATGGAAAATCTGGTTTATTACCTTTTGGTCACCTTGCCATAATAATACCTGACATTAAAAAATGGCACTATAGTAAAGTCAGTACAAAAAGCTAGCAAATATAAACATTGCAGGTAAGAGAATGCTAGCAGAGAAATACACATGGCAAATCACATTGGCCAAAAACCCATCAAAGTTTTCACACTGGTGGTAAAATACTCCAGGTTAAGTCAATATCAGCATCTGCTATCACCATGTGACTTGGAGTATACCAGCAAATGTTTCTGCTAATCTTAATTACAGCAACTTGCTGCCAGGATTTATGCTGATTCTGTGTGGTCTTAGACAAGGTACATAGCTCCAAGACACAGTGAGAAGAAAGGAATTATGAGGTACTTTTGAATGTTTTACGCCTAGAAGGCAGCTCTAGAAATGGCTGTACTTAGCCAAAACTGACTCAACATATACTTTTAGCAAAAAGCAAAAAAAAAAAGTTTGTTTCACGTTTTTCTGAATAAAGCATACCACTGGTTCCCATATAACAAGAAAATGTAAGTTCTTCCAATTGGTTAAGCTGAAGAAAGATCGTAAGCTAAACATTAATGCAATATGGCAAAAAAGATAGCACCAACACAAGTGTCATAATACAGTACCACTCTATTCTCCTTTGGTCAGACTTTACCTGAAATACTGGGTCCAATTCTAAACACTACAGTACAAGAATACAGTACTGCACAATACTGGCAAGTTGGATCATGAGAAGAGCAGCCAAGATGGCGAAGAGTCTGGAAACTAAGCCATATGAGGAAAATGAGGTTATATTTAGTCTGCAAAAGACTCCGAGATGATAGAATTTTCATATATTTAAAAGGCTATACTGTAGAGATGGGTGTTATTTTCTGCAGCTCAAAAGGTAAAGGTTTCCCTTGCTCGAAAGCCAGTCGTATCCAATTCTAGGGTTCAATGCTCATCTCTGTTTCAAAGCTGAAGAGCCAGCATTGTCTGCTTCTGCAGACGTTTCCATTGTCATGTGGCAGGCATGACTAGACACCGGAGCGCACGGGACGCTGTTACCTTCCCACCAAAGTGTATTTAAATACCAAAGTGTATTTATCTACTTTCAATTTCTTGCTTTCAAACCGCTAGGTTGGCAGGAGCTGGGACAAAGACAGGAGCTCATTCCGTCCTGCAGTACTCTGGAATCGAACTGCTGATCTTCTGCCTCTCAGTCAACGTCTTAGCCACTTGAGCCACTGCAGTCCCATAGCTCAAAAGAAGACCTGAAATAATGGACTCAAATCACAAGAAAGGAGAGAACCAAGTATGCCAACGAACTTGCTAATAGTAAGAGCTGTTTGACAACAGACTGCTCATAAATGTGGTGACTTTGAAAGAAAACAAAATGTTAACTAGATTTCCTGCATCAATATGGGGTTGGGCTAGATGACCTCTGGATTAACTTTGAACTCTACAATTTTATACTTCTGTGAAAAGAATATTGAAAGACATTTATTATACAACCTTGAGGAGCATGCACTCTGATGTTACAAAAATCATGTTTTAGTCAATGTTTTTATTCTTGCAGATGTTGCAGAGGAACTGCTGGATCTAATGTATGACAGAGAATTGGGGCAATGTGCATCAACCCTAGAGGGTAAAATTGTTAACCTAAGTCTTGATGGGTGGAGTAATATCCACAATGATTCTGTTATATGTGCTCGAATAAAAGCAGAAGGGACTACTTCCTTGCAGAAACATGTCAGGAAATGCACACATATTTACAAGTGGCAGCAAAATCTATAGCATCATGTGAGAAATATATATCAAATGTTTAGTATGCAGTTTGTCAGACAATGCTGCAAATGAATCCAAGAGAAGAAATTTAGAAGAGCAGGAAGGGAAACTAATCACATATGGCAGCAGTGTTCAATTACAGTACCTCCTAGCCGAAGACAAAGTCATACTAAGTCCAAATCCGTATAAAGTCCAAACTTGTGGAACCAAGTTTGGAAGTTGTATGAGGTATCACTGTATTTTGAAGACAGTTTGTGAACAAGAGAAAATAGATGGCACTGTCATAGCCAAAACCCTTAACTTTGGGCTTAAGAGAAGTATTGAACATATGCTTAGCATCCTGAAACCCACTTCTGAAACATTAAACAAAATACAGAAAAACAGCTGTTTTCTTGTTGACAGTGCTGAAATTTAGAAGGATCTGATTTAGCATTTAAAAAAGAGCTGACAAAATTAAATTACAACCGTTAAAATGGGACAAGCAGTGTCTCCTTGCTCATTTCCTAATAAGTACTGTACAGTTAATATCCAGTACCAGTCAAACCTTTTAAATGATGAGGAAGACAAGTTAAATATGGCATGGGTATCTAGCAATCAACCATCTGTAATGCCAAATATAATAAACTTCTAAGCTAAGGGGGAACCATTCAAGAAACAGATGTTTGCTTGGGAAAACTTCCTTGCGTTCTGGTGTCTAGTCATGCCTGCCACATGACCACAGAAATGTCTGCAAACACAGACAGTGCTAGCTCTTTGGCTGTAAAAGGACACAACTGGCTTTTGAGAACAAGGGGAAAACCTCTACCTTTACTAGTGATGCTTTAAAGAAAGTCACACCAGTGAACTGGCGAGAGCCACTTAAGCTCTTGATTTTAAAGACTGCTGAAGTACTGTAATGATTTTAGTGTTAACAGCAGTAGCTTTGTCTTCTGGCACATAAAGAATATTTCTTTCCTTTTGACTCATTCATTCTAAACAGAAATCGTTTGAGACCAAGCAAAGCAGGAAAGCCTGTTTTTCCTTCCCAAATTATGAAAAAACAAGATAAAGATGAGTGAGTTTAAAAAGACAATATTTTAAGTTTTTCATGTGTTGGCAGGCTGATTATCTAACTTTTTTAAAATAAAAAATATATTTTGTTTGACCACATCAGTTAACAAATATGAATGTTTAAGCAAATAAATACCTATGCTATAATATTATTGTAGCTAAACACAATTATTTAAATTGTTAAGGCGATGATTATTTTTCTCCTTCAAATAAAAATGCAGAGAATTTGTCCAAATGAATGATTAACCTATTAAACTGATAGTTTACCTCACAATAATTTCAATTATCTATTATAGGTTTCTAATGATATAACCAAATCAGCAATTTTTTGATATGGTAAAACTAATATGGTAACATTTTATTCTAAAAATTAAACCTTCATTTGGTTGTAAATATTAAGATTATACCAGCAGGAATGACTCTTTCCTTAAAAACATAATTTAAATCCAGTCTTACTGACTAATGTTTTAAATCAAATTCACCCTGCCCATATCCATCTGGTTTATAATGAAATCAGTAGAACCACACTAGAGAAAAGCTAAATGGGTTTGAAGACCTTAGGTTCCAAACATTATCCGTCTCCCTGATATTAGCATTACTTTCCTTGTGACAGCTATTAAAGGCTGTCAAATCTTGAGAACTAAAACAGATTATGCACAACAAAACACGAAAAGTTAAATCCAAAAGGCTTTGTGTTTTGACCAGAGAATCGTTCCTGAAGTTGCCCAGAGTGGGAAAATATCCCAGATGGGCTGGATATAAACATAATAAATAAACTTCAATGTGTATGATAAAATTAGAAATCATGCTGCCCATAAACTTAATGTATCTCTCAAGATCATTTCTGTAATCACTGACCTCTCATGACCTAGGTTTTTGTATTGCTTTTTCAAAGTGGGAGGCAAACTTTTGGTCACTTCTGGTTTGCAGAAAAAAAATTTCAAAGTATGCTTTGAAGGGCTGCATTAAAGATAATAATTATTGGGGGAAGGAAGAATGGCTCAGAAAGTTTAATTATCGTTGTTGAACAAGAAATCTACTGAGAGTCAGTACATAAAGCCAGACTTAAAATAAAATCTTACTTAAACCAAGCCTATTTAAAAACAAAGGCTACAATTCTACATTATCTTATCTGGTAGTAACACACTAAACTCTGACGGCATTACTCCCAAGTAAAATATTCCACAATCTTTTCTTAACACCACTGATGTAAAAAGGAAAAAAATGAACATACATTGAACTGCAAAGAAAGTGTTGACATTTGAAACATGAGTTATACATATTATACAATCAAATATAGGAACAGCCCAAACAATGAAACAATTCCAAGTCTTCTGGGCACCTGTCCAAAATTTCAGGGTACAGTAGTTGGGTGACAGACTTATGCATGATAGATGCAATCCATACATAACTATGGCATTCCTCTAAAATGAAAGGATTTTCTGAACAAATACTGGACGAACCAATTACTGTTATCATTTTTATGACTTCTTTTCAAGTTCACATTAAAGTTCTATTACAGTACTCAATAATTTATCAACAGAAAACTGTTCAGATCAACATAAATTACAGATGATTACAACCTTGTGCTACTGATTTTTTACAAAGTGGAGAGTTTATTCTATTTCTATCATCTCAATATTTCAAGTATGAAACCAATAATTACTTAGGAACATAATCTTCTGCCACCGATTGTCACTACATTAGACAGATGTAAACACCAATATACTGTATGTACCAGTGGTGGGCTCCAAAAACTTTTACTACCACACTGTGGGCATGACCAGGGGAAAAGTCCTGCGTTGCATGCATCCAAATTAGGGCTACTTTATTTCAAAATTTGGATGGGCGGGACCAGCCACAATTTCTGCTGCCCACCACTGGTATGTACCCACCTAAAGTTACAGGTAATTCTACACAAACCATGACCTACGCATTTACATTACTGCATTCTATTTAAGTCAACCTTAAGGTCCTGTTTTCATTAAAGTTTAGCTTCACCTTCAGACCTCTTCTCAGTTTCAAAATCAACTGCTATATTCGAAATTTCACAGAAGTCGTCATCATCCTTCATTAACTGATTAGTCATCTGACCATATCAGGCTAAAATAAAATACATTAGGTAAAATATAATTACATAAGAGGGGGGGGAGATGTTAAAAGTAGGATGAAGTCATATACCTGCTATTTAACTTCTGAAACGACTCCTTAAAGATGCATTTTAGATTTTTTTTAAAGATATACTTTTAAAATCTGCAATCAAAACATCACACAAGAATAAAAGAGTAAATAAAACAGAACAGCAAATAAAAGACAAAAAAATGTCATGGAACCTTAAAGACTAACTCCTGTACTGTATTTAAATATGAGCTTAAAAGTTGTTTTTGTTCACTCTCTCCGATATATGCTTGCACAGCTACTACCGCTTCAAACATTATCATATACCAGAATTAACCTCCTCCATGGCACGCCCCTCTTCTCCAACTAATAAGCCTGCCTGTTTTTGTTTTGGCCACCTCGTGGCGATGATCCGTGTGCCTCCTCTTTTTAACAGAAGCCGCGAACAAGGCAAGGGAAGGTTTGGAAGAAGATGCCTCCCGTGCTTTCGCCCGCCGCAGCTTTCCATCATGGCTTCTACCCTGAAAGAGCGCACATCATCCCTCGCCCCTTTCCTTACGAGGGATCATCATCGTCGCCGCCGCCGGTGCGGCCTAGCAGCTGCTGCTTCCGGGCAGCCGCGGCGCACGCGGAGAGAAAACCCAGCCAGGCAAGAGAGACAAGGCGAGAGCGAGAGCGGCGGCGGGGGGGGGGGGGGGGAGGGGGTGGTGGCTCCTGCTGCCGCCACAGCGTTCGTCGCCGCCTACCCCTCCCCCCTCGTCTCTCCCTCTCCCCGGCGGGGGCTCTCCTCGCTACAGCCTCTCTGCTCCGCTCTCGGTCATGTGACCCTAACGTAACCGGACAGGAAAAGCCGCCGCCGCCGCCGCGTTGACTCCGTTGTTGGCGGCGGTGCTGCTGCTGCGCGCGGAAACGGCGGTCCTTCTCCCCCGCCCGCCCTCCCTCCTCCGGTAACGCAAGCCAGGTGAGCAAAGAGCCGTTTCCTCGCCACCGGGCAGAGTTTGGGAAGGGAGGGGGGCAGTTGGGAAGGCGTGTGTGCGGCGTGAACGGGGAAAGGCCAGAGTACCTTCTCTCACACCTCCTCCCCCCACCGCCGCCATTCCCCCCCACCCTCCGCTATTGTGCTAGTGGCGGCTGGGCTAGGCCAGGTCGAGACCCGGAGGAGAGGAAACGCCGCGAGACCCCGGGAAGGGTCTATAACCGACTAAGGCATTGCGAGGCAGGCAGGCGAATGTGGCCCTTTCCCTTTCTCCCCCCATCCCCGGGGGTGGGGTGTCGCCCAGCCAGGATCCGAGGGGAGCCACTCCGTCCTCAGCCGTAGTTGGTGTGGGTCTTTATAGGGGCCCTCCGTGCCCGCCCTGCCCTGCCTTGCCTGCCTTCTTTTCCTTCGCATTCGCCTAGTTGAGTAGCGGCCTTCCCCCCCCTCCCCCTTTATTTCTTTCTTTCTCTCACCACAGCCCGACCTAGGAGGAAGGGGGGAGGGGCGGGCGCCGCTGAGGCAGCGGAGCGGGAAAGGGAGGAGGAGGAGGGGGGAGGGAGCGAGAAAGCGTCAAGCGAAGGAAAGGCGGACGGGGGTGTGTGGGCGGCTCCGTCTGCGCGTCTCTCTCCTCAGCAGCCTCCTAGGCGGCCCTCCCTGGCGACAGCGGCGGTTTCCCGTCTCTCTCGCGCGCGCCTTAGGCGCCTCAGTCAGCCCGCTCGCGCTTGCCTACGTCACTCCGCGCCGCCGTCTGTCCTGTCCTGCGTAGGGCCCGCCCTCCTCCGCGCCGTGCGTGGGCGCGCACTTGGCGGCCTCGCGTCGTCGGCAGCAGGGGGCGGGGCTTGAGGCAGGCCTCTCACCGTCGCCAGACAGTGTGACTGGCGCCGCTTTGTTGCTATTTTTCCTCCCTCTTTTCCCCCCCTCTCCCGCGTGCAGGCCTTTAGCTCACGGGCAGCCAATAGGAAACGTCGGCGGCTGAGGCCTTCGCCGCTATTGGCTGATGCGGGCGTTCCGCTGGCGAGCGGCGCTTCGTGATTCCTCCCGAGCGAGCCCGAGGTTTCCCCGTAGGGCGGCCCAGCTTCGGTTCGTCAATCATCGTCAGTCACCCATCGGGCCGGGGCGCCCTTGGGAGGCAGGCGAGGAGGCCACGCCTCTCCCTCGGCCACCATTTCGGTCGGGTGGGATGGTGGGGCTCCTTTTCTGTTATGGCTGCGCGGCCAAGGACATGGCCTGCTTATGCCGCAGCCGCTTATAGGGTTCTTTCATTTACAGTACCTTTCTACTAGCTAGATAGTGCGGAGGGCAAAAATGTGTCTTAAGGGGTTCCAACTGCATACTGCGAAAACTTAGAGTGGAATAAATGAGATTTTTTTTTGAAACGGTAGCCGTGTCAGTCTGTGTTTCAAGCATATTATTATTTTTATTATTATTATATTTACATTTCTATACCGCTTTACTTCCCCTAAGGGAACTCAAAGCGGTTTACAGCATGTAAAATAAAAAATACCATCCAAAATACAGAAACAGTATACAAATCAAATTCAAACAAGATACAAAATCACAATTATAAGATAGTATATAAACATCAGTTAATCGCTACAAAAAGTACACAATATAAAAAATCAAAACGTCAAATACAAATCACAGAGTAACTATAAAAATATACCCAGCACAGTGCTCAGGGAGTAAACAAAACAAAGAAAAAAAGTTAACACTAAAATACACCAGTTAGTCTTTAAAGTGCCACAATGTTTTTTGTATCTTTGTTTTGTTCTCTGCTCTTAATAATGGAATGAATGGTGGTTTTGGCTTTATGAGAAATGGTGACACAGTTCTCTCTCTCTGAAAAAGAGACGCACAAACACACACACACCCCTCCGGAAACCCTCCAGATGTTGTTTCATTCGAAAATGGACGATTCTGCTCAGCTTTCCTTAAAAAGCAACATATCAGTTCACAGATTTATCAGATGGAAGCATGTGGGTTTTCAACTATCAGATTGGTTGAATGTCACTTGTTTAAAATCATAATGCCCTGGTCCCCCCCTGTGTTGACCCACAAGGCCTGTTTGTTTTTTCAAGTTAAGGCTGAAAATAATAGTTTAGAGGTTTAGGCTGAGCCTGAAGTTAGGAGTTCAATTCTCCCACTGTTTCTCCTGGGAAAGAAGTGCCAGCCTGTGTGCCCTTGCTTAAGCTGCACGGTCCCAGGATGTGACAAAGTGAAGGGAATGATGGACCACTTCTGTTTGCTACCTAGGAGATGCTGGGAAGAGTTGCCATAAGTCAGAAATGATAGCACACCACTCTTTAAAACACAGAAGATCAGCTGACATATATATTGCAGTCTTGATCATTTTTCCTGCGAATTGCAGGATATGTTGTGCATCATGAAGATTGCAACATGCAGGGCAGAGAAATTCCAAACATTTTATAGTGATACTTACATCTAGGCCTTTGAATTCTTAATGTTTGTTAGGACTAATCCTCCAAACCATTGCACAAAAATGAACACTTGAGTAACAAGGGTCATCATAAATAATTCTTGTACAAATACAAGACCTTTCTCATTCACTCTACACTTCTTGAGTCTTGTCTTTTGCACACCTCCATACTTGCTTCCTAAATGTGTTTTTAAGGTTGATAGCCTACAAGATATTTATTACATTTGTATACCACCCATCTGGGATATTTCCCTCTCTGGGAGGTATACAGACACATAAACAATAGCAACATAGTAAAGCAAAATAAAATAAACAACAAAATTAATACCCGATGGCATCTGAGAGCAAGCAAGCTTAAAACTGACCAGCTAAATTATTGTAAAAGGTATTGCTATTTTTAAAGGCTTCCTTGAAGTGGAAAGATTTAAGTTGTGTTTTTTTAATGCGCACCTCAACTGGTAGTGTATTCCAAAGCGATGGTACCACTACCGAGAAGGCTCTATTTCTAGTCATAGACTTTCTAGCCATTCTCAGGGTCAGCACCTGGAGCTGTGCAGATTGCAATGAGCAGGTATTGCTGGGAGTTGTTCTTAAGGGAGAGACACTCCAACAGAAACACAAGGGCTTTGAACAATTGGGGTATCCAGAGGATAGCAAACACATAATAAATTGCCAATTTGAATGTGTAGGTGGTCTACTACAGTAAAGGTATAAATATGGGAAATCAATTTTTTTTCAACTTTATTTGCATTGCAGATTTTAAAAGATGGATTTGGCCAACCATGGGCTTATTCTTCTGCAGCAACTCAATGCTCAGAGAGAGTTTGGTTTCCTGTGTGACTGTACAGTTGCTATTGGTGATGTCTACTTCAAGGCACACAAATCTGTCCTTGCTGCTTTTTCCAACTACTTCAAGATGCTGTTTGTTCATCAGAGCAGGTAATTATAAGTGACTTCTTTTTTTAAAAAAGTGTGCAGTTAAAGGAGATAAAGCAAAGTGAAAGAATTGCAGAGCATTAAACCAGCCTAATGTAAATTGCTATATCAATCACTCTTAAGTAACCTCCAGTTCAATTTATAACTTGGATTAAGTCATTTGGAATTTAAATCCTATTAATTTCAGTACTATGGATTGGAATTACTATGTCATTTTTAGTGGCTTACAGTAAAGATATTTATTTGGGCCTAAATTACAATCACTTTACAGCTTGCAATCCAATTTTTAAAATTCCTGTAGTAGAATAAACAAAGGCTGTTACTGCTGAAATGGTGTCATATACAGTACATGAAAAGGTGAGAAGATATGGCAGGTTCTGTTCCTCTTACTCCTGTGCCATCTGCAGTCCTGGCCCAAAAAAGCAAGATTCAGGGTGATGCTCCTTTTCTGCTGTTTAATCCTTTAGCTGTATGCATCATATTTCTCAGATATTTTTCAGAAATCAGTTTGCCACAAAAATGGCGTTAGAAAGGTGCTTCTTATGTCTGTACTTTTATTGGGTTTTTATAAGTGAATGAACAGTTGTATAGTCTACAGTGCTGAATTGCTACTGTTGCATATACAGAGTGTGCCAAAATGTATACATATTTTAAGAAAGAAAAAACTGAATTTTTTTTAATAGTACCCATGTTAGTCTGCGTTCAGGTATATCAGACAATAAACAAATCAAAACAAAAATGTAGCACTTTAAAGACTAACTGTTACATTTCAATGTGAGTTTCATGGATCAAATACACTTCATCAGACATGGAAATGAGGCTTCATGGCATCAATTTATATGCATCAGGTACAAAGGTACAGAGTGATTGGTTAGCATAACAGGTAAGCATACAAATCTATGTGGCTTCATACAATTGATAATGGCAGATTATCTTTGGTTGTTATTCAATTAGCTGTAAATACTCCTATTTTTCAAATGTAAAGAGCGGGAAGATACTATTTCAATTGCAAATATTGGGAAGAATTAAAATTGTAGTACTCAATATGTACCAGTCACAAAAAAATGACTACACAAATCAAGTTTGACTTCTGCAATTTCAAGAGCTGTTCAAAGTGGTTACCATCAGCATCCCAACACTTCTGATTACAGCAAACTACTGCTTGAGCAACATTGACCAATGTGTCCAGTCCACTTTGCATGCAAAATTTGCTGTTTTAAGAATGTGTCATATTCTTGTTCTGCTAACTCTTGTTTCACGTTCACATTCTTTGGTAGACTTCTGTTGCAAGCGTATAAACCGGTGTTTCCCAACCTTTGGTTTTTGGATTTTAATTCCCATAAGCCTAAGTCAATTCCCCAAAGGATTGATCAGCTGATGTACTGAGTTAGGCTTCTGGGAATTGAAGTCCCCCTTGGGTATGTGCCCCACGTTGGGAACCACTGATGTAAACTGTTCTAACATCATAGCAGAAGACTTGTTGCTGTGTGTGCAAGGTTTTCTAGATCTTCCCTTCTGCACATCACACACTATACCATGCATCTCAAACTTATCACGAATGCATGCAGTTGTTAGGCATGTTGGAGGTTATGTTGCATACTCACGCCTCTACAACATTCTCAAATTTCAAATCCCACTTCAAAATGGTCTTGCACTCCTCGAATGGCAACCATGCTTCCGCCATTTTCTTTGACTATCCTGCCTGACACATGGTGATGCTAGCATTCTTTCTTTTGAGTGAACATCATATTACACATTGCTACCATAATTTAATTCGAAAAGTAAGACAGATAACATCTCTTAAAATGTGTATACATGTTTGGCACCTTCTGTATAGAATGGTGTGGGCAAGACACCAGGATCTGGAGTCATGTTAACAGCCTCAGCATCCTCTAGGGGACATGCCAGCCTCCCCTGGTGGAGCAAGAACAGTGTCCAACCTTCCATTTTCTTCCCTTCCTTCCTTCCTTACCCCTTCTATTTTTTTCCAAAAAGTATACATCTCTACTCCCATTTCTGCTTTAGGAGTTCTGTTAGGTGACCCCCATAATGAAGTAAACTTTTTTTTTTGTGGGAAGGAAATATATGAAATCAAGGCCAAGTCTTAGTTTAATCACAGTTCACTCCAGAATTCAAACAAATAAGAACTATCTAAATATAAAAAGGCTCTGAAGACAATTTTTATGCATAAAAATCTGTGTGGTACCATAAAGTCATGGTTTCTGACCCAAGACCTTTTGTCAGCTATTTTCTATACCTTTTGTTCTCTGAAACTATTTTTCTTAAGAATTGTTTGTTACTCTGTTTCCTAAAATGAATACAAAATAGAACGATTACCATTTCCCCAAAAGTACTCCTTAATCAAATTATAATAAGATTCCACAGTAGTTTACTTATTGGTCATAATCATACTGTGAAAAATACAATGTGTAATAAAAATTGCACGAATGATTTTCACAGTCCTCTCTGGCTTTATGTTGTACGCTTGTGAGCACATCTGAGTGTTTGACCTGGGTGTGTCTGACCACATGACAAGAATGATTCTGTAATGAATGTAGACACTGTTTATGCAGCGTTTAATTTACACTGAATGAACCAACAAGATTCTGGTCATCATTGCTTTAATTTTTTTAATACAGTAGTTCAGTCTTCTCTGTTTCTGTTGAGAAGCAGTTCCCGTGGGTCTTACTTTTAAGTGAGTGTGTATAAGATTACAGCCTTGAATACATAGTAAAGGTATGCTTGAAAGCCAGTCGTATCTGACTCTAGGGTTCGGTGCTCATCTCCATTTACAGCCAAAGAGCCAGCGCTGTCTGCATCTGCATACGTTTCCATGGATATGTGGTAGGCATGCCTAGACACTGGAGTGCACGGAACGCTGTTTACCTTCCCACCAAAATGGTATCTATTTATCTACTTGCAGTTTCTTGCTTTCGAACTGGCAGAAGCTGGGACAGAGATGGGGCTCACTCCATCATGTAGTACTTGGGTCTCGAAATGCTGACCTGTCGACCTTCCATTCCTCAAGTTCAGCATCTTAACCACTAAGCCACCACAGTCCTTCTTGAATACATAGATTATTGTAATTTACCCTTTTCCAAATAATTTATTCTGTTTTTTCTTCCCCTAGTGAATGTGTCCGTTTGAAGGCAACTGACATACAGCCAGATATTTTCAGTTATCTCTTGCACTTGATGTACACGGGGAAGATGGCACCTCAGCTAATAGATCCAGTTAGATTAGAACAAGGAATAAAGTTTTTGCATGCCTACCCACTGATTCAGGAGGCCAGCCTGGCCAGCCAAGGAGCCTTTGCTCACCCTGAGCAAATTTTCCCACTGGCATCTTCATTATATGGTATTCAGATCGCAGATCATCAGTCAAGAAATCTCCCAAAGGCAGCCACAACAGCTGATAAACCTGTGCGAGAGCCAAGGCCGCAGCCATCAAGAGTAAACCCGGAGCAAGTGCCTGAAGCTTCCCAGTTGTCACAGTTACCACCACCAACTCTGCCTCCAGTGCCTCCGACAAATATGTCCACTTCTGACCCACAGCAATCTTCTTTGTCTCCAGAACTGGTACCAGCTGCTTCTCATCCATCTCCTCCAGGAGATGAAACCAACATGGAAGCCTCTTCCTCAGATGATCAGCCTGCTTCTCTCACAATAGCACACGTCAAGCCAAGCATTATGAAAAAGAACGGGAGCTTCCCCAAATACTATGCTTGTCACCTTTGCGGCCGACGGTTCAACTTGCGAAGTAGTTTACGTGAGCACCTCCAGATTCACACCGGAGTGCCCTTCATATCCAGCCAGCAAGGAGAAAGTAGCGTACCTTTGTCTCTTTGCAATAATGCTCCTGACAAAGAGGCAATGGAAGTGGCTGAAACTGGGATGATCAGTGATAGTGAGCTGCAGCAGATTTCAGATTCGCCCATTATCGATGGGCAGCAGCAAGCAGAAACACCTCCGCCCTCTGACATTGCTGACATAGACAACTTGGAGCAGGCAGATCAAGAAAGAGAAGTTAAAAGGCGAAAGTACGAGTGTTCCATTTGTGGGCGCAAATTTATACAGAAAAGCCATTGGAGAGAGCACATGTACATACATACTGGGAAGCCTTTTAAATGCAGCACCTGCGACAAAAGCTTCTGCCGGGCCAATCAAGCGGCTCGACATGTATGCCTAAACCAAAGCATGGATACCTATACTATGGTAGACAAACAGACTCTGGAGCTTTGTACTTTTGAGGAAGGCAACCAAATGGACAACATGTTGGTACAGACCAACAAACCATATAAATGCAACTTGTGTGACAAAACGTTCTCCACGCCTAACGAAGTTGTCAAACATTCGTGCCAAAGTCAAAACTCTGTCTTTACACTCGAAGAGGATAGATCCATTCTGCTAAGCGGCGGGGAGGCTGAAAACACAGAGAGTGATCACTCGGTCTTAGACTCTATCAAAAAAGAACAGGAAGCGGTTTTGTTAGACTGAGTGTAAACCCAAAACATTTTTTTAAGAAAACAGAAAATCTTTTTATAATTAATTTTTATTAAGCCTACCCTCCTCCCTTTCCCTCACCCATAACTACACTGACATGAAAAGAAGTCTGACCTTTCCCTCCCCAGAAAAGTATAAAATTAATAAAGGGTATTGTACAAAATTATAACAATTGATTTTAATATAGAAGAGAATGTGTAAGGGTAATTCGGCTAACTATGTTGTAGGGCTAAAATACCTCTGCAAAGATGCAGGCAAGTTTTTAAGACTGCCAAACTGTATGTATTAATGCATTGAGATGCATGATGGGGGAAAAGAATGGAAAAGAAACATAGGCATATTGAAGTACACTTATTTTACTTCTTAACAAATGGTCTTTTAGAGGAAAACTAGGTGCAGGTATGGAATTCTAGAAATTATATATCTATGATGCATATTCTTCACCTTGCAGAAGTTCTGAAATTCCCTTAATGAACCAGGCATATATTTTTAATGCACACAATTTTTGACAGGTGTTTGTTTCCAAGTAAAGTTGCTGATTTTATGTCCATTTAAGAAGTGTATTATTAAAGTTGTGTCTTCAAGCACACTGACTTGGTAAGAAGCCCCACTGACAGCAGTAGAGCCAACATTTCCAGGTATAAATGTATTTAGGGTCAGATGCAGTGGTGGGCTCCCAAAAAAATTATTACCACACTGTGGGCGTGGTATGGTGGGCGTGGCCAGGGGGAAGCCCTGCATTGCACCCAAATTAGGACTACTTTATTTCAAAATTAGGATGGGCAGGGCCAGCCAGAATTTCTGCTACCAGTTCTGGCAAACTTTTGCAAACCTATGGATGCCCACCACTGGTCAGATGTTACAAAAATAGCAGTAATTATGTGATGGCAATCTTTTTATATGCATAAAATGTTTGTTTGTGTGTCTGTGTACTTCAGGGAAATGCAGGTAAACATAGGCATGCACCCTTTCCAAACAAACTGGCCATGAGTTTTGAATAACAACAATTTTATGTCTGACAAACTGTTTGTTTGAACAGTATTTACGTTGGTCCAGGGTGTATGCATTTCCTTCCCTTACCAAATGGAAACTGTTGATGATAGTGGTGCAAAGGTATTGTCATCCCAAACAGGCAGGAAATCAGGTTTAAAAGAATTATACATGGTGAGCTCTATGCTACAAGTAGGGGTTTGACTCTTTCTAGAGTCACAGAAAGGAAAAACTCTTCTAGGTTACGGGATTAAAAAAACCACAAAATGTAACCTGAGTTTACCTGATAAACATGAATAACTTAAAGCAAAAGGAAACTGGCCTTTAAACATTTTTTTTAATTATTGGCATTGCCTTGTATCATAACAGAATCAGAAGAATATTTTTTTAAAAAAATTATCATGGTTGGTTTTCAAGAAACAGTGCACCATTCAGTGAGAAATGGTATGTTCTTTCTTTTACATTTATCTTAGACTCCAATCAGGCAACATATGCCAAAATTAAAAGGGACACATACTGGACAGTACAACTATAAATCAAGTTACTGATTTTTGGGGAAAAAATTATTATATAAATAGCTGGATATTTTCCAGTAGTACTAAAAAAAAACTTAGTTGAAGTGATATGTACTCAAGTTTCAGTTAGGTGAACATCATGCTTGAAATGCAGGCAGTGTTTTATTGTGGGGAGAGGGAGGCAGGTGGAACTGTTTTTGTATACATGTTTTATTTGAATATCCTATTTTGTGTCTAGTTATGTTCTCCAGTTTGTAAGTTTTTATACATTATTTCACAGAATAAAAAATGAAAATTTCTTTTTGGTCAAATCAAAAGGGATTGAATGTGAGCCAATTGTCTGTGCTATGTTCTACACTTGGGCTCAGGGTTTTCATCACAGCAGGGCATCTCTCAAAATATTGCACAGGTGCCTGGGTCCAGGAAAGCCCCTGCGCTCAAAAGTACTGCACATTAATGCACAACTAGCAAAGGCTTGTAGTAATCCCATATTCAGAGCTTTATTAAGAGGTAGGTTTGCCCTTGCTTGAAAGCCAGTCACATCCGATTCTAGGGTTCAGTTCTCATCTCTGTTTGTAGCCAAAGGTCCGGCGCTATTTGCGTCTGCAGATGTTTCCGTGGACATGTGGCAGTCATGCCTTGACACCGGAGTGCATGAAATGCTGTTTACCTTCCCACTGAAGTGGTACCTATTTATCTACTTGCAATTTGTTACTTTTGAACTACTAGGTTGGCAGGAGCTTGGACAGAGACAGGAGCTCACTCCGTCATGCAGCACTTGAGTCTCAAACTGCTGACCTGCCAACCTTCCAGTTGTCAAGTTCAGCATCTTAACCACTAACCCACTGCAGTCCCTTTATTAAGAGGAACATTTCCTCTAATAAAATGTATACAGAATATGACTTGTGACACAGGTCTTTGCTTGTACTATATTCAATCAAGAGGTAAGCATGTACTATGCTGTCTTAAATATCAAATGTATGATTATTTTGTCTCATTTTATCGGAAGTATTTCTGTACTAATTTATATGGACCCTAAAGCAGTTTGCAACACCATCATAAATGATAAACTCAACTTATAAAATACATATTTATAAGACATCTTGTAGAATTCAAACAACTGGGGAAAAGCTATGGTAAAAAGACGAAAACAAGTGGCCAATATTCTGTCACACTTTCACCTACACAATGGAAGTGGTGTAACTGGCAGTAAAAGATTGCTGTTAATTAAATACAGGTTGCCCCATATCTGAGGATATGTTCTGAGACTTACCATTGATATTTGAAACCATGGATAACAACCCTATATTTAGCACATATACCTGAGCCATAGAAGAGTGACAAGGGTTTCAAATACTGTGCCTCTATTGTACTGTCTGACAGTTACACAGACTGTTATCTAGTGTCCATCTCTGGTAATGCGACAGAAATGCATATGTATTATTTTTAGACCTGTGAATAACTGAAACCGTAGATACTGAATTCGGGAGTGATCCCTTTTTTGAATTATGATATGTGTGTGGAGTAAAACAAAGTCATGACATTCTGAAATTTAAAAGATAGCTCTTTAATTAGCAGCAGTCCATTGTCACTGCTGATGTCAGTTCTTTTGCACAGGAGGTCCTGTAACAAGACACTGGCCAGTAAGTGTCTAAAAATCCCAACACTGAGGTATTGAGAGGCTAAATCATTCAATCATTGTAGCCTTTAAACAAAAATCTATAGTATAGAGATTGTAGTTATCAGAAGTTAGAGCTCTATAAGTGGAAGGCATATCTGGCCACCATATTTTTAAAAGAGATGAGACAGATGCATGAGAGGATCCATGCATGGTGGAGGTAAGCTAGACATGGGGAAAGCCAATTTTAATAAATTCAGAACAATGATAGGTAAATCTCATGGCAGAAGGTCCTAACTGGAAGAGGAATCCAAGATGGGTGGGAGTTTCTGAATGCATAATTCCAACACAATAGAAAGCCAGCAAAGAAGACTAATGTGGCCCCACAGAAAGCTCACAGTGGAGCTAAGAACAAGGAAAAGGAAGGCCAGGCAACAAAAGCAGAGTGCAAACAAGTAGCAAAGAATTGCAGGGGATGGTGTTAGGAAGGCAAAAGCTGAGAATGAGCTACGGTAAGCAAGAGATGCAAAAGCAACAAAAAGCATTCCTCAGGTAGTATAGCAAAATATAAAGATCACAAGCTGTTCTTAATGTGTGTGGTTGGGCACCCCAACTTAGCCTGTTATTTTCCTCAGAATGTTGCTGGCAAAAACCTTCTGTTTGGTATTAAGGCAGTGGGTCCTGAAAGCGAGAGTTCGATCCAGGTAACTCCTAGGTATTTGGGGGTGATGCAATGTTCAAGCCTGGTGCCATTCCAAGTCACCTGCAACCTTCTTGATGCCTCACGGTTTTTCAAATGAAAGGCACAGAGTTGAGTTTTTAGGCAATTTGGCTTCAGCTGGTTATCCCTTTAATATATAGTAATTAAATTCAAAGCCTCAGTCAGTTTTTTCTCAACAGCCTCAAAGGTTGTGCACTGTGAAGCAATTGCCATGTCGTCGGCATAAAAGCTAGTGGCTTTCAGCAGTGGTTGAACATTAGTATACAGTATATGTTAAACAGTGTGGGGGGCTAGCGCACTGCCCTGTGAGAGGCCATTTCTTTGAATTCTCCATCACCAGAAGTAGTTTCATGCATTGGACTTTACTGAGATCAATAAACGGTGCTTATTATTTTCCTGGCAATAGGTGTTGCACTGTTTCTATAATAAACTGCTGAAGCAACGCATATACGTGACTGTGGTAGTCCCAAATTTCAGTCTTAGTCGTTTTTTCAAAATTATTTGTTGCTGTTGCAGAAAAAATAAACCTAAAAAACACACACTGTGGGAAGGTGAAATCTATCAAAAGCTGTCTGTTTGGAACATTTTGAAAGTGTTGACTCTACATAGGCAGAGACCCATAGATGTGAATGATTACAGCCTACAATAAAGAACTAGTATAATGAAAAATAGAGAAAATAAGGGGTGGGGGCATAAAATTCAATTACAGATGAGTTCATTAGAGAACATTTGAATAAGGAGATAATAGAATAATGTTACTACTAAATTCATTTAATATAATTACATCAAATTAATGAATTCAGTAAATATTCAAATCTCTGCGTGATTTTAGTTCATTCTGGTATGCAATCAAGTCTATTCAGGTTTTTACGGTGACCCTTTCCAGGTAGAGAATAAAGAGAAGTGGTTTACCATTCCCAACTTCTGGGGATGTCCTGTGTCAGAATCCTCTTACTCACAAGTAGCACTTCGGCCTCCTTGGATTGGGATCCCGCCTGATACTGCCTGCTCTTCTGGCCAAACATTCCAGGCTTTTTAAAGCTTGCCTTCTCACTCCTGATCTGGCTCTCAGTGGTGAGCAAGGTAGCTCATAGGAAATCAGTTAGTGTAGTTAAGGTAATGCTGAGCCAAGTAAACACTCCAGTCATCTCAGGTCTTTTAAAAGTACAGTATATTTTAATCAGAGTAAGTTACAGAAGAAAGTTCATCAGAAGTTTAGAAAGCATATCAAAATAAAGAAAGCTGCTTTTTGGGGAAAGCCCAGCAGGCCCCCTTCTGGCTTAAGCTTCTCCATTTCAAAATCCGTGGCGCTGGGAGTCCCTTGACGTGGCGCACTGACGTCAGCCTTGGCGCGACAAGGGACTCTCCCAGCGCCGCAGATTTTGAAATGGAGAAGCCTCGGAAAATTCCTCCAATGTGGTGATTCACATTGGAAAAGGCTTCTGAAGCGGTGGGACCGAGCGGAGGCTGCTCCGACGAACAGGAGCTAAGCCTGATCGCTGCCACCACCGTAGGTGACATATTCATACTTCAGGTGGTGGGAGGTGGTCCAGAGAGCCCGGGTTCTCAGCCTGGGTCGGATTAATGATATGTGTGGGACTAATTGGGCCCGCAGGCCATAGTTTGGGCACCGCTGCTCTAATTCATAACTTGCAACATCTTAGCTTAAAATATCTGCAAAGGAAGGCAAAAAGAATTTTTCTTTGAAATTTCCAATCTGCAAAAAGTGTGCTACATTCTGCCCTGATAGATCAAATCAGATGTGAAATGGGTGCATTTCTTAGAGTAATAGGTCTTACTGGTATAGTAAGTATGCTATAGTATGGGGTGTGTGTTAAAGGTAAAGGCCGCCCTTGCTCGAAAGCCAGTCATATCAGACTCTAGGGTTCGGTGCTCATTTCTGTTTATAGCCAAAGAGCCAGCAGCTGTCTGTGCCTGCAGACGTTTTCATGGACATGTGGCAGGCATGACTCAACACCAGACTGAACAGAACAGCTGTTTACCTCCCCACCGAAGTAGTTCCTATTAATCTGATTGCAATTTTTTGCTTTTGAACTGCTAGGTTGGCAGGAGCTGGGACAGAGACGGGAGCTCACTCCGGCATGCAGTACTCGGGAATCGGACTCGGACCTCCCAGTTGTCGTTTCAGCATCTTAATCACTTGAGCCACTGCAGGAGGGGGGTAGAGAGATGCTTTAAACTTCTTCTCCTTCCCTCCAACCCCCACCTCACCTGGGTGTCAGACAGGCAGTATCCAAGGGGGGAGTCACTCCCCTCCTCAGCTCCATAGCTGGTGTGGGTGGGTCTTATAAGGGCCCTTCATGCCCGCTCCTCCGTCTGCGTCTCCTCAGCAGCCTCCTTGGCGGCCCCTGGTGACAGCGGCGATTCCCATCTCTTGCGCGCCTTAGGCGCCTCAGCATGTTCTCTCGCTGTTCGCGCTGCCTACAATCACCGCGGTGCCCGTCCTGCATAGGGCATACCTGTCAAGTTTCGGGAAATTTCTGTCAAACCCCAGAATTTTACACTCTTTCCCGTCGTCATCTCGTATTAGTTAGACTGCAAATAGACTGGAGTTAGACTGGAAGCCAGCACAGGATAAGCATAGCTGTCCAGTTTCCCGTTTTGGCCAGGAAATTTGCCTTATTTGACAGAAATTTCCCAAAACTTGACAGGTATGTGCATAGGGTCCGCCCCCCTCCATGCCTTGCATGGACGCACACGTGGCATACCTGTCAACCCGCGGTTCCGAAAAAACAGGACCTGCACAGATCACTTGTGCGCAGGTCACTTTCCATGCATGCGTGGAAGCGCTACGCCACTTGCGCAGCCCCTACGCAAGCGGCGTAGCACTTCCACGCATGCATGGAAGGGTTTTACACTTGTGTAGAACCCTTCCACGCATGCGTGGAAAGTGTTTCCCCCCGCTGCCAAATTACGGGGGTTTTGCAGCGTGGGGCGGGTTATGACATCAATCGGCGTCAAATTCCGTGGTAATCCCGGCCAAATCGGGATGGTTGACAGGTATGACATGTGGTGGCCTCTCATGTTTACAATGGAGGGCGGGTCTTGAGTGAGGCCACACCCCGTCGTCCGACAATTGTGGTTGGTGCCGCTCTGTTGCCTTTCCCCCCCTCCTTCTCATCCCTTTCCTTCCTCACTCCCTCCCTCGTCCCTCCCTCCCCCTTCTTGGCCTTTAGCTCATGGTCAGCCAATAGCAAACCACTGTCTAGCATTTTCCTGAAATCATGGAGAATTGCCAGATAATGAACAACAACAAAAACATTGCCTAAGATAATGTGGACATCATTTCATGGTGTCTGTTCTATGAGGTGTTGTAGGTCCTCATAGAACCGGTCAACTGTGGCTTCGTCTGCACTAGTGGTCGGTCAACTACAGACCAATCAGCCTAACATCAATTCCAGGGAAATTCTAAAGCAGATTATAAAAATGGCCAATCTTCAATCACATTGAAAACAAAGCAGTAATAACTAGAAGCCAACATGGATTTGACAAGAACAAATCCTACCAGACTAATTTTTATCTCAGTTTTTTAAATTGGGTAACTTCCTTGGTAGACAGTGGGAATGTTGTAAGGTAAAGGTTTCCCTTGCTTGAAAGCCAGTCATATCCAACTCTAGGGTTCAGTGCTCATCTCTGTTTCAAAGCCGAAGAGCCAGCGTTGTCTGCTTCTGCAGATGTTTCTGTGATCATGTGGCAGGCATGACTAGACACTGGAGCACACGGAACGCTGTTACCTTCCCACTGAAGTGGCCTCTATTTATCTACTTGCAATTTCTTGCTTTCGAGCTAGGTTGGCAGGAGCTGGGACAAAGACAGGAGCTCATTCCGTCCTGCAGTACTTGGGAATCGAACTGCTGACCTTCCGCCTCCCAGTCAGCATCTTAGCGACTTGAGCCACTGCAGTCCGGGAATGTTGTAGATATAAGATATTTTGACTTCGGCAAAGTGTTTGACAAAATACCCCATGATATTCTGAATAGCAGGTAAACTAGGTGTGAGCTAGATAGAGCACCTGTCAGGTTGGATTCACAGTTGGTTACAGTATTGTACTCAGCAAATGATTATGAATGGATCCTTTTCAACCTGTAAGGGAGTAACAAGTGGTGTGCCAAAGGCTTAGTCCTGGGCCTGGTGCTCTTCTACATTTTCATTAATTACATGGTTGAGGGAGTGAAGGGAATACAGTACTTATCAAATTTACAGATGTTACAAAATTGGGTAGAATAGTTAATACCATGGAACATAATTCAAAAAGAGCTTTGGTAAGCAACTTGATAGGCTTGAACACTGGGCTGAAGACAACAGAATGAAATTTAACAGGGATGAGTGCAAAGTTCTACACCTATATGGAAAACACCAAAAGTGCAGTTAAAAGATGGGGGATACTTAACTCAGTGATACTATGAGCAAGAAGGATCTTGAAATTCTTGTAGCTCACAAGCTGATATAGTTGCAACAGTCTGATGTAGTTGCAAAAAAAGACCCATACTATTTTAGGCTGTATAGATGTATAGCCTCCAAAACCTGTGATGTACTAGTCTCCCTTTGTTCAACACTAGTTAGATCACCTCGAGAGTACTATGTCCAGTTCTAGACACCACACTTTAAGGATGCCAACAAACTGGAACAAGTTCAAAGGGGGAGGGGGCAACAAGGACGTTCAGAGGAATGGAAACCAAACTATGAAAAGATTGAAAGAACTAGGCATGTTTAGCCTTGAGAAAAGGAGGCAGAGTGGGGATATGGTAGCACTTTTCAAATAATTGAAAGAGTGGTAAATAGGGGCAGGGTCTTTTCTTGATTATTTCAGAGTGCAGGACACTCTTGGCTCAAATTACAGGCTAAATATCAGGGAAATCTTAACTGTTAGAGCAATCCAGCAATGGAATCAATTACCCGGGGAGGTGGTGAGCACTCCAACACTAGAGGCATTCAAAAGAAAACAGCAACCATCTGTCAGATCTGGTTTGATTCGAATTCCTGCATTGAGCAGGGGGGTGGATTTGATGGCCTCATAGGCTCCTTCCAACTCAATTATTGTATGATTCTAAATCATAGGTTTTCCTACTTTTCATATATTCAATCAATCAATCAATCACTTTATTATGGTCTACAACCAGCATAGTAAAATGAGAGGTAAATTTTTTAAAATTTAAATGCTTAGAATGTAGTTAAATATCATATATTATTTTAAAACATATCCTGATAAAATTTTTAAAAAATAAATGTTTAAAATGTAGATAAAATATATTATTTGAAAAACATATCCATTCAAAGTTAACAAATATAATAAAATCAGTTTTTTAAATTAGTACTGTGGTAACTGCTACTGCAATATATTCACGGTTTTGTGCCACTGAGGAGCCTGCCAGAATTGTTCTTCTAATCCTGATTGGTGTAGCAAAAAAACTTGGAGGTATTATGAGTAAATATGGGGTTTAATCTGAAAGTAGCCAGTAAGGGTAAGTGCTGTTGGATTAACCAGGATATTTGCAGGGCAGTGAAGATAAGCGTTTATCTTTGATATCCCTATAGAAAGGAAAGATGCATAAAACATATTATGTAGTTTCAGCTTCAGTAGTAACGATATATTAGTTTGACCCCATAATTGCCTTAAATTTATAATCATTGTTATTTAGCATTTGCAAGTTCCGAAAGGTGGGGGCAGTGATGCCATCTGGTATTACTGGAACTCCTGGCACACTAGGAGTCCGCAACAATTCTTTCTCCAAGGACGCTTCCTAGCTGAACTTGCCATTTAGTACAATGGTCCTTTCCGGACCTTGATATGGAGCCTCACTAATCTGCCTCCCCAGAACTTCTTACCCTAAACATATGTATCTCTTTTGGTACAAATTCCCTGGCCATCTGACACCAGGCATTCTTATCTGAAGTACGTCAGTGAAATATGAGAGAGATTCGTCATGTAACTGCAGTTCCTTTATTAGACACTAGGAGTGCTGATTCAAGGTATGGCCAGGTTTTATGATAAATACTAGCTGTAAAATAAAGGAGAGAGCCATCTCACTCTGACCCTCGTTTACACGTGTTGTTACCGCTGCAGTAGGCAGATCGCAACAAGCTTCTCCTGTATCACAGGGGCATAGGTATCCTTCAAAACCTTCCCTCCAAAACTACAGAAGGAAGAGCATGGCAATGGGCCAACATGAATGCTTTTCGATGGCTGGGTGTCTCAAGTTGTGTCAGATACTGAGCTGGGGAGAAGATGCATCTTCAGGCCTCTGGAGCTTGAAAAAGATGGAACTCTGGCTAGGTCATCATCATCATCATATCCTTCAACATGCAAAGGGATTAAAAAATAGTTCAAGATACAAAGTTATTGGTGCACATATGTATGTAGAGCACCTGACAAAATAAATGCAAAAGTGTCTGCTAATGCATCTCTTCCATGCCTGCTGAAGACTCATTAAATGACAACACTGCCAGTCTAGAAAATTCATGTATGGTTTCCACACTCTGCAGAGAGATTTTAAAAAGTTGAATTCAGAGCAGGGAAATAACTTGGTTGCAAAAAGCTTTTTATTATAAATTAATACCTTTTCTGAAGAACAAAGCACATTTATTCAAATAAATGTGCTTTAAACGCCACGCCAAAGCTCTCCTGGGCCCCCGCCATCGGCCCAGGATGGGAGCCACCTGTGGTCACCGGCCCCGCCTCCCTCCGGCCCTGCCTTGACCGGAGGGATAAAAAAAAAACGCCGCGCCGCAGCCGGGACGCCGCACCGAAGCTCTCCTGGGCCCCCGCCATCGGCCCAGGATGGGAGCCACCTGCGGTCACCGGCCCCGCCTCCCTCTGGCCCTGCCTTGACCGGAGGGATAAAAAGACGCCGCGCCGCAGCCGGGGAAGCCACGCCAAAGCTCTCCTGGGCCCCCGCCATCGGCCCAGGATGGGAGCCACCTGCGGTCACCGGCCCCGCCTCCCTCCGGCCCTGCCTTGACCGGAGGGATAAAAAGACGCCGCGCCGCAGCCGGGGACGCCACGCCAAAGCTCTCCTGGGCCCCCGCCATCGGCCCAGGATGGGAGCCACCTGTGGTCACCGGCCCCGCCTCCCTCCGGCCCTGCCTTGACCGGAGGGATAAAAAGACGCCGCGCCGCAGCCGGGGACGCCACGCCAAAGCTCTCCTGGGCCCCCGCCATCGGCCCAGGATGGGAGCCACCTGTGGTCACCGGCCCCGCCTCCCTCCGGCCCTGCCTTGACCGGAGGGATAAAAAAAACGCCGCGCCGCAGCCGGGACGCCGCGCCGAAGCTCTCCTGGGCCCCCGCCATCGGCCCAGGATGGGAGCCACCTGCGGTCACCGGCCCCGCCTCCCTCCGGCCCTGCCTTGACCGGAGGGATAAAAAGACGCCGCGTCGCAGCCGGGGACGCCACGCCAAAGCTCTCCTGGGCCCCCGCCATCGGCCCAGGATGGGAGCCACCTGTGGTCACCGGCCCCGCCTCCCTCCGGCCCTGCCTTGACCGGAGGGATAAAAAAAACGCTGTGCCGCAGCCGGGGACGCCACGCCAAAGCTCTCCTGGGCCCCCGCCATCGGCCCAGGATGGGAGCCACCTGTGGTCACCGGCCCCGCCTCCCTCCGGCCCTGCCTTGACCGGAGGGATAAAAAAAAACGCCGCGCCGCAGCCGGGGACGCCACGCCAAAGCTCTCCTGGGCCCCCGCCATCGGCCCAGGATGGGAGCCACCTGTGGTCACCGGCCCCGCCTCCCTCCGGCCCTGCCTTGACCGGAGGGATAAAAAAAACGCCGCGCCGCAGCCGGGACGCCGCGCCGAAGCTCTCCTGGGCCCCCGCCATCGGCCCAGGATGGGAGCCACCTGCGGTCACCGGCCCCGCCTCCCTCCGGCCCTGCCTTGACCGGAGGGATAAAAAGACGCCGCGCCGCAGCCGGGACGCCGCGCCGAAGCTCTCCTGGGCCCCCGCCATCGGCCCAGGATGGGAGCCACCTGCGGTCACCGGCCCCGCCTCCCTCCGGCCCTGCCTTGACCAGAGGGATAAAAAGACGCCGCGCCGCAGCCGGGGACGCCACGCCAAAGCTCTCCTGGGCCCCCGCCATCGGCCCAGGATGGGAGCCACCTGTGGTCACCGGCCCCGCCTCCCTCCGGCCCTGCCTTGACCGGAGGGATAAAAAAACGCCGCGCCGCAGCCGGGACGCCGCGCCGAAGCTCTCCTGGGCCCCCGCCATCGGCCCAGGATGGGAGCCACCTGCGGTCACCGGCCCCGCCTCCCTCCGGCCCTGCCTTGACCGGAGGGATAAAAAGACGCCGCGTCGCAGCCGGGGACGCCACGCCAAAGCTCTCCTGGGCCCCCGCCATCGGCCCAGGATGGGAGCCACCTGTGGTCACCGGCCCCGCCTCCCTCCGGCCCTGCCTTGACCGGAGGGATAAAAAAAAACGCCGTGCCGCAGCCGGGGACGCCACGCCAAAGCTCTCCTGGGCCCCCGCCATCGGCCCAGGATGGGAGCCACCTGTGGTCACCGGCCCCGCCTCCCTCCGGCCCTGCCTTGACCGGAGGGATAAAAAAAAACGCCGCGCCGCAGCCGGGACGCCGCACCGAAGCTCTCCTGGGCCCCCGCCATCGGCCCAGGATGGGAGCCACCTGCGGTCACCGGCCCCGCCTCCCTCCGGCCCTGCCTTGACCGGAGGGATAAAAAGACGCCGCGCCACAGCCGGGGACGCCACGCCAAAGCTCTCCTGGGCCCCCGCCATCGGCCCAGGATGGGAGCCACCTGCGGTCACCGGCCCCGCCTCCCTCCGGCCCTGCCTTGACCGGAGGGATAAAAAGACGCCACGCCGCAGCCGGGGATGCCACGCCAAAGCTCTCCTGGGCCCCCGCCATCGGCCCAGGATGGGAGCCACCTGCGGTCACCGGCCCCGCCTCCCTCCGGCCCTGCCTTGACCGGAGGGATAAAAAGACGCCGCGCTGCAGCCGGGACGCCGCGCCGAAGCTCTCCTGGGCCCCCGCCATCGGCCCAGGATGGGAGCCACCTGCGGTCACCGGCCCCGCCTCCCTCCGGCCCTGCCTTGACCGGAGGGATAAAAAGACACCGCGCCGCAGCCGGGGACGCCACGCCAAAGCTCTCCTGGGCCCCCGCCATCGGCCCAGGATGGGAGCCACCTGCGGCTCTCTCCCCGGGCCAAGTCGGTCAGGGGAGATGGGAGCGTTGGCGCAGCTGTGCCTTGTTCTCAGCGGGGACTTTGGAAGCTGCTGCCACCGAGACGCTGAAGCCGACACATCACCTCGGCTCTCTCCCCTGGTCTGTGGTGAGAGTGGGGGGGGGAGGGAGACAGAGGGACTGAGGCTGATGTTTGCCGCAGCTGGGGAAGTTGGGCTGGGCACTATATGGGATGTGAGCTGTGCTTCATCCCTTGGGGATTTTGTTAATATTGATTATTTTTGATGCTTTGTACTTTGTATTATGTGATGTATTGATATTGTGTTTTTCCCCTGAATTTCTTTTGATGTAATTGAACTGTATTATTATGTGTCATTGTATTATTATATTGTATTTATTGTCCGCCATGTAAACCGCCCTGAGTTGGGTTGCACCCGAGTGGGCGGTATATAAGCGCGAAAATTAAATTAAATTAAATTAAATTATATACTACCCAATTAGTGCAAGCACTAACATATAATAATATTGTATTAACACCTGCTTTGTTTTTCTTTCTTTGGCAATGTTCCTATTTTATTGTTACAGAGGTGTGGCCTTACTGAACGACAGAAACAGAATATCTTGTGATTCAAGCACTGGCTTCTTCTGCTGCCTCCTGCTATGTTGAGTGTATTGAGATAAGGCAGAACGAGGAAAATGGGTTTTATATCACAAACCAGAAGCCTTCAGATGGGCATTTTAATGAATTAAAAATAGCCATTAACTAAAGTTAACTACTGTATTTTCTGGCGTATAAGACTACTTTTTAACCCCGAAAAATCTGTGACAAAGTCGGGGGTCGTCTTATAGAACAGGTACATAACTGCAGCTTGTTTCCCCTTGCTTCATATGTCCTGCGCATATGGTGGTGGTGGTGGTGGTGGTGGTGGGTGCCGCGGCTGAGTCCCTGCTCTGTGCGGGGAGTATGAAGCAAGGGGAAGCAAGCTGCACACATCTTCCTGTACCTCGAGGAGAACGTGAGCGTGGATTGGCTCTCCACCAGAACCTGCCCATTCGACTCGGAGGGCTGCGCGTCTTCGGGTTGAGTGTGGGTTAATTTTTATTTGGTATGCATTGGAAGAGAGGTAGTCTTATACGGCAAGTATATTCCAAACTCTATATTTTAACTGGAAAAGTTGGGGGTCGTCTTATATGCCCAGTCGTCTTATACGCCGGAAAATAGTATTGTTTTTCAGAATAATTTCATTTTAATTCTAGTAACAATTTGTGGGCATTGGAACAGTAGTTAATATGTTAAAGTTGCTTTCCACCTTCTGACTACATTGACATCAATAATGCATTGTGGTCATAACTGAGTTATCTTACTTTCAAAGAGGATTGCACCCAGATCAGCATGTCAAGGATCGTGGTCTTAAGTCACAATTAATTTTATCTGGATCACCACCTATATCTTTAATTATTGTGTTTTTAGACAATGAATGTGATTATTGTTGTTCTCAAGGAATAGACTAGCTTTCTGCAGTGTAGTGATTTTCGCTGGCAAGTGCAATTTTTGCTAACTGGTAGCATAAAAAGATTCCCATGCATCCCATTGTCAATTAGGATATTACCGTATGTTTTAAATTCCCTTTTACTTTATCTTGCTGATGTTGTGTAGTTCTTTAAGAGTTTCATTGGCTGTTCAAATCGTGAAGCTTCTTCGTTGTTGTAAAGTTGCCAGGCCCTGCTCACCTCCTAGAACAGTGGTTCTCAACCTTTTCAAGCCACGGACAGGACCATGACCCCTCAGACAGTTGAGCTGGCTGGCTGGACTGGTGGTACCAGTTTACGACAGCCATGGATGCATTTTAATGAATTAAAAATAGCCATTAACTAGTTAACTAGTTGCTTTTCAGAATAATTTCATTTTAATTTTAGTAATACTGTAGCAATAATTTGTGGGCATTGGAACAGTAGTTATTGTTTAGTAAATTAGTAAAATATTACTTCTGCCTTGCTGAGTGGGGTCCACAATTGATGTTTGGCATATCTAAGTCTGTACATAAAAAGTATAAAAACCAAAGCTCCCCAAGCAAGATACTGTACTGAAAAACTCCTTTTAGTCATGTATGTCTCTTTATTTGAAGAAGTTACATATTTCTGAAAAAAAAGATTGAGGGGAATTGGATGACTATTTTTTTAAAGTCATTTTTCAAGTTATGATTGTGTTTTGTTATGTATATTATTTTTATATGGGTTTGTTGTTGTAATGTATTGCTTTTGTATTGAATGTTTTATATGATTATAAGCCACCCTGTGTGGTGCGTGCACCAAAAAGGCAGGGTAAAAATTCAAAAACAAACAAATAAGTAAGCAAACATAGTATGAAAAGTATCATAGGTAGTTGTAGGTTGAGCAGCTCCTGAAAAGGTGGATGCTCTAAAGCAGGGGTGCCCAAACTACAGCCCCCGATGCCAATTCATCCAGCCCATGGAAGTAAAATGCCCCATATGGGTGCATTTTACTTCCCCTTCTGGGAGCGACGAGGGCATTGGGGGCTGGATCTGGCCCATGGGCTGTAGTTTGGACACCCCTGGTTTAAGCAGAGAAAATGGCAGCCTAAAATCTATCTCATCCTGTTGCAAAATCACATGATTGGTCTGCTGAACCATGTGACCGGCCCACGGTCCAAAAAGTTTGGGCACCCCACTCTAAATCATATTTTACTTGCTTTTTGCTCTTGGTATACTATATAAAATTTCAGAATTAATTTTTGGTGTTTCATGCATTGTATTTTATCAAGATCAATAAACAGTGCTTATTATTTTCCAGGGCATAGGCATTGCACTGTTGCTATAATAAACTGTTGAAGCAACGCAAAGACAGGAACTGTGGTAGTCCCAAATTTCAGTCTTAATCTCCCCCTCCCCAAAAATTACTTGTTACTGTGGCAGATGAAATATACCTGAAAAACATACACTGGGAAGATGAAAACTATCAAAAGCTGTCAGTTTTGAATGTGGTGATTCTACATAGGCAGAGACTCATAGATGTGAATGATTAGAGACCACAGCAAAGAACTAGTATAATAAAAAAAATAGAGAAAATAGGGGGGCATAACATTCAATTACAGATGAGTTCATTAGAGAACATTTGAATAAGGAGATAATAGAATGTTACTACTAAATTCATTTAATATAATTACATCAAATTAATGAATTCAGTAAATATTCAAATTTCTGTGTGTGATTTTAGTTCATTCTGGTATGCAATCAAGTCTATTCAGATTTTTATGGTGATCCTTTCCAGGTAGAGAACAAAGAGAAGAGGTTTACCATTCCCATCTTCTAGAGATGCCATAAGACTATGCAGTTAATGCATGACTACACAGGTTGACCTTTCTTCTTGTAGGTACAGTAGGGAGTTGAACTTTCAACCTCTGACTTTTCAGCCATATCTCTTAACTCACTCAGCCATCTAGCCAGCTCATTCTGGATATGTTTGGTCCCATTTTTATGTTTACTTAACATTAGTTCAATTTCCAGTTCAAATTATGCTTGCTGCATTAGTAGTTCTAAACCTGTTGTCCTCATTATGCTTAGAACTTTCATCTGCCCAGAATTCCTGGGCCCTGAATATAATGGGAGGTTGAAGTCCAAAGCATTTGAATGGTCAAATGTGAGAGGCACAGCTCTACATGCAGTAATCCTCTAGGAAGTTGTTTGACCAACAGTTTACCAGATGACCATAGATTTGAAAATGTTAAAAGTAAAGGAAAGAGCAAATGAGGTCAGCATTCCCTGGCCTAGTCCAGTGTGTAGGTTGTTGTTGTTTTTTTAAAAAAAATGTGTTTTGGGTTGAAAGGATTTTTGCTGGAGGAACTCCACTGAATATAAATGTGATAGAAGGAAACGGACCAAATGGGAGGAAACATTACAGGATGTCAAAGACATCACTGATTCAATGCATTAAACAGTAAACACCAAGTGTAGGTCACAACAGTTGTAGCTTCCCACTTATATGAAATATAACAATAGCCCTTTGTGTCAATCCAATAAATTAACCATAGTCCACTAGTGTCCGTTTGCTGTTTCAGGGCAAATCACATTGTGAGCAAATAATTTTCTTCATGTAAAAATTATTGAAAACACCCTTCAGCAGCTTTTTATGAAAGCACAGCACAGGAGTTTACAGTAGTTAATTTTCGTTCGAATTGTTATGTTCTGTATGCCATCAATAAGTATTTAGTCAGCAATTTTGGTTCTTGTTTTAAACAGCAAAGCTCATTTTTAGGATAAATATATTGACTGAAATCCTGCTGCTTAGTGTAGCAAGTGACACTAGAATAAATCCATTGAATTGGTGAGGATTTTGTGAGTGAACTCCCCCCCCCCGATAATTACCATTGATTCAAATAAGTCTACTCTAGTTGCAACTTAACGACACTGAAGTAGTCACAACTAGAGTAGGCGTATTTGAATCAACAGACGTGATCCAGGAGTTGACTTATCAAACGTCCATTGATTCAGTGAGTTTACTCTAGTGCAGTGGTTCCTAACATGGGACTATGCCCAACTGGTGAACCTCAATTCCCAGAAGCCTAGGTAAGTACATTGGCTGATCAGTACTTTGGGGGAATTGTCTTAGGCTTTTGGGAATTGAAGTCCAAAAACGAAAGGTTGGGAAACACTGCTCTACTGTAACTTATCATGATAAACAGCAAAATTTCACCCACTGACATAAGGAAGCAATGGTAAGATGATGCTGTGAGATGGATAAAATCATCCCACTTTTAATCAATTATAAACTGTTCAGCAAATCATTATATTCACTTCTCTGGAGAGACTCTAAATAAATCAATATGCTTGGAAGCATATTCTACTATTTTTATGGAATTTATTCTAGGATAGTTGTATTTAGTACTTTAAAAAGGTACATAAGAACATAAGAACAGCCTTGCTGGAACAGGCCACAGCCCATCCAGTCCAGCATTCTGTCTCACACAGTGGCTCACCATTTCCTTCAGGGTATTCCCAAGGAGATGCCTTCACCTGCTTAGGATTCCCTGGAAATGGCATTGAGAGATATCCTGCCTATCTCTCCAACCCAGAGGTTGTCCTTAAGCATCCATAATTATAGCCATTGATACCCTTGTCCTCCATGAACTTGTCTACTCCTTTCTTAAATCTGTCAAGACTGACAGCTGTCACCACTTCTTCTGGCAGGGAGTTCCATAGACCAGTAATCCTCTGGGTGAAAAAGTACTTTCTCTTATTTGTTTCTACCACAAGGTACTAAAGTGTTTCTACCACAACCTTGCCTTAATCCACAAGTTCACATGTTCATTCTTGAAAGTTGCTCTAGGTGCAATTTAGCATCAAGCAAAGGAATCTCTCTGCTGCAGCATATCTGAAAATGTCTTTTTGTGTGTCCTTGGTATAAACTAAATACTTAATTTAACCTTCCCTTACACAGCTGGTGTATGTTGCCACTGGTTACAATTAGCAACAATACTGATGTTATCTTATGAATGCATCCCCTTTCTGGAAAGGAGAAAGCCAATCCCATGGCTAAATCCTAATCTGTTTAGGTGCACTTCCTAGCAATATGAATGCATGAAGACCACAACCTCATCTGGCCAGGTTATCCTGCTATGGTAATAGAGTGGACCTTACTGCCAGTGACTGAACGCCAAGGGTCAGGCAGCGGTTAACTAACCTGGCAACTCTGAGGACTAGTGGCCGTGGCAAAGTCCACAGGGAAGTGTGATGGTACCCAAGTGGATTAAATCCCACTTGAATCCATCTTGATGGAGGGCAGCAGCTTCATCAATACCGTCCTGGGGCCGAGGAGGACTCTGCGTGCCAAAAGGGCTCAGGACCAGAAAGTGACTCACAGAACTGGATCAATGGTATGGTTGACACACTGTAATGTGGAAGGCAGATGAAAGGCCACTGCATTATATTCGCAGGACAGTCTTCATGGCTGATCGCCATGATGATCGCCAATACTGTAATCAGAATCGGATATGGAACAAGAAGAAGAGAGACCACAAGTATTTTGAGGCCAAAGCAATATACTGTAATAAAGCTGTATCTGTGTATGTAGCAATTGTTCCTCAACTTCTAGACAGTGATATTTTACACTGTGACATCTAAGCTGCATTTAAACGATGTTTTAGATAACTTTACATATTTATTAACAGATATAAAGATTAGAAACAGGAGTGCTAACCATCAATTGAAAGTAAAAGTAACTGTTCAAGCTCCTGAAACCCAGGGTGGGGGGTGGGGATGTCTCAGGATTGTCAGAGGTGCCTTTCTCAGAATGATATCAGGAAGTAGAAGTCTGTTCTCACTGTTCAAAATCAACCAAATCTTCAGCTCAATTGTTGCCTTCTTCAAAAAGTGGTCCTTCCAAAGAGAAGACACGTCTTTTAAAACAAATAACTGCTGCAAGAGAAATAGGTAAAAAATAAAATAAAAATTATATCCTGAGCCTCCTAATAAACATGCAGCATTCTCACGCCTATAATGATGCAGCAAATGTATGACTAATACATAGCATTGCAACATCTTAGCTTAAAGTATCTGCAAGGGATGGTAAAAAGAAATTTTCTTTGAAATTTCCAACCTGCAAAAAGTGTGCTACATTCTGCCCTGTTTGATCAAAATCAGATACTGTATGTGAAATGGGTGCATTTTTAGAGTAGTAGGTCTTACTGGTATAGTAAGCACAGTATACTATAGTACTGTATAGATTTGGGGGGGGGGGAAGCTTTAAACTTTTTATTCCTCCCTCTCTAGTAAAGGTGAAGGTTGCCCTTGCTCAAAAGCCAATCGTAGTAGATTCACTCAGCACTGCAGTCCAAAAATATCTGAGCAGCTGTCTACCAGCCACAAAAGTAGCTGAAATTCTGTTGCTTAGCATAGTGAGTCACACTAAAGCTGCCCCACTGAATCAGAGGGGATTTGGAAAGTCATCTCTGTATGTTCCACTGATTGAAATGGGCCAACTCAAGTTGCAATTTAAATCACAAATATGGTAAGGTAAAGGCAAAGGTCACACTTGCTCAAAAGCCAGTCATATCTGACTCTAGGGTTCAGTGCTCATCTCTGTTTATAGCCAAAGAACCAGCGCTGTCTGCATTTGCAGACGTTTCTGTGGACATGTGGCAGGCATGACTAGACACCGGAGTGCACAGAACGGATGGCCATTTAAATCCATGGACCCTACAGAGGAGCTCTCCTGCCAACCTAGCAGTTCGAAAGCAAGAAATTGCAAGTAGATAAATAGGGACCACTTCGGTGGGAAAGTAACAGCATTCTGTGCACTCTGGTGTCTAGCCATGCCAGCCACATGACTATGGAAACGTCTGCAGAAGCAGACAGCGCTGGCTCTTCGGCTTAGAAACAGAGATGAGCACTGCACCCTAGAGTCGGATACGACTGGCTTTCGAGCAAGGGAAACCTTTACAGAGGAGCTAATTCAACAAATCCTCACTGATTCAATGGGCCTATTCTAGTGTGACTTACTATACCAAGCAACAGGATTTCAGCCAGTGTGTCTCCAATTTAAGATAAAGTCAATTCCCTCCTGAGCAATTTTATGTCTATGGTGACAATTCCTTTCATCATGGCTGGGGAATTCTTTCACATTGTAGTATGCTGCAAGACACTGCATGGGAATACAAATCTAAATATACAGTATCTACACTCACTTAGAGAAGGATTTCCATGACTCAGAATCTCCTTGATAGCACACAGTTATTATTACTGTATTAGATATGACCAAACAAGATTCTTGAAATCAAAGACAAAGGGAAAATCAATTGTACAAAGCAAAGCATTTGTACATGCAGTATAGTCATGCTTTCCCTCATTAACAAGCTTCCTAGTGAAGAACCTTATTAATCAGGACCATGTTAAATTCAAAGTGAATCAGATGCATTTTAAATTACTATATACAGTGTTTGGAGTTGAAATCTGAGAGTTTTATTTTTACTTCCCCCGGGATCAGATTAAGCTCCCCCCTTTTTTTGCAACTCTGAAATATTTGGCAGCACAGTAGTTCCGTTAGGAAGGACAATGCGTTCAGGTATGTCATCTAGCTGACAAAGTGGCATTGGAAAAGTTTATTATTCTGGATTCAAGCTAGTGCCAAGAATTATTCTAATAAAATAACACTTACATGAAACCTCAGGATTCAGCAGTCTTACAGGATGTGCAGTCTTGATTATTTACTTCTCCCTCTCCAGATCCTGTCGATGGGCTGTGGTCTTCTTTCCTCGTCATTTGTGTTTGTTGCTCTGTTAACTGTTCTTGGGTCTGAACTGGCTGCCTCAATTCATTGTCTTTGAGCTTTGGTTGGGTTAATTCAAGTGACTCTTTGGGGAGATCCTCTGAGACAATAACCTCCAGTTTAGGTCTCTGAGTCTCTCTAGAAACAGCTGCATCCTCCTCAGATTGAACCTTTGATTCACTATTTTCTTTTTGCAAGCTCTTCTCTTTGACAATCTCTTTTGTTGCTTCACTCAGCAATCCAGGGGGTTGCTTTAATATCGTTAAAGGAAATGGTTGTTCATCTACAGGTGACACAATTTTTACTGCTTTGGAATCAACAGATGTCTCACTGGATCCCAAACTTTTTCTATCCTCTGATTTCTCAGAATGTAAAGGTGTTTCTTCTGCTGTTTTCAAGGCTAATTGTTTCTCTGAGGGCTGTGTTGTACTTGATGCTTGGATTTCTTGACTTTTCTCTTCCTCACCTTTTACAACAGGCTGCTGACTAGTCTGTATACAAGGTTGAGTTTCAGATTTATCTACAACTACAGGATGTGATTCATTCTGTTCCTCTTCTGTTTCGTCTAATTGGTCAACAGCATTTTGGATGATTTTCAGTACAATTTTTGTACTCTGAGACTCTATAGTTACAGATTGAACAACATCTTTTTGAAATTCTATGTGTGTTAAAGTAGGACTTCTGTTTGGAGATATTTTCTTTTTTTTAGCTTCTGGACTAGTCTCCGATGTTTGATGTTTTGTTTCAGGGATGGAATGGAATACACATTTCTGAAGCAAATCGTCCTTGGTACTACTTACTGCTGGTGAAACTGTCTCTTCTACTGTTGAATCTACTTTCTCAGATATTATCTTATCAGCAGGACTTATAGCTCCACCTTCTGAATGAACATAGCTCACCTGCTGTACCATTTTGAAACCAGTTTCTTGTTGCTTCTCTGGTAAAGTCGGCAGGTTTTCGGTTGGAGTTTCTGTAAATGTGACATTTCCAGCAATGATCTGCTCTTCAATTGCAGCAGCTGTTACTGTTACAGTGGATTTATGAGCTTCACAACTTTGCACTTCAGGAATACCAGTGGTGACAACTTCTTGTTGCTCGGTGAAAATCTCTTGCTGTATTGGAGGTGCTGTACTGGAGTCAGCAACAGCTAATTCAATGGTTTCTGTTGATTTTGCTTTTCCCATTATTTGTACCTTCTCTAGCAGCCCTTCCTTTATCTGACAGCTGTCTGAAGCAGCTGTGGATTCCAAAACTGGAGGAATTGCTTCCAGGGCCAATTTGTTAGGACATGTTTCTGTTAGCACACTAATCCCATTTTTGCCAGCTTCACTGCTACTCAGTGTACTATCTCCTTTACTTTCCAGAAGAGCATTTGAAACAACACTGTCCAGGCATCTAGCTTCACTGCTACTCAGTGGAGTACTCTCTCCTTTACTTTCCAAAAGAGTATTTGAGACAACACTGTCCAGGCATCTAGCTTCACTGCTACTCAGTGGAGTACTATCTCCTTTACTTTCCAGAAGAGCATTTGAGACAACACTGTCCAGGCATCTAGCTTCACTGCTACTCAGATGAGTACTCTCTCCTTTATTTTCCAAAAGAGTATTTGAGACAACACTGTCCAGGCATCTAGCTTCACTGCTACTCAGTGGAGTACTATCTCCTTTACTTTCCAGAAGAGCATTTGAGACAACACTGTCCAGGCATCTAGCTTCACTGCTACTCAGTGTAGTACTATCTCCTTTACTTTCCAAAAGAGCATTTGAGACAACACTGTCCAGGCATCCAGCTTCACTGCTACTCAGTGGAGTACTATCTCCTTTACTTTCCAGAAGAGCATTTGAGACAACACTGTCCAGGCATCTAGAGTCTGAAGCAAGGATACTTCCTTCTACTATAGTTTCAGGTATTGCTATTTCTGTGGAATATGATTCAGTTGTTAGCTGTATTTCTCCATGCTCTTTTTTTGTAATATCCTCAGGAGCTTCAGTTTGCACAGTGTCCTCAGCTGCCTTAGTGTATTTGGATTCCAAACTCAATTCACTTTCCTTTCCACTCTGCAGGTGACCTTCAGATGAAATTGTGGCTGTGGATGTTAATGATTCTTCCTCAGTCTTGCTAGGAAGCATAGATATTTCCTTCTGAGTTATACTTTCCATAGCAGATTCTGATACCACAACTGCTACATCTTTCACACTTACTTTTTCTTTATTTTCTGGAGCTTCATCTTTAATTTGTTCTGGGATTTGCGACTTTGAAATAAGCCCAGCATCTCCCACAACTGCCTGAGTTAGATCCACAGTGTCCTCCTTGGATGTTGATTTTTCACCTAGTTCCCTTTCTTTAATTTCCTCAGTTACAGCTTGGACTGTTGATACCTCTTCTAAGGCAGGAGCTCCATCTTTCTCTTCACTTTTTGAAAGCTTTTCAGTAATCACCATATCACAGCTGTTTGATTCGAAGGAGATGGGAATTCCTGGAGACTCTATCGTGACTTTTCTCATAGATTCTTGCTCTGAAGCAATATCTATTGGAACTTCAGGTGAAACAGTTTCAGCACATGTTGCCAAACTCATAGCATCTTCTGCATCAGTCTGAGATACTATTTCTTTCTCTACTTTCTCCAAGATCTTCTTTTTTAGCTGCTGAGCAGTGACTTCTGCTTCCACCAGTTCTTTTGACTGTTCTGCAGGGCCTTCTTCATCCACCTTCTTTGCAGGATCCTTCGCATCCACCTTCGCATCCACCTTCTCTGCAAAAACTTCCACACAAGGTTTTACTTCTACCTTTTCTACAGACACCTCTGCTTCAGCTTTCTTTGTGGAGACCCCAGCTTCTGATTTTTCTAAGAAAGATTCCTCTTTTATCTCCTTTGCTAAGTGTTCCACATCTGTGTTGACAGGAGGCACTTCCACTTCACTCTTCTCCTTGGCAACCTCTATTCCTGCTGTTTCAACATGAGACTCTATAGGCACTGGTGCTACAGGAACATCTTTATCCAACTTTCCACCCATCTGATCTGATGAGGTCACCATCTCTGCAGTGATCGCTTCTATCTTTGCATCAAGTTTTTCTGTAGAAACCTCCAAGTCTACTTTTGAGGCCACCTCTTCAGTAGCAACCTCTACTTCTAACTTTGCATCTGAGGTCTCGGTTGTAGGTTCCACAGACACTATCACATCTGCCTCTTCAGTTTCTGATTTCACTGTAGGTTCCACTTCAATTTTTTCTGTGAGAGCTTCTAATTCTACTTCAGACTTTATTTTGACAACTTCTTCCACTTCTACAGCCAATGTTGTACACAACTCTTCTACAGAAACATTTGCTTCTGCCACTTGTACATGTTCCTTAGCATCTGGTTTTTCCAAGGTACACTCTGTCTTTGCCTCTGCATCCTTTACTTCTGGCTCCACTGTCAGGACCTCCTCCGTTCTTTGTATATGTGGTTTTCTTTCTACTTCTTCTAAATGTCCATTTGTTGTGATCTTATGACTATGATCTTCAGCCTTTGCATTTGGCTTGTGGACATCCACTTCCAGTTTTCTTGTCAGCATTTCTTTCTCCACAGTCTCAGCATGGACCTGTTCCTCTAGTTTAACCGAGAGTGATTCAAGTGTCATATTTTCCACAGAAATTTTGGTTTCCAAATTCTTTAGCTGGCTCTCAGGTTCTGTCTTCTTCTGAACAGGCATCTCTATTTCTATGCTTTGTATACAGGCTTCAGCTGCAACTTCCTCTGCACTTCTTATTTCAGTAGAAAGTTCAGCACCTTTGGCCAATATCAAATTATGGACTTTAATGTCATCATCCTTCACTGGAACATCAATGGTCTTGTCATCTTCAGATTTCTTGTCACTTGTCTGTTCTTCAATATTTTTTTCAGGTTCTTCCTCAAGGACAATTTTTTCAGTATGTAGAGACTCTATTAGAACTTTGGCATCTTCATTCTCCATAAGGGGCTTCTTTATCTCAATGATACTTTGATCTGCAAGTTCTGGTTTCAAGTCACACACAACACTCACAATTTTTTCTTCTTTTTGGAAGAGTTGAGGCTTCTCTTCACATGTTACCTTTTTAAATTCATCTAATTTTGCAATATTTTCTGTAATCATGACTATTGGTGCTGCTTCAGAATTAATTTTGACTTTCTGTACTGTGTCAGCAGTACCATATTCTCCACTGTCCACTTCTTTCAACACCTGTTGCTTTTCAATTGTGTCATCAACTTTTACTTTTTGCTCTTCTTTAGGTGTTACTGCAAAAATGACAAATTCTTTGTCATCTTCAGATTTCTTGTCACTTGTTTGTTCCTCAATAGTTTTTTCAGGTTCTTCCTCAATGTGTTGTTCAGTTTTGGGATGCTCAAGTTCATCAATTCTATTCAAGCTACTTGTTATTTCTGCACTTTCATTCACTTCCATACACACATCCATGTGCTGCTCTAATATTTCCTTGAGACCACTTTCTTTAACTTCAGCTTGACCTTCATCGCTTTTTATGCCCCCATCAATTTTGGTTTCAGTCTTTCTTGCTTCTTCTTTCTTTAAGGACGTTTCAGACAATTCAACTCCTTGAACTTCAACAGCAGGTTTTTCCCCTGACACTGGCTGAATTTCTACTTCTGCCATGTATTCACTAATTATGGGTACTTCATCTGCCACTTTAACTCTTTCAACAACCTCTTGCAAAATTTCTTGTGTTTTTTTATTTAATTCTTCTAAATCCTGTTGGGTTTCCTCGAACTCTTGTACAGGTGTGGCTATTTTTGTGGTATCAGGAGACTCAGATAGCCTTGAAACTGCTGAAACCATTTCAGTTGTCTCTTCAGCACAGGACACCTCTATTCCTTCTTCAACTCCTGATGGCTCTTCTCGAGCTGTAATGGCTTCTGATGTCAGCTCACTAACTATGGTGTCACCACTAATATCCTTCTTAATTTCTGGCATGGGTTTAGTGTCCACCACAGTTTCTTTAACAACTTCAGTTTCAGAAATATTGTCAGTGTCTCTTCCTTTATCTTCAATGGCCTCAGTAACAACAGCAGAGATCCAAGATGGAGACCGCTCTTCAATACTGGTAACGGCTCTCTCCCCTTCTACCACTGTCACAGTAACTGCATGAACTAGTTCTTCATCAGACTGTTTATCTGTAGTATCCACTGGCTTTTCCTTTTCCTGATCTAAACTCTTCTCAATTATATCATCTTGCTTTACCATTTGGGCTTCAAATTTCTCTTGTTCAGCAGCCTCATACTCAGATAAAGGAACTACAGCTGGGACATCAGAGTCCTCTTCATTGGTTTCTGCCATTTCTTCTCCAATTTCCTGAACAGGAGCATGTTCTGATACTCCATTTGATTTTTTCTTCCTACGGCCAGGCATTAATTTTTTAAATGAAACCCAGGATTCTTCTTTCCCAGAATCTGCATCAGAAGTAGAATGTTCCAAGTTGAGAACTCTGGCAGATTCTTCACTTCTCTCTTCTGCCTTTGGCTTAGACTTTTTTCTCGAAGTTACTAATCTTTTAAAGGACTCCCATGTTGAAGCTCCCTCACCTTCGGATGGGCTTCCAATCTGATCTGATGATGAACTTCCTTGTTGTTGATCACTTTCCTGTGAGCTAGTTAAAGTCACCTCTGGCTCCACTCCTTTATTTGGCTCACCTTCGTCTATCTTTTGTCCTTCCTGAGCTAGCCTGTGACCTACTTCTTCATCAGAGGATGATTTCCTGCTTCTTTTTTTAGATGAACCTACACAAATTAAGGCTTCCCAAGACACAGAAGTATCAACCTTTTTCTTTGGCTCCTCTGTGCTTTTTTCTAATTTCTGTTCCTCACCATTTTCTTTAGTATCTTCCTGTTCTTCACTAGGTGCACTTTCTGTTGAAGACAAGTTAGCATTCTTTGCCTTATCAAGTTCATCTTCTTTATCACTTTCTGAAGGCCTTCTAACACGTTTCTTGGGAGTTACCATTTTCTTAAATGATGCCCAAGGTTTAACACTTTCTCTTTTCTTCTCCACATCAAAAGTAGATCCATCTTCAGTTTCAGTGATTTGTGCACCATCTGCTTTTTCTACAGAGTCAGTTAAATCTTCAGGGGAAGAAGCAGAACTTTCTGCTCTTGGTTCTTCTGGACTTTCTGCAGAATCAGAGAATTGCTGCATTTGTTCTCCTGCCTCCCCTGGTTTAACTTCTTCTTTTTTACCTTTCTGTTTCTTTCCTGACAACTTCTTTAAGCTAGAAGTTGTAAAAAGCTTTTTTAAGGGACTGCCATGTATCTTGGCTCTTTCTTGAGATGAAAGAAGTTCAACTTCATTTGTTATGGCTTCTGGAAGTTTAGATGTTGCTGAACTTACACTGCTTGGTTCTATTTGCTTGGGATGCTCACTGACCTCTTCAGGTGAGGTTTCTTTTCTTGTTTGCTTTTCATCAATAGGCTGCTCTCTCTGAATCTCAGCCTCTGCTTCAACTAATTGCTCAAGAACAAGTTCTTCCTTTTGGATTTTTTTTGGTTCTTCCATCTCCCCAATGGTGCTTGAATCAATGCTTATCTCCATGGGTTTTTCATTAAAAATATCTGTCTCAGCAGGAGTTTTTGGTTCATAGTTCTCAACTTCAACTATTTCAAAAGGTTCTTCAACTTTTTCTAATGCTGTTGGAGAAATTATGTCATATTGGTCTATATTTTCTTCAGCTACTTCACTTCTCAACAGAGCTATTGGTTTAGGTTTTTCCTCAGATGGTGCCAGAGTACTTTGTTGCTGGTCCATCAGACACTCATGTGTATGTGTTGATACTGCCTTTAAAATTAAGTCAATCTTTTCCTTTAAACCCATCTGTAATTGTTTCATATCATATTCTGCAAAGTCTTCTGTTGATATCTGTTTATGGGAAATGGCAATTTCTTCATATGTGTATGTTGAGGCATCTAGCATTTTTGTTTTTTCTTTTTCCATTCCTTCTCTATCTTCTTCTGCACTACTAAGTTCTACAGAAATTCCTTCCTGGTCTTGTTCTGGTATGGTTTTCTCTTTTTCTAATTCAGCAGTGGTTTCTTCTACTGTTTCTTTTTCTTGTTCTTCTTTTTCTTCCTCAACAGCTTGCTCTACTTTTTCTTCCTCAAAAGCCTGCTCTTCTTTTTCTTTCTCAACAGCTTGCTCTTCTTTTTCTTTCTCAACAGCTTGCTCTTCTCTTTCTTCCTCAAAAACTTGCTCTACTTTTTCTTCCTCAAAAACTTGCTCTACTTTTTCTTCCTCAAAAACTTGCTCTTCTTTTTCTTCCTCAACTGCCTGCTCTTCTTTTTCTTCCTCAATAGCCTGCTCTTCTTTTTCTTCCTCAATAGCCTGCTCTTCTTTTTCTTCTTCAATAGCTTGCTCTTCTTTTTCTTCCTCAATAGCTTGCTCTTCTTTTTCTTCCTCAACAGCCTGCTCTTCTCTTTCTTCCTCAATAGCCTGCTCTTCTTTTTCTTCCTCAATAGCCTGCTCTTCTTTTTCTTCCTCAATAGCCTGCTGTTCTTTTTCTTTCTCAATAGCTTGCTGTTCTTTTTCTTTCTCAATAGCTTGCTGTTCTTTTTCTTTCTCAATAGCTTGCTGTTCTTTTTCTTCCTCAATAGCCTGTTCTTCTTTTTCTTCCTCAATAGCCTGCTCTTCTTTTTCTTCCTCAATAGCCTGCTCTTCTTTTTCTTCCTCAATAGCCTGCTCTTCTTTTTCTTCCTCAATAGCTTGCTCTTCTTTTTCTTCCTCAATAGCTTGCTGTTCTTTAGGTTTCCGGAAACTTGTCTTCTTTTTAAACCCAGCCCACCCTTGGGTAAAGAACTTTTTAAAAGGCGACGCTGTTTCAGTAGTTATTGGGCTTGTTGGAGACTCTGATGATTTGCTATCATCATTTGTAACTTCTTCCTGCTTGTCTTCTACTTCATCAAGGCTTTCTGTTACCTTTTCAGGCAAAGATTCTTCTTCCCTCTGGTCCACCTGAATTTCTTCTTCTGACTTTTCTACAGGATGGGGCATCTCATTTTGTGCTCCTTCATCCATTGTTTCTTTCTTAACTTCTTTACAGTCTCCAGCTCCACTTGAGTCATCTGTTTTTACATTCAACAGTTGAACAGGTTCTACTTTCACAGTCTTATCCTTACTAAGAGTAAACTTAAATCCAACTAACTTAAAAACTTTTTTAAATCCAACCATATTTGATGAAGATTCACTAGGTTGTTCCTGCTCCTTTGTTTTGTCTTCTAATGACAGTGACAGTTTATCAACATCTTGGGTGTCCTTATGTTCATCATCTACATTAGTTTTATCAGATGAATCTGATGATGTGATCTCCATATTTTCAACAGATGTTTCTTTCAGCATTGCAGTTTCTATTTGTCCAACTGTAAAAGAGACAAAAATGATTTTAAAAATTATTAATTCCACTATAAACAATTCTAAAAAACATTCCTCGTGTGGACAAGAAAAAGAGTCCCACTCACTCTGTCATGGAAATGCCATTCCATGAGGATACCATTATTGAAAACAGAGGTTTTCTGAAAGTTAAAAGTTGGGTAAAGGTTTTTAATGGTTTAGAATGCCATATTATTAGGGTTTACTGTTTAGAGATTGGAATGTGCTTACAGGGTCAACTTTAGGTTACAGTACCACATTCTCTGTTTAACCCATATAGGGCAGAGGCAGTGACAATGTAATTGTCTTATCACTGAGGAGATAGGGAGGAAGATTTTGAGACTCCTTAGGTGCAGAGATTTCATTGGTGATAAACTAAAGGAGAAAGGTATCCCTCTGTTTCTTCCTATTGGTAGATATTAATGTGTAAGACAGGAGGATGGAAAAGACAGGGAATGAATGTGACAGGAAAACCAGGTTTTGCTACAAGTTAAAAACAAGCCTCTGATTGGGAGCATGATAAGGAGAGAGGCAAGAGAGAGATAAAAGGGAGGAAGCAAGCAATAGGGGAGAGAGAGGAGAGATGATGAAGAGATAAAGACGAATCAAAACAGAAGCAACAACAGAAGAAAAAGTGCAGGAGAGAAAGCAGAGATTCTCTACAACAAAGAGCAGAAGTATGTAGGTTTGCCAGGACTTAGAACAGTTAGGTTATATTTATGTTTGGGGTAAAGCAAGTACCTGTAAGTTCCTGGGAGGAAGAGGTTTATAGAATGTGTTGTGAACTTTTGTAACTTTTTAAAGCAGTATGAGGAACATTTGCCTAATCTTCAATAAAGAACAGTTTGTTTTTAACACCAGATGTGATTATTGAAAAGGGTCTTAACAAAGAGTGGGTGCCAGGCTTTAGGCCATTGCTAGGGAAGTAAAATGCTTCCTGTACCCTCTTCTGAGATCACTCTAAAGCCGAAGATCTTGGGCAGCTGTGGGAGTCAGCTGGTAGTCCAAGCAGACTTCTCTGTGAGTCTTGGGAAGACCTGTGCTGGTCCTGGAGTATATAGAGTAGATAAGATCTGGCCTGAGACTCAATATCAAGAAAACCAAGATAATGGCAACAGGCCCAATCAGTTCCTGGAAAATAGACGGGGAAGAGGTAGAAGCAGTGACAGATTTTACTTTCTTAGGATCAAAGATCACTGCAGATGGGGATTGTAGCCATGAAATAAAAAGGCGACTGATTCTTGGGAGACAAGCGATGAGAAACCTGGGGAACATAGTGAAAAGCAGAGAAATCACATTGCAAACAAAAATTAGAAGTCAAAGCAATGGTTTTCCCAGTAGTAATGTATGGATGTGAGAGCTGGACAATTAGGAAGGCTGAACGCAGAAGAATAGATGCCTTTGAAATGTGGTATTGGAGGAGGGTTTTGAGAGTCCCCTGGACAGCGAGGAGAACAAATAGGTCAATCTTAGAAGAAATTAACCCTGACTGCTCATTGGAGGGTCAAATAGTGAAGATGAAGCTAAAATACTTTGGACATCAAATGAGAAGGGAGGACTCACTTGAGAAGGCATTGATGTTGGGAAAGGTGGAGGGCAAAAGAAGAAGGGGGAGGCCAAGGATGAGATGGCTAGATGGTATTGTAGACACAATGGGCACAGAGCTGGGAGGGCTGAGGGGGATGGTGGAGGACAGAGGCGCCTGGAGGAAAAGGAAAATGGTCCATGGGGTCGCAAAGGGTCGGAGTCGACTGTGCGACTGAACAACAAGATCTGGCCAGGTTGTGGGAGGAACCAAGGCAAGGAGTCCTGTTTGGCAGGGGTGAGGGCCTGGTGTGGGGAGGGCTAGGTACTCTTATGAGGGAGTGGACCCCTGATTCCCCCCCCCCCCCAGATAAAAATACTTTACTAGAGTTCATAACTCTAGTCACATTGGATCCTGATAGTCTACTTTAAACATATAAGTCAAATGGGTTTGTAACTACATACTGTAATTGATAACAGTATCAGAGAGTTAACCTAGTATGGAACAGGTACATTACACAGTCAGCTGCTATTCAAATACTGAATGGGTATTAGGGCTATGCTGCTAAATTCCTCCCAACATCATGCAGCTTCCCCATACCCTGACTGAGTGTGGTCTTCTGCAATGGAGATCAATGCATACAGTATATCAAAACCCTTTTCAAACTGGAATTATGCATTTTCAAGTTTCAATTCTGAATGGGGACCCTATGGGCACAGCGGTCTATGTATATACACTTCCCCAGTCTAGAACATTCAGGTTAATAATTGGGATGGAGATGATGAAACTGTGATCAATCTGATGCCTGACTTGATCAATCTGATGCCTCATAGTTAGACCTCAGTTTGTACAGTATTAGGGAAATACCAGGCTTTACCCTCCCACATCTCACTAGCATCTTTCTGTATGCTCCAGCATCTACCAAGCCAGCGGTGAGTGGTTATTAGAAACCTTTCAGTGACAGTAGTAGCTCGGTAGAACAGTCTTTGAATAGAGCATATGAAACAAATTCTCCCTACTATAACCTTCTGGAATGGCTGCTGCAGCCATGTAGCAGTTGAAGAAGGAGCTACTAGAGATAGTCTTCCAGCAAAACTGATGAAACAGCCCTGTCTCCAATCCCATAAATACCATGGAAATGGAAAGGCAGAGAAAGGTGTGTAAGCAAAGAAAAAGGGAGGGAAGGACACCATTCAAATATTGACTCATATATTTACAGGAGTTTTAACTTTTTGGCAGACTAATATGTATTTCTGAGATACACAATCTTATCAGACCCTACCTTAATGACTAATTTGATTAGGCATACAGAAAAACAACAACACTGCAGCACTGCAGCACTTTAAAGACCAACTACTATATTTTTAATATGAGCTTTCATGAATCAAGTTCACTTCATCAGACATAGGAGTGAACTTCAAGGCATGAACCAGATACAGAGGGACAGGGTGATCAATCAGAATGACAGATAAGCATGCAAAACAATACAGCTTACTGTGATATTGAAAGGTTTGCCTTGGATTTTGACTGACATCATTCTATCATTTTTGAGATTATATTCCATTACTGCTTTTCTCAATCTTTTATTGACTATTATGGCTACTCCATTTTTTCTGAGATTTTCTTGTCCACAATAGTAGATATGATGGTTTCCAGAGCTGAATTCACCCATCCTTGTCCATTTTAACTAGCTGGTTCCCAAGATGTCAATGCTTATTCTTTCCATCTCATTTTTAACCACTTCCAGTTTTCCTTGATTCATAGATCTCGCATTCCATGTCCCTATACAGTATTGTTCCTTGCAACACTGTATTTCTCCTCCCCATTTTCTGTCCCTCCCCTTCTTCCTATCTGCTGCACTAAGCATCCTATTTCCTCTAGACTGTCCCTTTGTTTTGCCTTTTGTTTTTGATCAATAGGGTTCTCTTGGCAACTTTGTGGCATGGTTTGCAGGTTTCTATGCCAGTATCCTCCCATCATACATGTTATCACAGTTTAAAAACAACGTTTAAAACATTTTAAAGACAAAGTGTTATCATGCATATTATCACAGTTTAAAATGCAGTATCAGAGTAAAAGTTGAGCTAATCTCTAGTCTCTACTGTATCAATCTATCATTCTATCACTATTATAGAATGATGTCAGTCAGAATCCAAGGCAAACCTTTCAATATCACAGTAATTCAAGTCTACGCACCGACCACTGGTGCAGATGAAGCCACAGTTGACCAGTTCTATGAGGACCTACAACACCTCATAGAACAGATACCAAGACATGATGTGCACATTATCATAGGAGACTGGAATGCCAAAGTAGGAAATAAAAAAGTAGATAGAATAACAGGCAAGTTTGGTCTTGGAACACAGAATGAAGCAGGGCAAAGATAGATAGAGTTCTACCAAGAGAATGCACTAGTCATAGCAAACACTTTCTTCTAACAACACAAGAGGCAATTTTATACATGGACATCACTAGATGGCCAACATCAAAACCAAATTGATTACATACTCTGCAGCCAAAGATGGAGAACCTCTATACAGTTAGCAAAAACAAGACCTGGAGCAGACTGTGGCTCAGATCACAATCTACTGATTGCAAAATTCAGGCTTAGACTAAAGAAAATAGGGGAAACAATTAGACCAGACAGATATGACCTAGACAACATTCCTAATGAATACACATTGGAGGTGAGGAACAGATGTAATGGCTTGGACTTGATAGACAGCGCGCCAGAAGAATTATGGACAGAGATGTGGGACATCATGCAGGAAGCAGCAAGGAAAACCATACCAAAAGAAAAGAAGCATAAGAAAGCAAAGTGGTTGTCTGATGAGGCCCATAAAACAGCAGAGGAAAAAAAGAACGCAAAAGTCAAAGGAGGAAGAAAAAAAATACAATCACTTAAACAAAGAATTTCAAATGAAAGCAAAGAGAGATAAGGAAAACTACCTAAATGAACAGTGCAAAGAAATGGAGGAAAACAACAAAAGAGGTAGGACTAGAGATCTTTTTTAAAAAATTGGGGGAATCAAGGGAACATTTAAAGCAAAAATGACCATGATAAGGTACAAAGACGGAAAGGAGTTAGCTGATGCAGAAGAGATTAAGAAAAGATGGAAAGAGTACGCAGAGGAACTCTACAAAAAGGACCTCAACACTCCTAATAACAATGATGAGGAGATGGAACTTGAGCCCATAGCTGTCAAGTATCCCTTATTGGCCAGGAAAACCCCTTATTTTACCCTCTTTCCCGCCGTCATCATTAATTAGACTGCAATGCCCTATTGCCGACATTGGAGGGCAGCACAGGATAAGCATAGCTGTCAAGTATCCCTTATTTGCTGGGAAATTTCCCTTATTTCCAAATCCAAAACTTGACAGGTATGCTTGAGCCAGACATCCTGGAGAGTGAAGTCAGAAAGGCACTAAAAAGCACTGCAAACAACAAAGCTAGAGGATATGATGGTATCCCAGTTGAATTTTTCAAAGCCTGACAGATGATGGAATCAAATTACTGCATTCGATATGCCAGCAGATTTGGAAAACAAAACAGTGGCCACAGTATTGGAAAAGATCAGTATAAGTTCGAATCCAAAAAAAGGGCAATGCCAAAAAATGTTCAAATTATTGAACAATTGCACTCATCCCACATGCCAGCAAGGTGATGCTCAAGATAGTACAGGATAGACCTCAGCAGCACGTTGAGAGAGAACTACCAGAAGTGCAGGCTGGGTTCAGAAGAGGCAGGGGGCCAGAGACCACATTGGCAACATGTGTTGGATCATGGAGAAAACAAAGGAATACCAGAAAAAAGTCTACTTCTGCTTTATTGACTACACCAAGGCATTTGACTGTGTGGACCACAACAAAATGTGGCAAGTAATTAGAGAGATGGGAATACCAGAACACCTCATATGCCTCATGAAAAATCTGTACATGAACCAAGAAGCAAAAGTTAGGACAGAACACGGAATGACTGAGTGGTTTGGAATAGGAAAAGGAGTAAGACAAGGCTGCATTCTGTCACCCTGCTTATTCAACTTATACACAGAGCACATAATGCGCAATGCAGGGATCGAGGAATCACAATATGGGATCAAAATTGCTGGGAGAAACATCAACAATTTGAGATATGCAGACGATACCACCCTAATGGCAGAAAGTGAGGAAGACCTAAAGAATCTCTTGATTGGGCTGGAGGAGGAGAGTGCAAAAGCTGGCTTGAGACTCTATATCAAGAAAACCAAGATAATGGCAACAGGCCCTATCAGTTCCTGGAAAATAGATGGGGAAGAAGTAGAAGCAGTGACAGATTTTACTTTCTTAGGATCTAAGATCACTGCAGATGGTGACTGCAGCCACGAAATAAAAAAGATGACTGATTATGGGGAGACAAGCTATGAGAAACCTGGGGAACATAGTAAAAAGTAGAGAAATCACCTTGCAAACAAAAATCCACATAGTCAAAGCAATGGTTTTCCTGGTGGTAATGTATGGGTGTGAGAGCTGGACCATTAGGAAAGCTGGATGCAGAAAAATAGATGCTTTTGAGTTGTGGTGTTGGAGGAGAGTTTTGAGAGTCCCCTGGACAGCGAGGAGAACAAATAGGTCGATCTTAGAAGAAATCAACCCTGACTGCTCCTTAGAAAGTCAAATAGTAAAGATGAAGCCAAAATACTTTGGACATCAAATGAAAAGAGAGGATTCTCTGGAGAAGGCCTTGATGCTGGGAAAGGTGGAGGGCAAAAGAAGTAGGGGGAGGCCAAAGATGAGAAGGGTAGATGGTATTGTAGACACAATGGGCACAGAACTGGGAGGGCTGAGGAGAATGGTGGATGACAGGGGTGCCTGGAGGTCAATGGTACATAGGGTCACAAAGGGTCAGAATCGACTGTGGGACTGAACAACAACAACAACAATACAGCTTCCCACAGCTGGCAGTAGCAGATGACCTCTGGTTGTTATTCAGATTAGCTCTAAATGTTACTTTTTCAATTTTAAATAGTGGTGAGATACAAAACAATACCTGGCATTGAGCATATGCTTATGCATTTAATCTCTGTGTTACTGTGAGAGCATATCCTTTGTTCTGTGAGACATATTACAGGAAAGTTATGAAGGTGGTATTTATATATATATATATATATATATATATATATATATATATATATATATATATATATATATATATATATATATATATATATATATATATATATATATATATATATATATATATGTTGTTGTTCAGTCGCACAGTCGATTCCGACTCTTTGCGACCCTATGGACCATCGCTCTCCAGGCACCTCTGTCCTCCACCATCCTCCTTAGTCCACACAGCCCTGTGCCCATTGTGTCTACAATACCATCTAGCCATCTCATCTTTGGCCGTCCCCTTCTTCTTTTGCCCTCCACCTTCCCCAGCATCAAGGCCTTCTCAAGTGAATCCTCTCTTCTCATTTGATGTCCAAAATACTTCAACTTCATCTTTGTTATTTGTCCTTCTAAGGAGCAGTCAGGGTTGATTTCTTCTAAGATCGACCTATTTGTTCTCCTCGCTGTCCAGGGGACTCTCAAAACTCTCCTCCAACACCACAACTCAAAAGCATCTATTTTTCTGCATCCAGCTTTCCTAATGGTCCAGCTCTCACACCCATACATTACCACCAGGAAAACCATTGCTTTGACTATGTGGATTTTTGTTTGCAAGGTGATTTCTCTACTTTTTACTATGTTCCCCAGGTTTCTCATAGCTTGTCTCCCCATAATCAGTCATCTTTTTTATTTCGTGGCTGCAGTCACCATCTGCAGTGATCTTAGATCCTAAGAAAGTAAAATCTGTCACTGCTTCTACTTCTTCCCCATCTATTTTCCAGGGACTTATAGCGCCTGTTGCCATTATCTTGGTTTTCTTGATATTGAGTCTCAGGCCAGCTTTTGCACTCTCTTCTTTCAACCTAATCAGGAGCTTCTTTAGGTCTTCTTCACTTTCTGCCATTAGGGTGGTATCATCTGCATATCTCAAATTGTTGATGTTTCTCCCAGAAATTTTGATCCCATATGGTGATTCCTCGATCCCTGCATTACGCATTATGTGCTCTGTGTATAAGTTGAATAAGCAGGGTGACAGAATGCAGCCTTGTCTTACTCCTTTTCCTATTCCAAACCACTCCGTCATTCCATACTCTGTCCTAACTTTTGCTTCTTGGTTCATGTACAGATTTCTCATGAGACATATGAGGTGTTCTGGTATTCCCATCTCTTTAATTACTTGCCACATTTTGTTGTGGTCCACACAATCAAAGGCCTTGGTGTAGTCAATGAAACAGAAGTAAGCTTGTTTCTGGTATTCCTTTGTTTTCTCCATGATCCAACGTATGTTGGCAATGTGATCCTCTGGTCCCCCTGCCTCTTCTGAATCCAGCCTGCACCTCTGGTAGTTCTCTTTCTACATGCTGCTGTAGTCTATCCTGCATTATCTTGAGCATCACTTTGCTAGCTTGTGGGATGAGCGCAATTGTTCGATAATTTGAACATTCTTTGGCATTGCCCTTTTTTGGGATTGGGACATATACTGATCTTTTCCAATCCTGTGGCCACTGTTTCGTTTTCCAAATCTGTTGGCATAAAGCATGTAGTAGCTTGATTCCATCATCTTTTAGGGCTTTGAAGAATTCAACTGGGATACCATCATATCCACTGGCTTTGTTATTTGCCGTGCTTTTTAGGGCCTTTCTGACTTCACTCTCTAGGATGTCTGGTTCAAGTTCAATTTCCCCCTCATTGTTATTATCCGTGGTGTTTAGGTCTTTTTTGTAAAGTTCCTCTGTGTACTCTTTCCATCTTTTCTTTATCTCTTCTGCATCCGCTAACTCTTTGCCATCTTTGTCTTTTATCGTGATCATTTTTGCTTTGAACGTTCCCTTGACTTCCCCAATTTTTTTAAAGAGATCTCTAGTCCTGCCTCTTGTGTTGTTTTCCTCTATTTCTTTGCACTGTTCATTTAGGTAGCTTTCCTTATCTCTCCTTGCTTTTCTTTGAAATTCTTTATTTAAGTGATTGTATTTTTTCCTTTCTCCTTTGCCTTTTGCGTTCCTTCTTTCCTCTGCTATTTTAAGAGCCTCATCCGACAACCACTTTGCTTTCTTGCGCTTCTTTTCTTTTGGTATAGTTTTCCTTGCTGCCTCCTGCATAATGTCTCTCATCTCTGTCCATAATTCCTCTGGTACTCTGTCTGTCTGGTCCAGACCATTGAATCTGTTCCTCACCTCCACCATGTATTCCTTGGGTATGTTGTCTAGATCATATCTATCCGGCCTATTAGTTTTCCCTATTTTCTTCAGTCTGAGCCTGAATTTTGCAATCAGTAGATTGTGATCTGAGCCACAGTCCGCTCCAGGTCTTGTTTTTGCTGACTGTATGGAGGTTCTCCATCTTTGGCTGCAGAGTATGTAGTCAATTTGGTTTCGATGTTGGCCATCTGGTGATGTCCATGTGTAGAGTCTCCTCTTGTGTTGCTGGAAAAGGGTGTTTGCTATGACTAGTGTGTTATCTTGGCAGAACTCTATCAGTCTTTGCCCTGCTTTGTTTTGTGTTCCCAGACCAAACTTGCCTGTTATTCCATCCACTTTTTGATTTCCTACTTTTGCATTCCAGTCTCCTAAGATAATGTGGACATCGTTTCTTGGTGTCTGTTCTATAAGATGTTGTAGGTCCTCATAGAACTGGTCTACTGTGGCTTGATCTGCACTGGTAGTTGGTGCATATATTTGGATTACAGTGATATTAAATGGTTTGCCTTGTAGTCTGACTGACATCATTCTATCATTTTTGAGATTGTATCCCATTACTGCTTTTCTCACTCTTTTATTTACAATTATGGCCACTCCATTTCTTCTGAGGTTTTCTTGTCCACAGTAGTATATATATATAAAGACACACACACACACACACACACACACACACACACACACACATGTTATATTATATATATCAGCAAATAACAACCTGTGTATCAAATTTGATAATGTCCCATAAACCCCTGGCTAATATTCAAACCTTTGTGGAAGGAGTCCAACAGATGGGTGTATTGATTTCTGCTGTCTCTCTCTGGATCCTAGTCTTGTAATTTCTGCTCCAGAATTGCAACTTTCACGTCTTGAATAGAGTGTCCAGGTAGACTGAAATGGTTTGAAACAGGTTTCTCTGTGTTTCCTTTCCAGGTGTCTGATTTATGTCCATTAACTCTTTGATTTGATTAGCACTTCATCATACCACAACGAGTCTATGTGTAACATTTATATAAGGTATTGTAGCACCCTTTTAAAATATGTTTTAATATCATCTCCTCTTCACAAGCTATCTTTAAAGAGTCTGTGTCAGGACAATACTAAATACTGTACCGTTGCTAAAGAACAAGAATGTTACTGCCTCCCTGCCTTGCTTGTGGATCTCCCATAGGTTCCGATCCAGACTGGATTTTACTTTCTTAATAATCCATGACAGATTCAATTCCACAACAATTTGGCATGGCTTCTACACATAATACCTTGTTATAAAATATGCCACTCTCTGAAACTTTTAAGATTCGGTGTCTGCTTACTTCCTACATTCCTACAGATAAGTCAATGAGTCACTTTTCACTCCAATTTTCTGGCTATATACAAAGAATGCAAGCGCGGCGCCAAAATGGCCGCCGCGCTCTTTGCGGGCCCCCCCCACCGGACGAAGGCATCCGGGTAGTTAGGGGGCGTGGCCAGCACCCTTATAAAAGGGGTGGCCATGAGGCAGCCGAGCTGCCATTTTGCGAAGCGACGGAGCGGAGAAGTTTTTCCCTCCTACCTCCGTCGTTCTTACCCTTTGCCGGGAAGCCTCTTTTGGCGCGGATTTTTTCCCTCTTTCTTCGGCTTCCCACCAGAGACCAGCTATGCCTTCTAAGAAGAAGGCAGCTGCGAATGCGGTTCGCTCTGCGAGGAGGCGCCAGCCGGGTCGGAGGACCGCGACTGCGCCTCCCCAGCAGCCTCCTTTGCCAGAACCCACCGGGACCGGTGGGATGGGGTCGATAGCCCCTTGGCCTGAGGCGGGGCGTCCGCATACCGGCCTGGCGGGGGCCGCGGCCCTCGGCCCGCAGGCAATGGCCACTGCCCCTGGCATGGCTCACTCTTCGGGGCCTTCTTCCCTTGGCCCGCAGCTTCCTACGGGGGGTTTCAGCCACGGGGGGTGGTTGGGTTCCCTGCCCTGGCAGGGCATGCACCCGGCCCCTCAAGGGCCGGGCCTGGGCTCTTGGCCGTATTCGGGCCCCGGGGTCCAGGGACCTGTACCGGCGCCTGCAACCTGCGGGCCGACCGCCCCTTTGCCCCCTCTGGGCACCGGGGGCTATGTCAATGTCGAGGTCCTTCTGGCCCGCGTAGCGGCCCTCGAGGCATCGCTCGTGAGGGTCAACAACCCAGGGGCGCCCTTTGGTCTGCAGGTTGATGCTTCGTCTGCCGGGCAGCGGCAGGCGGAGGTACGGGTCGAGCTGCCCGAGGCACGTGGGCCGGCGGCGGCCACTGCCTCGCAGCTCCCCACGCAACAGGTGCAGCGAACTGGTGCTGCTCAGGCCCCATCGACGAGCTCAGTTGCGATCGTGAGCTCCGACGCCCCCGGTGGGCCGGAACCCCCGGTGGGGGCGGCCCATGGGGGTGCACCATGTGAGTATGCGGTTCAATCTAGTGCACCCACACACCTAGCTACATTGGGGGGGAGCGTTTCAGTGGCCGTGGCCTCGCACGGGTGGCGCGACGGTTCAGCCATCACCGGCCCACCTGACGACTTCACCCCTGACCCAGGGCCCCGTCTGGGGTGGTGCCTCCTACTCAGTTGGGAACGTGCTAGGGGTGACGGGGTTGGTACAGGCTCCTGAAACCTGGTGGACGGATGATAACCAATGGGATACAGTTATCCCAGGCTACAAACTGTACAGGAAGGATAGGAAGGGGCAAACAGGAGGTGGTGTAGCCTTGTATGTCAAAGAAGTGATAAAATCGTATGAATTGGAATATCTAGGTGATTTGGAGTCACCATTAGAAGCTCTGTGGGTAAGAGTACCAGGCCACAAGGATGGTCTAACAGTAGGCATATACTATCGGCCTCCGACCCAAACTCTTGAGGGAGACTGGCAGTTGGAGAATGTTGTAAAGGAGGCATCCAGGAAGGGAAGCCTGGTTATAATGGGGGACTTCAATTACCCTCACATAGACTGGGTGAACTGTTGTTCAGCACATGATAAAGAGATAAAGTTCCTAGATATGCTCAATGATTGTTCCCTGGGACAGATGGTTGAAGACCCAACTAGAGGTACAAGAATCCTTGACTTGATTCTGAGTAATACTCAGGATCTGGTGCAAGATGTTAATGGGACTGATCCAATAGGGAACAGTGACCACAACTCAATTATGTTTAACTTGATCATAGACCGCAAGTCACTGATAAAATCTAACACAGAGACCTTAAATTTTCAAAAAGGAAATTTCCCAAAGATGAGGAAACTAGTAAAAAAGAAACTGAAAGGGAAAATTGAGAGAGTCCAAACACTCCAAGAGGCATGGAGGCTGTTTACAAAAACAATAACAGAGGCTCAATTGGAATGCATACCCAAAAGGAAAAAGGGCACTGCCAGGTCCAAGAGGACTCCGATGTGGCTTACAGGAGCTGTTCGGGAAGTGATCAAGAGCAAGAAAAGCTCATTTAGAAGATGGAAGGCTTGTCCAAATGAGGACAGCAGGCAGAAACATAAATTCTGGCAGAACAAATGCAAGGCAACAATCAGGAAAGCAAAGCAAGACTTTGAGGAGCGTATAGCTAAAAATACTCAGAGAAATAACAAAGACTTCTTTAAGTACATTAGAAGTAAGAACCCAACTAGGAAGGCCATTGGACCATTAGATGACAATGGAAGGCAAGGGGTTATTAAAGAGGAAACAGAGATTGCAGAGAGACTCAATGAATTCTTTGCTTCAGTATTCACTGAAGAAGACAGAGACCACATGCCCAAAACAGAGCCTATCTTCGTAGGGAGGGAAACCGAAGAATTAAGCAAGATAGAAATAACCAGGGAGGAGGTCCTTGCATGTCTTGTTAAGCTAAACACTAACAAATCCCCAGGACCAGATGGCATCCATCCACGAGTTCTCAGGGAACTTAAAGATGAAATTGCTGATATCCTAGCCAAAATATATAATCTTTCCCTCAAATCAGGCTTTGTGCCTGATGACTGGAAGGTAGCGAATGTAACACCAATTTTCAAAAAAGGATCCAGGGGTGATCCAGGAAATTACCGGCCTGTCAGTTTGACATGTGTCCCAGGTAAAGTGATGGAAACCATCCTAAAAGATAGAATTAATAGGCACATAGAAGAGAAGGCGCTGCTAAAGGAGAGCCAACATGGCTTTTGCAAGGGCAAATCATGCCTCACTAATCTGTTGGAATTTTTTGAGAGTGTCAACAAGCATGTGGATAAGGGGGATCCAGTTGACATTGTTTATCTGGACTTTCAGAAGGCTTTTGACAAGGTCCCACACCAAAGGCTCTTGAATAAACTTACCAGTCATGGAATAAAGGGACAGGTCTTGTCCTGGATCAGCAACTGGCTAAGGGACAGGAAACAGAGGGTAGCACTAAATGGACACTTCTCCAAGTGGAGGGAAGTAAAGAGTGGGGTCCCCCAAGGTTCAGTACTGGGACCCCTGCTTTTCAACCTCTTCATAAATGATCTAGAGGTAGGAGTAAAAAGCAAGGTAGCCAAATTTGCTGACGACACTAAATTATACAGGGTAGTGAAAACTGTGAGAGATTGTGAAGAGCTCCAGAGGGATCTCTTGACACTGGGGGAGTGGGCAAAACAGTGGCAAATGAGCTTCAACATCAGTAAGTGCAGAGTGATGCATGTTGGGGCAAAAAACCCCAATTACATTTATAAACTGATGGGGTCTGAACTCTCTGCGACAAACCAGGAAAGGGACCTTGGTGTCCTGGTGGACAGCTCAATGAAGGTGTCAACCCAGTGTGCCTCAGCAGTGAAAAAAGCAAACTCAATGTTAGGGATCATTAGGAAGGGTATAGAAAATAAGTCAGCAAGTGTCATTTTGCCTCTTTATAAATCTATGGTGAGGCCCCATCTGGAATATTGTGTACAGTTCTGGTCGCCATACCTCCAGAAGGATATTATGGAGTTGGAGAAAGTGCAGAGGATGGCAACCAGAATGATTAGGGGACTGGAACACCTTCCTTACCATCTGAGGCTGCAACGGTTGGGCCTTTTCACTCTTGAACAACGGCGTCTAAGAGGTGACCTGATTGAAGTTTATAAAATCATGCATGGTGTGGACAAAGTAGATAAGGAAAAACTGTTTTCCCTATCGCACAACACTAGAACTAGGGGACACTCCATGAAACTTTTGGGTACTAGTTCTCAAACAAATAAGAGAAAGTACTTTTTCACCCAGAGGATTACTGGTCTATGGAACTCCCTGCCAGAAGAAGTGGTGACAGCTGTCAGTCTTCACAGCTTTAAGAAAGGATTAGACAAGTTCATGGAGGACAAGGCTATCAATGGCTATAATTATGGCTACCTAAGGACAACCTCCGGGTTGGAGAGATAGGCAGGATATCTCTCAATGCCATTTCCAGGGAATCCTAAGCAGGTGAAGGCATCTCCTTGGGAATACCCTGAAGGAAATGGTGAGCCTCTGTGTGAGACAGAATGCTGGACTGGATGGGCTGTGGCCTGTTCCAGCAAGGCTGTTCTTATGTTCTTATGTTCTTATGTTTTAATATGCCCACGTTGCCCACCGTGCCGGTCTCGGCGTTGCCGACGGCGGGGTATTCCTTGCCCCTTGGGGATCACCTGGCCCTGTCTACCAAAGAGAAGATCTGGCGTAGGGAGTATGTGGACATCTTCTCCCTTCTTAACAGAGAGCCCACCAAGGAAGAGAGGGAGGGGCAGGATGAGAAGGATAAGGAACAGGCACGTCGTCGTAAGCCACCACGCACGTGAGCCAACTGGTTGCCAGCGTACCTCATATACATGGCGGTTTACCTCAGGGCCAGGCCGGATCTGGCCATCCCGATGGTTCAGTATTTGGACAACATATACCGGGCGATGGTTGACTTCCAGGGCCCGTCGTGGTTGGCTTACGACGAGGAATTCCGTATGCAAATTCCCCTGCACCCTGAGATGAGGTGGGATGAGCCCTGCCAGAAGCTGTGGCTTCTGTACATGACTCCCACGCGCCCTGCGCCCGGGGAGAGATACCATTGTGGACGTGCTGTCCAGTGAGCGGCCCCAGCGCAGGCACCCCGCCAGGTGGCGGGGCAGGGGGTTCCAGCCCGCCTGCTGTGCTGGACCTTCTCGTCCAATGGCTCCTGCAATAGGAAGAATTGCAAGTGCAGGCATGAGTGTCCCTCTTGTGCTGGCCCCCATGCTGCCTCCGCCTGCCCCAGGCCTGGAGGGATGCGGGGCAGGGGTAAGGGTGGACAAGGGGCCGGCAAGACTGCCGCGGAGGGAGCTGGTCCACCGAAAGGCCCCCTCCCCAATTAAGGTCGACATGTTGGAGCGTTGGCTCGCATCGTACCCAAGGAGGGCGGACGCAGCTTACCTGCTTCAAGGCTTTCAAATGGGGTTTCGTATTCCTTTCACGGGGGATAGGTCCCCCCAAGATGCACCCAACCTTTTGTCACTTAGGGGACGGGAGGAGGTGGCTGCTGTCAGCATTACTAAGGAGGTTGATGCGGGCAGGGTCGCTGGCCCTTTCCCTGCACCCCCGTTCCCCAACCTTAAGGTCTCCCCCTTGGGCTTAGTGCCCAAGAAGTCACCGGGCGAGTTCCGCCTGATTCATCACTTGTCCTACCCAGCCGGTCGATCGGTCAATGATGGTATCCCTGATGACCTTTGCTCGGTCAGGTATACATCCTTTGACCAGGCGCTGCGCATGGTGCGCTCATGTGGCCCGGGTGCGCTGTTAGCCAAGTGCGACATTAAGTCTGCCTTTCGTCTCCTGCCGGTGCACCCGGGTGACTTTGAGTTGCTGGGTTTCAAGTTCCGGGGTGAATATTATTTCGATAAGGCCATGCCTTTTGGCTGTTCCATCTCATGCTCGGCCTTCGAGCGTTTCAGTACCTTTCTACAGTGGGCTTTTGTCCGCAGGTCAGGGTCTCGGTCTGTAGCCCATTACCTGGATGATTTTTTATTCGGGGGTGAACGGGGCTGGGACACGTGCACACGTCTCCTCAACACATTTCAGACGCTAATGGAGGAACTTGGTGTCCCTTTAGCGCCCAAAAAGACCGATGGCCCATCTACTAAGCTAGTATTCTTGGGGGTGGAGATTGACATGGTAGCGCAGGCTTCTAGGTTACCAGGCGAAAAGGTGTTAAGGATAGTCGCCCTCATCTCGGACTTGCTTGCTAAACGCAAGGCATCCCTTCGGGAACTGCAGGTGTTACATGGTCACCTTAATTTCGCTTGCAGGGTGGTCGCACCTGGCAGGGCATTTGCTCGGCGCTTGTGCGACGCCATGACAGGCTTATCCAGGCCCCACCATAGGGTAAGCCTGACCCGGGGCATCAGGGCAGATATGCTTATATGGCTCCAGTTCCCGAGGGAGTTCAATGGGGTCTCATTTTGGAGGTCTGACCTCCTGGCTTCACCTCGTTTCCAGATACAGTCTGATGCCTCTGGATCCCTGGGTTATGGGATGTACTTCAATGGGAAGTGGGCCTATGGTGGGTGGCCGCCAGCCTGGTCGGGCACGGGTCGCCTGAGAGATCTCACGTACCTGGAATTTTTTCCCATTCTGGGGGCTTTGATGCTATGGGGTGAGGAGTGGGCCAACTCGGTGGTGCATTTCTGGTGTGACAATGCGGCCATTGTCCGCATTGTCAACTCACTGACTTCTAAATCACCCAGGGTCATGGACCTGGTGCGTCAGTTTGTATTGCGCAGCCTGCGCCTCAATGTACTGTTCAGGGCCAGGCATATCCCAGGGGTCAATAACGATATTGCTGACGCTTTGTCCCGCCTGCAGATCTCCCGGTTCCGTGCCTTGGCCCCGGATGCGGAGGAATTTCCCTCGCCACTCCCGGAAAAGATATGGACCCTTGGCAAGAAAGGTGAACAGGGCGATCGGCATGTCAATGGCACCACGCACGCGTAAGGCGTATCACCACGCATTCATTTCCTTCCAGGCATTCTGTGCCCAATTCCGGCTGCCAGACACCTGGCCTATCCCAGTGGCCCATATCCGCCGATTCATGGTTTACCTGCATGCCCAGGGCCTTGCGCCCCGCACCATAGCATCCAGGCTGTCAGCGCTGGCTTTTATGGCCAAGGTGGGCGGTCATGCGGACAGTACCGCTGACTTCCGTGTGACACACGTTTTGGAGGGGTGGGTGCGGGAGCATGGGCGTAGCCCGGACGACCGCCACCCAATTTCCCCAGGGGTACTTACCCAACTGGCACGGGGCTGGCATGACCTATGTTTTGATAGGTATGAGGCAGCCCTGTTTCGTGCGGCTACAACGGTGGCCTTTTTTGGAGCGCTCCGCATCAGCGAGCTTGTGATGCTGTCTAAGGCGGATGCAAGTCGTAGGGCACTGGAACTCGAAGATGTCTATGTATGCAATGATTGGGCTCAGTTGAGGATACGCTCCTCTAAAACGGATCAGCACGGCGTAGGCAGTGGAGTAAGACTGCTACGATGTTCCTTGGCAGACATCTGTCCGGTTGGTGCCCTACAGGAGTTTCTTGCACTGCGTGGCACGCACCATGGCCCGTTTTTCTGTCACCACGATGGGTCTCCCCTTACTAAATTACGATTTTGGAGGGTGACCGGAAAGGCAATAGCCAGTGTTGGCCTCCCTGGGGCTCGTTGCGGCACCCGTTCTTTCAGGATAGGGGCGGCTTCTACTGCAGCTGTTTTTGGGTACTCCGGGGCTGAAATACGCCACATGGGAGGGAGGGATCACAATGTTTTCAGTTTTGTGTTCGCCCTCTTTAACCGTGAGTACCAGTTTAGTCACTGCACTGTTTCTCCCCCCCCTTTTTCCTTGACAGACCCTGGGTGTCGTATTACACCGGTGACAGTATGGCTGGTGGGCCATAGCCGCGTGCATAGGGCAGCGCGTTACGCTGCACAGGGCAGCGCGTTACGCTGCGGCGACAGAGTGGGGACCCCGACTGGGACTGGGTGCATCCGCACATCTCAGGTGGTATGGTAAGCGCGGCATGTTATGGCGGGAACTGTTGCCATTCCTTTTCTACATCAGGGATGCTGACTCGCCTGATGTCCTGGTTATGTACCTTGGGGGCAATGGCTTGGGACAGGTCACTGGCCTATCGCGGAAGCTTGTGATTTGCAGTGACCTGGCCTACTCCCATTATGTGTGGCCTGCCACACCCCTCAATTGGTCGGACACGATACCGCGGTACGCTTACGGGGGAGCGTTCGGCCTCGAGGCTCTTGACCGAGCTCGACGCTCCGTGAACAGGGCTATTGCCCGGTTCCTTTTCGACAAGGGTGGGGGACGCGTCATTCGCCTCCCCGCCATCAGTCTGCAAAATTACGAGCTTTGCTCAGGGGATGGGGCCCATCTGTCGCAGGGATGTATGGACCTCTTGTTAGTAGACTGGCGAGCAGGCCTGTTGACCGAGCTGACGGTCTTGGGGGGGGCGGTGAGCCTTTTGGGAAGCCTCCCCGTGTGGCGGGTAGCACTGGTAAGGTAAACATTTATGACCCACAGGTATCCGGCAGGTTCGCAATTGACTGGACAACACTAGACAGGCATAAGTTGGTTAAACGTTGTCCGGTCAACGACGAACCAGGCGACGGGGTGATGGCTACAGCTAGACAGCATGCATCACCCCGTGATTTTACGGATACGCGTCAGAGGGTGGGGTCATTAGTTAGATATTGACTACGGTCAACAATTTGTTTGTTGTCAACAAGCAAATTGATACAAATAGATACATTGTAACAATTGCCGTTGGCAATTTTGGGTGGTACCTTACCAGTGTTACTTCAGCCTGCTTGCCTTAAGAATTATAATTGGTCAATTACCAATAGAAATTTATAATTCGGACTAGGGCATGAATCAATAAATATGGCCCAATGCCGTTATCCACTTTCACTTGTGTCTGAGTCCTTTATTGGGGGGTGCGCCTGCAATGGATTTAGGGAAATGGAAATATGTTCATGCAAAAGAGATATGGGATGTTCGTATGCTTCCTCAGGACATGCCAGAGCTTCAGCTGGGAATCTTAACTGTAAATATTTTACTATTAACAAACAGATTATACATTGAGTATAATGGGTCATTACGGTTTGTTATTGTAATATGAAGACCTAAAGTCATGTCAGATATCAGCATCAATATGGCTCCCAAACGGAACAGTTACTTTCTGTTACCTTTTAAGCCTCCACTTAGAAACCAAATGTTTGCTAATAAAATAACCACAGAAAAATGCTAAGTATTCTAGACAAATCTGTTTCTTGAGCTAGCTGTTGTAACAGTAGAATCTATTATTTAGGCAGCAGATAGAACTATACCACAAGCCTATAAATCAGTATTGTACTTCTGTTTCATTGACTACACCAGCAGTTCTCAACCCCTGGCCCACGGGCCAAACCTGGCCTGTGCATATCATTAATGCGGCCCACAGTGATCACCCCTCCACTTCTAGGACCGCCCCACCCCACCACCTGACATCACAATACATCACTTACAGCAGTGGTGGTGGTGGTCGCACTTTCACCCTGCTGTTCTGGGACAGGCTTCACTGGTCCCCAGGGCAGCAGAAGCCTTTGCGTAGGTGGATTGTTTGCTGCTTCCGCTTTGAAATCTGCAGTGTTAGGAGAGGTCTGTTGGCACACGGATGACATCAGCACCTCATGCTAAGGGGACTCTCCCAGTGCCGCGTGCCAAGGCTGATGCCATCACCTCATGCCAATAGACCTCTCGTAACGACGTGGATTTCAAAGCAGGGAAGCAGCAAAAAAATTTTTTTTAAAATGATGCGATCCACCTCCACAAAGGCTTCTGCTTCCCTGAAGACCAGAGAAGCCTGTCCCAGAGCAGCAGGGAGAAAGCATGACTACTGCCACCGATGACAACTGACACGTAAGTCCAGGGACCAGACACACCTCCGGCCCCTGGCAGGAAGCATCAGAGGCGGGTCTGGATCTTGGTGGGAAAACATTGAGCATGCCTGGACTACACCAAAGCCTTTGACTTTGTTGACCACAATAAACCCACAATAAACTTTGGAAAATGCTTAAAGAGATGGGAATACCAGACTACCTCATCTGTCTTCTGAGAAATCTGTATATGAGCCAAGAAGCAACAGTTAGGACAGCATATGGAAATATGCATACATCATGCGTAATGCAGGGCTGGACAAAGCACAGGCTGGAATTAAGATTGCTGGGAGAAACATCAACAACCTGAGATATGCAGATGACACTACCCTAATGGCAGAAAGTGAAGAAGACCTAAAGAGCCTCTTGATGAGGGTGAAAGAGGAGAGTGAAAAAGCTGGTCTGAAACTCAACATTAAAAAACCCAAAATCATGGCAACTGGCCCCATCACTCCCTAGCAAATAGAAGGGGAAGAAATGGAAGTGGTAACAGACTTTACTTTCCTGGGATCCAAGATTACTGTAGATGGTGATTGTAGCCACAAAATAGACACTTACTTCTTGGGAGGCAAGCAATGAAAAACCTAGGTAGCATAATAAAGAGTAGAGACATCACCCTGCCTACAAAAGTCCACATAGTCAAAGCAATGGTATTTCCAGTAGTAATGTATGGCTGTGAGAGCTGGACCATAAAGAAGGCTGAGCACAGAAGAATAGACACCTTTGAATTGTGGTGCTGGAGGAGACTCTCAAGAGTCCCCTGGACTGTGAGGAGAATAAATCAGTTAATCCTGAAGGAAATCAACCCTGACTGCTCATTGGAGGGAAAAATACTGAAGATGAAGCTCAAGTATTTTGGCCATCAAATGAGAAGAGAGGACTCACTAGAGAAGGCCTTAATGCTGGGAGAGATAGAAGGAAAAAGGAGAAGGGGGCACCAGAGGATGAGGTGGATAGATGGCATTGTTGAAGCACATTTGAATGGGCTGAGGTCAGGATGGTGGAAGATAGAGGAGCCTGGCATACAGTGGTCCATGGGGTCACAAAGGGTCAGACTCGACTGTGCGACAGAACAACAACAATGATATTGTAGCTAATAAAAAGATATACACAGGTGTTGCAGAAAAATCAGCCCCAAATCCCGTTTATCCAGTAAAGTTTAGAAGCAGCACTAAAGGCAGAATATAAGTCATAGGCCTGAGGAGATATGGGAATGTTCTTGTTACATTAAACCCAGAGAATATCAAAAAGCAAACAAAACAAAACCCACAAAAATGTTGTGGCACCTTAAATACTAATTCCTGTATTTTAATGTTAACTTTCATGGAAGAATTCCATCCATCAGACATAAGAGTGGAGACATCACCTTGAAAACAAAATTTCATTTAGGCAAAGCAATGGTATTCCCGGTGGTAAAGTATGGTTGTGAGAGCTGGACCATTACGCAAGCTGAACACAGAAGAATAGATGCCTTTGAAATGTGGTGTTGGAGGAGAGTTTTGAGAGTCCCCTGGACAGTGAGGAGAACAAATAGATCGATCTTAGAAGAAATCAACCCGGACTGCTCATTGGGAGGTCAAACAGCAAAGATAAAGCTGAAGTACTTTGGACATCAAATGAGAAGGGAGGATTCACTTGAGAAGGCCTTGATGCTGGGAAAGGTGGAAGGCAAAAGAAGTAAGGGGAGGCCAAAGATGAGATGGCTAGATGGTATTGTAGACACAATGGGCACAGAACTGGGAGGGCTGAGGAGGATGGTGGATGACAGGGGTGCCTGGAGGTCAATGGTACATAGGGTCGCAAAGGGTCGGAATCGACTGTGCGACTGAACAACCATTCCGCTTGGTCTCCATTTATACTTATCTGGTATAGAAGGCCAGATTGAGGTGTTTTTTAAAAGAAATACAACAAACAATAGAAAAGGCCTTTTTATTGAACTAGAACTGGACTACCAGAATTCTGTCTCCTCAGTTTATTAATAAAATTGGACAGGAGAGGGCAATGTTACACTGTTCATGTGATTTCACAAAACTCAAGACAAGAGTATATGCCTACTGTAAATTTATAGACTCAGTAAAGTAATAGCAGTAAGTAGAACCAAATTTAGTGTAGGCTCCATTTATGACTAATGCTATCTTTTAAGGCCTTAAGTAAGTTGAAACAAAAAATACCATTAAATAAACTTTCAACACTAAACAAGAAGAGCAAATACACATATAAAAAAACTCACTGAGAAGCACTAAATACTACTGCTTATAAAGATTACTACAGTTGCAGAAACTGTTTCCTTCAAAATAAGTTGCATGTTACTTCATCACAGGTTCAATTATTTCATACACAATTCATTTACACACCATTTATAGCAGCTTTTCCCAAACTGTTGCCATCCTGTCCATGCTAGCTGGAGACGATTAGAGTTCAGGGTCAAACCATCCAAAGGTTAACAAGGTATGGAAGGCTAACCCTTACCATATCCCCTTTACTCCCATGTTATGGAAGTAAACTAGACTAAGCCCATTTGAATCACCTGAATAGAGGAGTTGACTCACTAAATCCTCACTGGTTAAATGGCCTACTCTAGTTTGGCTTATTATGCTAAGCAATAGGATTATGGCAATTATAAAATCTTTGTTATACGTACTAGTAATTCAATATGCTGTGCTTATTTTTATAATTTAGAATGTTTACAATTAGATTGTAACCAGGACTCCACCACCACCACCACCACCAGAAACAGCATATTCTGAGCAGTGGAAAGGGTAGATGAGAGATCTTCCCAGCTCCTTCCGTAAAGACCTAAACACCATCTGCCATTCTGTTTTATCACCCACTATAAATTTTCAGGAAAGAGAAAAAAGTTTAGGCACCAGCACTTCTCAGAACTGAATGGCTATTTCATATTTCTAACATGTAGCATGCCAAGTTATATGACTCAGCATGACCTGACAATGACTATGGAGATTTTTTAAATTGTAGTAATTCACTTTTAAAAGTTACATCATTTGTGTAGCTGTGCTACAGGATTTCAGTCAATATATGGATTTATTACACATTCTTGTTTGATTCTTCAAGCAACCTCTACTCTGATGCTGGTGAAAAGAGCTTAGGAGCACAAACTGTAGCATCTAGCCTTGTTATATCACTATTATTATTTTTATTTATTTTTCTGATTTATATTGCCGCCCAACTCCGAAGACTCTGGGCGGCTCACAGAAAATAAAACCAATCACATTTTAAAAAACCCATTAAAATTGCCACCAAAAATTACTCCAACCCCTACAGATTAAAAGAGATTAAAAGAGGGAGAGAGTGTTCTTTCTTACTAAATCAGCCAGCAAGCAGGGGTCACCACATTGCTGGTGTCCCACACCTGCTTTGCCAGCCAGGTTTTTAGCTCTTTCCTGAAGGACAGCAACTCCGTCTGGAGACGCAGCTCAATTGGCAGGAGGTTCCATAGGGCCGGAGCAGACACTGAATAAATATTTGATTAGAAAAAGTTGATAGACTTAACACAATTCCAGAATTACTATATGATTAGACCATGATTTGAGAGATAAAATAGGCCTTCCAACATGACAACAGCCAAATTAATACATACTAGCTGATGGAACTACAGTACTTTGAATATGTTACAAATTCATTTTGCTTCTAGGAAACATCTGACTTGTTTTTCCTGTTTCTCCCACCTTCTGCTTCCCTTTAATACATGTAGAAACATATTCTATTTCTTCCAGTTGGAAAACAGAAAGAAATTCTCAGGCTACAACAGTTAAATCTGAAGCATTTCATGTGTTTGCAGTCAACCATGTCAACATCTGGAGCTGGTTGACTTCCCTCTCCAAGGGATTGCTGCACTGCCCTGGATTTTCTCCATGAATTCTCTGCATTCTGTATCCCTCAGATATATGTCATACACACCCAGGTCTCTGTGTTCCAAAATGTTCCATCCTCTGAAAGTCTCCATGCAATTTTTGAAAACAAAACTTACGTTTATTCAACATTTAAACATCTAAGACCAAAATATGCTCTCCATTTCATATTTAATCTCACTATGATTAGTGTGGCTATTTGCATTTAATGGAGAGCAGGCTATTGCTTTGGAATATCTGGTCTCAACCCACACCAGTTAAATTTGTAAGAATCCACAGCTCCATTGTGCCTTGTGCTACAACACAGTTAATGTGAAAAGAAAATTACCCACTGTCATGAGACATACAGCAGCTGGGTCCAAATGAACAATTTTAGAATATATGTGGACTGGTTTATTTCTTATGTCTATCGTGAGTATACAGTTACATTATCATTAGGAAAAGAAAAAGGTACTGTATTGTACAAATATTAAGCAAATGAATTTACTTTAGTTAGTAATGTTAATTCTAACAGCATATTGGAGCTATATGCAAAACAGATCATGTAAGTCCCCTTCTCCTAATCATGGTTTACAGTTGGTTTTTAAAACCTTGGGTGGAACATTCACTTGCAGGTCTTGAAACATGACAGAATGGGAACTTCTGGGAATGGAAGACAGACTCAGCATTCAAGAGAGAAAGAGATAAGGGGCCATTCAACAATTACATGATCCATTTTTTGGAGGAAATTGACTCCCTTCCTTTAAAATTACATAATCCAGAGCTTTTGTGTCGAAATTCTTAATTTTAGAGCTTTTCACTATTGTGCCTAATGCAGAACATATTAGTGAGGATTCTCAATGCATCACACCCTTTGTGAAGAGATTTTTTTTTGCAGGGAGGAATGAGGATGTCAGGTAAGTTCCGATGTGTTCTTCTACTATCTTCTTTATAAGGATTAAGAGTCGTTGTCATCTCCTGCCAGGGGTACATCAAGATCATCTTCCCAAATCGGATCAAAATTCTCCGAGATCATTTTTAAACCTAAAAAAGCACCATGTTTCGAAACCACAACAGCTCCAAATGGATTACGTAATCTTTGACCTGACCCCCCGTCCCACATAATTTCCCATAATTCAGATGGTACATCCCCTCCCCCCCTCGAGGATCACGTAATTGTTGAATGGCCCCTAAGGAAAAGAAGTCTGCAAACCCACTCTCTATTCACACCTAATGTAAAGGCTTTCTGAAGTAAGATCCTCTGTTCTGGTATGGACATAAAGAGGAAAAAAACATTTCTAGAAATATTATAATGCTTCTGAGAAATGGAGTCATTCTGTTAGAAGGCTGGTTTGTATTACAATGTTAATTTAATCATTATATCCCCTTGATACCCAAAGGGGCAAGAGAGAAAGAAAAGAAGAATCATTATATCACAACCATGGATCCTCTTGAGAAGAAAGGAAGGACAGAAATAAAATAATTTTTACTTTACCATGTAGCCATTGTCTCCAGAAGACAATGACTCAACTGTGATAACATTAATAATGAAAACTTAATGGTACCTCCATTATTAACTATGGCACAAAGGAAAAAATAAATCATAAAACCACCCAAGATTTCATAAAGCATTCTAGGCACTATAATGGCACCATATCATACTTCAGAGTCAGACTCTTTTTCTAAAGGACACATTTCACAATGCTGATAATTTAAACAAGAAGACCAGGACTCTGATCAGAAATGCTCTTTTCTGTTTATAAGCATGATTACCTGCAGTAAAATCAGGCCAAACAAATAAATGACTCTGAGGGAAATTCCACAAAAATACAATAAACACATCATAAGCAATAGTTGAGCTCGAGTTATTTCCCCTTGTACTTGGCCATACTGGGCAGCATAACACTGGTGTTCCCACGATGATGGTATGCTTGCACAAGGAGCTCAGCAGAGAAAATAAAATGAATATTTTAATTGTCAATGCTTCTTAATAATGAAGCAGCCTCTACCTCTTCAGAACGAGACAGAAATATATTGACAAGTTTTTCAACCATTTTTTTGTTTCAAAAATTATTATTGTGAAGGAATTTGGGAAGAAGAGGCTAGTAGTTCAATTCTACTCATGTTAATTAATTAGCTCTAGAATTAATGATTTTGGGTTTATAAATGGATTGAACTGATTCACAGTGCATTTTAATGAGTGAGTGGTGTTCACTTGAACTTCAGAAGTTAAAACAGATGTTTGCCCCATTATTTATGTACAAAGGTTGTGCCTAGGGTCAAGGATAATGGAAATTAAGGAACAGGAAGTTTACTTTTTAAGGCATGGAAGCCTGCACAAAAATGTGTAGCTTCTCCTCGATGATGTGCACAGAATTCTATCTTTAGGGTTTAAATCCAACAATGCCCTCCACTTTTTGTTTCTAAATCACAAAACACACTGCAATTCTATGCATACCTTTAAGTAATTATCAATATGACTCACAGCTTATTATTTCTAACCTGTGATAGTGGTATTTACTAGTCACTTTCTTAGACTGAATATCTGCCTCCTACAAAATACCTCTGCTACATAATAGGGGAAACGGCAAAAGGTGGCAAAGTGTATCTGTTAACACAGTGTGAACAGTTCTATACATTTCACAATTAAACTAAAGAATGTTGTTATCACAGTACCACACAATACTTGTGATACTGTGGGGGGAAATGTTTTCTTCATCTATGCCTGCTGCACTAGGGCAGTTGGGACAAAATTACCACTTTGCTCATAACCTCCTCTACTTTTGCTACATGCAAGACCTGACACATACAGTGCAGCAATTACAGCACGGTTGGGCCATTTAAACAAATCAGTTGGATACAGAACTCTACAGTTGCTTGTTTAAGCAGGAAGGGAGGTTGGAGAAGCTGCAGCCTAAATGCTCTCATAGTGGCTTGTATCACTTGCCAGTAAGATTATGGGTAAATATTTGGGGTCTGTAGACAAATATCCCAAGAAAAGAGCAAATCAAGAATATAAACACCATGTCATCTTGCATTCCCTGGCCAAGCTGAAATACTGTGTTTAAAGTCGACTTAACTCACAGAACAAAACAGCACTTCATTTTAAGTGGACTGTGGAGGAGAATCTGACTTGATTTTTCCTTTTCTTTCTTTAAAATAACCATGAAAACTGGCTGTTCTTCTATTTCCATAAGCAACTCAGTGCTTTCTTTAATGCAGACAGTTAAGAGCATATCTAATATAGCATTCTGTTTAAAATGTATCATTTTGAGGACTTCTTTCTATATTCTTGTAGGGGATAAGATTTTCTTTCTATTTGCTTCATATACAGTACATCAAATTTAAATTGTTCCTTGAATTTGTTTTAAAAACCAGACAGAAGAAAATGACTCCTTAGAAAACATTTTGATGTGACATGTGTTATTATGTATTTATTTATTTTGAAAATAATCTAAGTAAAAAAAATTGCCACACTAAATACATACCTCCCCATCTTGGCACTCTCAAAATGTTTTGTTCTATAACTCTAGTCACCCTCAAACCATTGGCCATGTTGGCTAGGACTAACGGGAACAGCTGAGAACTACCTCTGCCAAGTAGAGCATTAAAAAAAATCAATAACTCAAAGCCTGACGCTAAAATATTGGTTTGTGAGTTCAGATCAATTCATGAAACTTGACCCACTGCCTCTTCTCAATTTCTAAAATTGCTTAGCTCTGCCAGATCACAACAATGCAGTGATGGGAAAAGCAGATGACGACGATGATGAGTGGTATTATAGAGCTGTGGAGGAAAGAAACTCAGCAAGAATTTCTAGTGCTGGGTTATAAAATGAAATTAAACAAATGTCATTTCTTAAACATGAAAACATTCGCTACATGCCTTTTTAAAATTGTGCAAACACTGTACTTTGTAAAATGGAGATGACAAATAGGTATGGATGGTAAGGGCTTTGGATCACAAGTAGAAGGTGTACTGTCCTCACGTAAGCAGACATTCCATTTAGGCATATCCAAACCAGCATAAAACAGTTATTTGGCCCCCTCAAAGGGTTGTTGCCTTACCATGGTGAGGGGGCTTGTGTGGTTTGATGATGCTATGGGCTATGCCATGTAGGGCCACCCAAGATGGACAGGCCATAGTGGAGAACTCAGACTAAACATAATCCACCGGTGAAGGAACTGGCAACCTACACCAGTTCTGTTGCCAAGAAAAACCCACGGGCAGTATCAAAAGGTTAAATGATATGACACTGGAAGATGAGCCCCTCAGGTTGGAAGGTGCCCAATATGCTACTGATGCCCTTGTGGAACACTGCACACAAAGGATTTTCACAGGGTTCAATAAAGCTATGTTACTCCCATCCACTCTCCACTCAATATATGTATCCAAACTGCATTCTGCATTGAGCATGTAACAAAAATTCACAATTTTAAATCTTTGACAAAAAGAGCATCTCAAGCTATCAAGACATTGTGTCCAATAAAATAAACTGCTGTGAAATTTTTCATCTCTCTCTCTCAAGAGCAAAAAGACTGCAGCCTTCTCTTATCATCAGTGTTAGCAAAAACTTTTGTCTTTTGTGCAGGAATGAGGAAAAAGAAGTACTTTGCACAATATAGTGCAGGGGAACAGTTCTAAAATATGAAAACTGTACAAAAATCCTTATAACCTGACACTGCAGGGAAATAACTTTTATTTCCACTTGTGTGAACAAAATAAGCAAAGAATTACATCCCCATTCTTAGAAATGTTTGAAGTGGTAGCCGTGTTAGTCTGTGCAAGCATATCAGAGAGCAAACAAAACAAACACGGACAAAAAACCAAAAAATGCTGTGGTACCTTAAAAACTAACTTCTGTGGTACCTTAAAAACTAACTTCTGTATTTTAATGTTTGCTTTTGTGGATCAAGTCCACTTCATCAGGCATAAGAGTGGATATCATGGTATACATTTATGAATATCTGGTATAGAGACCCAGAGTGGCAGGGTGAATTTGATTGGTTCAAGAGATGGGCATGCAAATCTATGAGTTATTTACAACCCGTAATAAAATGTAATCAGTTTATCAGGCAACTCTCTGATGGAAATCAGCTTGAGGAGTAGGATTTACAAGATAAACATTCTGAAAAACAAACAACCACCCCCTCCCTTCTCCCTCCCCACACTTCTGAGCCTGCTCTGCAAAATGAATTTAACCCCTTGGTTGTGTCATTTTTAAATTTGATAATGTCCCAGACACTCCTGGCTAATATTCATTCCTGAGGTGGCCACAGCTGAAGCCATCAAACTTCACATTCTAGTAGTCAGGTGCAAAGTTATTAAGAGATAGACCCCTGTGCCAGGCTATCTCAGTCTTGAACTAATCACAGATGGCAAACCTGCAATAAATGGTAGCAGGCACTCCTAGCCATTAGGACCATGTGGGTTTTCAATGAAAATTCTAAAGACAAGCATTAGCCTCCAAGTGACATTTCTGCTCTTTTGATGGTAGTGCAACTCCATCTAGAACACATAATCTTTCTACTTTCTAGTTCTAGGAACTGCTTACCAACATGGCTTCCATATTTCCAAAATTTTAAGACTGCATTTAATGCATTCACCTCATTAAAGATAGTTCCTCGACTGTTTCAGCTGTTTCAGAATGAGTGCAGAAGCAGATCTGGGTGTCATTCACAGAATAACACTTTCATACTCTAAATGACTGTTTCAAGTGACCTTGTATAGCTAAAGAGTACGGGTATTCTTCAGAGCCAAGTTGGAGTCCTATTTCTTAACCATCATGGGTTCCCAATGCTACCCTCTTGAAGATGTCCTTGCAGAAGAAACACAGCTACTATATTCCTGCATCACAACCCAGAATAATTTTTGGCACAAAAGTATTATTATACCATATGTTTCACCACCTTGATCCAAAAAGGGTTGTTCACCACCACACTGTATTTGTCTAACACTTTCGGGGTGCAGTGACACTCCACTCTTGAGGAAAATGCATAACACTGTCTCTTTCAAGTTTGTCGCACGCATGCACGCATCACGCACATGCACACACACATGCATACACACACAAAGAACAGCATTATCATTCCTTCTTGGAGCTACTTTGCAACTACTGTACCTGATTAGCTACAATGGGCAAAGTGTCAACCCCAGGTAATAAGACCTATTCCTTTAGAGTCTTGTTCACTTGATAGTAGAATGTGAAATTGATACTATGTAACCGTAGCTTTTGTGTAGCCTTTTTCAGCACCCATGTTCTAGCAAACAATGGAGCATGAATGGCTAGAAAACAATGGAGAAGGCTATCATACGTCACTGGGCTGAGTCAGATGGCATGACAGGCAGTACATTGCCAAGACCTTTTTTTTGGGGGGGGACTCCCTGGTTCAACATCAATAGCAAACTTTTGATGTTGAGGGTTTCTAGATAAATTTCTTGTCACAAATATTAGTGATAGTGACATCCTCAATCCTGCGATATATTTGGGTATTATATCAAATACCAAGTTTGCCTCCTCTTCAGGACTCAGGAATGCACACTAGCCCAGTCCCTTCATCCATGGTCTAGTTGCAGATGAGTGCCACTTAATCATGGGCTGGTGTAATATTCAGTGGCAACAAAGGTACAGCCTGGCTATTCCCATAAATCCATCAGAAAAATGTGAAGTTCCCAAACTGGGCTTGTGTCTCCACAGAAAGCACTATTAAAACCTCCAGGATTGCTTTCAATGGTTTTCTTGAGAGAACCTGATTCTTTTAGAGTGGTGACTTTACTTTTTGCTCCTCTACAACTTTATGTAGAGAGAGTTAATCCATATTTTCTTTCTCTAAAAACACATACTTTCAGATACCTGAAAATCCACGAATAAAGGATTACTGCATGTGGAGTTAATCTAGGCAAAAGATGAGGTTGTAAAAAACATGTATTGTGCAAATATGCATTAAAATATAGGAAGCAAAAATACAATATGGAAAGAGGAAAATCACAGGATTAAACCAAGTCTTTTAAAACAGTGATTGAAGGTGTACTGACTTGGGCTTCTAGGAACTGAAGTCCAAGAACATCTGGGGGCCCAAGGTTGAGAAACCCTGCCCTAGGGTATCTACATTATATAAAGATCTGAAAAACTTCTCATCTGTCATATCCATAATTCCAGATGTTTACTACAGTTGTAAGCATCTTACCATCTGTGATGACAACTTCTGCTTGCTGTCCATCCAGTTCCTCTGGCTTGAGACTGAGCACAACTGGCTCTTCTGCAATTCCATTAAGGCTGGATATCTGTTCATTTTTCTGTAGGAGCTGCATTGGTCAAGGAGAAGGTTGGAAGGAGGAAAAAGAGCAAAACAACTCTGTCAATAAAAATTGAGACCAATTAAAAATAATTTCACATTTTATTTTCTTCATACGGAAGCAGAGGCACTTTAGGAGAAGAGTATTATAATTTAGAAAACACATGGAAATGGGCACATGGTGTAGAACAGGGCTGAACAGACTGTGGTTGTCTGACCACTATCTATGCTGCTGAAAGCTGCTGAAAGCTGCTGAAAGCTCCAGTCCCACAATGTCTGAAAGTCCACAGTTTGATCACCCCTGCATACTGCAGAGTTGTTAACACCCAAAGTATTACAGGCAGAAAAATCTTACAGAGATGGACCTATCCAAATGTGATATCAAGAGCTAACTCACAAATGATGGTTTTTAGGTGGTTCTGAATAAAATTAATTCTTTTTTTTCTCCCACAGACTGGTATGTTCATGTATGAAGAAACAAATGTTACAAAACTCTGGGACTTAACTGTTTTCTTCTTCTGCTTTAAGAGTTATCAGAGAACTCCTGTTTGAAGAATCTATATCTATAAAACAGAGGTGTGGTCTTGTATGTGGTCTAAAGGAACCCACACCCCTGGACCAATCTAGCTGAAGATTGGCACACACCTACCTTGGGCTTGCGAGATCAGCACTGTGGGGTTCTCAAATTTCATTTGGGGGTTTACACCCCACAAATTTGGATGCAAAGGGGACACCCCCACTGACAGGAGAGAAAGCATGTACCACCACTAAAAAAAAGGGGGGGGGAATCTTTTCCCAGAGCTGAAGAATAAAAAAGTATTTAAAAAGAAAAAAACTGTTTTTATTCTTTCCTTCGATGGATTACTATTGTTAAAGTATCAAGATGGTGTTAGGATATTGTAGAACAGAGAAGGGAGGAAAATGGGGGATAAAATGGAATAGTGGCACCCCCATGGGATGGTACAATGGAATGGTCCGCTCTCCTCTAGCAGTTGGGGAGGAAAAAAATCCACTGGAGCCTTTTGTTTGAGCCCTCAGAAGAGGGAGGAAAGAGAGCGATGGTTTAAGGGTGAGACTGGTCACTTTAGGACATGCCGGCAGAACTATACTTCCTTTAAAGAAAAAAACCCGAGCAATGCTGGGTAATCAGCTAGTATAATATAAACCTTAAAATTCTTCCCAATGCAGACTCGTGCATATAAGAAAAGCTCTGAAAATCTGGGGTAAGATCTTGCATTATGATTGATTGTGTATCTTACTCTTCCCGGTGGGATTCCTTACATTGTGTGCATGCAGTAAATTTAACCCACATAGGATTTTCAGGTACTGTACTGATTTACAATCTGTCCTACACAGTAGTGCTTTCTACATAGGAAATTCCTCAATAGATCTTCAGAAAAGATCTTTGCTTAATGAGATGGTTTGTGATCCTGGCCAACCCTCCCAAATTTTAGGGTGAAGTGCCCTCTTATCATGGATGACAAGCCACTCTAACTTTCCAAACTCTGCAGATATACTGTACTGGCAATTCAACTGCTATAGTCTAACACAGGGTTTCTCAACCTGCGGCCCGTGGGCCAGATGCAGCCCACAACACCGGTTCATGTGGCATCATTTCTCAGAAAGATCTGTGATGCAATTTAGTTTAATTGTGCCTGGTTTATTAAAGCTGTGTTCTCAGCCCATTTTTCTATGCTCAGTTCAATCTTTTTACCCCAAAGACTAGAGACATGGGTAAGAAACAAAATCTGAACTAAAAAAAGCAGAACCTTTCTGCTAATCTGCTATAACTTTTCCCCTTATAGTACAGAGATGTCATTAAGTTAAGCAGAGAGATTTGTCCAAAACCAATAATTGAGCTTTGCAATAGAACTAATCATTTTGATCCGGTGCTTCAACATTAGAAGTTTTTTTAAAATAACCATTTCCCTAATGGCATAATGAATAGCAAGCTGCTTAAGACACTCAGAAGGTGGGAGACAATTGTTCATCTAAAGCAAGGGTGCCCAAACTACGGCCCAGGGGTCAAATCCAGTCCCTGACACCAATTCATCCGGCCCACAAAGACCTCATCATGGGCTGAATTGGTGTCAGGACCCAGATCCAGCCCCTGAACCATAGTGACCAGCCCTCTGAGCCACGTGAACGACCTGCGGCCCAAAAAGTTTGGGCACCCCTGAAGGCACTTGCCTTCTAAAGCATACATCTTTCAACATTTCAGAGAGCTAAACAGAAAAACTTTTTTTGTGCTTAGAACATTCTTTTTGTCATATCAAGTGTCATGTTCGCGCCCTCTGAACACATGACAGACATACACATGAAGACATTTACTGAAGCACCTTCTTTAATTGCTGTTCGTTTCTTCTGCAAAAGTTTGCCTAACTGAACAGACAGTTAACAAGAGATAACTGTACTCATGTTTACTATAGTCAAAGTGCAACTTTTGGAGATATGACAATAAGCTGAATTTGCAATATGTTTTGCACATCTTTGCATACTGGTGAACTGTTGAAGACATAGCATCAAATTGAATGGCTACCTACAAACTCTTTAAAAGAGGACTTCAGTTCACATAAAATTACATATACTAATTCATATGTAAACATAGGGAAAAATAAACATTTTTTAAGAAACAGAAATGGAATTACAACAGATTTCATTTGGATGGGGAAAATGGTGACCAGGTGACCTGGATACCTGGTGAGTCTGCTGCGTGACAGCTCTCCAACCAATGTCTGTTCTCTGTAAAAGGACACAGGTCCACCTTATCCTTAAACATCTCCCCAAACGAACACAAATAAAAACCATTGTTTTATCCAAGACATTGTTTTATCCAAAACTACAGGAGTTACCTTTGGTAAATGAGAGGAGAAATCAAAGTTATGAGTATCTTCATTTGTGAAATTTTTGAAGTAACCATGTTACTGTGTGTAAGTGCATCAGACAAACAAAACAAGAATTCTGGCAGATAGTAAGTTTGCATAAAATCACAGCCTTAATAGCTAGAACTTTAAGGTATTTGCAACCTGTGATGTTACAGATGTTGGCTGAAATCATGTTGCTTCAAGGTTTCTGGGTTGTTGTTTTTTTGGTCTGATATCCAATTATGAAATAAATATAGTAATGCAACACTTGTTTCTCCTACATCAATGGAATATAGACTTTTAAAATAGCTATTTTTACTTTCCACAGCAAAGGATAATAAAAAACCAAATTAACTTTTAACACATGCACAACAGATTATACATGCTTGTTGGCAGGCCCTTGTTAACACCTAAATGTTATGGAGCTCTTACGGACACAAATGGTGAGCTAAGTCACTAACAGTTAATTTTCCACTATTTCTCCTATCTTTGTTCATTGGGTAATCTATTTTTGAATGAAGGTGCTGGATTTCCCATTCACTCCTCCAAAACAGTACTGTTGCCATGTGAAGAGTATCTAGCCTTGCTTAGCAAGTCCAAATGAATGAAGCAACATTTGCCTCTCCACAAACCAGGAAGAAGAGATGGTGACCAATCACCCTCATGCCAAACATTCCTCCTCAAAACAAACCCAGGTCCATTCCAAAGATTCCACATACCAGGCCCAAATACATTTGTGCTAATTTTGCTTCACTGCCTTAATCCGTCCATACTGGTCCTCCTGAAGATTCCTAAAATAAGCAAAATCCAGCTGTCTGTATAACTGCTTAAGCTAAATGGCGAACTGAAAATATTTTTTCCACATTGTTAGTCATATGTATGTGATGAAAGTGATAACAGATCCCTCATCACTGAGCTGCGTTATACCCTTAAAATTCCTTCAGTGACACTCTATTACTGGTTCAATATAGATTACTCACTAATTTGTGTATTTATTTTATATTCTGACTATCCCCAAGTGCAAGACCCAAGGCAACTCATAACATTTCACTGTAAATTTCACATAGATTGCACACAGCAGTTGTTCAAGAAGCTATTTACAAGAAAATACATATTTTACAGGCCCATTTATATACTGTACCAACTTTTCTGTAAGAAACTCAAAGCTAGACACAGGATTATAACCTCCACATCACATCAAATCCAGGAAAATTAGATATAAATCTCTATGGGCAACTATGCATTGGTATCCACAATATAAACATTTGACAGAATTAAAATCTCAGCCTTCAGCTGCCAAAGCCATATGAAATGCAACCAATATAATGCCACATTCTGTGTATTAAAAAAACTGACACAAAAAAGAAATAAGCATCTTAGTAAAATCAAATATATATACTACTGGGTATCCCAAACATCACCATACATAACAAATATCTTGGAATATGTGTTCAGCTTGAGAAGACTGTGTGTGTGTGTGTGTGTGTGTGTGTGTGTGTGTGTGTGTGTGTGTGTGTGTGTGTGTGTGTGTGTGTGTGTGTGTGTGTGCACGTGCGTGCGTGCGTGCGTGCATGTGAATGTGAATGTGATTGTGTGTGCGAGAGAGAGAGAGAGAGAGAGAGAATATTTTGTAAATATTCTGTCAAAGATACAATTCCGATTTTTCCTATGTGTGGTGGCTTTGGGGACATCTTGTATACAGGTATTAAGACTTCTACAGTAACATTATATATCCAGTTTATAATTACTAGTCAATATGCAGTATAACACAACTAGCATAAATCTCAGCAGCAAATTCCTGCAAGCCAAGTAATTATCATATGTATTGGTATTGAAAAGAGGGTTTTTGCACAACTTCGTGTGATCTGCCAGTTACACCCACTCCTAGACTCCTTGCTCATGGTCATGCACGCTCTGGTCACCTCTAGACTAGACTACTGTAAAACAGCAAATGTCTACACTGGCATATGACTTAGGCAACAGGAAATGGCTACCTTATTATTATTTTAAACTTTCAGCAATACACATTCAAGACTCATACAAAATGCTTTAGGTCACCAGGTGTAACTAGTAGGGTTTCCATACTCTTGCTATTATGGGTTTATCTGCATCTAACACTCAAAAATGTTATAAGCAAAATACAACCTTTTCTTCACTGTTGTCAGACTTCACTTAGTAGAACTAAAGTTGTGCTTGGTGCAGAAGGCATAGGAAGAATATAAGTGTCTTGTCAAAGATAATGGAGCAGAAAGTACACAGACGGAATTCGTCATGCAATCTCAAAGTTCTCATCCACTCTCTGAAGTTACACTACCTACCTTAGACTTAATTTTGAGTAATGGAGGGGGGGAATCAAAGACATACTTCCAAATACATTATAGTTCCTCATATAAAGGTAAAGGTAAAGGTTTTCCTTGCTCAAAAGCCAGTCGTATCCGACTCTAGGATGCATTGCTCATCTCTGTTTCAAAGCCGAAGAGCCAGCGCTGTCTGCTTCTGCAGACGTTTCTGTGGTAATGTGGCAGGCATGACTAGACACCGAAGTGCACGGAACGCTGTTACCTTCCGACCGAAGTGGTCCCTATTTATCTACTTGCAATTTCTTGCTTTCGAACTGCTAGGTTGGCAGGAGAGTTCCTCATATACAGCCTCACAAAGAAAAAATTGCTCAACCAGGCTGCCCTCAGCTTGGTGTTGTTGTTTTTAAACAAAATATTGCCTGCTCTCATTCTTTCAACCAGTTGCTGTCTACATGTAATATACTCCCCATATGGCATTCATTTTTAAATATTTCAATACGTTTTATACATTCAACTGAACAAAAAATACAATGGCTGAAATCCTGCTTATCATGGTACAGTGATGGTGAACCATGGCACTCCAGGTGTTCTTGGACTTCAATTCCCAGAAGCCCATGTCAGCATTCCTGCTGATCAGGGCCCCTGGGAATTGAAGTTCAAGAATAACTGGAATGCCAAGGTTCACCATCACTGTCATAGTAAGTCACAACTAGGATAAGATCTTTGACTTAACAGAGCGTATGAAGGAGCTGACTCATGACTTGCTATACTAAGCAACAGGATTTCAGCCAACGACTGTGTAGCATCACACACTGCAAATCCCTTTAAAGTTCTAGCTGTTAAGCCTATAATTCTATGAAAACTTGCTCTCTTCCAGATTTCTATTCTTAACAGTGCAGTGTGATCATTTTGCAGGCTGAGCACTCTGCCATTCTCAAGCAAGCTCCACCTTACAGTTAACATTAGCCACTGGAAACAAAGGAGATTTATGCTTGTGCAAAATGATAATAACTATCCATTTGCACAACTGCAATAGTTCAGCTATCATAAGTAAAATGAGAACAACGCACATGTAGAAAAGAATAATAGGTTTCTGGCAATTAAGTCTGTAATTCTTAGCAAAATTCGTGAACATAATGGGATCTCTGAACAGATATACGAAAGATCCAGCTGTCAATGCTAAAATCTCTGGTGGTGGTGGTGAAAAGTGGATATCAGATAAAATAAAATATGTGACATGGTGACACAACACTTTGTTGTTTTTGCTTTTACTATATAAATAATTTGTAATTTTGAAGCATTCACAAAAGAAGTTATTCTCAAATACAGTAGAAGATTTGACTGTGTGGGAGACGTGCATTTTCTGAAGTTGAATTTCTGGCCTGTCACTACTGTCTGAACAGACAAATCGATCTCATGTCTTAGTTGTGACATATTCACAATTAAGGCATTGTTTCTACTGCCCCAACTGCTATTCTCTTTTGGAACAGATGACCCAAAATATTTATAGTCTGACTAACAGAATGAATTCAGGAAACTAAGCACGTAACTGTGTCACTAAGATAACTAAGGTACAGATAACTGAGGACAAACTCCCAGGAGATTGAATTATTGAACCAAAGAATCCAGCACTCCCAAAAGCACAAAGAATTCAAGGTCAATAGTCTTACTCTTTCCACTTCTCTTTGTCCTGTCTTCTATAACATACTGTTTGCTGTTCTGCTAATTTCTTTCACTGCTATGTCAACCATATTGATCAGTGTAAAATAATATAGCTTGTAATGATACTTCACTGAAACAGCTTTATTTTATCACTTAACCTAGCCCTGGCGTTTGGTCCTCCTTTTAGGTACAATAAATTGTCCAGGGACAATCTGAAACTTCTGCTCCAGATGTCTAGGAAAAAAACTAAGTTTTGTCAAACCTTACAGGACTCCCCCCACCCCCACTGCATACTGAAAGAAAATGTGCTATTTTCTTCAATTACCAGAAGCCCAAGTCAAGCACACCTGTTGATCAGGGCTTCTGAGAATTGAAGTCCAAGAACAGCTGGAACACCAAGGCTGGCCACCCATGTGCTAGACTGTACTGCTAAAATGTTATACATATATTCTGTTGGAGCAAAGAATAATATCACCAGGAAGCTAAATGTATGTGGTCCAGGCGGGGCTAATTAATAAGAACTAGCAAGTTCTATTATAGGAGTGGGGGAGGAGGGATTGTTGTATGGCAAACTCTCCAGTTCACATGACATTCGACTGTATAAAATGCCATCATGAAAAACAAATTACAGAGGCCATCACATGTTGATTATGTGTTAAATTAAAATGCTCTCTCTCTTTCTCTATTTAATTTATTTTATTTCTTTTCCACTTTTCTTTGAGGGAGAGAAGGTCCCAAGACAGCTATAAAACAAAGTAATAAGATCAGGATGAACAGATTACACAAAGTATGCTAGTTTATGATATGAACCGTTTTGGGGGATAAGTTTTATGTGTGAATGATGTTGTAAGCCGCCTAGAGTCAGTTGCCAATTGGGCAGCAATACAGATTTAACCAAATAAATAAATAAATATGGAAAGTTGTCACAATTCAGCTTCATCCAGATGAATATTCACAAAAATGCACAAAGAAAAACTAATTCTCTGGGATTCAGTGCTGTTTATGAAAGCAGAGTTTATGTAATTTATAAATTAATATATATGCCCATTTTTAATGTGAGTTTTTTTTAATGCTGCTGTTAAATAAAGCTTTAGGTTCTGTTTTTAGTTACTTGTGTTTTATTTTTATTGTTTTAAATACCATGTAAACTGCTTTATTTCAGTAGTGATCTAAGGTTAAATAAATAGAAAATGTGAACTCGTTGGGGAAAGTCTGCATCATTCTTTGGGAAACTCCAGATCAGGCTCTGAAATGCACTATGGTTGCATATAGTTTTATTGGAAGCCATGAAATAAAAAGGCGACTGATTCTTGGGAGCCAAGCTATGAGAAACCTGAGGAACATAGTTAAAAGCAGAGACATCACTTTGCAAACTAAAATTCGCATAGTCAAAGCAATGGTATTCCTGGTGGTAATGTATGGTTGGGAGAGCTGGACCATAAGGAAAGCTGAGCGCAGAAAAATAGATGCCTTTGGTGTTGGAGGAGAGTTTTGAGAGTCCCCTGGACTCTCAAAACAAATAGGTCAATCTTAGAAGAAATCAACCCTGACTGCTCATTGGGAGGTCAAATAGTAAAGATGAAGCTAAAATACTTTGGACATCAAATGAGAAGGGAGGATTCACTTGAGAAGGCTTTGATGCTGGGAAAGGTGGAGGGCAAAAGAAGAAGGGGGCGGCAGAAAATGAGATGGTAGATGGCATTGTAGACGTGATGGGCACAGAGCTGGGCGTGTTGAGGAGGATGGTGGAGGACAGAGGTGCCTGGAGGGCAAGTCCATGGGGTCGCAAAGGGTTGGAATCGACTGTGCGACTGAACAACAACAACAAAAATTGGAATTTCCTGTGTATTTTCATGGAAGCAGATGAAAGTAGGATTGGGATAGGAACTACAGTAACATCATAGGTTAGTTTTCAGGAGAGGTGTGCAGATTGGTTTTTGCAGTACAGCTTCCAGAATCTCAGAAGCTCTTAGACATGCAGCAATAGGACCCTAAGGACATTTTTGGGAAAGCAGATTCTAGTGAAATCAATGGAATTATTTCATGTTGACATTATCCTATGAAGTCAGAGACTTAATTTCAGACATCCTTCTCTCAACAGGCAGCATTATATGGTATGCTTTCCAGGTCCAAAAGTAACATGTAGTGACTTACAAATCTTGAGAAAGATACAACAGGTTAACTGACACCACAACATTGTACATATCCACTCATATGCTAAATGTTAAATTAATTGCAGAGCATTAGTACAAGTACTTTAAGTTGCCTCGCTTATTGTTCAGTTTTGCACATCTTTATTTTATTAAAATTCTCAAAAATGGTGATACTGGACGAACCCCATAAACGCTTATGGTATTTAAGAATTACACACTTATCAGTATAAATAATAATAATTTCATAAACAAAGTTAGCTGTGTGATCCATGTATAAAACATATGCAGAAGTAGCAGGTGATACCTTTTCTGGTATCTTTTCAGATAACAAGAAACAGCCACCTGAACTGCATTGACTTTTTAACATCAGGACAACAGTACCACTAGGTAATATTGTTAATTGACTTTGAATTGGCTAAAATTGGAACACCTAGTGTTCACATCAAATTTCTCTCCCCCTCCTCCTCCCCCCGAATTCCCTGATGGAGGTCACCGGAAATTTGCATTGCTTTAACCTGGCCAGAGGAGGGGCCTAGAGCTTCAATAGAGCCATTTGGGGAGAGAAAAATGCAGAGGCCTGGTTTCCAGTGTTTGAAAAATTGGGGTGGAGCATCAAACCAATTGTTACTTTTAAGTACAGAGCCTAGCAGACCACCATGCCGCAAACATTTGAATGCATGCCTGAAGAAGTGATTGGAAATCACAAAAACTTGCAATGTTGTTTTTTTATTAAGTGATCCAGAAAAGGTATCATCTTCTACTTCTGCATAAACAATTCCATGTCAGAAATTATTCTGAGTTGAAAGTATTTTTGCTGGGGAAACTCCGCTCAGGGAATGCCCAAATGAGGCTCCTTCCATGTCTCCAAGAGCTTTTCCCACTGAAGTGGTCCCTATTTATCTACTTGCAATTCCTTGCTTTCGAACTACTAAGTTGGCAGGAGTTGACATCATGCAGTACCCAGGACTCAAACTGCTGACTTGCCAGCCTTCATGCTAACAAGGCAGCCTTCTTAACCACTGAGCCACCGCAGCCCCAGATCAGCGATTTTGACAGAATCAGTTTTTCTGCACAATGACTGAAAGGAAAGAAATCTTTACTCCCCTCCTCTGTGTGTGTGTGTGTGTGTGTGTGTGTGTGTGTGTGTGTGCGCATGCGTGTGTGCGTGCATGCACACATGCATTCATGTTTGCGTGTACATGCGCGCGCACATATGCATGGTGCAACACTCCTAAAGAATTACTAAGAAAGGGGGGGGGGACATATAGTTTTTAGATGATCTATTTTCTGTGGCATTAAGCAGCATTTGGTAGCCATATGAAAGTTTACCTTGGAATTGAGAGGCAGGAAGTAAAGTATCATTTTAAAGTCATTAAAGAGATCTCATAGTATCACAATAATGAAGAAATGTGTAATACCAAGGGTATTAATATAACAATATGCAACTCCCATTTCCATACTCCTACAATGAAATGAGTTAACACTACCACAACAGCTCATCTCATCTTTATTGCTTTAACCTAAACCTTTGTGGTAACAAATCAAAGACCCCTGGGGGAGGGGGGGAGGAATGTGCCATAATAAAAGATGTCATGAAGAATGTTAACTTATTTATCACTTCATTACTTCCTAGACAGACCAAGTCACAATGTATATTAGCACCAGAAGATATTATACACCAGAAAACATTTCACACCAGACATATAATATCACTTAACATAAATATACTGGCATAGGAGCTTTCTAAAGCCAATAATTCAGGATACACAATCATAAAGTCTGGAAATTAAATAGATATGATAAAGTTTAGACTCTGCTACACAGAAGTCCGAAGGCATACATGTCCACATATGGTTTGACAGTAACCCAGAGACCAGCTCTTAAGGCCAGACAAATTAAATAATCATCTGGGACAGTAGGATTTGATAAAGCATCCTCCATGAATTAGCCAATAAAAAAGATGTCACTTTCCAGCATTTCTTTATAATGGACTTCTGCTTTTCAGGAATTAGAGGGTGGATTTTGGAACACCTGACACTAAAGCAGAATAGGATACTACTGACTGCTCACCAATTTAAGTTGTTTCAGAATAGCTGGTTGGACTTGCTAGGACAACAGAAAAAGACTAGTTATTCTATAAGCAACTAAAAACTGGTCTGAGGACAGTACAATCCCAATCTTACTTCTATTATGAACTAGAGCAAGGACTGTCACCCTTTTTAAGTTGGGGGCTGGGTCACGCTCCCTCAGAAAGTTGAGTGGGCTGGATTGGTGGTTCCCCCCACTGTAAACGCTGCCATAAAACGTACCAGTGGCTGTCATAAATACCAAATTACCTGCCCCGTTGTGGCGGCAGAAGCAGACATGTTTACAACAGCCACGGGCGCATTTACAGCTGTCGTAAACATGTTTATGACAGCTGGGAGTGCATTTACAGCTGTAGTAAATGCATCTGCTTCTAGCAGCAGCGTGGGCTGGATGATTTAGTGCTGTGGCCCAGGTCTGGCCCGTGGACCATAGGTTGTCCAACCCCAGAAATGGGCTAACTTTAAATTCTCAAACTCATACCATCCTAAATATGACATCTGGTGATGGCAGATTGGATTTTACTTGTTAAAATGATGAATACTTCAGGTAATCAGGAACAATTATTTGTATGGAAAAATTTCACAGCTCAGCTTTGATATTCCACACAAATGCACATGTTTACCCTGCAACTGTTCAAAGCTTATACTGTACTGTGTAACTGCTATTGCTAAGTGCTATTGCTATTGTATCAAAGAGTAAACAAAATTAAACAAAAAGACAAAAACATTGTGATACCTTAAAGACTAACTGCTGTATTTTAATGTTAGCTTTCATGGATCAAGTCCACATCGTCAGACATAAGAGTGAGATTCCATGGCATCAATTTATATACATCAGGTACAGAGGCACACAGTGGTTGGCTAGCATAACAGATAAGTTTACAAATCAATGTGGCTTTTTACAACTGGTAATAACAGAAGATCCCTGATTGGTATTCAGTTTTGCTGTGAAGTTTGTCCCTGTTGAGTTGCAAATGGTTAGTAGATGGGTGGGGTGGGCAAAATGAAGCTGCCTTATATATTATTGGACTGCATTTCCAAGCATTCTTCACAACTGGCTATGAGATGTAGGGTATCTAAGCAGTGCAGTCCAGAAACATCTTTAGGGCTATATTTTACTCACTTTTGCTCTAATTAGATGAATCCTATGGCACATCCATTTTCCTAAAGAATGCAAGCACTGATAGAGAAATGGGGGAGCCTCCATCCCTCACCAGACCCATTTGGCCATGGAAGGTGTTCAAAGCTTCAGCAATGCAGCCCCCAGCTGATTTAAGTGCTGCCCCAGGCTTGATGACTGAAGCTGCAGCAATTAAAAACTCTCTTCTTCAAGGAGGTTTTTCAGGGTGTTGTCTCTTTAGCAATAAATTAGTCAGTCAGGTTGAGTCCCTATGCCCTCAGGTGCCAGTTACTTTATTTTATTTTAGTTTGTGATGTATTTGTTAGTTTTTCGTTTTGTTTTGCTGTGTGTTCTGTTGTTATTTGTTATCTATTTGTACACCACCCAGAGTGGGATACCACCCAAATGGACAGTAGAGAAATGCAATAAATAAATAAATAAACAAACAAATAAATTGGCTCTCACCCATTTTTGGTGATGGAGACACAAGTGGCTACACGTGTGGCAAGAGAGACTCTGAGGGAAGCAGCACTGTGAAGCCCACCTTTACCCACCTTCCCTAAGAGGACTACGTTCTGGCTCCAGCCTCATACTTCCACACACCTCTCTGCAGTTTGACTTTTAGAGACTCCGTAAAGTCAACTGGAGCTCCAACAGTGGACCCTTTATTAACGATGTGTTCAAATAGCATCATTTCCGCTTACTGACGTGTCGTCACTTACCATGTGACTATCTGCACAATGCCGAAAAACCGTTGTTGTGCGGATAAACGATTTTTTTAACATCATTGTGCGGATAATGACAGTTTTTTGCCGCTAGATGGCGCAGCTGCCTTTGAAAACCGCACAACGACGTTCCCCCTATAGCGACGCTACTTGGGAAACCAGGCAACGTTGTAATGTGAGGGTCTACTGTAGACTGCTTCCCAAGGGTTAGTGCCAGAAACTCAACCCTCTTGTGACACAGGCAAAAGGATGTTTGGGGGTGAACCTGTCTTTAATCAAAGCTGTGCTAAATGACCAAACCAAGCTGGAACCCATGATCTGTTCCATATCCCATTAATTCCACTTCACACTGCTGTAGAGACAATAGGCACCACTATTTGTTTTGAAAAATCTTCCCACTATTTCGCAACAATCCAATATTTTAAAGTCCTTTGCTTAAATATATATCTTAAAATAGCATTGCGAGAATGTAACCCCACCCCACCCCAACTGAGATTAATATAAGAAAAGACAAAGCTATATCAAAACCTCAGATCATTTGCCATCCTAAGTGCCTGGAAATACTGCTGAGTTTCAAACAAAGGTTTAGCATTTTCCCCTGGGAATTTTCATAGAGTGGGTAACTGTTTATTGCTCAGAAAAGACACAATATTACCCTGTGTATCTATTTCCAATTAAGGAAAACTGGAAAGAAAGGCAGCTACTACTGCAGTGATAATACAACCGCCAAGTGTCAGAACATATCACAGTCAAACAGTTCAATCCCTGAAGGCAATACAATACATTCTTTAACAGTAAAATATTCTCATTAGGCAGCAAACTGATCCTGTTTCATGGGAGTTTGTTTCATTTTCTAAAAAGCAGAAGAGGGGAAATAAAAGGGGAAAGGGTGATAGCAAGAGTACTGACTCAAAAAGTCTAAAAATTATTTAGAATTTATTTATTTGTTTATTTATTTACATGATTTCTACCCCACCTTCCTCATCCATGGATGACCCAAGGCGGCTTACATAAAAGTTAAAAAACATACATAAATTAAGAACAACTAAACCCCAAAAAAAACCCTCCCTAACTCCTTAAGAAAAAAAATACACAGCACAGTTTAAAAAACTCTTTTAAAAGGATTAAAATAATAAAGAATTAAAAAGATAAAAGATAGAAAAAAGGGGGGAGGAGAGATAAAAACAGACAGGTATGTTAAGGAACAGGCCGAATTATATCAGCCAGCGGGACTGGGCCGTCACAGCTGTCTGGCCCCACACCCGCTGGCACAGCCAAGTCTTAAGCGCCTTCCTAAAGGGGAGTAGCTATGTCTGGAGGTGCAATTCAGGTGGTAAGAGGTTCCACAGGGCTGGGGCAGACACAGAAAAGGCTCTTCTCCTGGTCCCAGTAATGTGTGCTTCTCTTCGGGGAGGGATCACTACGGAGCCTCTCTGGTCTGCCCTCGTAGGATGGATGGAATGCCTTGGGGTGACACGGTCCCTTAAGTATCCTGGTCCACTGCCATGTAAGGCTTTAAAGGTCAAAACCAGCACCTTGAATTGCACCCAGAGGCACACCGGCAATCAGTGCAGCTTCCGGAGCAGCAGCAAAGCATGAGCATAATGCCCACACCCCTTCACCACCTGGGCAGCCGCATTCTGGACCAGCTGCAAACTCCGATGGTCATCAAGGGTAGCCTCATGTAGAGCGTGTTACAATAATCCAATCTGGAGGTGACCAGAGCATGAGTGACCATGAGTAAGGATTCCCGGTCCAGGAGCGGGCGTAATTGGTAAATAGCATGACTATTGGCCATGACTATCACCTGCTCCTTGAGCAGTAGTCGTGAGTCCAGGAGGACCCCCAAGTTACGCACTGGATCTGTCTGGGGCAAAGATGCCCCATCTAGAACCAAAGCTGGTAGCTCCCGAGATAATGCAGGGCCCCAAACCCACAGCCACTCAGTCTTGCCGGGATTCAGCTGAAGTTCGTTGTCCCCCATCCTGACCCAAACAGCCTCCAGACACCTGGTTAAGACTTCAACTGCATTACTCGGGTCACCACAGGCCGCGATGTACAATTGAGTGTCATCAGTGTACTGATGGTACCTCACACCATGGGAACGAATGATCTCTCCCAGTGGTTTCATATAGATATTAAACAATAGAGGCGAGAGTACCGAGCTCTGAGGCACCCCACGCAGGAGGGGCCTAGGGCTGGACAACTCACTCTCTAAAAACACCGACTGGGTCTGGTCCCTCAGAAATGAGGAAAACCAGGACAACACAATGCCCTGGGCCCCCAGTCCTCAGAGCCGGCCCAGAAGGATACCGTGGGCGACGGTATCGAAAGCTGCTGAGAGGCCAAGAAGAGAGAAAACAGAAGGATTTCCCATGTCTCGCTCCCGCCAGAGGTTATCCATGAGTGCGACCAATGCAGTCTCGGTACCATAACCCAGCCTGAATCCTGACTGAAACAGGTCCAGATAATCCGTATCATCCAGAACCCCCTGGAGCTGTCAAGCCACTGCTCTTTCCAAAACCTTCCCCAAGAAGTGAAGGTTGGAGATTGGTCTAAAGTTTGAAATAACTGTGGGGTCGAGCAATGGCTTTTTCAGAAGGGGAAGCACCAGCCCATGTTTAAAAGCCGCTGGGAACACCCCCTCCCGCAAGGAAGCATTCACCAATGCACCGACCCAGCTGCCCATTGCAGCCTTGGTTGCTTTGACCAGCCAGGCAGGGCAGCAATCTAATAAGCAAGTGGTATCATGCACTGCTCCAAGAAACCTGTCCACTTCATCAGGGCCAACTAGATCAAACTGATCCCAGATAACATGGATAGACTCTGCTCTGGCCCTCTTCAGGCGATCCAACTCCACATCGGACTTGAATCCTGAGCGAATGTGAGCAATTTTCTCTGCAAGATGGTCTGCAAAATCATCAGCAGAACCCTGCCACCACCACCCCCTTTCCCAAGAGGGACCTGGTGACATGGAACAGGGTCGATGGACAATTATCAGCAGAGGCAAGGAGAATCGTGAAATATTGATGTTTCACCACCCTCATCACCACGAGGTAGGCTCTAATAGCGGCTCTAACTTGTGTTTGGTCGCACTCACTCCAGGTCTTCACCCAACGGCACTCTAGGCATCTCCTTGCCCGCTTCAGCTCCCCCAGATCCTCTGTATACCAGGGAGCCCTATGTGGCCTATGGGGGCGGAGAGGCTGCAGTGGCACGATTGAATCCAGGACCAGCGTTGCTTCCTTTCCCCATAGAGTGACTAAGGTCTCGGAAGAATCACGCAGTCGGTCCGGAGGAAATGGCTCCAGCTCCATCTGGAATCTCTCGGAATCCATTCAATTCTGTAGTAAGTTTTTAAAAAGTGATACGATACACTATTTCAAGAATACTGTTCAAAAACCTAGCTTCCAGATAACAACTTTTCCACTTCCTACAGGAGATACAATCAAGTTAGCAAAGCTTTAGCAATGAGTTTTCAACTACATAGTATAATACCACTGGTAAACATTGAGTTTTCAGTGATCAGCATACAGAGGAAATTGCCAATATGAATCCTTCTCTCCTGTCCCTCTACTACTGTATTATTATTATCTTATCCTCTGTCATAACCTTGTTAATTGCCGTTCCTTTCTCTTCCTTAATCTTTCTCCTAATCTTCCTTCCCTATTCTATCTCCAGTCAAATATTACAAATTATTTGAAAAACAGGATTATTTGCAAATAATTGCTTGTTAACAGCTATTCATATTAACAAATACACATATAGAATGAGCAATTTCTTATACTCATCAAATTAGCCTAATTTATGCTGAACTCCCACTGTCTTTCCATACTTTTCTTTGTATGACAAACTTTTCAAAATTGAACTAGCCAATGGAATTATGTAATGCCACATACTAAATGAATACTGAATTGCATGTATGCCAGCTTGTGCAAACCATACGCTAAGCAACAGAATTTCAGCCAATATGTCCTCAGTTTACACATAAGTATTTCAAGTACCATTTGTTTCCTCAGTTTTAATAATATAAAATGCAATTCCATCAGCTAATCTCACAGTCCTGGTTTATTATCAAAATAATATTTGTTGCACCAAACTCCACTGTGTAATGTCCTGGTTTGACTTATCTTTATTGTAGCTCTAGTTAGGGCACTTCCAGATGCTGTATTTATCCCCCCCCCCCGCCCTTTTTTTTTTGGTTGGGGGAAGTGGCAAAGCAATTTCAGCATTAAGAGAAACATCATTTGGATGTCATGCAATATCTAATGAGATCAGTGTCCAACTTGGCGCTTAAGTTAGAACAAATGCAATGTCTGGAAGAGTATTTAAAGAAAGCTAGGATCGAATTGTAAATTTGGTAGTCAAACATGAAACCAGAACTCATATGCAAAGGTAAGAGGAAACAAACGAGGGAGTGCAACATTCAATGCTTGACTTGGCTCATCAGATGAATTACAAATTCTGCAGATGGGCTTCCACTAGATTCCTATTCGAATCATATTGTACACTGCCATGAATATTGTTGTGGTACTGGAAAGAGATCCATGATGAATTATGTGACTGATCAATTTCTGAACTTACATTTTGAGCCTTCCTTCTTTTGCTGGTTTGTGAGGTTCACATAGTGATCAATGTTACATAGCTAAAAAAGCACACAAGTGCCTCTGGCTGATTTAGCTCTTCTGTAAGGGCAAGCAATTTCCTTGGTACCAGGATCCAGCCTGGAAACATTATACACTAGAGTACTGCAAACACTTGCCTTTCACACATAACGCAGAAAAGCATCTGCAGTAAATATAATATATTGACGATAACAGCTACATTGAATGAGCACTGCATTATAGCTCTTTATTATTGCTTTTGACTAAGAAAAAATAAGCAACTAATTGGTTATAGCACTGTAGACCAACTCCAACATATCAGCAAAGTATTTTAAAATATATAATTCCAAAAAGATTGCAGTTGCCTTATAGTTAATCCTGCTATTAGCAATAAAGCTATTTAAATTGAACATCACGTAACTCAGAGAACTGGGATGTCGTGATGAGTCCCAAGGCAATTTGGGAATTTGTATCACCTGTTGAAAGTTTAATCATAAAGCATTCTTTCCTTGCTAGTGAAAAAATTCAGACTATTTCTGCTGCATAATATATACTGCAGATCATGGAGGATTATTGTAGATATTCTGTGTTGCGTGTAAAATTCAAGTTTAGGCATGTGCAACTGGTGGGCTGGTGGAAAGGGACTTCCGCACCTCCTCCTCCTCCTCCCCCCTTCAGAAACTCAAAGAGTCCACCCCCAAAAAAATCTACAAAGAGGTTCAGAGGATCCTGTTGAATTGATCTAGCAGTAATCTAGTGAGTGGGTCGGTGGGTGGACAAGAGGGAATTCTGTAAACTGGGTAGAAACATATTCTGTAACAGAGCCTCTTGGTCATGAGAAGCTAGATTCTGTATCTAAACCACTATGTTGTTTAAAAGATAATGTAAATAGAAAGGATTGTAAAAACGAGGATCAAGGAATTTCCAGTTACATTTGCAGCTAGCAAACAGTCAAAGAAGCTGATACATATATTAAAAGCTGATCTCTATCACCCATTGTACTAAAGAACCTGATCAGATGATGGAGTAGCAGATAAGTCCCCATGCTGTCATTTGTTCTATGCGTTCTATGACACATGCTTGTGCTAGTGTGTTATGACACTGTTGATTGCTCTCTGGCTAGGCATACCTGTGCAGTACAAGTCTCCTTGTGAAAACAAGAATACTGTATAACACAATTGTGTGTGACACCCTTCAAGCTGCTTTTGGACCAAGAACTGAGAACAGTTATGCCACAATATTCTTCAATATCTCAGTTGCAAGGCTGGCCAGTGCATTTCTGTGTGACATTCCAACAAGTGACAGGACAGTGTAGTGTAGCAACTACAAGAGGAACCACCATTTATGGTATGATCCCTTTCTATGTGGTGGCAGCTGAAACTGATATAAAGTACTAACTAGCTGCCAATGGATTTGCAAGTGTTAACATCACTAGATATACATTTAAAAGCAGAGCTTTATTTGGGGTTGGTTTTTTTTTTGGGGGGGGAGTAATAGAACAGGGGTGCCCAAACTTTTTGGGCCTTGGGCCAGTCACCAGAAAATTGAAGTAAAATGCGCCCGCGCAGAAAGATGCCGTAACTGCACCCGTGGCCATTTACAACAGCCACAGGTGCATTTATGGCAGCATTCTGCGCATGCATGGGCACATTTTACTTCTGCTTCTGGGAGTGGTGCAGGTGGCAAGGGCTGGATGAATTGGCGTTGGGAGCCGGAACTGGCCCACGGGCCATAGTTTGGGCATCCCTATAGTAGAACATTAAAACTAATAAATATGTGATATCCAATCAAACCTGATTTATGGAGACGCTCTCAGATTTTTCTAGGTATATTCAGAAGTGATTTACACTGAGACACACAACTTGTGCAAGGCTACTTAGCTGAATCATTTTTTGGGGGAGGGGGGACTACCCTTCACCTGTACTTGTATAACATTTCAGCTGAGAAACCGAAGAAGCTTAAAAATCTGCTGGCAAGAAAAGATACCAATTCAACAGCAGTACTTTTGTGTGCGATATCAGTCTCACACCTGTTGATTCTATCATCATCTGGATTCAAACACACACTATTTTTAATTTTTGCCAGATTTGAGATGTCACTTGTTAAAATGGATTCTGAGGGAACAGTTGTAGTTACCTGCAATACTTGTGCCATGTTTGTGTTCTTGCCAAAGCATATGGAGAACTACACTTGCAGCAAGTGCAAGCTGGTTGCACTACTAGAAGAGAAAGTCCAGCAGCTAGAGGCCCGCATATCTAACCATCAACAAATTAAGGAGCTTGAGCTGTTCTTGGACAGAGCAGAACAGACTATGCTGGACAAAGAAGAGACAGGGCACAGTTCTGAGGGAGAAGGCCCTTCACTAACTCAGGAGGGAGATGTTTGGAGGAATGTGACTCAAAGGAGGAGAAGAGTAGGGGATCACTCTGAGAGTCTGAAATTACAGAATAAATTTGAGGCTCTTTCCCTCATCACACCTGATGAGGAACACACAGGGGAACAACTGGTTCCACCTGATGATCTCTCTTTCATCACACTTGATGAGATCCAGGAAGATGAACAACAGGAACAAACTGAGGTTCTCTCCCTTAATATGGTTGATGAGGTGCATGTAGATGAACAGATTGCAGGAGAGAGGCTCCTTGTACTAGGCGATTCAATAATTAGAAATACAGAGAAATGGATTTGTGATGCACATGATAACCGTATGGTGACTTGCCTGCCAGGTGCAAAAGTTGCAGACATCACAAGAAATCTAGATAGATTGTTAGAGAGAACTGGGAACGAGCCAGTTGTCATGGTACACGTTGGTACCAATGATGTTGGGAAGGCCAAGCGGTCTGTCCTGGAAGCCAAATTCAGGTTGTTAGGAAGAAGATTGAAGTCCCGGACTTCCAAGGTAGCATTTTCAGAAATGCTGCCTGTCCCTCGCGCAGGACCTACCAGGCAGGCAGAGCTCAGAAGCCTCAATGCGTGGATGAGGCGGTGGTGTCAAGAGGAGGGTTTCAGATTTGTCAGGAACTGGAGAACATTTTGGGACAAGCCAAATCTGTTCAGGAGGGATGGGTTGCATTTGAACCATGATGGGACCAGATTGCTGGCACTCAACATCAAAAAGGCTGCAGAGCAGCTTTTAAACTGATAACTGGGGGAAAGCCGACAGGAGCTGGGCAGCATCCGGTTCGGGAAAGTGTGTACTTGAGTAGTGAGGAGGATGCAAAAATTACTGAGCAGAGCGAGGAGCTAGTCACTAGCATTCTAGCAGAAGGATGCAAGAGGCAGTCTAACAATGCAACTGGACACAAAAGACTGTGTCAGAAAAGCATATATAAATGCTTGTATACAAATGCCAGAAGGCTCCGGAACAAAATAGGGGAGCTGGAATACTTAGCAATAGATAAGAATATTGATATTATTGGTATCACTGAAACCTGGTGGACGGATGATTACCAATGGGATACAGTTATCCCAGGCTACAAACTGTACAGGAAAGATAGGAAGGGGCAAATGGGAGGTGGTGTGGCCTTGTATGTCAAAGAAGTGATAAAATCGTATGAATTGGAATATCTAGGTGATTTGGAGTCACCATTAGAAGCTCTGTGGGTAAGAGTACCAGGCCACAAGGATGGTCTAACAGTAGGCATATACTATCGGCCTCCGACCCAAACTCTTGAGGGAGACTGGCAGTTGGAGAATGTTGTAAAGGAGGCATCCAAGAAGGGAAGCCTGGTTATAATGGGGGACTTCAATTACCCTCACATAGACTGGGTGAACTGTTGTTCAGCACATGATAAAGAGATAAAGTTCCTAGATATGCTAAATGATTGTTCCCTGGGACAGATGGTTGAAGACCCAACTAGAGGTATAAGAATCCTTGACTTGATCCTGAGTAATACTCAGGATCTGGTGCAAGATGTTAATGTGACTGATCCAATAGGGAACAGTGACCACAACTCAATTATGTTTAACTTGATCATAGACTGCAAGTCACTGATAAAATCTAACACAGAGACCTTAAATTTTCAAAAAGGAAATTTCCCAAAGTTGAGGAAACTAGTAAAAAAGAAGCTGAAAGGGAAAATTGAGAGAGTCCAAACACTCCAAGAGGCATGGAGGCTGTTTACAAAAACAATAACAGAGGCCCAATTGGAATGCATACCCAAAAGGAAAAAGGGCACTGCCAGGTCCAAGAGGACTCCAATGTGGCTTACAGGAGCTGTTCGGGAAGTGATCAAGAGCAAGAAAAGCTCATTTAGAAGATGGAAGGCTTGTCCGAATGAGGACAGCAGGCAGAAACATAAATTCTGGCAGAACAAATGCAAGGCAACAATCAGGAAAGCAAAGCAAGACTTTGAGGAGGGTATAGCTAAAAATACTCAGAGAAATAACAAAGACTTCTTTAAGTACATTAGAAGTAAAAACCCAACTAGGAAGGCCATTGGACCATTAGATGACAATGGAAGGCAAGGGGTTATTAAAGAGGAAACAGAGATTGCAGAGAGACTCAATGAATTCTTTGCTTCAGTATTCACTGAAGAAGACAGAGGCCACATGCCCAAAACTGAGCCTATCTTCGTAGGGAGGGAAACCGAAGAATTAAGCCAGATAGAAATAACCAGGGAGGAGGTCCTTGCATGTCTTGTTAAGCTAAACACTAACAAATCACCAGGACCAGATGGCATCCATCCACGAGTTCTCTGGGAACTTGCTGATGAAATTGCTGATCTCCTAGCCAAAATATATAATCTTTCCCTCAAATCAGGCTTTGTGCCTGATGACTGGAAGGTAGCGAATGTAACACCAATTTTCAAAAAAGGATCCAGGGGTGATCCAGGAAATTACCGACCTGTCAGTTTGACATGTGTCCCAGGTAAAGTGATGGAAACCATCCTAAAAGATAGAATTAATAGGCACATAGAAGAGAAGGTGCTGCTAAAGGAGAGCCAACATGGCTTTTGCAAGGGCAAATCATGCCTCACTAATCTGTTGGAATTTTTTGAGAGTGTCAACAAGCATGTGGATAAGGGGGATCCAGTTGACATTGTTTATCTGGACTTTCAGAAGGCTTTTGACAAGGTCCCACACCAAAGGCTCTTGAATAAACTTACCAGTCATGGAATAAAGGGACAGGTCTTGTCCTGGATCAGCAACTGGCTAAGGGACAGGAAACAGAGGGTAGCACTAAATGGACACTTCTCCAAGTGGAGGGAAGTAAAGAGTGGGGTCCCCCAAGGTTCAGTACTGGGACCCCTGCTTTTCAACCTCTTCATAAATGATCTAGAGGTAGGAGTAAAAAGCAAGGTAGCCAAATTTGCTGACGACACTAAATTATACAGGGTAGTGAAAACTGTGAGAGATTGTGAGGAGCTCCAGAGGGATCTCTCGACACTGGGGGAGTGGGCAAAACAGTGGCAAATGAGTTTCAACATTAGTAAGTGCAGAGTGATGCATGTTGGGGCAAAGAACCCCAATTACATTTATTAACTGATGGGGTCTGAACTCTCTGCGACAAACCAGGAAAGGGACCTTGGTGTCCTGGTGGACAACTCAATGAAGGTGTCAACCCAGTGTGCCTCAGCAGTGAAAAAAGCAAACTCAATGCTAGGGATCATTAGGAAGGGTATAGAAAATAAGTCAGCAAGTGTCATTTTGCCTCTTTATAAATCTATGGTGAGGCCCCATCTGGAATACTGTGTACAGTTCTGGTCACCATACCTCCAGAAGGATATTATGGAGCTGGAAAAAGTGCAGAGGAGGGCAACCAGAATGATTAGGGGACTGGAACACCTTCCTTACCATCTGAGGCTGCAACGGTTGGGCCTCTTCACTCTTGAACGACAACGTCTAAGAGGTGACCTGATTGAAGTTTATAAAATCATGCACGGTGTGGACAAAGTAGATAAGGAAAAACTGTTTTCCCTATCGCATAACACTAGAACTAGGGGACACTCCATGAAACTTTTGGGTACTAGTTCTCAAACAAATAAGAGAAAGTACTTTTTCACCCAGAGGATTACTGGTCTATGGAACTCCCTGCCAGAAGAAGTGGTGACAGCTGTCAGTCTTGACAGCTTTAAGAAAGGATTAGACAAGTTCATGGAGTACAAGGGTATCAATGGCTATAATTATGGATACCTAAGGACAACCTCCGGGTTGGAGAGATAGGCAGGATATCTCTCAATGCCATTTCCAGGGAATCCTAAGCAGGTGAAGGCATCTGCTTGGGAATACCCTGAAGGAAATGGTGAGCCACTGTGTGAGACAGAATGCTGGACTGGATGGGCTGTGGCCTGTTCCAGCAAGGCTGTTCTTATGTTCTTATGTTCATATACCATTTATTCAATAGCTTTAAAAGCTGTAAGAAAGTATAAATGGGCTTTCCATTAAAATGAATGGCATTTACATTGTGATTAGTAAATTTCATTCATTTCTATAGATTTACTCTAGATAGAAATAACTTAGGGATAAGACTGACATATTATTATCACTTTACAGAGAAACAGAGTCAGAAAAAAAGTTCTGAAATCACTATCACAATCAATCTTAAAATAAAATCCATCTTTACTGCAAATTTTAAGTAGAATTCATATAATTTACATCACTTAAGACTAAATTCTAAGCACACTCACTCATGAACAAGAAAACTTTGGTAAGTAAATTCACTCATGTAGCAATCTGAAAGATCCAGAAAGGACTGCAGAAAGACTTCAGTAGTAATACAATATTTCAGTCTCCACTCTCCACTCTCTTGAATGTGGTAACGTGGGGCTGCTAAATATTGCATACCTTGGAAAAAGGCCAAACAGATTATGTGCCTGCTATATGATGTGGTATTATAAAAATTTTAATTGATAACAATTTATCCTGTCAATGAAGGAATTGGCACAGAAGACCCACGGCTTATGCATTATCAGACTATACTTATGTTGCCAAGGATGCGAAAGGTCACAATTCTCCATGTTCCCAAACTCCACTTGAACCTCTGATACTTGAACAGGCACACCCATCAAGATTTGGATATCTCTTAATGGCACAGGCCACAAATATTCTGTCTTGCAAAAAAAAAATATTTCTATAAAAAGTAAATATTTAATTCATCAGGTCATAAATTCTGATACTTCAAAAGCTTCCTAAGAGCCCTCTAGACCTTTTTAGAGCTCTAGGAAAAACCAGAAGCCCGTGTTCCTCACCACTGGCATTTACCCAAGAATGGGATAATTCCAGAATGAAACCAGATAACCATTTCCAAGCATATCAAAATTCATTTGGTTATCATGGTAAATGTTGCTTCACTAGTGCAACAATTAAAGGCAGGATCTATTGCTTCTATGTTCCATATACATTAAAATACATACTTCAAAATTGTGGGAAGCATAGTTTTTGAGAAATTATATTGTTGTTTATCTGATATTGCTGTAAGTCGCCCTGAGTCGGCCTAGGCTGAGCGGGCAGTATAAAAATTGAATAAATTAAATTAAATTCATAAGTTAAAAGCTTGTTTCAGTTAGACAACCTTATAGCTATGAAAAGCTATAGGCACAAATGCTTAAATAGAGATCCAGTCTTGCAATATTAAAAAGTAATATACTGTACTGTACATTATAGCTTTGAGCCTGGGATACTCAACCTGTGGCTGGATACAGCCCGTTGCACCATTTATGTGGCCTCCCACAGCCTCCACCACACCAGGAAGTGCTATGTGGTGGAGGAAGGGCAAAATGGCCATCCGGCCCCCGAAGCTGTCTGAGGGAGCATGACCCGGCCACCAGCTTTAAAAGGTTGAGAACACCTGCTATGAGCAATCTTTAGTCTTTAAGATTGTTACAGGCATACATGACAAATATTCCAAGAGCTCATCCAGCCAAGCTAGTTTGTGTCTTTAGAGGAAAATCTATGTTCTCCTTTTCTATTTTGAGGTGCTGCTGTGAACTATGCTCCTAGATGTCACGTTGTTGCTCTTAGATATCTGGTGCCCACTATCAGTGTTGTTCCCAGGTGTGTGTGTGTGTGTGTGATTTTGCATACATGTGTCTCTTGCTTCTCTATATTTATATTTCTCTTGGTTGTTTAATTCCCTTCAACTGTAAACTAATTTTTTTTGGTGTAGTAAATAATTGGTTTCTATAAATGGTTAGAATATTTTGAATGGAAATCTTTATTACTTTTACTGTGATGGTAAAACACAACACTCATACAAGACTAAGACGTTGCTGTTATGGCAAATGATCATCTTTATTTAGACTAAATTGGTCTCTGCACCTGCAGGAATAGGAAGTTTCTTGTATATTATTTGGCTGGGTAAAGTGCCATAAGTGTAAACTGCTGGTGAATCCCATTTGTCAGGTACCAATTTGCTCTATCTGCACTTGAAGATTATAGGAGATTCCCCCCCCCCCAGCTTTGTTTTTGTTTTCTTATCAGCTGTTTACCTCCATGCTCTACTGTTAGGTTATGATGAAAGAGATTCCTTTCCAAGGCAATATTATTTTACATTGGCCTTGAATAGAAAGCTGGCCGACTGTCTGCATTGACTTGGTAAACTGTTGTTCAAACCTCATTTTTAAAGTATAATGTACATTTTCGGGGTTGCTTTTCCTAGGTAAAGGTCACCCTTGCTCAAAATACAGAAATATTATGCTACCTAGAATACTAACAATGCTTTGCCTCAAAGATTAAGAGACTATGTTTTAAATGCATGACTACATGCATTCCCTTTTTAATAAAAATAATGTACCATTAATTCAACTCTAACATATAGTGACCATTTACAGGATTTTCTAGCTGTAGAGTTCTCAAAAGTGGTTTGCAATTCCCTTCTTCTTGGGGCATCCTGGGTCTGTGCAGCTTGCCCATGACAACACAGGCTGGCTCTTTTGGGAATTGAACTACAACCTCTGACTCTGCAACCAGTTACTTAACCCAATGTGACTCAATCTGGTTTATTATTTAAATGCATCTGTTAATCATTTTTTCTCTCCATCGCAACTCCCAAAGCAATTAAAAGAAGAAAAGCTGCAATCTTCACCTTATTATATTTCCCTTTGTAGGGTTCAGAAATGCTTTGGATTTTTCCTTTTCTGAAACAGAACAAATACTGACAGTATAAAGATCATGACACACATCGAACAAGAGGCATTAACAGTTTACTAAGCTGTTGCAGAAAAGGAAGAGTTTAGTAGTGAGCATTCTACATACATACTGCACTAGGGCATAAATCCAACATCTGTTTATTATACTTTTTATTTTAAGTAAAATATATCAAGATAGTCTGTAGCAAACTTGCAGAACATTGGGAACTTTGTCCTTATTAGGAAGAAGGCTCAGGCAGTAAGCCGGGTGGACTGAAGTGGGTTTTGCAAGTGTTCCCCCGCCCCCCAATCTTTCAAACAGCAGCTTCTCCCTATGGTACATTGCCAGAGATATGAAGGCCTTGTGGGAAACCAGGAGAGGAGAGTCACAAAAATACAATACCTTCTTTTTCTTCCCATGAGACCTAAAAAAACTGGAAAAATAGACATTTGAAGAGAAATCGAGGCAGTAGGGACTCTGTTTTGTTTAGAACAATGGCAAATACTTTGTAAAGTAATGGCAAAAATAGCTAATGCCAATAAATAATGACAGAGACCATACATATGAGATTTGAATGAAATAAGATAAGCTACAATATGATTGATATCATACTTAAATAGATTATACAGAAAGCAACATTCATAGGCCTAGAGATTGGAAAAAATACTTTTAAAATTGCACAATATATTGCAGAATATTGAACATTTTCAGATATCTGATATTGGCATGCAATTTTAGATTTAGTAACATGGTAACACTCCTGCCAACCTAGCAGTTTGAAAGAGCAAGACATTGCAAGGAGATAAATAGATATCACTTCAATGGGAAGGTAAACAGTGTTCCATGCACTCCGGTGCCACATGTCGACGGAAACATCTGCAGACACAGACATTGCTGGCTCTTTGGCTATAAACAGAGAATGAGCACTGAATCCTAGAGTTGGATACGACTGGCTTTTGAGTAAGGGCAACTTTTACCTAACATGGTAACAAGGCCTTTATTCAGCATATACTTTGACTCCTTTTCCCCTGTTGCATGAGAATACTCCATATTCTACATCAGTTTTAAAAACTGGTGAATATTTAAGTATACAACCAGAAACATACTATGATCAAGAAACAAATTAGCAAGTTAACAAGTTCACATTTATTGTGCCAACTTTTCAGGGGAAGAACATTTTCAATTTTCCTTTCCAGCTGAACAAGCAAAAACAAGATCTTGAAAGTTTTAGTAGTTACATTAGCATTAATTATTAATGTTGCTATTGTGACTGCAATTTGGAAAACAATATAACAGAAAATATTCATCCCAGACAAATGAGAAGATTAGTACATTAACACAATTCCATATATACTTCTCTGTGAATAAACTGAATTCTATTGGTCTTAATTCTAAAAAGTAAAAAAGGAAGGAAGGACATAATTGAAGTTGACATCAAATAACTGAGCATTATGACTGGTGTCATTTATACTTTGTGCTTCAAAAAGTAAATTTTTGTTTCTGCAAGATCAAATGAAATTCTGGAGATCTCTGATTCAAGATTAACCCATAGCACCAAATAATGCAAATTTATGTCATGGGTTCTATTGAGAAAAGTCCCTTTTCTTTGCTTCTCCTGCACCAACCTCGACTACTACCAGGTGCTTTCCTTTATGGAGCCAGGACAATTGTGAATACGCTGTATTACATGTCATTTCAAGAGAAAGAGACTGAAAGGAAACTTCTGTCAGAATACAAAATATTACAGCAAAACCAGAGATTATATCTTCACTGTTGTGCTGCACTCCCTGCTGAACTGCTACTTAATTTGGATTGGTTCTTTAAAGTTTCCAACTTTACAAAACAACAGCTTTGCAGTATACACAATTTAATATATGCTATGCATGATCTGAATTGATATATTAGCTAATTTTCAATAAATAAATAAATTATGCAGTAGTTAACTAAGGTACAGTACTTGTACTGTACTATAAATAGTATTGGAGAGTCCAGTGATCCCTAGTTTGAAAGGAATGAAGGCTTTTGAAAGCAGGGAAACCTTAATTGTTGAGCCAACATGATAGAAGAGATAAATCAAAAAAATGATATGGAAGAGATTTAGTGGAGGGGGGGGATTGAAATAATAATAATACATTTTCCAGCATTATAAAACTTGAGCAACACTTATGTATTTGATATTAACTATTTGGAAAATTTAAAAAATTGAGTTTCTGCTTCCAGAATAAAGATGATGGATTAAATTAAATGTTAGTCCCAGCTACAGCAGACATGAAGCATTGTCTAACAACCCCTAGTCATTTCAAAGAATCTACTCTATCCCAACATTAGCAAAAACAAACCTGCAGACATAAAAAATAAATAATACTGATTAAACTTTAAAAAATGCATTAAACTTTCAAAAGCCAATGGAACTGAGTAGTTCCCAATGGATTATGAAATTCACTGAGTTAGTTCCATGGGTGACCCTATGGATCAGTAACTCTCATCCTGTCTTATTTCATAGGATTGCTGTGAGGACAGTAATGAAAAGTAACTTTGTGTGTGTGTGTGTGTGGGGGGGATAATAAAAACATGAATGTATGATGTGCATAACTTAGCCAATGCTGTTAAATGTGGCTGAAAACCCCCTAAATCAGTGATGATGGTGAACCTTGGCACTCCAGCTGTTCTTGAACTTCAATTCTCAGAAGCCCTGATCAGCAGGAATGTTGATTTGGGTTTCTGGGAATTTTATTGACTGATTGATTGATTGATTGATTTGTACCCCTCCCTCCTGGTGTAAACACCACCCAGGGCGGCCAACAACAGAAGAAAATACAATAAACAAAACAGTTAAAAACATTAATAGCAAAAACATACCTAAAATCCCCAGCTAAAAACAAAGTTAAAATGCATAAAACTAACAATTATCATTACAAACTACCCTCACCCTTCCTCAACCCATGTTAAAACAGGATACCCAGGCAAGATCCCTCAAGCAGGCTAGATAAGCCAGCAGGACTGGGTAGTGGAGTCAAGCATGCCCCATGCCCGCTGGCATAGCCAGGTCTTAAGCATTTTCCTAAAAGGGAGTAATTCCAAATGGAGGCGCAGTTCTGGTGGTAAGAGGTTCCACAGGACCGGGGCAGACACGGAGAAGGCTCTCTTCATGGTCCCGGTAAGATGTACTTCTTTTGCTGATGGGACCATCACTGAGCCCCTCCTGTCTGCCCTCATAGGACGGGCTGAATACCTTGGGGTGACGCGGTCTCTTAAGTACCCTGGTCCAATGCCATGAAGGGCTTTAAAGGTCAAAACCAGCACCTTGAATTGCACCCAGAGACACACTGGCAACCAGTGCAACTCCCGAAGCAGTGGCGAAGCACAGGCATAACGCCCGCACCCCATCACCGCCCGGGCAGCCGCGTTCTGGACCAGCTGAAGCCTCCAAATGGTTATCAAGGGCAGCCCCATGTAGAGTGCATTACAATAATCCAATCTGGAGGTGACCAGCATGTGAGTGACCATGAGCAAGAAGTCCCAGTCCAAAAGCGGGCGTAACTGGTAAATGGCATGAAGCTGTGCAAAGGCCCTTCTAAGCCACGGCTGCCACCTGCTCTTCGAGCAGCAGCCGCGAGTCCAGGAGGACCCCCAAGTTACGCACCAGGTCTATCTGAGGCAGCAATGCTCCATCCAAGAACACCTGAAGCACCAAGGTTTGCCATCATGGCCCTAAGTGATAAATTATTTTAAAAAACTTTGAACTTTCAAAGAAAAGGGTATGCATGTCTTTGCCATCTTTCTTCCCTATTTTTGTCAGCCAAGTGGATAGCTATGCTTTATTCCTTTAAAAAAATCTCTCACACACAAAACAAGGAGCCTGTAAAGGCATGGAGCCTGTAAAGCAATGCTCTGATTACCACTAAAGGCAGGCACCATGAACACCATGATCTTCTGCCTTCTGGAGGAAGGGGCATTAATATGTAATGCCTTTGCCCAAGCCCTACGCATAAACAAAGTATGAAATTGGTCCACGTATGATAGAGCAAGTTTAGATAAAGGTTGCCCTTGCTAGAAAGCAGTCGTATCTGACTCTAGTGTTCGGTGCTCATCTTCATTTACAGCTAAAGTGTCAGTGCTGTCTGTGTCTGCAGATGTTTCTGTGGTCATGTGGCTGGCACAAAATGCTATCTACTGTACCTTCCCACCTAAGTGGTACCTATTTATCTACTTACAATTTCCTGCTTTAAAACTGCTCGGTTGGAAGGAGCTGGGACAGAGATGGGAGCTCACTCCATCACAAAGCACTTGTGTCTTGGCCTGCTGACCTTCCATCCATCAAGTTCAGCATCTTAACCACTAAGCCTGTGATGGCAAACCTTGGCACTCCAGGTGTTCTTGGACTTCAATTCCCAGAAGCGCAAATCAGCATTCCTGCTGATTAGGGCTTCTGGGAATTGAAGTTCAAGAACAGATGGAGTGCCAAGGCTCACCATCGCTGCATTAAGCGATCACAATCTCTCTAAAGCAGTGGTTCCCAACCTTTGGTTTTTGGACTTCAATTCCCAGAAGCCTAAGTCAATTCCCCAAGGCACTGATCGGCCAATGATCTGACTTAGGCTTCTTGGAATTGATGTCCCCCTGTGGGGCTTGACCCCCACATTAGGAACCACTGTTCTAGAGCAAGTTTATTTGTCACGGTTTTTGAGGGAGGCACACAACTCATGAATGGGAAGCTCTTTGCACAGATCTAGCTCACAGGCAGTCCCATAAACTTCTTCAACGAGTCCCTGCACTGTGAATTAAATTTTTCTCAGCTTTGAATTACTGACTGGATATACGAGAATTTTGCAAACAAGCCTTAAAAACCCTGTTCTTTTAAATTAGTGATTAGTATTTAAACGTCCAAGTATTATCTTCAAGTGTTAATTTGTTGCAGAAAGAAGAGGAAGAGAGACAGAGACAGGCAGATAAGATAATGGTGTCTTATTGACCAACATATTTTATATGGAATAAGCCTCCATGTGATTAGTGCTTACACCTGAAAATACAGGCTACAGAAAAATGAAAGCTTATGTTAAATAATGTTCCTAGCCTTTAAGGTTCCAAAAGACCCTTTCTGCTTTAAATTCTGAAATCATGTCTGTGCTTTGCATATTAAAAAGTTGTACAAATGCTTACTCCTGTGTCCCACACAAAAAACTCAACGGAGCTCTGCATGACTTACTAGTCCTGTCCTCTATGAATCTGTCTGATAAAACAAATAGCAAGCTAAATGTGCCTATCAAAGGCTATGCAGAATCTCCCTGTCATAATCTGCATATCTCCTAATTTTAGATATGGAAACAATGGCATTGGTCTCTTTCCTTCATACTTTACTAGAAGACTTTCACAATCCCTGGCTAAACATTACTGAAAGCAGGATTCTAGTGCTATCATATTCCACATGGATTCTTTGGTAGTTCCTAGAGAACTGTGGGCAAACAAGATATAAAGGCAAGGGAGGGGAAATGAAATCAACCAGGCAGGGTAGAACTGCCTTTCTATTCTGCAAGCTAAATACTGCTTACACAGGTCTGACTTTGGGAAAATGTTTGTTTGAAAGAATAAGAGACACATGTCAGAAAGAGCATCTATGTCTTACTCTGGGTGAGGCAATGCGCTCAAGAATTTGTAAGTCCTGAAAGTGATGCTGGAGAAGATCTGGAACTCACCACTGCACCCATTTCCTAACCCATTGCATCGTAAGATCCTCCAGTTAGTGGCTAATGTAGCTTGGTTTAAGGAGTTCACAGTGCAAATTTTTTTCAACCTGGTGCCCTCCAGATATCCTGTTATCACTGGTCATGTCTGCTAGGGCTAATAAGAGCTAAAGTCCAACATCTGGATGGTACTAAGTGGGAAAGAGAGTGGGTTTTAAAATATCTTTTATTTTATGTGGCTTATAGGTTTTCATTCAACCAAAATCTGCAATGTTATAGACCAGGGACAAAATGTTTCTTAAAAGAGCTACTTTGTAGTTCAGGAGGGAAAAAAAATCCTACATTCTTATTCTTTCTAGATGGTAGCAAAGCTAATATAAAAATACTGTTATATTGTTTGGCTTTATCCTGATCAGTGGATTAATTTGGATACAAATGCTTAAATCCCTTCCTGGAAGTTAACATTGAAAAGGATTTGAAACAAAGTAAATAATTTATACTTGTTCACATAAGAGATGCTGGCTTGACCTTCTCAGCAGGACTTTTTCTTTCTCAAGCTTGAAGCCAAATACTATACAGTACGTATTATCATTTTGGTCTGATAGTTCTGAGACATTTTGTCCTCCCTGTTGTTACATTTCCAGAGCCAAATAATCTCACAGCAATGAACTGTTGGCCCACTGCTAATTTTCTCTTTTGGAAATGAAGCTTTAGAAAGACATATTTTTCAGTTGCGTTATTCCACTTTACTTTAAACAGCAGCAAACACACGCACACTTTTTGAAAAATACCACAGTCAACAGTGTTTACTCGAGGATAGCCTTTAGAGACCTAAGGTCACAAAAACAAAGTCATAACTAGTTTTCCAAGTTGCAAAACTCCCACACACAAGATACAGAAAACTTTTAAAAGGTCTCACATATAGGTTGAAATGAATATGCTAACTGTTTTTAAAAACTTGAATAAATCAGTTTATTCAATAGGAGAATCCTGTCTGACAATACTGAATACCGCGATGAATGGATAAAGTCTCCTCACGCATAGAGAAATCTAGAAGAGCATAAAATGGAAGTCTTTTTAAAAAGCCCAAGCATGTTTTAACACCGCATGTCAGCTTTGTCAATGCTAAGTCAATTCTTTAATGCAACACAGGAACAAGCGCATTGAGTCAAAGCATTTCGTTCCTCTGGGTCATCGTTTGTTTCCTACATGAACATTTGTTCTTCTAGAAACTGCGGGCATTTGTTTGCAACTCCTTGCTCGGCCACACTTCAGTCGCCTCTGCAGCCCCGAAGAATGCCAATCGGTTGATGTGTTCTGCTGCAAAGGCGCCGATAGGGAGGAAGAGAGGGCGGGGTAGTGGTGCTGGTAGTGCGGATTTGACTGAGCCCACTGGTCAATGCAGTGAAGCCCAAAGTATGATATTGCAGGTTGTGATTTCTCTCCTTTTCTCTTTCACACACCATTTCCCCCCACCTCTATCTTTGCACTAGCACACCTCTGGCGTCCTCTTAAGGCAGGGGTGCCCAAACCTTTTACGCCGTGGGCCGATCATGTGGTTCAGGGGCTGTGGTCACTACAGCCCATGGACCGGATCTGGCCCCTGACACCAATTCATCCGGCCCACGACGCCCTCACTGCTCCCGGAAGCGGAAGTAAAACGCGCCTTTTACTTCCGCTTCCGGGAGCGACTGGGGCATCGCGGGCTGGATGAATTGGTGTCAGGGGCCGGATCCGGCCCATGAGCCGTAGTTTGGGCATCCCTGCTCTCAAGGAAATAAGATTACATCGCATGCGTCGCTGGTACCCCCAAACCCCGGCTGACGGCAGGACTGCAGTCCGGCCAAAGGGTGGGGTCGTCGTCGTCTTCCCACACCGCTCCTCCTGCGCTCTCAAGGGACGACGACGACAGCCACTGCAGCCACGATTCCCCCGGAGGCGCACTCTTCCTCCGCCGTCCCTAGCCACGGCGGACTGAACGAGCGCCCAGGCGCAGCCAGGGTCAGCAATAGCCCGGGAGTGTGTGTGGCAGAAAGGGTGGGGTGGGACCCTGCGACAGGCGAGGCAGGCCGTGACCCACCCTCATGAGAAGAGAGAGGAGAAGGGGGCGGCAAGAAGCGCTCCTCAGGAGAAGCGCGGCGGCTCCTCTGCCCTTCGCCAGCGCCGCCAAGGACTTCTCTCTCTCTCTCTCTCTCTCTTTTTTGTTTGCCCGCCTCCAGACAAAGACAAACAAAAGGACGTCGCGAGGAGTTGTTTTATTACTGCGGAGACGCCGGTTGCGCAGTTCCCTTGCTGAGGGGACACGGCACGACACGCCCCACCACCACCCCGCCAAACTTCACCCCGTGTATGTATGTGTGTGTGTGTGGTGTCTCACACACACACACACACACACACACACACACACAAGTAGGGGGAGAGAAAAGGTGAGAGGCAGGTGTTTTGGGCGCCACCGAAAAGTTTACGCTGCCGTAGAGCCCCCCCCCGCCCTTTCCCGCCAATAACCGCCTTCGGCTTGTGTGGCTGGGCGACGCAGGGAAGGGTCTCCCTCTCTCTCTCTCTCTCACCTCCTCGGGTTCTTCCTCCTCCAGGTCTCCGCCGACGGCCCTCTCGTCGTCGTCCTGCCCGGGCGGCTCCAGCCAGCCGAGCTGGCCACTACTCTTCCCCCCGTGGTGGTCCTGCTGCTGCTCTGCAGAGCTGGTGGCTCCCATGACTCTTCTGGCCCGGTAGTAGGAGGCAAAAGCCACCGCCTGGTAGGCTTCGTCTTCTCCTCCCTCCTCACGACGACGACGACGCCACCTCTGTCCTCACAGCCTGAGGTTTCCTGCCCGGGGAAACGAGAGATGGGAGAGCAGTGATAAAGATGTCCAAGCGACGGCGGCGACCGCGGCGGCCGCCCTTCCTCTCGCCCTCCTCCTCCTCCTCCTCCTCCTCCGCCTCTCTCGGGGAAGCGCTCGAGCTGTGACTGAGGGAGACCCAGTAGCTTTCTGCAAACTCCTTCAGCGAGGGAGACGGGAGGGAGGGAGGGAGGGAGGGAGGGAAGGGGGAAAGAAAGCCCACAAGGCAGGCACACACCTCCTCCTCCTCCTCCTCCTCCTCTTCCTCCTTCTCACCCGCCTCTCACGGCTACTCCATCACATGAGCTCCGGACACGCCTTGCAGCATCAACCCTGGAGCCGAGCAGGCAGAGGCGAGCTAGCCAGCAGCATCCCGCCACACTCTCACCTAGGTCGCTGCGGGGCGGGCCCTCTCCTCACCTCCTCCTCTTCACACAGCTCCTTAATTGGGCTTTTCTCAAGTGTCCACGAAAGAGAAGAGTGGAGGGGGGGGGGCGTTTGTCACCTCCTCTCTCGCCCTCCCCTCTTGGGTTAAATTTAAGGTTTCCCTAGTCGTATCCGACTCTAGGGTTCAGTGCTCATCTCTGTTTCAAAGCCGAAGAGCCAGCACTGTCTGCTTCTGCAGACGTTTCCGTGATCATGTGCAGGCATGACTAGACACTGGAGTGCACAGAATGCTGTTACCTTCCCACCAAAGTGGTCCCTATTTATCTACTTGGAATTTCTTGCTTTCGAACTGCTAGGTTGACAGGAGCTGGGACAAAGATGGGAGCTCATTCCGTCCTGCAGTACTCGGGAATCAAACTGCTGACCTTCTGCCTCCCAGTCAGCGTCTTAGCCACTTGAGCCACTGCACTCCTCCACCATCCTCTTCAGATGGAGGATTAAATTTAGGAAGAGCTAAAGAAGCTCCTGATTAGGCTGAAAGAATGTGCAAAAGCTGGCTTGAGACTCAACATCAAGAAAACCAAGACAATGGCAACAGGCCCTATCAGTCCCTGGAAAATAGCTGGGGAAGAAGAAGCAGCAGCGACAGATTTTACTTTCTTAGGATCCAAGATCACTGCAGATGGAGATTGCAGCCATGAAATAAAAAGGTGACTGATCTTGGATTCACTACAGTATGATTCTTGGGAGACAAGCTATGAGAAACCTGGGGAACATAGTTAAAAGCAGAGACATCACTTTGCAAACTAAAATTCGCATAGTCAAAGCAATGGTATTCCTGGTGGTAATGTATGGGTGTGAGAGCTGGACCATTAGGAAAGCTGAGCACAGAAGAATAGATACCTTTGAAATGTGGTGTTGGAGGAGAGTTTTGAGAGTCCCCTGGACAGCGAGGAGAACAAATAGGTCAAGCTTAGAAGACATCAACCCTGCCTGCTCCTTAGAAGGTCAAATAGTAAAGATGAAGAAGTACTTTGGATATCAAATTAGAAGAGATGATTCACTAGAGAAAGCCTTGATGCTGGGAAACGTGGAGGGCAAAAGAGGAAGGGGGCGGCCAAAGATGAGATGGCTAGATGGTATTGTAGACACAATGGGCACAGGGCTGGGCGGGTTGAGGAGGATGGTGGAGGACAGAGGCGCCTGGAGGACAATGGTCCATAGGGTCGCAAAGGGTCAGAATCGACTGTGCAACTGAACAACAAATTCCATTACTGAAAGACCAAGAACAAAAGTGGCTCAAAGGGAGAGGGAGTGACCTTCAGCTTTCAGCTACACAAGCTCTCCCTTTTCCCCTCACTTTGAGAATCATGGGGAGGCTCTGATGAGGCGTTTGCAAGGGGTTTCTAATGAAAATATCCTTATCTGGAAGACACAAATCACCAGGGACTCGGGGGGGAAAAAAGACCCTTATCTCAAAGCTTCCCCTCCAACTGAACACAAAAGGGTCGCCTTATATTTCAGACCCTTTAGATCTGGCTGGGCACCTTTTAAACTTTAAAGCAGAGGTGCCCAAACTACTGCCTGTGGGCCAGATCTGGTGCCAACAATAAATCATCTGGCCCACAAGGTCCTTGTTGCTCCCGGAAGCAATGAGGGCTTCATGGGCTGGATGAATTGGTGTCAGGGGCCAGATCTGGCCCATAGGCCATAGTGACCAGCCCCCTGAACCATGTGACCGGCCCACGACCCAAAATGTTTGGCCACCCCTGCCTTAAAGTAAGGTTTCCATCCTATGAGTATGGGGTTTCTCTCTTCCCCCTCCCACCATTCCTAAATATATTTGTATTGCTGTATTACAGATATATGATCCAGCTAGGCCTGTTCTCTAAACTGTCAGGGCTCTTTCATATACTGTACAGAACATGTAGTCCCAAAAGAGCATTTGTATAGTTCAAAATTCAAAAACTGGAACAAAAATAGTTTATGTTAGTTGATGTAAAAAAAAAGGGGGGGGTTTGACAATGTGAAAAATAAGGGCAGCCATTTCCTCCCCTCCCCCAACCACCACCACCACCACCATCATCATCATCACAAGTGCTTTATGCAGAACCTGCTGTTACTCCTCAAAGAATACAGGTAAAACTCAGAAAATTAGAATATTATGCAAATGTTCATTCATTTCACTTAAAAGGTAAAAAAATGAGATAGACTCACTATATGCAAAGCGAAATATGTCATGCCATAATTCATTACAATTGTGATGATCATGGTGAACAGTGTACATGAGATTGTGTGATGATTATGGGGTACATGAGATTGGGGGGTTGGGGTTTTCATAAGCTGTAAGCCATAAGCATTAATATTATAACAAAGTAAGGCTTGAACTATCTCGCTTTGCATGTAATGAGTCTATCTCATATATTTGTTTCACCTTTTAAGTTGCATTACTGAACTGAATGAACATTTGCATGATATTCTAATTTTCTGAGTATCACCTGTATTTACTGGCATTTCCAGGGTGAAAAAATATTTCCTTAACATGGGACCCTTTAAATATGATGTTAGGGAAAAGGAGGTGATGCCAGCAATATTCACTATATAGCGAAGTTAATTTCTTGCTTATCATGTTCCAATTGTATGTGTTGTGTCCTTTTGCTTCTGTACATGTTTGCTTGTCCTTCCTGTATAACTGAGTGAGCACTTTCTGACCTGGGTAACCTGCCTCCCAGGCTTATCTTTTGTTTCATTTTAGACTGCCTCATCATTGGATTTTCATGGTAAGAAGTGTTTAGTAGGGGTTTACCATTGCTAGCTGCTTCACAGTGTTACCTTCAGCCACTGCTGCTGCCCAGTAGCTGTCATACGTCTCTTTTGCCCTTCCATCTTAGATCCTGCTGTGTCTGCTGTCCCTCAGCATATATTTCCCTGCCTTGAACCAAACTAGTGGTTTCTCCATGACTCCCTATGTTACATTCTTTGCCAAAAATAAAGAGATGGGAGAGGATTTTAGGCTAAATAGATTATAGTCTAAAATGTGTTTAAAGGTTGGGGGCTTGTGGAGAGTGGTTTCATTGATACTAAAGAATTTTTTATCTCTGAATGTTAGTGTGTGTCTGTCTGTAAATAGTTAAATGGTTAAAGACAAGCTTTTCTTGCTTTACACCTCAATAGTTTGTCCAAATTTTCATGAAGAATATTTATTTTCTTCTCCTGAACTTCATGAGGTATTTATATATAATTGCTTGCTCTAATCCAGGGGTTCCCAACCTAAAGCCAGTGGGCTGGATTGGTCCAGGGCACCATTTCATGTGGTCCCCCACCCCTCCAAGGGCATTTGAGAAACAAAATGGCCACCCATTTGAAGCTGTTGGGACAAAATGACCACACCCATTGTGCAGGCAGGGCAAAATGGTTGTTGGATCGGGGCCGCGGAGCGGCCGTGGGGTCCCGGAGGAGACTGGTCAAGTGACGACATGAGGCAAGATGGAGCAAAGACCAGTGGTTTATTGAGGGAAAATCATCATCATATATAGGAATTCAAGGCAGCGTGTGATAGAATCGTCATCTGACAGAAAATCGCATCACATGTTTACCCGGGTTAATTGGGAATCTCTCTTGGGGAAGTTAATTAACTAAGGCAAACTCTGGCAGGGGAAGTCCATTGTTCATAGCTTACACAAGAGTAAACATGGCCACTATTTGCGCTAGGGCTTGGGGTAATCTGCAGGTGCAGAATTACCTATTTCCTAACTGCTAGTTAGACATTCAATTTCCTCCTGCTGGACTGCCTGTCAGGTCAGATATGGGTGAATCAATCTTATGACTATTAATCCGCTCCCCAATTTCTGTCCCCACAGAACCCAGAGGCCCGGAGTGTGCACACGTGATGTAGCCTCTGTCAGGGACAGTTATGCCAATTATGCTCGCGGATCCCGCAAATGGTCATCTGGCCCTTGAAGCTGACTGAGAGAGCATGACCCAGCCCCCTGCTTGAAAAGGTTGGGAACCCCTGCTCTAATCAGTGAGATACTGTAAAAAGCTAGCAAGGAAAAAAGACAACAAATTAAGGTCCCAGCCCTTAGTCTTCATGCAAGTAAATATTGATTATTTTTTCATGCTGAACAGGTTCTTTATATTATTTCCAAGATCAGATTAGATTACAGTGGTAAACAGAACAAAACAAAGAATGTAGGATCGTCTGTCCTGGTAATAATTCAGCTTCCTGGAGTCATGATTGGTTGAGTCTGTAAGAGTTGGTATAAATAAAGTGTGAAGCAACTCTTATCTTGAAAGAGTAACGGGCATTTTAAGGGTACAGGTTTTCCAACATTAATTTAAAAATTAATGAAAGGAGCCCGATTATTTAGTATTTTAAAAGAAAAGAGCCACTTTGGGCTGTATTTTCTCCATCAAGAGGTTAGCTCAGAACTACAGGAAAGCACTGTGCCACTCCAGTGGAAAATGTCCATTGCTAGGTTGGTACAGTTGCACTGCTGAAGGGACCCTGTACATCAGTGGAAAGGTCTTCTGGCTCTGATTGGCAGTTTCCAAAGGAAAGCATAGCATATTCCACTGGTGTTTCAGGAGCTGATGTCCAAAATCCAAATGCCCCCTTCTTATTGACACACCTGAACACAGTGCCTAAAATGATCCTGGTCTCAGTGCTCACATAGTTGTTTCATGTCATCTGGAGTCAGTAGGAGGGAAAATGAAAAATTCTGTCTCATGCTCCTTCTGTCTTGTGACAAGTCAGTAAATCTGTGGATGTGGTCAATACTGTACTCCATAACAAAATCCCTCCCTCCTTCCCAGCATTGCCTGTGTTTGTGTGTGTCATCCTCCTCTTCTTCTTCCTCCTCCTCCTCTTCTTCTTTGCCATACCATAAATCATTGGTAAAACAGTTATGGTTGTGGAAAGCAAGAAAAGGTAATTTGATCACTGATGTGCAGCCATAATCCTATTTACAAGGAAATGGCACCAAAATAAATGAGATTGGCTTCCAAGTAAGGTGTGTAGTATCAGGAGTGGAGCAGTGTTGTTAATTTTGCAATGTGACTTTCTTTAAAATATCAGATCAGAAAGAACAATGAATTCTCAGAGTCCTTCTTAAGAGAAGAGGACTATATCAAATGTTTCCCCTAAATCTTTATGAGTTTCTTCAGTTTTTTTATTACAGCTAATTTTTCTTATTCATGTAAAATTTATGCTTTTCCCAGTTTTTGAATGACACAGTTTTCTATTTATAGGTTGTCTGTCTACCTTCCAAGTCATGATGTATTAGCAGAATTTGTCCGTAGGATAAATATGAGGGGTTTCCCCACAGAAAGAACAATTACTTTATAAATAATATAAATAAATAATACCATTGGATAAGTCACCATTTATAATGTAAGTCATAATTTTCTTACCTTGGCTCTGGCCTATGTACAGCCCTAAAACAGCAAATAAATTTCTGCATTTTGGTTCACTTTCAATAACAGGAAGGTTAATCTGCAAAAAGAAATAATGTCACTGAGCTATTTCCTGCACATGATAGTGTCTGACAACTTACAAGAGCTTCAGTAAATTTGTCAACTGGGAAGTGATCCACTTCAAGTTGAGATTCTGTCTCCTCCATTCTGTGTCTCTGCTTAATTATAAGCAACCCAGCCTGCTATCAGAAATAGTATAGCTACGGCACAAAACTTCTAGAAACCTAAATATTAATCAAGGTCAAAGATGTTAGTATATTTTATTTGTTTGGGAAGTGTAGTCTGCAGAAAGACACAATGTCTGAGTGATCAAAAGTTCAGCATCCTGCCCTGCCACCTTCCAAAGTCAGACTAAGCAACCAGGTCTGAAAGTATCATTTAAGAAAAACTGTGCCAACTTTTACTCAACCCCATACTATTGTTATTGACCACCCAGATTTTGAAAACAAAATTGAACTCATCTCTCTGTGCTTGTTAAGATATGAATAAAAGTCAGCTAATGTCAAACAACAGGGAACTAAAGAGAGTGATAAACCAAGCTTAAATATTATTCTCTCCAAATAAAGAAGTATTGTATAGGAGTCAATGTAATATAAAACATGAAGTGGACACTCTTATTCTTAACAACCAACTTACCATCCCTTTAACAGTGGTTAGAGGACCACTGAGCAAAAAAAGCACAACCCTCACTCTCTCCTGTTTGGTTCAAGTGAACTAGCTTAACCACCAGTGCTTTGGGCAGTTTTCTTACCGGTTGCTTTTCAACTGTCGCAACTCGGAACTAGAATGTTTGCGCATTCTACCACGAAGTGCTCTGCCTGTTTAGATATGGACTGATCCATATAAATCAAAGCAGCCAAAGAGCTAGCACTGTCTGCATATGCAGATGTTTCTGTGGACATGTCAGGCATGACTAGACACTGGAGTGCATGGAACACTGTTTACCTTCCCACCGAAGTGTTACCTATTTATCTACTTGCAATTTCTTGCTTTTGAACTGCTAGGTTGGCAGGAGCTAGAACAGAGAAGGGCGCTCACTCCATTGTGCAGCACCCAGGTCTCAAACTGCTGACCTGCTGACCTTCCATTTGTCAAGGTCAGCCTCCTAACCACTGGGCCACTGCAGTCCCTATGACTATGAAAGCTCACATTAAATATAATAGTTGGTCTTTAAGATGGCACAATATTTTATTTTTCAGGTTTTTTGTGTTTTTGTGTTTGTTTCAATATATGTGCTTATATACTAGTGTGGTATGTCTTTGTAAACTACTACTAGATGGACCTCTGTGAGGTTTTAGTTTTGCACTGTGTTACGAAGACTAGTGTCTGAAGATATCCCTGTTTAGGAATACCCCATTTTAGACTATATTATTCAGATTGTTAAATTTGCAAAATTTAAGTGCATTAAGTAACAAGTAAAGCTATCATCTGATTGAACATCATCAAGGATATTAAACTGAATAGCTGTCTGTAAGGATGCTCTCTTCTCTGTAGAATCAAATGGGTGATTTTAAAGCCTCTGTATATTCACTACAAATTGTACAATCAAGTCATTTTCTTTTTATAAACCAACTGTTGTTTTCCTGTTTTGTTGTTCACTACAGAGTTAAAAATCTAGACAGTCAGACAGGTACTTTGGGTTCACATTTCCTTCTGCTCTAAGTTTAATTAATATTTGCAGAAAACATCTAATTGGGATGTATGTTATCTTTGGGTTTCAGTAGCTGTAAAAAAGAAGCAAAGCAGCTGATTCAACAAGAAGAGGAAAAAGAAAACAATGGTTTTCTCTTGAAAAGTAACTTAAATCAAAAATCCTTGTTATTTTAAAAGACAATTATCTCAGTTACAGAGAAGTTGAATAACATGCCAAAACTCACAAAGTAAGGTTGCTGCTTCTCCTTCCTTCACTAATTGTACCGTTATTATTATACTCTCTGGAAGAAGAAAGACTTTCCTGATGGTTGCTCCCAAATTTGAGGAGCAGAAACCATAGGGAAAATTCCCCCAAATGAAAGGCAAAATAAAATAAAATAATAAAATAAAAGAACCCACCAAAACATTGTGGTTGTGAACTTCTTGAATACAGCTACTTCATCAGAAATGTCTAAAGTCGGATATCTTTGATGAAATGGTTGTATCCATGAAAAAAGTGGATTTATCCATAAAAGCTCACACTGAAATACAGTAGTTAGCATCTAAAGTGCTACTACATGGTTGTTGTTGTTGCCCCCTGTGACCCCATGGACCCTTGCACACCAGTCACCCATATCCTCCACAATCCCCCGCAACCCATTAAGCTCTGTGCCCATTGTGTCAACAATACTATCTAGCCATCTCATTTTCTGCCACCCCTTCTTCTTTTGCCCTCGACCTTTCCCAGCATCAAGGATTTCTCAAGTGAGTCCTCTCTTCTCATTTGATGTCCAAAGTACTTTAGCTTCATCTTCAATATTTGACCTTCCAAGGAGCAGTCAAGGTTGATTTCTTCTAAGATCAACCTATTTGTTCCCCTCGCTGTCCAGGGGACTCTCAAGACTCTCTTCCAACACCACATTTCAAAGGTGTCTGTTCTTCTGCTTTCCTTATGGTCCAGCTCTCACAACCATACATTACCACTAACTTCATTGAAAAATTATGCACCACTCTCTCCTACTAAAACACATAGAATCCTATACAGCAAACAAAGGAAACATACAGAAACAGCCCTCCTAACTGGATACTGCACAAGCATCCCCCCTCACCTGAAAAAACCTCTATGATTCAAAACTCATTTATCTGAGGAAAAAGAAACAAGCTATCTAATTTACTACAGAGCTACATGACCTACAACAAGAACACCGTGAACTTAGGTAAAGGAAAAGGTCGCCCTTGCTCGAAAGACAGTCATATCCGACTCTAGGGTGCAGTGCTCATCTCTGTTTCAAAGCTGAAGAGCCAGCACTGTCTGCTTCTGCAGACGTTTCTGTGAACATGTGGCAGGCATGCTGAGACACTGGCATGCATGGAACACTGTTTACCTTCCCATTGAAGTGGCACCTATTTATCTACTTGAAATTTCTTGGTTTCGAACTGCTAGGTTGGCAGGAGCTGAGACAGAGATGGAAGCTCACTCTGTCATGCAGTACTCGGGTCTTGAATGCTGACCTGCTGACTGACAGTTTAACATCATAACCACTTCAGCCCCCACAGCATGCTTAGTGAACTTAGTGAACTTAGACAACATCAGAAATACATACAACCACACACTGAGCTAAGCCGAAAATCCCACACAGGCCTGTCTTTTTGTCCCACACAGATGAGACAGGTCCATGGTGATCTAGAGGTCTTTTCCCATAGTCTATGACTCAAAGAATATTTCCACAACTTTTTAAACAGCAGGAGAGCAACATACAAGCTGTGCCCTGCTCTCTAGAATATGAGGAGGCTATATACTACCCCCAAACACCTTTCTAGCACCACAGAAAGAAGAATTCTATGTGGGCTCCATCAGAAGCTCAGAACAAAAAATTGGACTTCTGTGCTGAGTGCTTCTGCCTCCATGGCCAGGCTAAGGTCATCAAAATGTGTATACAGTACAGGCAAACCTTGAGATAAGAACGGTTCGACTTAAGAAACACTCGAGATACATCTGGAAATCTCAGGGGGGGAAATCAGGTTCAAGATAATAATTTTTAATAGGGTTTTTTCGAGATAAGAAATTCAATGCATTCCTATGGGAAATTGCATTCAATGCATTCCTATGGGAAATTCTAGATAAGAATTTTTTGAGATACAACCAACCTTGAGGAAGGAACGAATTAATTTCGTATGTAGAGGTTTGACTGTTGCTTTTACATGCCATCAAGTTATCTCCAACTCTACATTGTCCACTCACTCATCATAATAAAAAATAGACTGAATACAGAAACATCCTTTATTTTAATTAATTGTTGTTTTTATATGCTGTCAAGTAATCTCTGATTTATGGTGATCCTATGAATGAGAAGTCTCTAAAATCTTCTATCCTCAACTGCCCTGCTCAGCTCTTGTAAACTCAAACCTGTGGCTTCTTTTAAGGGAGTCAATACACCTCATGTTTAGTCTTCCCCTTTTGTGGGGAAATCTGTGTATCTGAAATGGTACAGTTATTACATATGGGCTGTTCCACTTCAGCTTGGATAGAAAAGCCAGAATCTTACTGGTGTTTGTTCAAGGTTTGCTAATTGATTTGGTCCTGGGGTGTTGTCAGTTGTAGGGTTTGGCAAATGTCCAAGATGCATCCTGGCACCTGCCAATAAGGTGCAACAAATTACATAAACCTTAGCTGGACATCAATAGGATTCCGGCTGAAATGTAATTTAATTGAATATGTCCACATGAAAACAACAACAACCTACTGCAATGAAAATATCATATGAATGCCAGTCTTTTTCCTAATGTTGTATGTTTTCCAAGTAACTATTAGTCTCATGTGACAGTGCTTTCAAATAATCATAAGAAAAGTCAGGTAATCAGAGACGGGTGTGCTGGCTACGCTAAAAGGGTGGTGGACAGGGGGAGGGAGTGGAGCCTATGGAGTTAGGTGCTAAGTGACCATGGCCATGGCAGGGGGGGGGGCTGGTGAATCAGAGTGCACCAACCAGTCATGGTGGGGGCTGGGGCTGGTTGGTGCACGGCAACACCTGCCCCACAGAAACAGCGCCCTGCTGCCTCAAAGGTTCTGGCTTGGCTGGAAATCAACTTGCACCATTGTGTAGCTGCCTGGGGTTATATTTCTGCTCACCTTTGGGGGATGCCAGACCCTGTGGCGCACCGGGACTTGTCCCGGTGTCCAAAATAGCCATCACGGGCCTGGTCACAGATGAAGCATAAAACCTAGTCACATCTTAATTTAGCTTAGTTTGGTATACTTAGCTGGCTGGGTAGAACATTGGTTTAAAACAGGGATTCTCAACCTGTGGCCTGTGGGCTTGATGCAGCCCATGGTGCCATTTCATGTGCCCCCCCCCCCCCCCCCCCACTGCCTCCACCACACCTGGAACTGCCATGTGGTGGAGGAAGGGCAAAATGGCCATCTGGCCCCAGATGCTGTCTGAGGGAACGTGTCCCGGCCCCCTGCTTAAAAGGTTGAGAACTCCTGGTTTAGAAGGCAGAAATTGGGAGTTCAATTCCTCACTTTACCTCTTAGGAGAAGAGCCAGCCTATGTAGCCATGGGCAAACTGCACAGTCCCAGAGCACCCTCAAAAAGAAGGGAATGGCAAACCACTTCTGTGTATTCTCTACTGGGGAAAACCTGAGAAAGGTTGCTATAAGTCAACATTGACTTGATGGCACACAATTATTTATTATAGAAACACCTGATACAGTTGATACCATCACTAAAGCTCCCCCGATTATGGGATACTGATTATATTTATTTATTTGTTTGTTTTTTCAAGATCTGATAAAATATAGCATTTCAGATTTTAATTTTCACTGGCTTCAGGAACAATGAAAGTGGGTCAGTATGGTGGGGTTTTCTCTATTTTGATTAAACTAAACAGTACAGTAGGGGAGAGATTCAAAGAAGCCTTCCATAGCAGGATATTGAGTTGCAGCATAAACAAAGAATGGCAGTCCCAGCTAGAAGGATTACATCATCTGAACAAACAAGCTAGCTGTTCATGCTGTGCAGATTAGTGATACATGGCCATTAAGCTTTTTTGGAGAGGTAAATGCCATCAAATCTCTTGGAGGAGGTGCCTCTGCCAACTGCTGAAGCCCGTCTAATATTGCAGTTTCTTGGAATCAAATACAGTATCTCCCTTATTTTCTCCTTTACATCAAATCTGTAGCTAGAGGATTTCATAGTCTGGCCAGGTTACCCCGCTATGGTAATAGAGTAGTCCATACTGCCAGCGACTCAATGCCAATCGTTGGGTGGTGGTTAACTAACCTGACAACCCTGAGGACTAACAGCCTTGGGTGGCAAAGTCCACAGGGAAGGGTGAGGATCCCCAAGAGGATTGAATCTATTTTGATAGAGGGCAACAGCATCAATACTGGCTTGGGGCTGATGAGGACTTTGCGTGCCAAAAGGGCTCAGGACCAGAAAGTGGCTCACAGAACTGGATCAGTGGTATGGGTGTCATGCTGTGATGCAGAAGGAAGACTACTGAATTATATTGTCTGCAGGACAGTTTTAAGGGCTGATTGCTATGAGGATAGTCAATATTTGGAATTGGATATGGCACAAGAAGAAGAGGATGATGATGATTTTGTATTTAAATCTGAAATAAAGTTTCTCTTTATATATAAAAAATCTGTGTCTGCAGTGTGCGTCTGCAGTGTGCTATTTTGAAAGTCATATATGGACCAGATTTTGGATATTTTAATTCATTCTTCAAATAATAAAGGTTTATACAACTGGCTTTCAAGCGAGGGTGACCTTTAAGAAATAATACTGACTAAAATCCTCAGAAATGCCCTGCAGTACACTTCTATACAGGTTGCTCGAAAGTTTGTTGTATCTGACTCTAGGATTCGATGCTCATCTCTGTTTATAAATGCACTGTCTGCATCTACAGATATTTCTGTGGTCATGTGGCAGGCATGACTAGACACCAGAGTGTATGGAACACTGTTACCTTCCCACCGAAGTGGCACCTATTTGGTAAAGGTAAAGTTTTCCCTTTATCAAAAGCCAGTCATATCCGACTCTAGGGTTCAGTGCTCATCTCTGTTTCAAAGCCGAAGAGCCAGCACTGTCTGCTTCTGCAGACATTTCCATGGTCATGTGGCAGGCATGACTAGACACCAGAGCACACGGAACGCTGTTACCTTCCCACCGAAATGGCCCCTATTTATCTACTTGCAATTTCTTGCTTTCGAACTGCTAGGTTGGCAGCAGCTGGTACAGAGACGAGAGCTCATTCTGTCCTGCAGTACTTGGGAATCGAACTGCTGACCTTCCGCCTCCCAGTCAGCGTCTTAGGATGGGAACTCATTCTGTCATGCAGCACTCAGGTCTCAAACTGCTGACCTTCCAGTCATCAAGTGCGGCATCTTAACCAGAGTTTACATGCCTGTAAATCCCATCAATTTCATGAAGGCATACAGCACAATTAATTTAAGATATGGTTCAAGCCACTGATTATTATACTCACATTCATGTACATTGACTTCTCTGTGAACCAGCTTGCCACCTATATGTTTATAACATTAAATTTTAGCATCTCTGTTTCTGGTAAACACAGAGATGATAAATTACTTTTAAAAATTTGAAAGCTGTAGAAAACATCACTGGCAACTCCATTATTTTCTGGTCAGGAGGTTTTGCCTTTTGACTACAGTTTACTTTAATCTGTACTTTTATTTTTGTCTGTGTGCATTTAATATACTATACATGGTGTGTGTGTAAAGATAATACAATATACATAATAATAAGTTTGTGCCATCAGGTCAATTCTGACTTGTGGCAACATTTTGCAAATTCCCAAGGCAAAGAGTACTCAGAAGTGGTTTATGAATCCCTTCTTCTGGGGACATCCTGGGACTGTGCAGCTTGCCCACAGCCACACAGGCTGGCTCTTCTGGGTCACTCCCAATCCCTGGCTCTGCAGCCAGAAGCCTTTAGCCAGCTATAATAAACATGCATACCTGTCAACCTTCCCGGATTGGCTGGGATTTCCCGGTTTTCGGCGCCAATTTGCGCCATTTCCCACCCCGCGCTGCCGAAACCCCGGAATTTGGCAGCGGGGGAAAGGAGGTACTGTTATGTATGCATGTACAATGTTACTTTAAATATATGAATGTAACCAGCCCACAATCACAATGTATCTCAGCTGTTAAGAAACGCGAGCAAGCCGCCCATAGAGGGCAGCTGCGAGCGTTCAACCTCACATGGTTCACATTCCCCAAATCACGAACAGCCGCGGGAACTTCCCCGCATAATCAAGAACTACAGAAGAAGAACTACAGAAGAAGAACTACAGAAGAGAGGCGTGACCTGGGCGATGTCACGCCGGTAGCGGCCAATAAGCTACCGTGCAGCAAGATTCAAATGTATTGTGCTACTGTATATAATGAGATGTACCTCCGCCATTGCCACATGTTCATGCTGACCATCAATGAATAAACCTGTGTTAGTCCTTCCTGCGACTCCTTCTTTGTCTTCCGTGCAAGACACTAAATTGGCGACGAGGATGGGATCGATGGCGCATCCCAAGGTCAAGCCGTACCAGTTCGATGTCAGCGAGCCTGAACAATGGGAGCTCTACGAGTGCCAGTTTCGGCATGCCATGGAAGCTGCAGGCGTCGACGACGACGCGAAGATGCGCTCCCACTTCCTGGCTCAGGTGGGGCCGGCCACGCTGCGGATCCTGATGACCCTGGTGCCCCCCGGAAGGTGGACGAGGTGCCCATCGACCGTATCCTGGAGAGACTGCGTGAGCATTTCCAGCCACCCGTCTCGATTTTCCAAGCCCGGGTCGCGTTCCACAGGTGAGACCAGCGACCGGGCGAATCCGTGTCCGCCTATGCAGCAGCCCTCAGGCTTGCAGCGGTGCATTGCCAATGGGACGACCTCGACCAGGCCCTCCGTGACCGCATGCTGTGTGGTTTGAGGGATGAGGAGCTTCAGAGGAGGCTGATGACCCGCGACCACCGCCTCACGTTCAACGAGGTACTGCGGGAGGCCCAAGCAGCCGAGGAGGCCAGGAGCGGGGTCAGACTGTTCAAGTCCCGAGGGGCCACGGCTGAGAGGGCCAAGTCTCCAGTACAGGCGGCCCGGCGGACATCAGCAAAGGCGCCCTGGTGGGCCCCCAAGCCGCCCGCCGGCACACCGACGTCGTCCGAGGAGTCGTCCACGACAGCGGACCCCTACTCCAGCGAGGACGACGACGTCCAGAGGATCAAGAAGCGAGGTGAGAAGCGGCAGACCCATGAGTGGCAGGACCGCCGCTGCGACAGTTGTGAGGCGGCCCACGACCGCACGAGGTGCCCGTTCCGAAAGGCCGAGTGCCACAACTGCGGCCGAAAAGGACACATCGCCCGAGTATGCAGGCGCGGGCGAGTCGAGGACAAGGGCAGTTCCAGCCATCCCCAGACGCACCAACGAAAGGCGGCCGGCACCAGGAAGGTCTCAGCCGGCTACAGCGAGGAAGGCGTGAACCGCGTGGGCCTGGAGCACCGGCGTTTTTTCATAGAGGTACTGTTGCAGGGGGTCCCAGTGAGGATGGAGATAGACTCGGGGTCATCTTATTCCATCCTGTCCCAAAAAGAGTTTATGCGCATTCCCCCAGAGAAGCGGCCCAAACTGCGGGCCATGAGATCCAATCTACGGGACGTGCAGGGGAATGGGATCCCGGTGTTGGGGGTGGGGAACTTCAAGGTGAAGTTCAAGAACTACTCCGAGAAACTGCCCCTAGTGGTCCTCAAAGGGGGGAGGTGCTGCCTTTTGGGAACGCAGTGGTTTGCTCCCCTGGGAATCGAACTGTCCGGCATTAACGCCATCGAGACTGACCCAATGCGGGATGTGTGCGACGCACACCCGGACGTTTTCAAGAAGGGGCTCGGGAAATACAAGGGGCCCCCGGTTTCCTTTGAGTTGGACCCAGAAATCCGGCCCATCCGCCTAAAGCCAAGGAGAGTGCCCTTCGCCCTCAAGGACAAGATTGAGGCGGAACTGGACAAGTTGGTGGGGCAGGGGATTTTGGTTCCAGTTGACTCGGCGGAGTGGGAAACGCCGATTGTTACAGCCCTCAAGTCAAATGGGGAGGTCAGGATTTGTGCGGACTATAAATGTACGATAAATAAGGCCATTCGGCCAAATGCATACCCGGTTCCCGTGGTCAGCCATTTGCTGGCCACATTACATGGGGGGAGGTGTTTCACCAAGCTAGATCTGGCCCAGGCGTACCAGCAGCTCTCTGTAACCCCGGCTGCTGCCGCCGCGCAAACGATCGTAACGCACAAGGGGGCGTTTAAGGTAACACGCCTTCAGTTTGGCATGAATTTGGCCCCCGGAATCTTCCAGTCCCTCGTGGAACGCCTTTTAAAGGGGCTTCCAGGTGTCCTCCCATACTTCGACGACGTGTTGATAACAGCGGGGAGCGAATCAGAGTTAGCCAAGAGGCTAGATGTGGTTCTCTCAGTTTTCGAGAGGGCAGGACTTCGATTGAGGAGGGACAAGTGCGTATTCTTCGCGAGGGAGGTTGAGTTTCTAGGGTTTAAGGTAACCCCGGACGGAATCAAACCCTCCGAGTCCAAGGTTGCGGCCGTGAGAGACGCCCCTCGCCCCACCGCGAAACCGGAGCTGCAGTCATTTCTAGGGCTCCTAAATTTCTATCACTCCTTCCTGCCTCGGAAGGCATCAGTCGCGGAGCCACTGCACGCGTTACTTAAGAAGGATGCGGTTTGGCGGTGGGGGGACAAGCAGGAGAGAGCATTCAAAGAGCTCAAATCATTCCTGTCTTCGGATGCTGTCCTGACCCACTTCGATCCGAAAAAACCAGTGGTGCTAGTCTGTGATGCGTCCCCGGGGGGGGGGGGGGTGGGGGCGGTCCTGTGCCACGTGTTGGAGAGCGGGAGGGAAGCCCCGGTGGCGTACTACTCAAGGTCCCTCTCGAAGGCCGAGCGCAATTACGCGCAAACAGATAGGGAGGCCCTAGCCATAATCGCGGGAACAAAGAAGTTCCATGATTTCCTATACGGCCGCGAGTTTACGGTAGTGACGGATCACAAGCTGCTTCTGGGGATCTTCACTACCGGCAAACCTACCCCACAAATTCTATCCCCCAGGATGCTGCGTTGGGCCATTTTTCTCAACGCCTACCAATATGAGCTGGTCTATCGCCCAGGGAAGGAGATCTCCCATGCGGACGCCCTGTCCCGATCCCCTCTCCCTAGCTTAGGGGACCCCACATGCGAGGTGGAGCAGGAACACCAAGTCCTGCTGATTGAGTCTCTCGACTCACCCCCAATTGTCCCGGCTGACCTCGCCAAGGCCACGGCGGCTGACAAGATGCTGGCCCAAGTTAGTTCCTGGGTTAGGAAAGGGTGGCCCACTTCTCCCCCCGAGGAACAGTTCAAGCCATTTTTCAGGCGCAGAGTAGAGCTTTCCCTGGAGAGGGGCTGCTTACTCTGGGGCCAGCGGGTAATTATCCCAGAGAAGCTGAGGGCCAAGGTGCTGAGGCTACTGCATACCAGCCACCCCGGGATCGTGCACTCCAAAGGCTCTGGCCAGGAGTTTCTTTTGGTGGCCCCAGATAGATGGGGACATAGAACACTTAGTGGGCACGTGTGAGAGCTGCCAGAGCTCTCGGCCCGAGGAGTCCCGGTTACCCCATAGGGAATGGGATACGGCCCGCGGGCCATGGTCCCGGATTCATGTCGACTTCGCTGGCCCCTTTCGCGGGTCCATGTTCCTACTGGTAGTCAACTCCTACTCCAAGTGGTTGGAGGTAATTCCCATGAACAGCACGTCCTCTGCCGCAACCATTAAACAGTTGCGCAAGCTCTTTGCCTGCTTCGGCCTGCCAGAAGTCCTTGTGAGCGATAACTCTAGTACCTTCACGTCGGCAGAGTTCAAGACGTTTATGGAGAGGAACGCCGTCAGGCACATAACCGCTGCCCCGTTCCACCCCGCCACAAACGGTCAGGTAGAGCGCCAAGTGCGCACTACGAAAGACGCACTGCGGCGCATGGGTCCCGGTGAGTTGAACCTGCATCTGTGCCACTTCCTCATCTGCTACAGGACAACCCCCTTAGCTTCAGGTTTTTCCCCAGCCGAACTCCTCATGAGGAGGCGTCCGGTAACACTTTTTGACCGGATGGATCCGTCCAGGGTGGAGGATGAAGGGAGAAATATAAGCATAGGGGGAGAGAGCTCTAAAAGTTTTTTGATAGGGGACCCGGTTCACTGCAGGAACTACGCGGCCTCGGGGCCAGCATGGGTACCAGGGACAATTGTCGAGCAAACGGGGCCGGTATCCTACAGGGTCGAGACTAGTTCAGGTCTACTCTGGAGAAGGCATGCCGACCAACTCAGAAGGCGGGTCACCGGTGAGGGGGAATCAGCGTTAGGGTCCTCCCCCACCCGCAATACCCAAGGGGGAGACACGGCGGAACCCGCGGATACAAATACATATCCTGGGTTCCCGACCACAGAGGAGGATACTTTCAAAGAGAGGGATCAGTTTGACGATGATTATGAGTTGCAGTACCAGGGGGGCGTAGCGGAGTGGTCCCCCACCCGTCCTAGTGAGAAGAGGGGTTTCAGTTCAGCCCCTGGTACTTCCAGTCCCCCTAGCCCTTTTGTTTTAGAGTATACCATAGCCCCAGCTCCCCGGAGACCAACACCCCCAAGACAGGCAACAGGGGCGAGTCCGCCCACCACAGTCTCTAGAACTCCCGGACAGGTAACGGGGGGTGGCGAGGCCACGAGGGCCTCTTCGTCAGTCCCGAGATTCATACTGGGGGGGGGGGGGTCCCCAAACTCCTCAAGCGGTAGGCAGGGATTCACTTCCCAACTGTTCATTCCATTCCCGTCCCCCAATGCAAGGTTACCGCAGACGCCACACCGAGCCACTAATGAGTCCCCCCTTTCCATTGCAGGGCAGGATTCCGCGGAACCAGGAGCCTCCGGCTCCCCTGTGTTAAGTCAAGCGGCCGCACGCCCAAGGCGCACATGCGGCAAGCCACAATGGTTGAGGGACTTCGTCCCATCCTAGGGGGGAGGGGTGTTATGTATGCATGTACAATGTTACTTTAAATATATGAATGTAACCAGCCCACAATCACAATGTATCTCAGCTGTTAAGGAACGCGAGCAAGCCGCCCATAGAGGGCAGCTGCGAGCGTTCAACCTCACATGGTTCACATTCCCCAAATCACGAACAGCCGCGGGAACTTCCCCGCATGATCAAGAACTACAGAAGAAGAACTACAGAAGAAGAACTACAGAAGAGAGGCGTGACCTGGGCGATGTCACGCCGGTAGCGGCCAATAAGCTACCATGCAGCAAGATTCAAATGTATTGTGCTACTGTATATAATGAGATGTACCTCTGCCATTGCCACATGTTCATGCTGACCATCAATGAATAAACCTGTGTTAGTCCTTCCTGCGACTCCTTCTTTGTCTTCCATGCAAGACACTAAAGGTACTGTGCAGCCCTTCTGCACAGAACCCTTCTACACATGCGTAGAAGGCGACCTGCGCATAACTGTTCTACGCAGGTCCCGGATTGGCCGGAGCCACGGTTGACAGGTATGAACATGGGGCCCTCTTACTCATTTTTATCATTTTGTTCGCAATGTTTTCCTCTTAATATTATCTTTGTGCAAGGATTGGTGTACTTGCTTGTTGAACTAAACAGATCAGGAGGTTCCAGTTTACTGAGAATTTTAACTACATAATTTTGGATTTGATTAGTTTATCGCATATTGCATTTTAAGCAATTATAGAGAAAATAGTACAGTTCAGATTTGTTGACAGGGTTTCTAAGAAATTTAAGCTCTTGTTTACCACTTTGTGTTACTGTGCTACTTTGAACACGATTTCCCACTTGTTATGTATCTCATCAAGAATTCATTGTAACAGGCTGTTTGAGGATGCGAGCTAAGTGGCCACAGGTGGCAGTAGCAAGCATCCATCTCACATGGTACAGATTCCCCAAATACCTGAAGGGCGGGAAACCTTCCTGTCACACCAACACCTGGAGAAGATGGGCGTGACGCGCAATGATGTCACGGGGGCGGGAGCCAATGGGCTGCCATACCTGCATGTTCAAATGTATAAGTGCAATATAAATAGAGCTGTTTGTCCGCCATTACCACATGTTCACCCTGACTACCATGCAATAAAGTTGTGTTTAGCCTCGCTGCGGTTGTGTCCGTTGTCTTCATTGCAAGACACTAAACCACTGCTCTTTCAGTTTTGCATATAGCATATGTTAGTGCTACATGAAGCTGCTCACCTAGACTACAATATGTACACAGTACATATATATTTCCATTTGTTATTGCAGCAAAAGCTAAGGGCATTTGTGAAAATCTTTCTCAATTCTATGCCATCTTTGTTCCAAGCAATTCACAAGTGAGTAAAAAAATAGACCCACTTAAGAACATGATAAATTGCAAGATTCTTCTTCTTTCATGACCCAATCAAACCTTGGTCTGCCAAAATGAAGCTACTTTCTTGGCTTTGTTGTTGGCCAAATTTAAGTCCTCATTGATATATATTTCTGGTAGTAATCTGCAGACTAGTAAATGAGCCAGATTCTGTATCTCTCCACAGTCACACAGCGTGTTGTTGTCTGCCAGCAGCCCTCACTTGAACATGTTGGTCTTTTATTTAGGGACTCCAACCCTCACTCTATTCAGGGTCTTCCAAGTAACGTAGAGGAGGTCAAATTCCTCAGCCATATCCTCCTTTAATGTTGTTCCTTGTCCAGTGAGATCCTTCCTCCATCTTCCAATTTGGTTTTGGTTTTGTGTACCCTCACGAATGTTTTTTCTTGCCATAAAGCTCTTCCTGAATCTAAGGCAGTGGGCTTGAGGCTCATATTTGTTCAGAGGATGTTGAGGGTCATTCTCTAACTTAGTTCTCTCAGCGTCCGCTGCAAGGTGAAACAATAATCAATGACATTAAAAAGATATATAAGAACTATGTAAAAACAATTTAAAGTGCTCATTAAAGAGCAATGAAACATATAGTATTCTGCATCAAAGGACCATTGTCATTTTTCATGTTCAGTTGTAAAAGCCGGTGTAAAATTAAAGGCATATGCCTATTGGCAGAAGGACAGCAGAGAGGAGGACCAACAGACTTGCCAAGAGAGGTCATTCCACAATCTGGGATCTGCTACCACAAAGACCTTCTCTCACATCTTCACCAAATAAGACTGTTTGGGTGGTAATGGAGAAACTTCTCCGCCAACATCTTAAAAGTTGGGGAGGTCAATATGAGGAATTATTGCCCATATAGCCTGGATCTAATAATCAATCAGCAGTTTTAAATGCTCTACATTTTACTAACCACTAACTATAGACCCAATCACCAATTATCAAAAAGAATTGCAAAACCTTCTTTAAAATGTGCCTGGAAATATATGTGACCACATCTTGACCAACACACCAGAAGAACATACCCGTCAAGCACGGCTACAGAAAATACGGGAAATTGCTGTGCATGTGCAGTTGCGTATGCTCAGTAACCCATTTGCGCATGCACAGAACCTGTTTGTGCATGCACAGAACCCTTTGCACATGTGCAGAACCCCTTTGCAATGGGCACGCATGCGCAGTAACCCTTTCCCCTCGCCATTCAAAATATGGGATGACGGTGGGAAAGGGGAGGAACGAGCGCTAAAATATGGGAAATCCCAGCCAATACGGGATACTTGACATGTATGCACAAGAACCTCAACCAGCTACCTTTTACCTACTACTTAAAATTCACAAACCTGGAAACCCTAGGAGACCCATTATTTCAAGCATCATCACCAGCACTGTTGGAGTATCTGAATATGTGGACTCCATTCTCCAACCATATGCTACCAATGTGTCCAGTTACGTGAGAGATACCACAGACTCTCTAAGAAAACTTCAACACACTCATGACCTCCTGGATAACACCATCTTAGCTACAATGGATGTGGAAGCTCTGTCTGTACACCAACATACCACACAAAGATGGATTACAAGCCATCAGGAATGCTATCCAAAACAAAGATGAAGCCCACACAGTTACCACCCCAGGGCTGGCATCAGAAATTTCTGGGCCCGGTGTGTGCCCCCCATTTTGGCCATGCCCCTGGGGGTTCCTGTGCATGAATAATTTGTTTGCGCATGTGCACATCAGTGGTTTCCCACTGGCGGCTCGCCCCCGTGGTTTCCTTCGCATGCGTCATTTGTTTGAGCATGCGCACAACAGTGGTTTCCTGGTGCCGCCGGGCCCCTATCATCTCTGGGCCCAGGACGGGAGTCCTGATGGTCCCCCCCCCCCGATGGCGGCCCTGCACCACCTTGTGCAACTTTTTACTTACACACAACTCACCTTCGAGAATAAAACCTACCTCTAGATCAATGGAACTGCCATGGGTACTCACATAGCTCCACAGTATGATAATATATTCATGGCTAATCTAGAACATTGTTTTCTGATTTTTGATGTGGATGCATGGAAAAGAAACCCTAGAGAAATTCCACCAGGATTTCAATAATTTTCATCCCAATATTAAACTCAGCTTGGACAAGTCTACACAACAAGTAAATTTCCTAGACAACACTGTGAAATTACAAAATGGACATCTCAGTACCACACTATATTGCAAACCAACAGGCAGATACACCTACCTGCATGCCTCCAGCTTCCATCCAGAATACACACCAAAATCCATTGTCTTCAGCATACCTGTCAACCATCCTGTTTTACCCGGGGAAACCCCTTATTTTTACCCCTCTTCCCGCCCCCTCCTGTTTTAATGATTTCCCCGTATTTCCCTTTATTATTAAAAAAGAAATGTCCTGACCGGAGTCCTCACAGGCGAAGCTGCAGCATTTTTTTCCCAGCCACCAGAGGTCGCTGTGTGGCTTTTTGCTTGTGGAAGGGGAGAGAGAAGGTGGGGTTCTGTAGTTAGTTTCTCTTTCATTTTCCTGCCAGTCACATGGCCAATATGGCGGTTTTGTTTCATGCTGGGGCTAGGGATGGGAGTCTACTCTAGAGGTGAGCAATATTTCATATATGCAGGGGCAAATCAGCTCTTGGTCTGGGGGCAGAGACTTCTCTCTCACTCTCATGCTTTATTGAGCTGTTTCTGCCCCCTGCCTCTGTCCTGGCTGGAGGATTCCGTTTCTAGAGTTCTAGAATTAACTTGGGAGGGGGGTGGGTGGGTGGGGGAAGTGCTTGATCACTATATGCTAAAGGTAAAAGTTTCCCTTGCTCGAAAGACAGCCATTCTAGAGTGTCAAGGTTCGCCATCACAGTCAGAGATTCTATGGGTGGGGGGGAAGTGCTTGATCACTATATGCTAAAGGAAAAGGTTTCCCTTGTTCGAAAGACAGTCGTTTCTAGAGTGCCAAGGTTCGCCATCACAGTCAGAGATTCTATGGGTGGGGGAAGTGCTTGATCACTATATGCTAAAGGTAAAGATTTCCCTTGCTCGAAAGACAGTCGTTTCTAGAGTGCCAAGGTTCGCCATCACAGTCAGAGATTCCTACACTATATGAGAGAGGGTGTGTGTCTTCCATTTCTGTTCTAGAGTTAACTTGAGAGGGGGTGGGGTGGGGGGGAAGTGCTTGATCACTATATGCTAAAGATAAAGGTTCCCCTTGCTCGAAAGACAGTTGTTTCTAGAGTGCCAAGGTTCGCCATCACAGTCAGAGATTCCTACACTATATGAGAGAGAGAGGGTGTGTGTGTTCCATTTCTCTTCTAGAGTTAACTTGGGAGGGGGTGGGGGTGGGGGGAAGTGCTTGATCACTATATGCTAAAGGTAAAGGTTCCCCTTGCTCGAAAGACAGTCGTTTCTGGAATGCCAAGATTCGCCATCACAGTTGGAAATTCCTACACTATATGAGAGAGAGAGGGTGTGTGTGTTCCGTTTCTATTCTAGAGTTAACTTGGGAGGGGTGTGTGTGTGTGTGCTTGCACGGTTGTGTAAGGGGATCTGAGTTAGGTAAAGGTAAAGGGTCGCCCTTGCTCAAAAGCCAATCATATCCGACTCTAGGGTTCAGTGCTCATCTCTGTTTCAAAGCCGAAGAGCCAGCATTGTCTGCGTCTGCAGACATTTCCGTGGTCATGTGGCAGGCATGACTAGACACCAGAGCACACGGAACGCTGTTACCTTCCCACCAAAGTGGTCCCTATTTATCTACTTGCAATTTCTTGCTTTCGAACTGCTAGGATGGCAGGAGCTGGGACAAAGACGGTAGCTCATTCCATCCTGCAGTACTCGGGAATCGAACTGCTGACCTTCTGCCTCCCAGTCAGCATCTTAGTCACTTAAGCCACTGAGCAAACAAGAAAGAAAACAAAACAAAAGTCCCCCAAGGAAATAGGGAAAGGGTTCTTTGGCCCACACAGCTTTGTGCCTATTGCATCTACAATACCATCTAGCCATCTTATTTTTGGCCACCCCCTTCTTTTGTCCTCCACCTTTCCCAGCATCAAGGCTTTCTCAAGTGAATCCTCTCTTCTCATTTGATGTCCAAAGTACTTTAGCGCCATTTTTACTATTTGACATTTAATGAGCAGTCAGGGTTGATTTCTTCTAGAATCGACCTGTTTCTAACACCACATTTCAAAGGCATCTGTTCTTCTGCGCTCAGCTTTCCTAATGGTCCAGCTCTCACACCCATACATTACCACCTGGAATACCATTGCTTTGACTATGCAATTTTTTGTTTGCAAGGTGATGCCTCTACTTTCACTATGTTCCCCAGGTTTCTCATAGCTTGTTTCCCAAGCATCAGATCTTTGATCCTAAGAAAGTAAAATCTGCCAGTCGTATCCAACTCTAGGGTGCAGTGCTCATCTCCATTTACAGCCAAAGAGCCAGTGCTGTCTATGTTTGCAGTCATTTTCATGGCCATTTGGCAGGCATGACTAGAGCCCAGCAAGTCACATGGCTATATTTGGCAACGCCCACGGATTTGGCCACACCCACAGAGGGGTGTGGCCAAATTTCCCTTATTTTCAAATCCAAAACTTGACAGGTATGGTCTTCAGCCAAGCGCTCAGGTACAACCGCATCTATTCAGACCCACAAGACAAGGAGGCCAAGCTCAAGGACCTACAAAATGCATTTCTCAAACTACAGTACCTATCCAATATGTTTAAAGAACAAATCAACCAAGCTAGATGAATACCCAGAAGTAACCTACTACAAAATAGGCCCAGAAAAGAAAGCAATTGAACACTGCTGGTTGTCACTTTCAGCCCTCAAAATAAACCCCTCATATGCATAATGAAAGCTCTCCAACCCATCTTGGACAAGAATACTTCACTCTCCAAAGCCCTTGGTGACAGACCTCTATTTGCATACAGACAGCCCTCCAATCTCAAACAACTATCGACACACAACAGACTACACAAAAGTGAAATAGAGATGGGAACTAAACCCTGATGCAAACCCAGATGTCAACTTTGCCCCCACATTCACTCTGGAAATAGTATTACTGGACCCAATGGCACCACATGCAACATTAAAGACATTTTTATTTATTCTTCTGCAAGTGTGATTTATGCCATCTCTTGCTAAAAATTAGACATCCGGAATGGCAACACAGAGAAACCTGTTTCAAACTATTTCAATCTACCTGGACACTCTATCCAAGACTTGAAATTTGTGATTCTGGAACAGAGAAATTACAAGACAAGGATCCAGAGAGAGACAACAGAAATAAAATACATCCATCTGTTGGACACCCATCGCAAAGGTTTGGATATTAGCCAGTGGTTTCTGGGACATTATCAAATTTGATACACAGATTATTATATGCTGCTATATGTACCATATTATATTTTGTTATATTTTACCCCTTCACAAACTTTCCTGTAAAATTCTCTTTCACAACATGTCTCACAAAACAAATGATGTGCTCACACAGTAACATAAAAGGTAACAATCATTATATTCTCAATGCCAGGTATTTGTTTTGTATCTTCCCCCTATTACAAATGAAAAGGGGACATTTAGAGCTAATCTGAATAACAACCAGAGATCATCTGCTACTGTTAGCTGCAGGAAGCTGTATTGATTTGCATACTTATCTGTCATGCTGATTAATCACTCTATGCTTCTGTATCTAGTGTATATATGTTAATGCCTTGACATCTCACTCCTATGTCTGATGTAGTGGACTTGATCCACGAAAGCTCACATTAAAAATATAGCAGTTAGCTTTTAAATTGCTGCAGAGTTTTGTGTGGGTGTTTTCTCCCCTGCTGACTTGACCTTGCAGTTGGTAAGGTGAATCGGCTGGGGTGTAACAATAGCGGTGAGGAAAAAACACTCCCAAGGCAAGAATCAATAACAGCATATTGGTCGTTTTAATTCAGTATATAGTATATTCTGCATATGCTAGTACGTTGTGCTGCGGATAAGAGCAGTGCAATCACTCGGAATTCATATATCTCTTATTGTAATTCATAAGTAGATTAATATTCGAGTTGGCTGCATATGTAGCTTAATAAGTCCGGAGAAAGTGGTTTGTGCCTTTAAGTAAATGTAGACTTCTAAGCGATGTCCTTCCGGTAATCAGACATTTCGTAGTACTTTCTCAAGCGTCTACAACATAAAATACAAGGTATATATGTCGATATTTGTATGTATATACGTATCATAATATAATCGGCACATAGAGCTACAGTATATGACTTTTATAAAGAGATTACATTCGAATAAGGGACAAGGAAGCGCAGCCCGTATGTCAATGGGCAGAGTATATACTTGAATCTAATCTAAGACTATTAGTTTGAAATATCTGTAAAAGTATATAGTTGCATATCAGTCTGTGACAGAGTGAAATTAACCATATATATAAAAAATGGAAGATGTACATACCTAAGTCTATCTATGTCGCGCGTCTTGCACCTCCTTAAGTCTTATGTTGTGTGCCCGCGTTATCTATATGCGAGATTCTGTTCTCTATATAATCCTATTTACACACATGTGTGGGAAATCAATGGCATAATCAGGCGAATCTCTAGTACCATGTGTAAGAAATTGTTATACAGTGTCATAGATTTCTATTACAGGCTAATTGTCAAAGTCTTTAAAGGGGACCTGATACTTATCTCAATACATAATCAAATTACAATTGCAATTGCAAAAATGTTTGTATTTATAAAAACGGTGAAAGTTCCCATTCTGTGTTTAGACCGTGTGGTATTAAGGTATTGAACCGATGAATATAAAAAGCTTCTCTTTGTAGCAGGACTCTTTCTGTATCCTTGACATGATATTTGTTTGGAACAATAGTTTCCAGTACAATTATCTTGAGGTCTCCTAATTTGTGCTGTTTGTTAAGAAAATGATTTATGAAAGGAGCGGTGAGATTTCGATTTCTAATGCGTGAGAGATGTTCGCCCAGGCGTATCTTGAGGGGGCGACTCGATTGTCCCACATAGCCTAACTGACATGGACAGATTATCATGTATACGGTGTCCTTGGAGTTGCAATTCGAAAATGAGGTTAGTTCTAAAGTGTAATTGCTCGAAGGTATGTTGACAATTCTGGAGCATATCATGTGGGCGCAGTATTTGCAGTGTCCACAGCGGTGGTGGCCTTGGATGAGGGTAGATCGCCTGCTGTTCAAGGAGGAAATGTCTGCTCGAGAAAGAAGGTTGGCAATCGTCTGTGTTTGGAATCTAAGCCAGCGATGCTGTTGACCTTCGACTAAAGCAAGCCTGCTGCTTCAGCTGCAATGAATATCTTTGTTTTATTTCTGGCATTGGACAAGACTGCATTGATGGTTCAGTTGGCTGTTGCATCTGGAATGTTCTCATCAGAGAGCAAAGTGCCTTAGGCTGATCCTTAAGGGCAGCCCTTGATATGTCTGCTTGTTCATATATAAAGCAAGAATATGGTATAGTACAAGAGTTCTCAACCTTTTAAAGTTGGGGGCCAGGTAATGCTCCCTCAGACAGCCAGAGGGGCATTTTACCCTTCCTCCACCACATGGTACTTCCAGGTGTGTTGGAGGCAGGGGGGCACATGAAATGGTGCCACAGGCCTCAGGTTGAGAATCCCTGGTATAGTAGATACTCTAGTGTAAAAGAAGAAGGAAGACATCTCCCATTTACTCCTTATCTTTTAGTTCTCTGTTGCTTTGAGCAATCTTCTCCTGTACCCGCTCCAGCTCAAAAAAAAACAAAAAACAACAGGCTGTGATGTAAAAAAATTGGCTGGAAAAACCAACAAAGTAAAGTTTTCCCCTCCAGTTTTCCCCTCCAACATACATCATACAGCATACGTTTATCTGTGAATGCTGGAGACATATGGATAAAATAAGTGTAACTGGCTGTCTCATTTAGTGTAGTACAAATATGAGACCCATTTTGATATATAATAGGTTTGGAGTGAAATATATGCAAGATTTATTTATTTATTTATTTTTCACGCTTATATACCGCCCACTCAGGTACAACCCAACTCAGGGCGGTTTACATAGCAGACAGTAAATACATAAAAGACACATGATAAAACAAAGCTAAAAGTTAAAAAACCCACCCCTAAAAGGTGCGCACGAACCGAAGGGACCTTGCGGGAAGGCACACTTCTCTATACCAACCACCCAACGGTACCCCCATCCCCACCCGCACCCCAAACTTGGCCCACCAGCCAGGTCTTTAGTTCCTTCCTAAAGGGCAACAACTCCGTTTGGAGACGCAGTTCCACAGGCAGGAGGTTCCAAAGGGCCGGTGCGGACACGGAGAAGGCCCTCCTCCTTGTGCCAGAGAGGCGAACCCCCTTGGCTGATGGCACAATTAGAGAGCCCCTCTGGTCCGCTCTGGTTGGATGGACAGACGTCCTTAGGGTGATGCGGTCTCTAAGATACCCTGGCCCACTACCATGTAGGGCTTTAAAGGTCAAAACCAGCACATTGAATTGCACCCGGAGACAAACTGGTAACCAGTGCAGCCCCCGAAGCAGTGGTGAGGCATGGGCATAACGTCCACACCCCATCACCACCCGGGCCGCGGCATTCTGGACCAGCTGCAGCCTCCGAATGGTCATCAAGGGCAGCCCCATGTAGAGCGCATTACAGTAGTCTAGTCTGGAGGTCACCAGAGCGTGAGTGACCATGAGCAAAGAGTCCCAGTCCAGGAGCGGGCGCAACTGGTGAATCACCCGAAGTTGGGCGAAGGCCCTCCTGGCCACAGCCGTCACCTGTTCTTCTAGCAGCAGCCGCGAATCCAGGAGGACCCCCCAAGTTGTGCACCGGGTTGGTCTGGGGCAAAACAGCCCCATCCAAAACAAAAGGTGGGCATTGAATGAAATACATCTCATGTCAAGCATATGGAAGCCAAAATGTTTCATGGAGTTCTTCTACAGAAGATAAAGAATAATTCAAAGAAACATACTGTATGTGTGTGTCATCTAAACTTAGGAAACTGCAAGGTCAAGTCAGCATGTAGATTATTGCTTGCCTCCCCAACTTCTCTACTCAGAGTTTCATTAGCAGATGTTCATTAGCAATTTACAAGATTAGTTGATGTGACATTGAGATATATCTCAGTTGTCTGCCTGGTCACATTGCCTGATTTTGAACTAAGCTATATCTCAGCACCTCATTGGTTTGCTGCAGCAAGTTACAAAACTTTGCACAATACCAGTTGGGTGTCATCATCATACTATTTACACCACATCCTACATCTTGAACTAGCTCTTCCAGTCATTTCATGAAGATGTTAAGCATGGGATAGATATTTATTAGCAACTTACAGGGTGTCTCTGGTGACTCAATAAACTGATCCTTGCATGAAACATGATTCATGCCCCGTCTGCCAGCTCGTGCAGGAAGACGCGGAGCATGTGTTTTTTCACTGTCCACACTTTGATGCAGAACGGGAAATTTTACAGAGGCATCTTTGACGACAGTTGTCTCCAGAAGACCTAATCGGTGAGATGTTGAGCAGGGAGACTACCTGGGTCGTGATGTCCAATTATGCAGCTGGGGTCATCTTGGAACTTAGACATGTGGAGAGACTGAGAAGAGGGCTGCCAGAGGCATAGAGGAGGAGGGTGAGTAGCCAAATTGGAGGAGGGCTTTTAACAGCCAGTCTGCCCCCCGCAAAGTAATGCCTGATGGCGGTTCCGCAGGGTGGTGGGGTGTAATGGGAAGTGGTTTTTATGGGTAAAAATCCCACACACTGTGAAGCAAGGGCTCCACAATGTCTTTTGAAGATTTCCACCTGCCCTAATTAAAACAAAACAAAACACACATACACATACACACACCAGTAACTTCTAAAACAGGTTTTTGTGTGTTGCCATTTCTGGTGTTAGATTTGTGTCTGTTAATTCTCTTGTATACATATTGTCTTGTTTGTCTTATGTAGATGATTCTAGGTCCCTCACCAAGAAATAAATTCTGGGATACCACAAAATGGAGCCATGATTGTTAAAATGGTACCTGATTGATTAACTGTGCAGATACTTCATCAGAATTGGGGTGGGTGACGGATAGTGGAGGAAATGTGCTGTGGCCTGCCTTCTTAAGATGAATTGAGTGGCTATAAGTCAAGGAGAATATAATAAAGCTGAGGAGCAGATGAATGAAGGTTTCATTGACAGAAATTGAAAAATGGGAATGATAAAACAAAATAGGTATCCTGAGAGGCCAAGCTGTCCAAAAACAGAACAGTAAGGGAATATGTTCCAGCTGTTTGGCAGCACTCCTGCTAGGAAGCTGACTGTCAAATTCCCACTGAAAAGAAGAGCACACCTGATCAGAGAATGCAAATCTTACAAATATGAATGCCAATGGAAAGACTACTTTACAGTTTGTTGGCCAAGTAGGGTGCCAAACTTTTGAGACTATGTATATGAGAAACATTTGAAATGTACTGTGCCATGGTCACAAGACTTGCCTTCTGTAATCTCAGTAGCTCAACAACACAGAAAAATCATACATTGTATGGCAAGGTTAAATTTTGGAGCAAAATTGTTTACAATTTTTTTACTGGTGTACTATTGTAATTACATTCAGGCTCCCTCCTCATCTGCACATAGCATGCATCAATCCTGTCTGACCTCTTGTAGAGAAAATTTTCATTAGAAAAGTACAGAGATACACTATGTTTAAGCACCATGATTTCTCAAGTTCATTTGCATGTGCAGAATGTCGTCATGGAGATGTCTACCAATGTTTAGACTCCTCGTTGAAATGATGACTCCAAGGTATACAAGGTTCCCTGAAAAGTACCTGACTGGTCACTGAAGTTTTCTAGTTTCTTCACCTAACTAAATGATCTAAGGCATCAGGGCCGGATCTGGCCCCTGAGTCATAGTGACCACCCCCTGAATCATGTGACCAGCCCGCAGCCCGAAAAGTTTGGGCACTCCTGATTTAAGGCTTATAGCTTGGTATGTCCAATGCCAAAAGCATCCAAAATCAAGACTTTCTAAGGAGCTTCCAGAAGATAATATCCAGCAAAGAATTAATTTTTCTACGTATTTTCCAAAATGATTTTAAAATGACGTTAGGAACAAAGTTCATATCTACAGTAAGAAACCCAGACAATTTCAGTTATATTCAGTCAGGCTTCAGTTAGGTGAATAAAAAGAAAATTACTACTCCAGAAGATAAATTCAGCAGGGACCTGGTATATATGGGTGTGTGAGTGTTTATTTACATAGTTTTAAAGGAATGTATAAATCTTCTTTGGAGACAGGAAGTTTATATAAAATAATTTTTAAAAAAACAGTTTGCATGTGAATCCTGGACCATGCTCCTTTACAAATCAGTAGTGACAAACCAGGACCAGAGGAAACAGGTTTGAGGGTAGAACCTTGTAAGGGCTTTTTGTCCACTAACCCAGCCTGCTGTCTTCATGTAGAATTGAAGATATGATTTGTAACTTTCTGTTGAAGAAGCATTAACTTACCAATTATTCTGTTGAAGTAGCATTAACCTACCAATATGCAAAGAGGAGCACAATACCTTGACTTGGTTTCATATGTGATTAATTACTTTCAAAAAGAAGACATGAATCACATGTAATTGTACATGTACAGTAAAACCCTGGGTTACGACGGAGGTCCGTTCCAACAGCCTCCGTTGTAACCCGAAAAAATTGTAACCTGAAACATCCATAGGGATGTATTGAAAAATAAAAAAGATGGTTCTGAATTGATCATTGTAAACCGAAACAAATACATTAAAAATTTGTAAACCGGGACAGCATTTCCATAGGATTTGCCATTGTAAACCGGAGCAAACTTAAACTGAGGCAGATATAACCCAGGATTTTACTGTAATTTTAGGGGGGGAAACAGTAGCTGAGGCTTTGTCCTCATCTCCACTGTTGAAATAAATCACAATTTGGCTTGGGCTTTTTGAAATCAGTTTAATGTCAATTTCGTGTCACAAAATCTTTGTGTTGGTGTGTGTGTCCTAATATGGGCTGGTGGCAGGTTTAAAAGGACACGCGGCACCCTCTCGCCAGCCTCAGCGTCCCCCTCCCTGGATTCGGAGGGGGAGGAAGGATTCTGCGGGACCACTGCCGCCGCCAGTACCACGAGCAACACCTGTGCTGGCAGCAGGTTTAAAAGGACCCGCGGTGCACTCTCGTCACCCTCAGCGTCCCCCTCCCTGGATTCGGAGGGGGAGGAAGGATTCTGCGGGATTGCCACCGCCGCCAGCACCACGAGCAACACCTGTGCTGGCGGCAGATTTAAAAGAACCCGCGGCACCGTCTCGCCAGCCTCAGCGTCCCCCTCCCTGAATTCGGAGGAGGAGGAAGTATTTCGCGGGACCACTGCCACCACCTGCACCATGAGCAACACCTGTGCTGGCAGCAGGTTTAGAAGGACCCGCGGCACCCTCTCGCCAGCCTCAGCATCCCCCTCCCTGGATTCAGAGGGGGAGGAAGGATTTAGCGGGACCACCACATCTGCCAGCGCCACGAGCAACACCTGCGCTGGTGGCAGGTTTAAAAGGACCCATGGCGCCCTCTTGCCAGCCTCAGCGTCTCCCTCCCTGGATTCAGAGGGGGAGGAAGGATTCTGCGGGACCACCTTCGCCGCCAATGCCACGAGCAACACCTGTGCTGGTGGCAGGTTTAAAAGGACCCACGGTGCCCGCTCACCAGTCTCAGCGTGCCCCTCCCTGGATTCAGAGGGGGAGGAAGGATTCTGTGGGACTGCCGTGGCTGTGGCCGCCGCTGCTAGCACTGCGAGTAACACCTGCACTGGCGGCCAGCATTAGCTTTGGCGGGACTGGGTCAGCACCGACATCGCCGTCCTGGCGCCCGCCTTCCTTTCTCCTCCCTCTGCCCCTTGCAGGGGCTCCAAAGGAGGCACTACGGAGGATCCTTTACAACACCTTGTCTCTGACGGCCGGCGAGAGCTTCGGTGGGGTCAGGACAGCCCCGATATCAGCGTCCTGGTGGCTGCCTCCCTCCGCCTCCACCTCCCTCCACCCCTAGTGGGGGCTCAAAGGCACCACAAGCTATCTGGGGGTGCAGGGGTGATTACAAAAGACATCGAAGCCGTCAACGCTGGATTGAAGCTGAGGCCAACCCCATCGGCCTGGCAAATGGGAGAGGTCTTGCATCACCTGGGGCTGTCTGGGAGTGCTCAAACACAGCCCTGCCGCCATCGCAGCTGGAGTCAAATTCCATTGGCTCAGTGAACAGGGGAGGTATTGTGCTGGCTTGGGCGGTCAGAGGTTTCCTCCCCAGCAAGTGATGGTATCTGGGCTGCGGCAGGGAGATGAAAGTCGGGTTTTGGGGCAGTTCTTCCAGCAGCAGGCTTTAAATAAGGGAATGGAAATGCAGTCCTACCAGCCAGGACAGAGGGGTGGTGCCCCATCGGGAGGTGAGGAGGTACGGATTGAGGTAGTGACTGGCAGGGGACAATAGGGCGGGTACCAAGGGGCGGGCCACACTCGGAGAACGCGGATCCGATGTGTGGTATCTGTTCAGCATTCTAGCCCCTTGGTTACACCTCTAGGTCCTGAGCAACCGATTCAGGGTGACCCTGCCCTTGCCCTTAGGCTAATGCTGATGAATGCCAGGTCAGTCTATAATAAGGCTCCTTTGATTCAAGATGCTATTCTGGAGGCATGGACCAACCTGGTATGTATCACAGAAACCTGGCTGAGACTGGAGGATGGTGTACCTCTGTCGGATATGTGTCCGGCTGGGTTGGGTATCTGGCACCAGCCAAGGGATGAGGGAAGGGGCGGTGGTGTCGCCATTATTGCTAGGGAGTCACTGGGAGTTGCCAGGGCCACTGCTCCACAAATTCCGGGTTGTGAGGCGCTGCTCCTGTGATTGGGTCCTAGGAGTCAGTTGGGAGTCTTACTCCTGTACCTGCCCCCTTGCAGGGTAAGGGACTCCCTGCCTGAGCTCCTTGAGGCCGTCTCTGGGTTGGCGTTGGACTTCCCTAGGCTGATAGTACTGGGGGACTTCAATTTGCCTTCACTGGGGATGGGATCTGAGGCAGCACAGGAGTTCATGGCTTCCATGGCAGCCATGGACCTCACTCAGGTAATTCAGGGTCCAACTAGGGGCAGTGGCCACACGCCGGATCTATTTATTTTTGTCAGGGCAGTGGCAGAGTGATCTGAAATTACAGAAATTAGACACTATACCTGTGCCATGGTCGGATCGCTATCTGGTGACTCTGAACTTCCTGGGGGTGACGTTCCATCATAGGGAGGCTGGGCCTATTAAAATGGCCCGCTCCTGGCGACTGATGGATCCTGATGGATTCCAGAAGGAACTGGTTTTTTTCCCTCTGGATCGGTTATACAATTCTTCCAAGGCGCTTGTTGACCTGTGGCACAGGTTGACTACAGCTGCCTTGGATGAAATCACACCACTATGGCCTCTCCGAGCCCGTGGAGTTCGATCTTCCCCATGGTTCACTGAAGAACTGTGGGAGCTTAAACAGGCAAAGAGATGCAGAGAGTGCCTCTGGGAGAAGACCCAGAGTGATTCCTACTGGACACTGGCTTGTTGTTGTTCAGTCGCACAGTCGATTCCGACCCTTTGCGACCCTATAGACCATTTTTCTCCAGGCGCCTCTGTCCTCCACCATCCCCCTCAGCACTCCCAGTTCTGTACCCATTGTGTCTACAATCCCATCTAGCCATCTCATCTTTGGCCTCCCCCTTCTTCTTTTGCCCTCCACCTTTCCCAACATCAAGGCCTTCTCAAGCGAATCCTCCCTTCTCATTTGATGTCCAAAGTACTTCAGCTTCGTCTTTACTATTAGACCTTCCAATGAGCAGTCAGGGTTGATTTCTTCTAAGATTGACCTATTTGTTCTCCTCGCTGTCCAGGGTACCCTCAAAACTCTCCTCCAACACCACATTTCAAAGGCATCTATTCTTCTGCGCTCAGCCTTCCTAATGGTCCAGCTCTCACACCCATACATTACCACTGGGAATACCATTGCTTTGACTATTCTAATTTTTGTTTGCAATGTGATATCTCTGCTTTTCACTATGTTCCCCAGGTTTCTCATGGCTTGTCTCCCAAGAATCAGTCGCCTTTTTATTTCATGGCTGCAATCCCCATCTGCAGTGATCTTTGATCCAAGGAATGTAAAATCTGTCACTGCTTCTACTTCTTCCCCATCTATTTTCCAGGAACTGATGGGGCCTGTTGCCATTATCTTGGTTTTCTTGATATTGAGTCTCAGGCCAGCTTTTTCACTCTCCTCCTTCAATCCAATCAAGAGGCTCCTTAGATCTTCCTCACTTTCTGCCATTAGGGTGGTATCGTCTGCATATCTCAGATTGTTGATGTTTCTCCCAGCAATTTTAATCCCATATTGTGATTCCTCCATCCCTGCATTGCGCATTATGTGCTCTGTGTATAGATTGAATAAACAGGGTGATAAAATGCAGCCTTGTCTTACTCCTTTTCCTATTCCAAACCACTCTGTCATTCCGTGTTCTGTCCTAACTGTTGCTTCTTGGTTCATGTACAGATTTCTCAGGAGACATGTGAGGTGCTCTGGTATTCCCATCTCTTTAATTACTTGCCACATCTTGTTGTGGTCCACACAGTCAAATGCCTTAGTGTAGTCGATAAAACAAAAGTAAACTTGTTTCTGGTATTCCTTTGTTTTCTCCATGATCCAGCGTATGTTGGCAATATGGTCTCTAGTCCCCCTACCTCTTCTGAAACCGGCCTGCACCTCTGGTAGTTCTCTCTCCACATGTTGCTGAAGTCTATCCTGTATTATCTTGAGCATCACCTTGCTGGCGTGTGGGATGAGTGCAATTGTTCGATAATTTGAGCATTCTTTGGCATTGCCCTTTTCTGGGATTGGGACGTATACTGATCTTTTCCAATCCTGTGGCCACTGTTTTGTTTTCCAAATTTGCTGGCATATTGAATGTAGTAATTTGACACCATCATCTTTTAGAGCTTTGAAAAATTCCACTGGGATACCATCATCTCCACTAGCTTTGTTGTTTGCAGTGCTCTTTAGGGCCTTTATAACTTCGCTCTCCAGAATGTCTGGCTCAAGTTCAATTTTTTCATCATTGTGGTTATCAGGGGTGTTGAGGTCCTTTTTGTAGAGTTCCTCTGTGTACTCTTTCCATCTTTTCTTAATCTCTTCTGCATCAGCTAGCTCTTTTCCGTCTTTGTCCCTTATCATGGTCATTTTTGCTTTAAATGTTCCCTTTATTTCCCCAATTTTTCTGAAGAGATCTCTAGTCCTGCCTCTTTTGTTGTTTTCCTCCATTTCTTTGCACTGTTCTTTTAGATAGTTTTCCTTATCTCTCCTTGCTTTTCTTTGAAATTCTGTGTTCAAATAATTGTACTTTTTCTTTTCTCTTTTGACTTTTGCATTCCTTCTTTCCTCTGCTATTTTAAGAGCCTCATCAGACAACCATTTTGCTTTCTTATGCTTCTTTTCTTTTGGTATGGTTTTCTTTGCTGCTTCCTGCATGATGTCCCTTATCTCTGTCCATAATTCTTCCGGCACTCTGTCTATTGAGTCTAGGCCATTATATCTGTTCATCTATTAAAACCTACTTGGTTGCGATGGGGGTGGTGAAGCAGCAATACTTCACTGCCCTCATTGCCTCCGTGGATAATCGCCCAGCCACTCTGTTCCGGGTTACCAGGTCTCTCCTTGGTAGGGAGGGGCCGGTGCCCGGTTGGCAGGGTTCGGCTGAGGTTTTTGCAGACTATCTGGTGGAGAAAATCGCTCAGATTCGCTCTGGGTTCAATCCCAGTGTGGATGGGGAGGGTCGGGAGGGGACCAGAGCTCAGTCTGGCTGTGTTATCTGGGATCAGTTCGATCCAGTTGTCCCTGAGGAAGTGGACAGGCTTCTTGCAGCTGTTCATACCTGAACAGCTCCTGCCCTTTGGATCCCTGTCCCACTTGGTTGGTGAAAGCCTCCAAGGGGGTGACGGGAGGCTGGGTCGGGGCTATAATAAATGCTTTACTATGGGAGGGAGCGTTTCCTGCACCGTTAAAATATGCTCTGGTGCACCCCCTCCTGAAGAAACAATCTCTTGACCCAGCAGTTCCAGCTAATTATAGGCCGGTCTTCAACCTCCCTTTCTTAGGGAAGCTATTGGCGAAGGTGGTGGTGCGGCAGTTGCGGGGGGGGGGATTGGATGAAGCGGATTATCTGGACCCATTTCAAATGGATTTCAGGCCTGGATATGGTACAGAGATGGCATTGGTCGCACTGGTTGATGGTCTCTTGCGGGAGCGGGACGAGGGTCACCCATCTATCCTGGCTCTTCTGGATCTCTCAGCGGCTTTCGATACCGTTGACCACGGTATCCTTCTGGAACGGCTCAAAGGTTTGGGGATCCAGGGCACAGTGTTGTCCTGGTTTTCCTCATTTCTGAAGGGCCATGCCCAGTAGGTGTGATTGGAGAGTGAGAGGTCCAGTGCTAGGTCCCTACAGTATGGGGTGCCTCAGGGCTCGGGGCTCTCTCCTCTCCTATTTAACATATACATGAAGCCATTGGGTGAGATTATCTGTTCCCATGGGGTGAGGTATCATCAGTATGCTGATGATACCCAGCTATATATCTCAGCCCATGGGGACCCCAGTGATGCGGTCAATGTCCTATCCAGATGTCTGGAAGTGGTTGGGGTCTGGATGGGGGACAACGGGCTACAATTGAATCCCTCCAAGACTGAGTGACTTTGGATAGGAGGTACCGCATTATCCAGGGAGCTGCCGACTTTGGTCTAGGATGGGGCTGCTTTGCCCCAGACAGACCCGGTACGCAACTTAGGGGTCCTCCTAGATTCGGGGCTGCTACTTGCAGATCAGGTGGCGGCCGTGGCCAGAAGGGCTTTTGCACAGCTTCGTGTCATCTGTCTGTTGCGTTCGCTCCTGGACCGGGAATCCCTGCTCAGGGTCACACATGCTCTGGTCACCTCCAGGCTAGATTATTGCAATGCGCTCTACATGGGGCTGCCCTTGACAACCATTCGGAGGCTGCAGTTGGTCCAGAATGCAGCAGCCCGGGTGGTGATGGCACACGGGCGTTATGCCCGTGCCTCACCATTACTTCGGGAGCTGCACTGGTTACAAGTTTGCCTCCAGGTACAGTTCAAGGTGCTGGTTTTGACCTTTAAAGCTCTTCATGGTAGTGGGTCAGGATACCTTAGAGACTGCATCGTCCCAAAAGTGTTCACCTGTCCAACCAGAGCGGACCGGAGGTGCTCCCTAATTGTCCCATCTGCCAGAGGGGTTTGTCTCTCTGGCACACTAAGGAGGGCCCTTTCCGTGTCCGCACCGGCCTTGTGGAACCTCCTACCAGTAGAGTTGCAGGAGCAGATGGAGCTAAAAACCTGGTTGGTGGGGCAGGTGTTGGGCTCAGATGGAAGGATGGCCCCCGCCTGTTGGCTTATAAAATAAGCCCCCCATCTCTTTTAATTGTTCAATGCAGGCAGTTTTAATGTGAGTAGTTTTTAAAATATGAATGGGGTAGGTGGGTGGGTACGTATATTGGGGTTTTAATGGTTTAATTGTTTTCATGCATGTTTTAACTTGTTGTGAGCCTCCCTGAGTCGGGTTTACCTGATTGGGCGGCATAGAAATCAGAATTTAAAATAAAAATAAAATAAATAAAAATAATAGGACAATTTGTAATTTGATTGAAAGCTGTGCAGTACATTGGTGCATGGTTTCAAACTGCTACTTTTCCAGTCAATTTGGCAATCTGGTGCTCTGAGATGGGGGAGGAATAAACAACTGCTGATGACTTTCTGATGCCTGAAATGGTTTCTTCAGTGCTCTTTTGGTGTCCATCCTCATGTCTGTGTAGTCTCTATTTCCTTTGAAATATTTTACATTGTTCTTTTCCTCTCTTCCCTTCTTTGCTGCTTCTGACTAAGCCAGCCAACAATGAAAAGAACCAAGGGACTGTTTGCAAAGGAGTAGGGGGGGGGAATCCCACCCCCACCCCCCACCCCGTCCTGTCACCTTCTTTCCTCTCTCCCTTCAGCCAGATCTGCAAAAGAGCCAAGACACACACACACAAAATCAGCCATTGAGGAGTGTAGGAGACCAGGAAAGAATTATGGAGTCAGTTTGGTTCTGTTTGTCACATATGTGATTTGGAAGGGTTAGAAGCCAATCTTACAGGGAGGAGTTGGCAAAAAGTAGATATAAAATATCACCTTCTCCTGGAACAAATTCCACCTTTTCTTCAGCCCCGTCCTGCTTCTGCTTAAGGGACTTTGTCTCTTCTCCTTTGGCCTCCACTCCAGTCAAGTCCCTCCAGGCAATCAGGCATGCACAGACAACACCTAGCCTTCAGTCTTGTGTATACCTAGATCCTAGCCTTCAGTCACTGCCACCATTGCCTGTTAATTCAAGTCCTTCCTGCTTGGCTTCCTATAGCCAAGTCCCTCCAAGATCTGACCTGGGCACACACAGTGCCACCTCCTCTCGTTCCATCCACAGCTCCAGATGAATGCTGGGGAAGAAGGGAGAGCAGTAGCGCCAGCCGTAACCACCCCATCAACACATACAACACAGAGGTGGCACACTGCAAAACCAGCACTTTGGGAGCCTCCCAGGTTGCAAGTGGTTTCCCCGCAGAATTTTATTTTGGCTTTTGTGCTACTGTTTCAGAGCTTTCTGGACTTTTCACTTAGCAAAAGCTTGTCTCTGTCCCATATATGCTGCTGGTTGCAAAAACTGCAAGCAGAGGCATTGCATGTTTTATCCTCCAGTCAAATGTTGTTGTACTATGCCAATTACCAAAAAAGAAGAAAGCAATGTGTAAGATACTGCAAAGGGAATAGAGACCATATCCTTTTGAAAATGAGGAGGGATACTGCTGCCTGAAATAGTCATTTTGCTGCTCTGTTTTTCTCCCTCTTCATGTCAAAAAAGTGGTCTCTATTCCCTGTGTAATATTTTCAATATATTGTTTCTATATTTTACTTTGTAAATGGCATAACACAATAACACTACCCTTTAAAGAGATTTCTTAAAAGATACAAATTTTATACCTATTACCTTGAGAACCACAACTTGCCATACCCCAGAGACATGGTTTACCCTGACACAGGCAACTACATATGCACAAAACGTTAAAAAATAAACTGTGGCCAGAATTGATTCAAAATAAACATCCATTAACATACTGTTTAAAACAAACTGCTTACAGGCAGAAATAAGGCATATGTAACTGCACATCAAGTAGTTCCTGGTGTTTAAATTTATTTAAAACATGGGGAATTTGACTCATATGTAGCTTTGTATTGATGACTAGATGAACCCTTTGTTTAAATTTAAATTCTACACACATTCCTATTTGCTGCTGTAGTTGCTGTCAAATGTTGCTTTCTGAAGGTTCCAGAATGGCAAAGAAGAAAATCATCCCATGCAGAAAAGAGTAACCCACCAACTAGAGCTAAAACAATACCAGAAGGTTATTTCTAGAGGGGACCTGATTAGTAAGTGCCCATCCTCCTCAAACCTGAGCACTATGTATTTATTTTGTTTATTTATTTGCTCAGTTCCTATACCACCCCAAGCAGTGGGTAGTATACATAATGCCCTAATATTCAAACTCATCATCTCATCTGCACCTGCCTAGCTATATAGTTCTAGTTATCATATGTATGGAATTTCTTTCTGTGGATTTTACCTATGATGGCTCATTCACATTTGCAAGTTACTGTTTGAGAAGGGAGGTGTGATAATAATAATTCCATGTCAGAGATTACTCTGGGTTGAAAGGATTGTTGCTGGAGAAACCCCACTTATGGGACACCCAAATGAGGCTCCTTTCATGTCCCCAAGTGCAGCCCTTGGGTATCGAAACCCAACCTTCCACTTTCCAGTTCAGCATCTTAACCACTAAGCCACCAGGAGAGTGATGAAACTGTACAAATGTATCAGTGTTGTCTTGCCAATGTTTCTTTGCATACCCTTGCTGCCGGTGTATCCTTGCATTGTACATTGCACAGACTTGTTTAGATCAAGCAGGAAGTTTGCACATTCTGGACAGCAGCTGTTGCTGATGTGGAAATTCTCTCCCAGACAAATATGATGAACCATGCTAGCTAGACATGCTTGAGAAAAAACATTCTGGTACAGAGACGTTCATTTGCAGACAGAGAGGCTGATCTTGCAATTTTTGTCAGGTACAGTACTATATATTCAGTTGGCTTCTTTGCAACTTGGATAATTCTTAGAAGCTAACAGCAGGGCTGCCATCAGAAATTTCTGGGCCCCATACTGAGCAATCCTATTTGCCCCCCCCCCCATACACACATACACATTAATGTCTCAAAGTAATGTCACAGTTATGGCCAGCGGCGGCAGGGCCCCTGTCAGCTCCGGGCCCTATACGGCAGTACTGGTAGTACTCCCCTGATGGCAGCCCTGGCTAGCAGTAAGGGTATAACAAAATAATAGTAGCTTACTTACTTCTGGGGAGAAAAAATCCACATGCATTTTATTATTATGAACACATTAACAGATGTAAATTTTATTAACATCAGATCTTGTGGTTTCCTACATTGTTTTTAACATGAATGTGAAGCTTGATAGTTCCAAGTTAAGTATAGCTCTCAGTCAATAAAATGCCAAAATCTAATTAAAAAAATCTATATAAAAATACCCAGTGGCTTCTGTTGTGTAAGGAATGAAATCATTGTGGCACTAAAATCAATGTATAGGTTTTTAAATGGTATTTTTTCCAATTAAAAATGCACTTGTTTAAAACAATCTACTGAAGAAATATCTATAGAAAACTCCAGATGCTTGGTGTGGTTAAACATTAAGAGATGGCACTATATTTAAATGGAAAACCTGCTCCTTTGTACAATTGCACTGGTTCTGTTCCATTATGATAATCAAAAGTCACAAATCAAAATAGTTATTTGTATTATTTGGTTCATATTGCTTAAAACGATTTACCAGCAAAACCCATTATTTATGGGCACTATTATCTCATTTCCATGTATTGATTGGCTCATAGTACACTAGAAAATCAAGTATTAAATATTCATAAAGAATCTATACAAAACAACAGAAAAGTTCTGCCTCATTTAGTTGTGCTACTTGCTAGGCAGATAGTCTTCTAAATCCAATAATGTTCTGACCTGCTGTTGTTGGATAAAAGTAAATATAATGCATTATGATAAAAACCTCAAGCCTCTATCTTTTTAATCTCTTGTTTTGTCAGATGCTGGCAAACTGGAAGTTATATATACAGTAATTAAAAGACACACTTTTGAATAACCATAGCAACCTTTGTAAATTCTTGTTTAACTAAGCAGAGACCTCATGCCATTTGTACCAACTATTCTCTCAGGTAGGGCTGGACCTATGATGAGGCAAACTAAGGCAGATGCACGGTGGCAGGATATGAGGGATAGTGGGTGGTTATAAGATGCTGAAGAAGAAAATTATGTATGCTACAAAGTCAGCAATACTATACTCAATAAGCTAGCCTGATGTCAGCAAACTTGGCTCTCCTGGTGTTCTTGGACTTCAATTACCAGAAAGCCAAGTCAGTACATCTGCTGATCAGGGCTTCTGGGGAATTGAAGTCCAAGAACATCTGGAGATCCAGGCTTGCTGATACCTGAGCTAGCCCTGTTGTCTTCTGGTTTGATGAAAGTCATTGTCCCATCACCAGAGTGTTGGGGGGGGGGGGGAATTAAGATGATAAGACTAATGATATAGGATGGGAGTGAGGCACCCTCTAGGCTTTTGAGTTGAGCAGTAGAGAGTCTTAGACCAGTTTTCTTATTTAATTAGAGCGTTGATCTTTTCAGTACCCTGTAGCATCAGAGAAGTAGTAACACTAAAACAAGATGGTCAGGGCTGCTCCCATAGCAATGGAAAAACCAGCAGAAGAACATTACTAGATGATTGCTGAAACACAAGCGTTTGGTTGGAAGAGAAATGGAAACTCAGAAATACACTGGGCCTGCTTTCTTCTTATATCACAATTATGCCCAAGGCATCTTGTATTAATTTCATTTGTATAAGGGACCATCTTGGTAAACTGTGCTCTGCATGACTGAAAATATGAGTCACACGAAAAGCACTAGCATCAGAGATAAAGATAAAGGACTGCAGGGAAGAGACTTCAAGGATAAAATGAGACTTTATTTGCCCTTGTCTAAATACACTGATCCTTTGTTTTTGCTGTGGCCTTGCCAGTTGTTAAAGAAAAGGAATGAAGAAAGAAAAGAAAATATCAGTTTTCAGGATGTTCTGTGTGAATCTCACTCGAGTAGGGGACTGAAGGATACAACATTTCCAAGTCTACAGAAATTAATTTTTCTGGGTTTGCCGAGTACCTTTGTTTATTTTTTAAAAAGGTGGGGGGAGGTGGCTATGAGCAAACCCAGAGTGATCATTAGCCTGTTCTCTATTATGTACATCTCGGCCCATGGGGACCCCAGTGATGCCATCAAAGTCCTTTCCAGGTGTCTGGAAGCTGTTGAGGTCTGGATGGGGGCTAACGGGCTACAACTGAATCCCAGCAAAACTGAGTGGCTATGGATAAGGGGTCCTGCGTTATCCCGGGAGCTACCATCTTTGGTTCTGGATGGGGCTATTTTGCCCCAGACAGACCCGGTGTGCAACTTGGGGGTCCTCCTGGATTCGCGGCTGCTGCTAGAAGAACAGGTGGCAGCTGTGACCAGGAGGGCTTTCGCTCAGCTTTGGGTGATTTGCCAGTTGCGCCCGCTCCTGGACCGGGACTCCTTGCTCATGGTCACTCACGTTCTGGTCACCTCCAGACTAGATTATTGCAATGCGCTCTACATGGGGCTGCCCATGACGACCATTCGGAGGCTACAGCTGGTCCAGAATGCAGCAGCCCGGGTGGTGATGAGGTGTGGGCGTTATGCCCGTGCTTCACCACTGCTCCGGGAGCTGCACTGGTTGCCAGTTTGTCTCCGGGTGCAATTCAAGGTGCTGGTTTTGACCTTTAAAGCCCTATATGGTAGTGGGCCGGGTTACCTAAGAGACCGCATCGCCCTGAGGACGTCTGTCCGTCCAACCAGAGTGGACCGGAGGGGCTCTCTAATTGTTCCATCAGCCAGAGGGGCTCGCCTCTCTGGCACAAGGAGGAGAGCCTTCTCCGTGTCTGCACCGGCCCTCTGGAACCTCCTGCCAACAGAGCTACGTCTCCGGACGGAATTGCTGCCTTTCAGAAAAGAACTTAAAACCTGGCTGGCAGGTCAAATGTGGGGTACAGGTGGAAGGGTAACCTCCATTGGGTGGTTGGTGTAGAAGAACTCCTCCCCATGGTGCCTTTGGATCCTGCACCCCTTATTTTAGGGGGTGAGTAGTTTTAACTGTTTTTAACATGTTTTTTAAATTGCCATTGTGAACCGCCCTGAGTCGGCTTTGGCCGAGTGGGCGGTATATAAATTTGACAATTAAATTAAATTATGGATTTTGAAAGGCTTCCAATCTTTTTTCAGACTTGTCCTAAAACAGTGGGGAAGAAAGCAGACAATAAAAAAATGAGGACCTTTCCCTGCATCTCTTCCTACTCACAATCTATCAAAATGATTTTTTTGACAGAGAAAAACATATCTGAGAGAAGAATGGCACATTCCTGATAAAAAGGCACTTATAATGTTCTTTGTGAAACACACTGATTTAACAAGAATATGCTCCATAAAGGGTAAAGTATTTGACTCTCTGGCCACATGCACCTCTGCATTGTTATTTCCCCTTCCTAGATAAAATGTGAGAGTACCCAGTGTAGTATAGTGGCTAGTGTATTAGGATTCTGACAGTTGGGTTAGAATCCCTGGGTCTGCCATGGAAACTCATTGAGGGATGGAAATGCACAGTTGTTAAAATGCTGTATTACAGCCAAAAGATTGTGAGTTCGATCCTGACCAGGAATCAAGGTTGACTCAGCCTTCCATCCTTCCAAAGTCAGTAAAATGAGTACCTAGCATGTTGAGGGCAAAATGTTAATTAACTGGTGAACCACCCAGAGAGTGTGCACTAAGCAATATGGGTTGGTATATAAGTGTAATTGCTATTGCTATTCACTTATCTTGAAAAACCTATTAGGGTGGTGTTGTGTCTTCAAGTAAATTGCAGGTTGCGTCAGCCGCTTTGCAAAGGATAAAATGGCAATTTCCCGCCATCAGAATCAAGAGCAAAAATTGGCATGTATTTTCCCCTTCTTGGCACGCTGTTTATGTTAATTAGAGTGCTATGATTGGGTACAGTTTAGGATCCTGTTCCTGATTGGTTAAAACTGATGTATCATGGTTATGATCGATTAGTTAAGGTTATCCGGTGGGTTACTACAATGTATTACAGAGTGACCGCCACTGAGACACTATATAAGCACCACGGGTAAACAAGAGTGTGGCTGGGCCGGATCTATGCTTCCCAATATCTCTGCAGGTTAGACCTTGACAGGTTAGCCTTGGATCCTCTCCATACGCTCACACGTAGGTGTAGCTCAGCACGTACCACAAGGGTAGATTTCGGAGAGACTGATTACTTGGGACTTGTGTAGCCATCTGTTGTCTGGATGTCCTCGTAATTGTGGCCTGCAAGACTTTACAATAAACTGTTGTTCGTTGTTCTGTTCATCGTTTGCTGGACTGTTTACAAGGGCTGGACATGACAATTAGCGACGAGGATGGGATCAAGGAAAGACCAGATGGCTGACCATATCTCATTGTGATTGCAACCGTTCGAGACTTGCAAGCCATGCTTATGGACTTACTACGAGGTGCAGCTCGACAGCTACTTCACCGTAAGAAAACTCGACCCATCCTTGTGGAAGGCAACCTTCTTGGCCCACTGCGGGTTGGAGACTCTCAACATTGTCTCAAAGTTGTTGCCGCCTGACATGTTGCAGCAAATTTCCTTGCCAGCATTGCTCAACACTCTGCGCGACTTCCATCGCAAGACTGTTCTCGAAGGTAAAGAACTGCTGGGTCCAACGATGACCATGGACAGTTCCTTGAAAGCCACTGGCCAAGTCCTCCAGGGGCTCTCCAGTTCTCTGCAAGACACGTGGGTGCCAACCCAAGGGTTGGTTGCACCGTGCATGGGCTGCAGGAGATGACACCTCCACGCCGAATGTCCCTTCCAGAGTGCTCAGTGCCACCAGTATGGTAAGAAAGGTCACGTTTCCATGGTGTGCAAGCAATGCTTCGAGGGTTCATCGAAAAAGAAGTTCTACATCTTCAACAGAGCAGCACCCAGCTGAATTCACTGAGTGGGTGACTGAGCAGAATATCATGTATAAATTAGGGCTTCTCAAAAGCCACATTGCTTCGTGCCAAAAACTGCTGTATGCCTAAACTACTGGATGCATGCTAGCCTGACTGCTTGCTAGCTTTACTGCCTTATGGACATCACTGTTTTGCCTGGAGGAAAAGGCTGCTGGCTTTGATGACACTCTCTGTAGGAGAGAAAGAGCCAGAGCAATCTTCAGAGGTCTGGAACTCAACTGAAAGAACAAGCCAGGACAAAAAGGGTTTTTGCCCAATGTACAGCCAGCCAGGAGAAGGCTGGAGTTACAGTGAGTACTTTTACTGTGCCTCAGGACTTAAAGTAGTGCTCACAAGGACTTACAGACTGTTTATCTGCCAGAGAGGAATCTCTTGTTGCGCACAATGACAGTGACTTTGCCAAACAGACTGACTGTCCAGAGCTATATGAATCTCCAGAATTTTTGCCTGTTACAGCATTGGAGTCTACAAACCCAGACTTTTGGGACGATTTAGCAATTGCAGCACTCAAAATGTCTTGGAACTTTCCCTCTATGTCAAGCAGTGACCATATCTTGTCAGATATCATTGTGTGGGTAAAAATCGGGTGGCCGCCACCTCCGTACAATGCGGAAGCCAGCATTTTCTACCATGACCGCGAGAAACTTTCAGTCTTGGGTGGGTGTTTGTACAGGCTCAGCAAAATGGTGGTTCCTTGTAGGTTACAGGACAAGTTACTGCAGCACATATTAGGGGGGGTCTACTGATCTCATCCACTCGCAAGCTGTTGTGCGTAGCTATTTTTGGTGGCCAGGGTTCAAACACACTTTGGAGGCCTGGATGCTAAAGAACAGTTACATTCACACCAAAAGGGGAAGGAGGGTTTTCAGGTTCCCCTTGGGTGGGTATGGGCTCACTGTCCTCCGGGGTTGGAGGGAGTCTAAAGGAATGTTTACAGTCCCCAAGAATTAAGGGGGAGTTAAAGGAATGCTTAAGTTCAGTCTCACAATCCCTTAGGGAAAAGGAGGGGTTGCCTGAGTGCTCACATTCCCTAAGGTTGGAGGGGGAAATGCCGAAGTCACAAGGTTCACTGGCGTTAAAGAAAAAGGAGGTTTCTATGTACCACAAAGGTGATGCTAGGTTTGGCTCAACTTTAAAGACATGTCTGGAAGTAACTCCAGAAACAATTCCATCTGAGAGTGCTACGGCTGTGACTGTTATTCAGTCTGGACCCACTGAGGAAGTTGCGGGTTCACACATTAATGAGTTGGCCAGGAAATTGGGGAATAGTGCTTGTTTAAATCACAACAGCTTGGTGCCGGGGCAAGCGAATCATCACACAGAAGTGAGAAGTCGCCCTCAGTGGTAGACTGGTTCTCCTTAGGACATGCCCACTCTAAGCTCCCACTGTTTTGAGGTTTGTTGTGCGCCCCATGGCAAACCTCTAGCAGTGCAAACAGTGCGCTAGAGGCAGACCTGATTGGTGTTCAGAGGCTACGCGACCTAAGTGTTTCAGAGTTACATAGTTCGTCAAATAAAGATTCAATTCCATAGTTTTGAAATCGGGTGTCCGTACAAGACAACTAAGGGGGGAGGAATGTTATGTATTCAAGTAAATTGTAGGTTGCGCCAGCAATGCTTTGCAAAAGACAAAATGGCGATTTCCCGCCATCAGAATCAAGAGCAAGAATTGGCGCATATTCTTCCCTTCTTGGCACGCTGCTTATATTAATTAGAGTGCTATGATTGGGTACAGTTTAGGATCCTATTCCTGATTGGTTAAAACTGATGTATCATGGTTATGATTGGTTAGTTAAGGTTATCTGGTGGGTTACTACAATGTATCACAGAGTGACCACCGCCAAGACACTATATAAGCACCATGGGTAAACAAGGGTGTGGCCGGGCCAGATCTATGCTTCCCAATAGCTCTGCAGGTTAGACCTTGACAGGTTAGCCTTGGGTCCTCTCCATATGCTCACACGCAGGTGTAGCTCAGCACATACCACAAGGGTAGACTTCGGAGAGACCGATTACTTGGGACTTGTGTAGCTATCTGTTGTCCGGATAAACTTGTAATTGTGGCCTGCAAGACTTTACAATAAACCATTGTTCATTGTTCTGTTCATCATTTGCTGGACTGTTCTTTACAAGGGCCGGGCAGGACAGGTGGTTATAAGTTAGTTCTGATTTGATGGCTTATTACAGTGATGGTGAACCTTGGCACTCCAGCTGTTCTTGAACTTCAATTCCCAGAAGCCTGATCAGCAGGGATGCTGACTTGGGCTTCTGGTAATTGAAGTCCAAGAATACCTGGAGTGCCAAGGTTCACCATCATTGGCATATAACAACCACTATTGAAGAATTTCCCCTCTTGGTTATCACCTCTAGTTAGCAGACTATGATGTAGAAAAAATAACCACACAGAGAAACATGGAGAGATCAGCTCAGTCTCACCATCATCCATCCCTTTATTGTTATTTTTTGTACACAAACCAACAATTCTGTGATAAAATCATTCTAGAAACATTTAAACTAGAAAAGGGTTTCTTTATTCACAGTTACCACCTATAGTCACACTCAAAAGAAGAAGAAAACAGGGGGAAATGGAGTTTCCAACATGTGAGAGACCTTCTATGCTTGCTGCTTGGAGGAAGACCAGAGAGGGTAGAAGGAAAATCATCTAAACAGTGAGAACAGGAAAACAGACAGAAAGTAGGGCCAGGGGCTTGCCTCAAATGCCAAAGGCAGGAAAAGAACTTTACTAAGCAAGTTAGTAGCAAAGGACAATAACTAGCATCATTTCATTTTCCATTTTTTTCATTTCAATTTTAATTTATATACGGCTTTATCTCAGCCCAACAGGCGACTCAAAGTGGTTTCCAACATGTAATAATACAAAAATACAATACAGTAAAATATAAACAATACGATCAATATATAATATAAAAGAGTCCATAAAGACAACATCAATCATCAAAATACAAGCTAAATATACAGTAATACAAAAGTATTCATAAGCAATTCAATCATGAGAAATACAATACAGTAGAGTCACAGCTGAGCTCCAGCTGAGGCGGGGCCCCAGGATGCAGGTGGAAAGGCAGTCCTTGAGCCCAAAGCCTCCCCGTTCTGTCAGTGGAGCTCCTAGGCGGCGACAAAGTCCAGCTGCCTTTAGAGCTCCAGCTGAGGCGGGGAGTGGCTTTTGAGGCTGGTGGAGTGGCCCTCAGCTGGCGCTCGTTCCTTTCCGGCTGACCTGCAGCCGAACTGCGCTGGTCTCGGCATTGGCATCAGCGGGGAGTGGCTTTTGAGGGCGGTGGAGTGGCCCTCAGGTCCCGCTCATTCCCCTCTGGCCACCCGCCAGTCAAACCGTGCTGGTCTCGGCGTTGGCAGGGAGCGGCTTTTGAGGGCATCTAAATTTAAAGCCTCCTCCCACTTATATCAAAGATTAGTGCATTTAAGATTCCAATTATCCCAACATTTCTTCTCAGGTTTGCATGCAAGGACCCTCGAATCCCATATTGCTTTGCAGGTTCTTAAAGCAATCTTTTAACAGAGGCTTTGTCATGGACATCTGCCAACATCTCTGCACTTGGACAGTAGATCATCTGCATGGTTCCTTTTAGTGTTTGGGAATCAAGACAATGGAAGTAGCTGTAGACTAGCCTAACACATCTTTATTGCATGGAGTACAGTACGAACATGTGGTAATGGCGGACAAACAGCTCCTTTTATGCGGTGGCTATACAATTGAATATGGCTCCTCGACAGGGCATTGGCTACTGTCCATGTGACGTCATCCTTAGTCACGCCCTTCTTGTCCAGGTGAGGTGAGCACGGGAATCTTTCCCGCGCAGCTGAAGGCATTTGAGGAATGTGTACCATGTGAGCTGGGCGCTCGCTACTGCCCCCAGTGGCCACTAGCTCGCATCCTCATACAGAAGGTTACAGTGTTACTATTAGAGATTGTTACATCCACTCATTCGTGTGGTTACAATTACATTTAATACACAACATCCCTCCCCCCTAAGATGGGACAAAGTCCCTCAACCAAACTGGCTTTCCGCATGTGCGTTTTGGGTGTGCGGCCGTTATGCTTGACTCGGCCGTGCCCCCTCGTCTGTGTCCTCCTGGCTCTCGTCCTGCAATTGGGGAGGATGACTCGTTAGTGACTCGCTGCGGACTTGCAGCTCTGGTTTGGGTAGGAGAAGGAGGAGGATGGGTTTCTGATGCGGATGTGGGCAAACCGGGGGCACTAGGGGCTAAAGAAAAACCCCGTTCTTCACTTGGACGGGTGGGGGAACACTCCGCAAAAAAAAAAAAACCCGGTTTGGTAACTCAAAATCTAACTCAGGGGCAATAGGGGCAAACTCATTCCTCTCTTTCAAGGGGCTGGGGGGAACTGGTGTATCTAACAGATACGGATTCGAGCCTGCTCTTCCCCCCCTTGTTTGGGACTGTTTCCCTTCATTTTCTCCCCCTTGGGATAAGTGGGTGGGGGAGGACCCTAACGATGAGTTCTGCTTCTGGGAACCCCTGTCCAGCCCCCCAATCACTCTATGCCTTAGTTGGTCGGCGTGCCTTCTCCAGAGGAGACCCGTGTTGGTCTCGATACCGTATGAAACTGGTCCCATTTGGTTAATGACTACTCCCGGCACCCAGGCTGGCCCTGTAGCTGCGTAACTCCTGCAGTGTACAGGCTCACTTATCCCGAAGTTTTTTGTGGACCTGAGCTCTATGTTTCTTCCCCTATCCTCCACCCTGGTGAGATCCAACCTGGTTAACAACGAATGCAATTTCCTTTTCATGTGGAGTTCAGCGGGGGAGAATCCAGACGCCAATGGCATCACCCTGTATGCCAACAAAAACTGGCAGAGCTGGAGGTCCAGATCCCCCGGTCCCATGCACCGCAACGTCTCCTTCATTGTTCTCACCAGGCGTTCCACCTGGCCGTTAGTTGCAGGGTGAAAAGGGGTTGAGGTTATGTGCCGAATGGCATTTGATTCCAAAAACGCTTGAAACTCTGCAGACGTGAAAGTACTCACATTATCACTCACAATGACATCAGGTATTCTGAAGGTACTTATCAGCTTGCGCAGTTGCTTTATGGTTGCGGCTGATGAAGTATTGCGCATCGGAATTACTTCCAACCATTTGGAGTATGCATCTACTACCAGTAGAAAAAGGGAACCCCTGAAAGGACCTGCGAAGTCTATGTGAAGGCGAGACCATGGTCCCCTGGCTGTGTCCCATTGTGGAAGTTGGGACTCCTCAGGGCGAGAGCTCTGGCAACTGTCACATGTGTTCACCATGTGTTCAATATCCGCATCTAGCTGTGGCCACCAGAAATAGCTTCGGGCCAGCGCCTTAGAACGCACGATCCCTGGGTGGCTGATGTGTAGGAGCTGCAGTACCCTCGCTCTCAAGGACTCTGGGATGACTACTCTCTCTCCCCATAGGAGGCACCCCCTTTCTGTGGACAACTCAACCCTCTTTCTGAAAAACGCAGCAAACCCGTCTGCGGGGGGAGCCGTGGGCCACACCTTCTGTACCCAGGATCTAACAAGGGCTAGTGTTTTATCCTTTGCCGTGGCTGCAGCGATTTCCACGGGCAGTATGGGGGGGCGTATCTAGGGCTTCTACGAGGAGGACTTGGCTGTCCTGCTCTACTTCGCATTTCGGGTCTCCCAGCTGGGGAAGAGGAGACCTTGAGAGTGCGTCAGCATGGCTTATGTCTTTCCCGGGGCGGTACACTAATGAACCCCTGTACACATTGAGGAAAATAGCCCACCGAAGCATCCTTGGGGAGAGGATCTGTGGAGTGGGCTTGTCTGAGGTGAAAATACCCAATAGTGGCTTGTGGTCGGTTACAATGGTGAATGAACGACCATACAAAAAGTCATGGAACTTCTTTGTGCCTGCCACAATAGCAAGGGCCTCTCTATCTGTTTGGGCATAATTCCGTTCCGCCTTAGACAATGATCTCGAATAGAAGGCAATTGGGGCTTCTCGCCTGTTGTCTAGCACATGGCACAGGACCGCCCCCCCCCCCCACTGGTGAGGCGTCGCAAACTAGGACTACCGGCTTCTTTGGGTCGAAATGGGTCAGGATGGCCTCCGAGGAGAGAAGCTGCTTAAGTTCCCTGAAAGCCCGCTCTTGGCTCTCCCCCCACCGCCAAACCGCATCCTTCTTCAGCAGCCTATGCAGGGGCTCTGCGACCGACGCTTTCCTGGGCAGGAAAGAATGGTAAAAATTCAGCAGCCCCAAGAAGGATTGCAGCTCCGGTTTCGCGGTGGGGTGAGGAGCGTTTTGGATGGCAGAGACTTTGGACTCCGCAGGTTTTACTCCCTCAGGGGTTATGCGAAACCCCAGGAACTCGACTTCTCTCGCAAGGAACACACATTTGTCTCTCCGCAGTCTCAACCCTGCGGATTCGAACACTGTAAGGACCTTATCTAATCTCTGGGCCAGTTCTGCTTCACTCCCCCCAGATATCAATATGTCGTCAAAATATGGCAAGACACCCGGTAGCCCCTTTAACAAACGTTCCACAAGTGACTGAAAAATCCCCGGCGCCGAGTTCATGCCAAACTGTGGGCGCGTTACCTTAAATGCCCCCTTGTGAGTTACAATGGTTTGCGCAGCAGCTGTAGCTGGGGTTACTGATAGCTGCTGGTACGCCTGCGCCAGATCCAACTTGGCGAAACACTTCCCCCCGTGTAAAGTAGCCAGCAGATGGCTAACTACTGGCACCGGATAGGCATTAGGGCGGATTGCCTTGTTGATTGTACACTTGTAGTCAGCACAAATCCGCACCTCCCCATTTGCTTTTAGCGCTGTAACAATAGGAGTCTCCCACTCTGCAGAGTCCACAGGCACTAAAATCCCCTGACCCACCAGTTTGTCAAGTTCCGCCTCTATTTTGTCCTTCAGGGCGAATGAGACCCGTCGTGGCTTGAGCCTAATTTGGCGGACCGCCGGGTCTAGGTCGAATGAAACTGGGGCCCCCTTGTACTTCCCGAGTCCCTTCTTGAATACCTCGGGGTGTGCGTTGCATGCTGCCTGAATCTCATCCCCCCCAATGGCATGGACGCCTCCTATGAAAATGTCCAGGGGTTTGAACCACTGTGTTCCCAGGAGGTTGCACCCCCCTCCTTTAGAACTAGTAGAGGGAGTTTCTTCTTGAGTCCCTTATACTGTATTTCGAAATCCCCAACCCCCAACACTGGGATCCCATTCCCCTGCATGTCCCTTAAGTTCGACCTCAGCTCCTTGAGTCTGGGTCGCGCCTTGGGGGGAATGCGCAAAAACTCCTTATGGGAAATGATGGAGTAGGCGGACCCCGAGTCTATTTCCATCCTAACGGGGATCCCCTGCAACAGTACCTCAACATAAAAACGTGGGTGCCCTAAGGGCACACTGTGGACAGCCAGGTCGTCTTCCGCATGTGCTCTTCGGTACACGTGGTACCCCTCTGGGTCGTCGACGCCATCATAGACTCTGCCGACGCCATTCCGTCTCCGCGTGGGGCGCTTGTTCTCGTCCCGCCATTGCTTGCAAACCCTGGCGATGTGGCCCTTCCATCCGCAGTTGCGGCACTCAGCCTTCCGGAATGGGCATTTGCTCTGCTCGTGGGATGCTCCGCAGCCATCGCAACACCGGCCTCCCTTCCCTTTCTTCTCGCTCTGCCCCTTTCTGACTTTCCGGACTCCCTCATCTTCACTGGAGCCTGGAGTGGCAGAGGCCTCTGAGGATGTGGGCAAGCGTGGGGCAGGGGTTGCCCTCCAAGTCGCCTGGACTGCTGATGCAGCTGCCTCAATTTGTGGTGGCTTCGCTTTGAGGAGCTTGAACCCAGCCCTTGTGGACTCAGCCGCCTGAGCCTCTTGCAGGACCTCTTTGAAGGTGAGGTCGTGGCCACGGGTCATTAGCTTCCTTTGAGTGTCCCCATCTCGCATCCCGCAAAGCAGCCTGTCCCTCAGGGCCATGTCTAGAAACTCCCGCCATTCGCACGGGGTTGCCGCCAAACGGAGGGCCGCCGCATACTCGGACACGGACTCACCCGGCTTTTGGTCCCTCCTCGCGAACGCAGCCCTGGCAGAGAAGAAGGATACCTTGGGCTTGAAGTGGTTCCTCAGAGTAACCAGCAGTTCGGCTACAGCAATCTGTTCCACTTCTCTTGGTGCCACCAGGTCCATCAGCGCTTGCACTGCGTGATAGCCGAGCATCGTGATGAGAAGGCCTCTCTTCTTTCCCGCGTCTGTGATGCTGGCAACCGCTACCGTACTCCTGAAGTGCATCTCGAACCAGTCCCTTCGCTCGGGATGGTTTACGTCGAACACCGGTTGCTGTGACTGTGTCTTGTCCCCGTGGGAAGCCATATCCCATCCTCGTTGCCAATTTAGTGTTTGGGAATCAAGACAATGGAAGCAGCTGTAGACTAGCCTAACACATCTTTGTTGCATGGAGTACAGTATGAACATGTGGTAATGGCGGACAAACAGCTCCTTTTATGCGGTGGCTATACAATTGAATATGGCTCTTCGACAGGGCATTGGCTATTGTCCATGTGACGTCATCCTTAGTCACGCCCTTCTTGTCCAGGTGAGGTGAGCGCAGGAATCTTTCCCGCGCAGCTGAAGGCATTTGAGGAATGTGTACCATGTGAGCTGGGCGCTTGCTACTGCCCCCGGTGGCCACTAGCTCACGTCCTCATACAGAAAGTGTTACTATTAGAGATTGTTACATCCACTCATTCGTGTGGTTACAATTACATTTAATACACAACATTCCTCTCTCAGTCAAGTCGTGCACAAGGTGACACCTCATATCAATGTGCTTGGTGTGTGCATTCACCTTCTCATTTTGTGTCAATTTGATGCAATTCTGGTTGATGTTTTCCATCATCTAGCTTGGCATCTCTAATTGCAAAGTTCTTTAGCAGCTTTTCTAGACATAGCATCCATGCTTCTGCTGTGGCAAGGAACTCTGTTGAAGACAAACCACAACATCTTGTTTATGGTTTGCCCAAGAGAAAAGCCCATTATGATACATAAACAGGAACCCACTGGTGAGTTTATAGCCTGTACTATTCTCCGCTCAGTTTACATTTGTGAACCTTATAAGCTTTGACCGTCTCCTGGCTGGCACTCATAGCTTAAAGTCCATAGTTCATTTCAAGTGTCTATGTATTGTTTGGACATCTGTCCCCTTGCATATGTCTGACTAAAGAAATGTTTTGTTCCCTTTTTTATCAGTTAACACAACTAAAGAAACATTTTTTGTAACAAAAAATGGTGCATATTGCAGATTTTAGAAGTGTGATAAGATTTGCAGGGCTTGCTTTTGATTGTATTTAAGAATTAATTGTCATAAATGAATTTGCTGTGGTTCCTTTGTGAGAGTAAGAGAGTGTGTGCTATATACTGTCAAATCAGAATTTATAGTGACTCTAAAAGGGCTTTCAAGATAAATGAGATATTTAAAGTTTATTAGTTCATCTCCCCCATTATGTTTCCATGGCTCAACATGGATTTGCACCCATGATTTCTAATCTGTCAGTCTATCACTACCCCACACAGGGGAGAACATATTCAGCAGTGATTCTGAGGAATAACTGAGTTCTTAACCACCACCACCACCACCCAATAAATGGTGCTCCAGGTGACACCTTACTATAGTGCCATGATGGTGAACCTTGGCACTCCAGATGTTCTTGGACTTCAATTCCCAGAAGCCCAAGCCCCCGTGAATCCAGACAAAGGGGTTTACTGCGATTCAGAAGCAGAGGCAGAAAGCCTCAAAAAGGACCATCTTTGCTGTGATTTGCAATTTCCACTAGGCTCCTTTCCTTTCATTATCTTTTTTTATTTTTCTGAAGCAATATATTGCTTACTTAATATAAACAGCAGGTTAAATAGCCAATGTAATTTCCTCCTGACAGAAAAAGAAGCCGATTCATTGACTACTGGCTCTTCCCCTATGCCTGGCTGATAAGTAGCCCCTAAAACAAGGGTGACCAAACTATGGCCCCAGGGGCCGGATCCGACCCCTGACACCAATTCATCCGGCCCCAAAGTCCTCTTCGCTCCTGGAAGCGGAAGTAAAATGTGCCCGTGACCAGCTCCCTGAACCACATGACCAGCCCGTGGACCAAAAAGTTTTGACACCCCTGCCCTAAGAGATTACTCCCAAGGGAACACAACTCTGGGAATGGAATAAGTAGTCCATCCTGCGTAAAATGGTTCATGGTTTGGGACCTCAGTATCTGATAGAACATCTCCTCCAACTAGATTCTGCCCATGGATTCCTCAGGTTCCCACCCTGAGGAAGGCTCAAAAGACTGTCATGAAGAGTTGAGCCTTCTCTGTGGTATCCTTGTCAACATGGAATGCCCTTCTAACATACAGTACATTTGCCAGTCCCCCATTTTTCTAATATTCTAGAGGTTCGTGAAGGCCAAATTATACAGGAAGGCCTTCATCTACATTCTGCCTCTCCTAGTTTGACACATGTAGTCCTTGGTTTCACTATTAATACCTGTTTTTATTTTGCCTGTTTGCATCTCTGGTTTTGAGTTTTAATTGTTTTTTTAAAAAAATTAATAATTGTTTTTATTGGGTTCATGTTCATTTCTAAGATGCCATTCTTAGCTCTGTCACTAAAAATCATTGCTTAATTTTGGCTGGATCATGACCACAGTTTCCATGGAATATTAAACCCCTGTAACATGTCATATATAAGTTATAGTCATAGGCTTTAATATGCTGTTTTTATGTTTCAGTATATTTCCTGTCTCACGGGGGAGCGGTGGTGGTGGTGGGGACATTTCCCAGAGTTATAAGGTTTAAGAGTCTTGTTTCATTGTTACCAACAGCTGCTCACCATTTATTTTTGAGGAAGGAGGACAGATATGGTATACTGTACTTCTTTTCCCATAGACCCTAGTTTTTGCATCCAGTAGCAACTTGCCCCCAGATACAGGAACTTATGTTCATATCCAAGTTATGGGGTAAAGAAGACACAGAGACTATCCATTTTCTCTAAGAAAATTAGCAATATGAACTGGGCTTCATGAATAATTCCCCTCCCTCATGTTTTAGAATTTAGATTAAGACAAAGGGGAAGGAAGGGAATTTTTTTTTTACAAGTTTAAAGGTAAAGGACACCTTTGCTCGAAAGCCAGTCGTATCCAACTCTAGGGTTCAGTGCTCATCTCTGTTTATAGCCAAAGAGCCAGCGTTGTCTGCATCTGCAGACGTTTCCGTGGACATATGGCAGGCATGACCAAACACCCAAGTGTACAGAATGCTGTCACCTTCCCAGTGAAGTGGTACCTATTTATCTACTTGCAATTTCTTGCTTTCAAACTAGGTTGGCAGGAGCTGGGGCAGAGACAGGAGCTCATTCAGTCATGCAGTATTCTGGTCTCGAACTGCTTAGCTTTTGAGAAATGCAACCCTCAGGATCAAAACAGAGGAAGGTAGTTGAAAAGGGTGAAAAAAAATCATGGTTATTAGTCTCATCTGGCTTTGTGAAATTGGCTAAAATCCTGTTTAAGAATCTATGGCTGTGGAAGGCTGATTATCTTATCAGCAAGGGGTGATTTTGGGATATGAAACACTTCTTACTTATGTCTCATCACTGTCACATCTCCTGTGTAATATTTTTAATTAGGTAGCAGACATGGAAGCCAGGGGAGGGGAGGTGGGAATCTTTAGAGTGCGACAAAAATCTTTGCTTGTGGTTATGTCATCTTGGCATGATTTTCTATAATTAAAGACTTCCACCTTTCATCCCATAGCTTTCATGTGATTATAAGAGCCATGGGAACAGCAGGAGAGAAGTAGGAAATATTTAATTTCCAAAAATCATCCTGTGCTGATTACACCATCAGTCTTCTGCAAATGTAGTGTAGAAACATGATTTCAACCAATTATTTCTGCTTATTTTGCATAGGCAGGAAGCTTACTTCAAGTTTCCTGTTCTACTTTGGGATACAGTGATGTGGCAAATCTGATTAGATATGTAATGCTAGACTAATTGGGACTACCTTAATTGGGCGGAATAGTCTCTGGAATAAGCATTTGCTTTTCAAATAACTGATGTTAAATTTGCAGACTGAGAAGGAAGGTGTCACAAACTGATGGCTAATAGTTTGTAGGGGGGAATAAGCAAGGTAATTTTTATGCTCGGAGAAAAATTACTTTTGCACTGCAGTTAAAAATGATAGCCAATAAATTGTGCAGTTTAAAATAATGGTCAACAAATCCTGGTGCATGAGTTTGAGTTTTAAGGAAATACAAATATTTACAGTGCAGTCCTCACTCAGAGATGTACTGGCTATCTTTGACTCGTCTGCAAGCATTCTTCAGAGTACAGCAGGAAGGTTCTTATTAGAGCAGTGTTCCCCAACCTTTGGTTTTTGGACTTCAATTCTCAGAAGCCTAAGTCTGTAAATTGGCTGATCAGTGCTTTTGGGAATTGACTTAGGCTTCTAGGAATTGAAGTCCAAAAACCAAAGGTTGGGAAACACTGTACTGTATTAGAGGATCCCACTAGTGAACAGTTCGCTAAGATCTAAACTAGTAACAGAAGGTCCTGCTGGCAGATGAGGCTTTCTACCAGCATAAATTGATTTTTGTCTGCAGAAGTGTCTTTCACCTTTGCATTATCCTCTACAGTCAGCACATATTTAAACTAGGATTGCACTCTTAAAATAGTTAGGATTGAGAAATTGAGTGAGGATTGCACTTTTGAGAAGTGAAGAAACAAAGAGTGTAAACTCTAATAATTACTTTCTAATTACTTTCAAGGTTTTGTAACAATAACAAGAACGAATTACTTGTCAGAAGTACCATATATACTTGAATATAAACTGAGTTTTTAACCCCAAAAAAGAGGCCCAAAAGGGGGACTCGGTCTAAACACGGGTCAACAACCACGAGGTCTAAAAATATGGGTTTTTAAAAAGTTATTCGGCACTTTAAAAGTAAGTTTCGGGATTTCTGCAGCAAAAGAGTCTGAGGCGCAATTACACAACTGGCCACAAGAGTACACAAATCATGATTTTCCATTAGAATACTGTACATTGAAAATCAAGTTCTCCTATTCTGGTATGATTTCAATTAATTCTTATGGAAAACCACAAATGAAGAAAGAAGCTCTACAATACAATCGCGTCCCCCTTCTAAACTGGTGTGGAAAAAGAAAGGATTTTACTTACCGTACATTTGCGCCTTTGTCCCTGTTCCTTGTATCCAAGATGGAGGGAGGAAGCCATTCTACTTCCTTGCAGGGGGAGTAAGAGGCTAGGCTAGAGCAACACTTCCTGCCTAAGTGCAAGTGACCTGCCCACCCACTTTACCTGCAGCACCACCACTGGTGGGTGGTGCAAGTACAGTTTTTAAAAAATCACTAAAATAATTAATACTACTGTATGATTCTTGGGAGACAAGCTATGAGAAACCTGGGGAACATAGTGAAAAGTAGAGACATCACATTGCAAACAAAAATGTATGATTGTGAGAGCTGGACCATTAGGAAGGCTGAGCGCAGAAGAATAGATGCCTTTGAAATGTGGTGTTGGAAGAGAGTTTTGAGGGTTCCCTAGACAGCGAGGAGAACAAATAGGTAAATCTTAGAAGAGATCAACCCTGACTGCTCCTAGAAGGTCAAATAGTAAAGATGAAGCTAAAGTACTTTGGACATCAAATGAGAAGACAGGATTCACTTGAAAAAGCCTTGATATTGGGAAAGGTGGAGAGCAAAAGAAGAAGCGGCCAGCCAAAGAAGAGATGACTAGATGGTATTTGAGTTGCAATGGGCACAGAGCTTGGCGGGTTGAGGAGGATGGTGGAGGACAGAGGTGCCTGGAGGACAATGGTCCATAAGGTCACAAAGGGTCGGAATCGACTGTGCGACTGAACAAAAAAAATGTATTTTAATTACTGAAACTCACTAGCAGCTGCTGCATTTCCTACTCTTGACTTGGGTCAATCTATTTTCCTGGGTTTCAAGGTCAAAATTAGGTACCTAGTCTTATCTTCGGGTCGGTTTATATTCATGTATATACGGTAGTTTTCCAAGCCATGATATGAGTAACTTGCAGTTTCTCAGGTAGAATGAGTAACTTGCAGTTTCTTTTTTTTAAAAAATTTTTTATTAATTTTTCAAATTATATAACATACATTTAAAGACATAATAACAACATTCAGAAAAAAAATAAAATAAAACAAGTCATCTAATTGCATATAATGAGAGAAAAAAATAACAAAGAATATACATATGCGAAATAAGGAATGAAAAAGACAAAGAAGAAGAAAAAAAATTTACATACAGATACATACTTCATCACCCAGTGCTATGTACATTGTCCTAGGAGGTTGTGGGATCTCCCATTCATTTCTATTATTCCCAAAATTTCCTTTGGTCTGGTGTCAATTTATATATTCCATCTCTCGTCAATGAATATTCAACAAATTTCCGCCATATATTCCAGAATCTGTTTTCTTTTATTATACCTTTCTTAAGGTTTAACTCCCATGTTAATTTTTCATTCAATGCGAGATCCCACATCTGCCCGTACCAGTCCTCCACTTTTATCGTTATATCACTTTTCCAATTTTTTGCAATACACATTCTTGCCATTACAAGCATCATAGACAACAGCTCTTTCTTATCATTATCTATGTTGACGTTATCTACATCTGTCAATAAGATGGCACCTGGCCCCAACTTGAGGCGTAATCCCATAATTTTTCCTATCTCAGTCTCAATTTTTATCCAAAAATTTTCTATCACTTTACATTCATACCACATATGAACATATGTACCCAGAAAATTTTTACATCTCCAACACATTTTATTATTCTTCTTATCTATCTGGTGCAGTCTCATAGGGGTCAGGTACCATCTCCATAGCATTTTGAAATTATGTTCCTTTATTCTAACCGACAGGGATCTCATAATTCTTTTTCTCCATTTATTTTGCCATTCCGTTTCCGTTATCTTCAGATTCAGATCCTGTTCCCATGTGCTTCTTAATATTTCTTGTGGTTTACCTTCTATATTTATTATTTTGTAGATTTTACTAACCAGCCCTTTAATTCCAATCTCCTCCTTCCTTATTTTCCATACTAATTCCTCAAATTCCGTCCTATCTCTTTCCAAGCTCCGTTCCCTCCAATATTTATTATTCCACTTATTCAACATTGCTATCTGAAACCAATTCAACTTCATCTGAGTATATAGCTCTCTTTTCTTCCCTTCATCTTTACAAACTCGTATCCAATCTTTCAACTGAATAACCTTATTTGTCGACAATATTTCTCTCATCTCATTATCCATTCTTATTGGAAACTTTTTTAAATCTTCTATTTCAATTATCGGTGAAATATTTGGGGCCAGTTTCTCTTTTACTTTCTTCCATACTCCCAACATTGTTCTCATCATTCTATTTTTAACCAATATTTTCCCTGTTTCCTTATCTAAAAAGAGGCTCTTACCCACTTCCTTTACTTCCTTCATTTCAATTTCCTCCCAAATCACCGACTCCTTCGTCAATATCTTAACTACGTTCTTTATCTGAAATGCTTTGTAATAATTCTTTAAATTAGGTATTCCTAGACCCCCTTCTTTTTGGGATAAGTACCTCATTTTCTTTAAAATTCTAGGTCTACGCCCTCCGTTGCAATAATTATCAAATATTTTTTGAAATTCCTCAATATCTTTTTCCGTCATTTGAATTGGTAAGGCATCGAATAGAAAATTTAGTTTTGGTAATAACATCATTTTAGTCAATGCTATTCTGCCAAACCAAGACAACTTCAATTTTTGATATTGTGAGATTTTAACCTTGAGTTCCTTCTTTTGTTTATCATAGTTTAATCTTTTCAAATCCTCTAATTTATCAGAAATATTTATCCCTAGATATTTCAAAATCGTTATAATCTGCATTTTAAATTCATCTCTAATTTTCCTTTGCTCTTCCTTTTCAATATTGCTTAAGATCAGTTCTGATTTTTCCCAATTTACCTTCAGGCCTGTGATTTGTTCAAAATCCTTTAAATGTTTTTGGATCCTTTCCATAGTTCTTCTAGGCTGTTTCATAATTAGCAAAGTATCGTCTGCATATAAACTAATTTTATTCTCCATTATGCCTTCTATGCTTTTGTCCTCCCTTATTGTATTGGCTAATATTTCCATTGCCATTATGAATAGTATTGGGGATAGGGGGCACCCTTGCCTTGTTCCTGCCTCTAATCTCAGCTCCTCCGTAAAACCATCATTCACCCTAATTTTAGCATATCCTTGTTGGTATAGTTGTTCTATTGTTTTTATGAACCTATTACCAAATCCATAACTCTTGATTATCTCACTAATTGTTACCCATTGTAAAGAATCAAATGCTTTGAAGATATCTAATGATAATAAACCTACTTTCTCTTTATTTTGTTTTGCCACGTCTATTAAATCTAATACTCGCCTTACTAAATCTGCCATGTGTCTCCCTTTTACGAATCCGGCCTGATCTTTATTTATATATTTATCCATAAAACTGTTTAATCTATTTGCCAATATTGCCGTAAAAATCTTAGCATCTTGATTTATCAGGGAGATAGGTCTGTATGATTCTACTTTTTCTAAGTCCTTTCCGGGTTTTGGTAATAAAACAATTATAGTTCTGTACCACGATATAGGTATCTGTTCCCCATTAAGAATACCATTATACAATTTTAACAATTTCGGAGTTACTATATCCTTAAACTCTTTATAAAATTCAGCAGGTAATCCATCTTCTCCTGGTGATTTGCCTACTTTCAATTTATTTATTACTTTTTTGATCTCTTTTTCGGTTATTAATTCCTCCATTCTTTGTTTATGCTCCTGACTTATTTTATTTTTAATTTGCATTTCCAATCTATCTTTTAATTTATCTATATTTATCTTCTTTTTAGAGTATAGGTCTTGGTAAAATTCTCTGACCACTTTACATTTATCTTTGATCTTATTATGTCTTGTGCCTTCCTTGTCTACCAAAATTCCTATTTCCCTTCTGCTTCTTTTTTCTTTGGCCGCTCTTGCCAGCAATCTTGAATTCTTGTTACTATATTCAAAATATTCTCTTTTTAAATATACCAAGTCTCTTTTCACCTTTTCCATGTCATTCCCTATTAATTCCTTTCTTAGTCCCTGCATCCTTTCATAAACCTTTCTATCTTTGGTTGTTATATGTTTCTCCTGTAACCTGTTAATTTCTTTTTCAGTTTCTTCTTGTTTACGTTTTAGCTGTTTGTTTCTGATACTTGTCATCTTAATGCTTTCACCCCTAAATATTGCTTTCATTGTATCCCATACTGTGCCAATTCCTACTTCCCCTGTGTCATTCCAGTTCCAGTTTTCTTCCCAATTTTCTACCATTTGATCTTTACACTTTTTATCTCTAAACAGACTGGCATTATATCTCCAATTTTTCATAGTCTTTATAGCATCTATTTTCATTTCTAACAAAACTTTTGCGTGGTCCGACTCTTTAAAGATCCCTATTTCTATATCATCTAAACTATTTGTCAGATTATCCGTAACAAATATGTAATCTATTCTGGAGTATGTATTATACACTTGTGAGAAGTATGTGTAGGCCCTTTCCGATCCTTTAAGTATCCTCCATGTGTCTTTCAACCCCAAAGACTTCATCCAGTTGTTCAAAACATACATTTTCTTTCCGCCTACACATCTCGTTGTATTTGTACTATCTATATTTGATCCTATTAAATTGAAATCTCCCGCTACAATCATTTTTATTGTTTTTTCCTTCTCTAGTATTCGATATACCTTATTTAAGAATCTATTTTGATGTTCATTTGGTACATACAGATTCACCAGTGTTATTTCCTCTTCCTCTATTTTCCCCTTTATTATCAGATATCTACCTTCTGGGTCTGATATAGTTTTTACCATCTCAAATCCCAATCTGCTTGATATCAAAGTTGCGACCCCCCTAGCCTTTGAAGATCCATATGCTTTTTCATAGACTTGAGTCCATCCTAAAAATAACTTATTGGTTTTTTCTGAATTCTGATGGGTCTCCTGAAGAAAGATTATATCCGGTCTGTCTTTTCTAAGCGCCGCTTCCAACCTCCTCCTCTTCACTTGACAACCAGTACCTTTCACATTCCATGTTATTACTTTTACATTCCTCATCTATTATATTTCCCACCCCATTTTTTACACTTCCCACTTCCTCCTACGGACATGTGATTAACATATAACATTTCCTTCACCCAATACATATGAATAATAAAAAGAAATAAGAAAAAAAACAGCTAAAAAAATACATTAAACAATCCACTACTATCCCTCCCCATTTTCTTTTAACAAATGGCCTCTGAATTTCAGAGAGGGGAGGGGGGGGTGCGATCAATCATAGGAGCTTGGGAGAGATCAGAACCTACCCCTCGCCCGGAACAGTTCCTCCTTCTGCCCCTTTTTGGCATATTCTCATTTCCATTGCTATCCCGTCTTCTATAACCACCTGATATAATCAGTTCTTCTTTCAAATCAGACCACTCTTTAGTTCCTGCTTCCAATAGCTTAGCATCTATCATTACATCCAAGACATTAGGACCCTCACCAATTAAATGACGTCTTCCTAGGTGAAAAAAGCTTAATTGTCGTGGAAATTTCCAGTTATATCTTATTCCCTTTTCCTGAAGTCGTTTTGTTATTGGCTTCATCGATTGTCTCCAGTAACGATCCTCAATTGGAATGTCATTATACACTTCAATGTCATGGCCTTCCACTTTTAAAACCTCTGCTCCTTTTTCCCGTATAAGCGCCATTAAACGCAATTTATCCGACACATTAGCAAATTTTAACATGACATTTCTTGACCCAGTTTTACCTCTTCTTGACCCCAACCTGAATACATTTACAACCTCCTGCGGCGTAAAGCCATCTTCCATGATTTCATCGAGCCATTTCACAATTCTTTCTTTTAGTTTGTCTGGGGAGTTCTCTGGAAATTTTCATATTATAACGTTTGCTCGTCTTAATTGTTCTTCTACATTTTCTAATCTCTTTTCATGATCTCCAACCTTGTTTTCTCTTTCCTTTTCTCTCTTTCTCATGCCCATAACCTCTACTTTGATCATTGCCTGTTCTTTTTTAATAACTTCTTGTCTGTTTTGAGGTTATTTATGTCCTCTTTCGTGTCTGCAACTCCTTTCATAACATTTGCTATCATATCTTGCAATTCTTGTTTCCAATCTTGTTTAATATTAGCAATCATATTTCCAATACTAGTCCCCAGGTTATCAAATTTCTCATTAAGAATTTCGAATTCAGATTTAGGTCCTTGCGCCCCCCCCCCCATTGCCGATGTTGTTGGTGTTGTTACCGTGGCTGTAGTTACAATCGTTGTTGGTGCTGTCCCTGCTGTCGCTGCCGTGGTTGTTACGGTTGTTGTGGCAGTTGTTGTTGTTGTAACTTTTGCTGTTGTTATCACAATTGATTTTACTGCAGATGGAGCAACCGTAGTTGGTGAGATTATTATCTTCTGCTGCTGTTGTTGCTGTAATTGTTGTGCCATCTTCTTCACTGTCTCCTGTTCCTCCAAATCCTTTATCTCTTGCTGCATTGTTTTTTTCATCTCTTCTTCCTCTTCATCCAACCTTGTAAGTCTTCTAAAACTCCTGTCTGAGGACGTTGGTCTCTGCACTCTTGTCCAGGCCAATTTCTTCTCCTTCTCCTTCCCTCTCCCCTGTCGTTTCATCCAAATATATTTCCAACTACTTCTTATTTATCAAGTTACATAAACAATTTATCATTCAGGCTTCACCTTTTAATCTAAATTTAGCCAATTTCAATATATTTATTTCCAAATACAATGTTTAGCCCTTATCCTCTCCTCCCCCTCCCTCTCTGTCATATATATGTGTGTGTATTTACACACACATATACACACACATGCATACGCAGGTAATCACCCGACACTCACTCTATATGAGGGTGATGGAGAGAAAAAAGTCAATGTTCCAATTCAAGCCTAATTAATTTCCCTTTTAATTTTTGAATATTTTAATGTTTTGTTTCTATTTTTATTTATCTTTTCCCTACCCCCATATAAACAAGAGAAAGCAAAAATCAAAAAAGATAAAAAGACAAAACAAAAGAAAAGAAGAAAAAAGGCCAAGGAAAAAATCGTATTTTAAAATTGAAAAATATTAATAATAATAATAAAAAATGTAAAAATAAAAACAATTAAGAAAAGTCCTCAAACCTTAACTCAAAAAATAAAAGGAGTAGTAGCCAACTTTATTTTTCTGGTCTGAAAAAAAAAAGTACAGAGGTAAAAAGCGCTGACGAATCCAGGCTCCTACTCTCCACAGTCCCAGACTAAACAGCACTTTATTTCTCACAGCACTAAGCCACAGCACCGTCTTGCTTCTCTTTATGTCTCCAAAAAGATATACCGGGGCAGGTTTAAACCAATTCCTTTTTCTTTATGAGCCAATACTCCAGATCCACAACTTGCACAGCGGCAAAAGCAAAAAGGGAAAAGGAAAAAGAAATAAAAAAGAAAAAAGCAGGAGATATTTATATTGTCCTCTTTACTTAGCCCCTGGCTTATCAGCTCCCACCGGTTTAGCACAGTACAAAAAAGCTCAATCTCTTTTCCACCTCTTACTATTTCCCTCTTTAATATTCTTTACCAAATTGCTCACCGTCTTGCTTTCTCCACTTCTGCTCTTTGCTCTTTTCCAGCGCCACAAAACTCCGTACGTCTCCGATCGGGAGGGCGGCGGGGACGAGCGAAGTCCGCTTCGGCTTACCTCTTTCAGCACCCCGCCGAGTTTGCCCTTTTCGATCCGGTCGTCCACTTATCTATTTTGCCAAATATTTGTAAGCCAATTTTTTCCGGAACGCCGATCTCCTCCCGTTTCACTCCTTCCGTATTTCAATCAAGAGCTCCGGGGACTCGTCGCCATTATAGATCGCCCATCCCTCTGCTCTCTCCAAGATCGAAACTCTGTTTTATCTCTTTTTCTCGGCGCTGCATTAGAGCCTCCAAAGTATTTACCGTAGCTATTCTTCCTCCTATTTTTTCTAATCCATTTTTATGCCGGTTTCAGGAACTATTAACACTTTTAAAAGTCACTTTCACTTCTCTCCTTTCCGAGCGGAGAAAAAGTTCGTCCCTCTCAGCCCTCCATCTTGACACGCCCCCCAACTTGCAGTTTCTCAGGTAGACTCACTGTAGATGAGCAAAAGCTGATTCCAGCCATTTTTCCTCCTCAGCTTTAAGAGTTTATCTTTCATCTTCAGATCTTTGTATACAACTCTAGTCTTCTGCAAGACAACCTGTCTGTAGCCTTTATCAGCTAAAATCCAGTAGTAAGTCATAGCCAGAGTAAACCTATTGAATCAATGGAGAGTCAACTCCTCTGCAAGTTCCACTGATTCAGTCGGCCTGCTCTAGTTGTAACTTAGTATTGAATTTCAGCCATTACAGTAGAACCCCATATAATGAATACCTCGTACAGCAATTAAATCGTACTTCAAAGATTTGAAAAAACATTGTGCCCCGTATAACAACTAAAATTGTTATGGGATGCAATGCATCGCTATCTTAAAATTTATCTTGAATTTTTTTTGTTGTACGATTTTCCCCATAGAGATATTCGTTGTATGATGCATCCCATAAGGAAAATCACTATATGATGCATGCATTGTATAGCAATTCTTTGGTACAACAACGAGCCCCGTGGAACAGATTAAATCATTGTACGAGGTACCACTGTAATTTGAAAGCTATTAGGAAGAGATGGGGAGTAGGGAGAGCTGTCACTGATGGCTACCACCAATAGAAGATTGTTGGATGGGTTGTGGCACAGTGTTTGACCACGCACAGCACAGAACGAACTGTTCTGTGAGGGCAGAAAGTAACAGTGGCATGGCCCATTGCCTAACACTTGAGTACATTAGAGAAGCCAATTATGTTATAATTGCAGAAACATCTGATGTCAAAGGCAAGAGCTTCATTGAAATTAGTGATGGGCCAGCTTTGAATCTATGCAGGTGCAAAAATTAAAACTATGAATATGGAACTGGATTAAGACAAGGACAAAGGTGGAGTGGGGAAACTCTGATCATCCTGAGGCTCTTAACAACAAATCTCATTATGTCTCGCTCTTGGCTATTTTGGCTGGAACTGATGAGAATTGGAGCACAACAATATTTGGAAGAGTAAAGCTCTTGTGGATTGTTACAGAATTAGGTGCACTTCAACAAGGCACATTCTTTCCCCCACTAACCACAACCCATATTTTCCTTCTCTCTCTCTCTCTCTCAGTGATATAACAGTTTATGTAGCACTCTTCAAAGGCATACCTCTTTAATTTCTTCTGGGCCCAGCAGGCCCAATCTCATTTTTAGGTCAATTAAAAGATAGTACAATTCATTAGTGCCTTCTAGCCAACTTGAGAGAAAAAATAGGGCCTAGCTCAGCTGTACCCTCAATAGGAACAACCTGATATGCTATTAAGACCCACTTAGCATGCCAAGCAACAGGCCAGGTCAGCTCGAATAGTATTGATGTGAGATTCTCAGAGTAGGGCTGCAATTACTGCTTTCACTTATCCTGCATCATAAAATAGAGCAGAAAGCAAAAGGCAAAATTGTGTGGCAAACATAATATGCAGACCACTCCTACTAAACAAATCATTTATCCTTTCATCATATAGTCAAGGCAAGATCTAATGGGATCTTTCTGCTCGATACACAGAATGCACACCCCAAATGATAGCTGCAAAACAGCTTAAAAATATTGGGGTGTTTTTCCTACTCCGAGGCGAAGACAAGCGGGCACATAAGATTATTTATTTATTTATTTATTTATTTATTTATTTATTTGCTCATTTATATCCCGCCCTCCTGGTGGGTACACCACTCAAGGTGGCTAACAACAAAAGGGGAGAGGGAGAAAATACAATAAATAAAAATTACAATATAAAACAATTGAAACAACAACAGCTAAAAAACAAGACACAAAACCCCCAGCTAAAATCAGCATTAAAACACAGCAGCAAACAAATCATCATTAAAAACAACCCTCCCCACCTTCACCCACATAAAAACAGAGTAATCAAACCGGGGAAGGTCCCTTACATAGGCTAAATCAGCCAGCGGGCTTGACTAGTGGAGTCAAACTTTAATCTAGGTAGATTGATTGTACACGGAGCCGGCAGGTGGGCCAAACACTTCTTTATTTCAGCATGGTCAATCTGTACATGGGCACATTTAGGAGACGCAGTTCCTTATATACTGTATTTGACATTCCCGCCACAGATCCCCATTGGTTGCGCTAGTTGTGACGTCAGCGGGGGTTGCTGAATAGCTGCTGAGTCTCACCTGAAACCGGGCAGCTTCCCGCGCTAGCTACTGATTGGTTAGTTGAAGTCGCATGGGCTGAGCTTCCTCAGCTGCACTACTTTGGCAGCTGAGTTCCGTGCGGAATCAGGAGAGCTGCTTGCATACACAATATCCCTCCCCCCTAGGATGGGACGAAGTCCCTTAACCATTGTGGGGGCCAGCGATTTCGCTGCGGCCGGCCTGCCGGTTCAGAAGCGCTCCCCAGGGTGCCTGGGTTTCTCCCCCTGGAAAACTGAAGGGTCCCATCGAATCCTGGCAGGGGAAAGGATGGGGTATCCCTAGTTCGGGGAGGATGAGGGGGCTGTTGGGAGAACTCAAAGTCCTGCTGCTCACTGGGAGGAGTGGGGGAACACTCGCAAAAACTCCCCTCATCCGGAAACAAAAATTCAAATTGGGGATCCGCTTCCTCGGGCTGAAAGGCTGACTCCAGTGATTCCGTGCAGCCTGTAATGCTCAATCCTGTATCCCCCCCTTGGGTTAAGCGGGTGGGGGGCAACCCTAATGTTGAACCCTCTCTATCACTCCTTTCAGTGGGTTCCTCTGGATCAGTTCCCCGGGTGGCTTCCGTGACCCTTCTCCTAAGCTGGTCATTGTTTCGGCGCCACAGCAACCCTGACTCTGTTATCACTTTGTATGAAACTGGCCTGGTTTGTTCTACCACCTCCCCAGGTACCCATGCTGGTCCTGAGCTCCCATAATTCCTGCAGTAGACTGGGTCGCCTGCCCCGAACACCTTTCTCTGCTCTACTGACACATTTGTACCTCTATCCTCCACCCTAGAAGGATCCAGGCGGTCGAGCAATGTTGGAATTCTCCTCCACATTAGGAGTTCTGAGGGGGATTGCCCCGAGGCTAGCGGGGTAACCGTATAGTGTATGAGGAATTGACAGAGCTGTAGCTCCAGGTCCCCCGGACCCATCCTCCTTAGGGGCCTCTTTTGTGGTGCAGACCATGCGCTCTACTTGGCCGTTTGTGGCCGGGTGGAAAGGGGCAGAGGTGACGTGCCTGACCGCATTCCGCTCGAGGAACACTTGGAATTCCATGGACGTGAAAATGGATGCGTTATCCGAAATTAGCATGTCGGGAATACCAAAACAAACGAACATCCTTCGTAGATGTTTGATTGTGGCCGCGGAGGACGTGTTACATATTGGAATGACCTTGAGCCATTTCGAGAATGCGTCGACCACGAGTAGGAACATTGTGCCCCTGTAGGGCCCCGCGAAGTCTACATGGAGTCTGGCCCACGGACCGTGTGCTGTGTCCCACTCCCTGGAGGGTACCCTATGCTCCTCGGGCCGTGATTGCTGACAACTCTCGCACCGGCCCACCAGTTTCTCTATGTCCTCATCTACCTTGGGCCACTAGAAGTAGCTCCTTGCTAGAGCTTTTGACTTCACGATTCCCGGGTAGCTCGTATGGAGCAGTCGGAGCACCTTGGCTCGCAAGACCTTGGGAATTACTACTCTCTGCCCCCAGAGGAGACATCCTCTCTCGAGCAAAAGCTCGAAACGCTTCCTGAAGAACGGATTGAGTTCTTCGGAAGGAGACATTAAGGGCCAGCCCTTCTTAACCCATGCCAATGCTTGGGACAAGACCCTGTCTTTGGCGGTTGCCTTGGCGATATCCGCAGGCACAATCGGGGGCGATTAGAGTGATTCGATGAACAGCACCTGGTGCTCTTGCTCAACCTTGCACTCAGGTTCCCCCAGCTCGGGTAGGGGAGACCTGGAAAGTGCATCCGCATGCGCCATGTCTTTCCCTGGGTGATGCACCAGCATGAGCTGGTATGAGCTTAGGAAGATCACCCACCTTAACATTCTAGGGGTGGGCTTGGTCGTGACAAACATACCTAGGAGGGGCTTGTGATCCACAACAATGGTGAACTCCCTCCCATACAGGAAGTCATGGAATTTCTTTGTCCCTGTGATGATCACGAGGGCCTCCCTGTTTGTCTGGGCGTAATTGCGCTCTGCTTTCGAGAGGGATCTCGAACAGAATGCAATTGGTGCCTCCCTCCCGTTCTCAAACACATGGCATAAGACAGCCCCGACCCCCACCGGTGAGGCATTACACACTAACACTATGGGTTTCTTGGGGTCAAAGTGAGTTAGTACCACCTCGGAAGAGAGGAGCCTCTTCAACTCACTGAACGCTTATTCCTGAGCCTCCCCCCACCGCCAGACTGCATCCTTTTTCAGTAGGTGGTGCAGTGGCTCTGCCACAGATGCCTTCTGTGGGACGAAGGAATGGTAGAAATTCAGGAGCCCCAAGAACGACTGCAGCTCTGCCTTAGTAGCTGGTGTGGGGGCGTCCTGAATGGCCACAACCTTTGACTTGGATGGCTTTACCCCGTCGGGGGTGATCCGAAACCCCAGGAACTCTACCTCGGTTGCATAAAAAACGCACTTGTCCCTTCTCAGGCATAACCCAGCCCTCTCAAACACGGACAGAACCCGGTCTAACCTTTGTGCTAGTTCTGACTCCCCCCCAGCAGTTATCAATACATCATCGAAGTATGCCAAAAACCCGGGGAGTCCCTTAAGTAGGCATTCCACAAGTGCCTGGAAAATACCAGGAGCCGAGTTCACGCCGAACTGGAGGCATGTTACTTTAAAGGCACCCTTGTGCATCACTATCGTCTGGGCAGCTGCGGCCGCAGGTGAGACTGTTAACTGCTGGTAAGCCTGTGCTAGGTCCAGCTTCACAAAACACCTCCCCCCATGTAACTTGGCCAGCAAGTGGCTAACTACTGGCACCAGGTAGGCATTGGGGTAGATTGCCTTATTGATAGTACACTTGTAATCAGCACAAATCCTAACCTCCCCGTTAGATTTCATGGCAGTTACAATTGGAGTTTCCCACTCCGTGGAGTCCATTGGTACCAAAATCCCCTGACCCACCAGTTTGTCCAACTCTGCCTCTATTTTGTCCTTTAGTGCGAAAGGCACTCTGCGTGGCTTGAGGCGCACGGGATGGACGGAAGGGTCCATATCAAAGTCCACAGGAGGCCACTTGTATTCCCCAAGTCCTTTCCTGAAAACTGCCGGGTGTGAGTTGCACACGTCTTGGGTGGGGTCACCTCAGACGGCGTTGATTCCAGTCAATGCAATTCCCAGCAGTTCAAACCACTGGGTCCCCAAAAGGTAGTTGGACCCCCCCTTAAGGACCACTAAAGGCAACTTCCTTGTGAACTTCTTAAACCATACAGTGAAGTCCCCCACCCCCAGGACTGGGATGTAGCTTCCCTGGACATCCTGCAAGTTTGTTTGGAGGACTCTAAGTTTGGGGCGGTCCTTAGGGGGTATGTGCAGAAACTCAGTCTGCAAGATAATAGAGTAGGCAGTCCCTGAGTCCACCTCCATCTTCACCTGGACCCCCTGTAACAGTACCTTAACAAAAAAAAGGGTGCGCCGGTCCCACCACTGTGTACTCTGCATGCACCTTTCCCATGTCCTGGGCCTTCCGGCGGCTGGTCCGGCCAGGGTCTCGGCATTGTCTGCACACCTTGGCGATGTGGCCCAAATGCCTGCAGTTGTGGCACTCGGCTTTCCTGAAGGTGCACTTCCTCCGGTTGTGTGTGCCCTCGCAGTGCCTGCTTGCTTCGGCGGTGTATCTCCTCTTGGAAAGTCGTTTCCTCACCTTCTAGACCTTGGGTTCACTTTCGCTCTCGCTGAGGTCAGATGAGGATGCGGCGGCTGCTGCCGTGGCTCTCAGCTCTCGCTCCCTGCGAGGCGAGCATCTGTGGGCCTGCATGGCGGACGACGGGTTCTCTGAGGCACCGGTTCTCGCCCGACATGCCCGCACCCTGTCTTTTACCGCCTCTGCAGCCTGGGCAGCCCTGAGGACCTGCTCAAATGTGATGTCCTCGTCCCGGGCCAACAGTCTCTGTTGGGCCTCCTCGTCCCACATTCCGAGGAGGAGCCGGTCCTGCAGCGCTTCACTCAGGAAGGTGCCCCAGCGGCAGGGGATGGCTGCCAGTCTCAGCGCAGCGACATACTCCACCACGCTCTCTCCGGGCTGCTGGTCACGCCGGTGGAAGGCCAGTCGTGCCAGGAACACGGACAATTTCAGCCGGAAGTGTGTCCGCAGCGCATTCAGGATCTCGTCAAGGGAAACCGACCTCAGGCCCCTCGGAATCAGGAGGTTCCTCGCCAGCTCCAGGGTCGGCAACCCGCACTGAGCCAGGAGGCAGGCTCGTCTCTGAGCTTTGTCTTTGATGCCCTCGGCGTCCATGGCGTACAGGAACTGCTCCTCGTACAGGTCCCATGACTCGGGCTTCAAGGTGTCGAACGGTGTGAGGGCTACTCTGTGGGAAGCCATTATCCCATCCTCGTTGCCAATTTGATGTAGGCAGATTGATTGCACACGGAGCCGGCAGGTGGACCAAACACTTCTTTATTTCAGCATGATCAATCTGTACATGGGCACATTTCGGAGACGCAGCTCCTTATATACTGTATTTGAAATTCCCGCCACAGATCCCAATTGGTTGTGCTAGTTGTGACATTAGCGGGGGTTGCTAAATAGCTGCTGAGTCTCACCTAAAACCGGGCGGTTTCCCGCGCTAGCTACTGATTGGTTAGTTGAAGTTGCATGGGCTGAGCTTCCTCAGCTGCGCTACTTTGGCAGCTGAGTTGCATGCGGAATCGGGAGAGCTGCTTGCATACACAATAAAACGTGACCCACACCTGCTGACAAAGCCATGTCTTCAGCATTTTTCTAAAAGGGAGTAGTTCCGTCTGGAGACGCAGCTCAGGTGGTAGGAGGTTCCACAGGGCAGGGGCAGACACACAGAGAGAAGGCTCTCTTCCTGGTCTCAGTACGATGCCTTGCCATCGCCTTTTTGGGGGGCACAGAGGTGATTTAAGCACATCTGTAGAGATTGTGGCCGCTCGCAGGGATAAAATAACACACGGATCAGGGTGCAAGTGAGGTGACACCCAGGGGAACAGCCTAGCATACCTTGGATCATGCGATTCTAAGAACCACCACACGTCCGTTACAGGCTAAAGGAAACGGGGTGGAACAATGGGTTACACGTATGTAGGTCATAGATTAAGGATCTTACGTGTCAGAGGGCAGCTGGGAAGTGAGGGGTCAAGCAAGGGGTCAAGGAGTGGGGTGACGGAGATGATCTGGTGGGAAAGATAGGCAGGGAATTCGTGACTAGGGAAGCAGCCCTGTGGATCTTGATAAGGGGCTTGCGCTTAGGATGCACTTATCAGCTTGGTCCAGGAGATGTCCGGAGGTTTGTGGTCATGCCTTTGGGCACGACTCCCAGGTTGTGCGGCCTGCGCGGCATGCCCTTCTCCTGGTGGCTTATGGGCTAAGGGCAATTCTTGGGGTGAGCTAGGAATACATTGGGGGTGAAGGCTAAATCATCCTACACACGTCCAGCCTCTCAAGCAGCCTCTTTGACCATTTCGGAGCTGATGAGGCTGCTGCTCATCCAGCTGGCAGAGGCTGAAGATTGAATGCTTTCGGTAATCATTTTATGAGTTTGGGGCACATTTCTTCTCCCTAATGAGTTGTTTTTGTTTTCTTAACTGTAGTTGATCATTGTTGAGCAGATTGTCAGGTTTGGAGGCTTAGGAGAAGGAAGGCAGGAACGGGCCTGGCCACCATTTTAGGTGCTGTGTGCGTGAATGTGCCATTTTCTTGCTCCATTATGTTACCTCCCCCAACCCTCCACTTAGGCTGGTTTATAAAGCAGCCTTCTGTAATTCAGTGGCATATTAGTCAATGAAGCTAAGCAGGTTCTGAGGATTTGGATGGGTGATGTGCGCTGGCTGGATAGCTCAATGAGCTACTGTAGGTATCTGATTGAGGATGAGAGTTCTATTCCACACTGTGCCTTCCAAACAAGTCATGTTCCAAAGTGCCCCCATTTAGTGTATGAGAACCAAGACACAGGAACAGCCGAAGGATTGGCTTAACACATCTTTATTGCATGGTGGTCCGGGGGAACATGTGGTAATGGTGGACGAACAGCTCAATATATACAGTGGCTATACATTTGAATGTGGCTCCACGATAGCCCATTGGCTACCGCCCGCGTGACGTCATCCCTGGTCACGCCCTTCTTGTCCAGGTGAGGTAGTGGCGAGAATCTTCCCGCGCTGGAGTTCTTGAGTAATTGGAACCATATGAGCTGGACGCTCGCTATTGCCACCTGGTGGTTACTAGCTCGCGTCCTATTACAGAGGGTTACAGTGTTACAGCTGATGGGTGTTACATTGTTGCAAAGGCATAGTATTAGGAACACAACATCCCTCCCCCCTAGGATGAGACGAAGTCTCTCATCCAAGATGTCTTATTGCAAACGCGTTTTGGGCGTGATGCTGGCTGGCTTGTCCCGGGGGCGCTACTGCTCCTCTGTCCCCTGGTCTCTTGTCCTGCAACGGGAGAGGGAGACTCGTTAGTGACTTGCCGCGGATCTGCGGCTTTTGGGGAAGGGACAAACTCCATTGTGGAAAAACCGGGGGCACTGGGGGCTAACGAAACCCCCCGCTTCTCGCTTGGATGGGTGGGGGACCACTCCGAAACACACACACACCGGTTTTGTAACTGAAACTCAAAATTCTCTACTGAGACGTCATTTGGGGCATCCCTCAGGATATCTATGAGGACAGATTCCTTCCCCTCCCCCCTAGGTGGGGACCACTGGCCCCCCTCTCCTCCCCCTTGGGCTGAACGTGTGGGGGAGAACCCTAACGTTGAATCCTTTTCCGCGCCGTCCGTGCTCTGGTTTCCCGGAACCCGGCTCCGGAGTTGGTCTGCGTGTCGTCTCCAGAGTAGACCCGTGCTAGTCTCTACGCAATACGACATGGGACCCGTCTGCCCAACGATGACGCCCGGGACCCAGGCTGGCCCCGCGCTAGCGTAGTTCCTGCAATGTACTGGGGCACCTACTTCGAAACTTTTCATGTCCGCTAACCCGATGTTCCTCCCTGTGTCCTCCACCCTCGTAGGGTCTAGCCTGGTCAGTATCGTAGTCAGCTTCCTACGCATTAGGAGCTCCGCGGGCGAGTACCCCGAAGCTAGGGGGGTCACCCTGTATCCCAGCAAGAACTGACACACTTGCAGGTTAAGATCCCCGGGGCCCATGCGCCTCAGCGCGTCTTTGGTGGTGCGCACGAGGCGCTCTACCTGGCCGTTTGTCGCTGAGTGGAAAGGGGCGGAGGTGATGTGCCGAATGGCGTTGATCTCGGTGAAAGCCCCGAACTCATCAGACGTGAAACAACTAGCGTTATCGCTAATTAGGGTGTCGGGTATGCCGAACGTGCTAAAGACCCTACGCAAGTGCTTTATTGTCGTTGCTGAGGAGGTGTTCGTGACTGGGATTACCTCCAACCACTTGGAGTAAGCATCCACCACGAGGAGAAAAAGTGTCCCTCTAAATGGGCCCACAAAGTCAATGTGCACACGGGACCACGGCCCCTTCGCCGAGTCCCATTCTCTGTGTGGCAGGCGAGCCTCTTCGGGTCGGGAGCATTGGCAGCCCTCACAAGTGCCCACCATGTGCTCAATGTCGGCGTCTAACTGGGGCCACCAGAAGTAGCTCCTGGCCAGAGCCTTGGAGCGGACAATTCCAAGGTGGCTGACGTGCAGCAGTTTGAGCACCCTCGGCCTCAGGGATTCGGGGACTACCACCCGCTGGCCCCACAGAAGGCACCCCCTCTCTATGGACAGCTCTAGCTTCTTCCTGAAAAAACGGGGCGAACTCTGCCGCCGGGGAGGACACCGGCCACCCTTTCTGCACCCAGGAGCTGACTAGAGCTAGCGTCTTGTCCTTGCCGGTCGCCTTGGCGATTTCTGCGGGTACAATGGGGGGCGAATCTAAGACCTCTATCAGGAGCACTGGGCGGTCTTGTTCTTCCTCGCCCACGAGGCTGCTTGCGTGGGGGAGGGGAGACCTCGACAGGGTTTCCGCGTGGCTTATTTCCTTTCCTGGGCGGTACACCAACGCGTGCTGATACGCGTTTAAGAAGATGGCCCACCTTAGCATCCTAGGGGACAGGATCTGAGGTGTGGGCTTGTCTGCAGTAAAAATGCCTAACAGGGGCTTGTGGTCGGTCACTATGGTGAAGGGGCGGCCGTAGAGGAAATTGTGGAACTTTTTCGTCCCCTCGATTATTGCTAGCGCCTCCCTGTCTGTTTGGGCGTAGTTTCGCTCTGCCTGGAACAGGGATCTGGAGTAGAATGCTACCGGGGCCTCCATCCCATTTTCCAGCACGTGGCACAGCACCGCCTCCACCCCCACTGGGGATGCATCACATATCAGAACCACCGGTCTCTTGGGATCAAAGTGGGTTAGAATGGCATCAGACGCTAGGAGTTGTTTCAGTTCAATGAATGCCCTCTCCTGGCTCTCGCCCCACTTCCACGCCTCGTCCTTCTTGAGTAGCTTATGAAGTGGCTCTGCTACCGACGCCTTCCGAGGCAGGAAGGAGTGGTAGAAGTTTAAGAGCCCTAGGAACGACTGCAATTCGGGCTTGGAGGTGGGGCGAGGGGCATTTTGAATGGCGGCTACCTTTGACTTGGAGGGTTTGATTCCCGCAGGGGTTACCTCCTTTGCGAAGAAAACGCATTTGTCTTTTCGCAACCTCAACCCCGCCTTCTCAAACACCGTCAGCACTTTGTCTAGCCTTTCAGCCAACTCTGCCTCACTCGCCCCCGTTATCAATACGTCATCAAAGTATGGCAAGACCCCATCTAGCCCTTTTAAGAGGTGTTCCACGAGTGACTGGAAAATGCCCGGCGCCGAGTTCACGCCGAACTGTAGGCGCGTCACCTGGAACGCCCCCTAATGAGTGACTATCGTTTGCGCAGCAGCTGCAGCTGGGGTTACTGAGAGTTGCTGGTATGCTTGCGCCAGGTCAAGCTTTGCGAAACACTTCCCCCCATGTAACCTGGCCAACAGATGGCTGACTACCGGATCGCCTTATTAATGGTGCACTTATAATCAGCGCATATGCGAACCTCCCCGTTGGCCTTTAGCGCAGTTACAATCGGAGTTTCCCACTCCGCGGAATCAACAGGAACAAGAATCCCCTGGCCCACCAATTTGTCCAGTTCCGCCTCTATCTTGTTCTTTAGTGCGAAAGGCACTCTGCACGGCTTGAGTCTTATTGGGCGGACCTCCGGGTCCAGGTCGAACGCTACTGGGGGTGCCTTGAATTTTCCGAGTCCTTTCTTGAAAACTTCGGGGTGCGCGTCACACACCTCCTGTATTGGGTCAGTCCCAACGGCATGCACCCCCCAATGAACAAACCCAGGGGCTTAAACCATTGAGTCCCGAGGAGACTGCAACTTCCCCCCTTGAGAACAACCAGGGGAAGTTCCGCGGCGTGTTGCTTGTATTGGACCTTGAATTTTCCAACCCCCAACACCGGAATGCTATTTCCCTGCACGTCCCGCAGCGTGGACCTCAATGCTTTGAGCTTGGGGCGCACGTGGGGGGAAATTCCCAAGAACTCCCGCTGGGATATGATTGAATAGGAGGAACCCGAGTCTATCTCCATTCTAACGGGGGGCCCGTGCACCAGTACCTCAACAAAGTAACGGGGGTGTCCCAAGGACATGCTGTAAACTGTGGTGTCGTCGCTGCTGTCGTCGGAGATGCGGCTCACGCCGTCCTGCTTCCTCGCGGGCCGGGCGCCTTCCTTGGTCATCGGCGAGCGGTCTGACGAGCTTTTCTGGTCCTTGCGCCGCCGTCTGCCGACCTTGGCGATGTGCCCCCGGCGTCCGCAGTTGTGGCACTCGGCCTTCCGGAACGGGCACTTGATGAGGTCGTGGGCCGCTCCACAGCCGTCGCAGCATCGGCCATCCTTCCGAACCCTCTGGACGTCCTCGTCGTCGCTGCTCTCCGTGGAGGATTTCGGCATTCGTCTGGCCGCGTGCACCGAACCCGCTGCCTTGTCGGACTGTGGGGGCCTTTCTCTGAACCCCTTGACTCCGGCCCTCGTGGCTTCCGTGGCCTGCGCCGCCTTCACGACCTCGCGCAGCGTCGGGGGTGGCTCCTGGTTCATCAACTTTTGCTGAACCTCCTCGTCCCACAGGCCACACAGCATGCGGTCCCTGAGGGCGATTTCCAGGTTTTCCCACTTGCATGGGCCGGCGGCCAACCGCAGGGCCGCTGTAAAGGCAGCGATGGACTCACCAGGCGCTTGAACTCTCTTCCAGAACACGTCTCAAGCCGAAAACATCGAAACCGAGGGCTGGAAATGGTCGCGCATCGCTTTCAGGAGCTGTTTGACCGACAACTCGCTCACCTTCTTCGGTGATACCAGGTCCACCAATACTCTTTTGGCAGCATGCCCGAGCATCCTGGTGAGGATGGCCCTCTTCTTTCCCTCGTCCGTAATGTCGGACACCACCAGCGCATCTTGGAAGTCCATTTTGAAGAGCTCCCAATCTTCCGGCTTGTTGATGTCGAAACCGGCGTGTGTCTTGATCTCGTGGGGATCCATAATCCCATCCTCGTCGCCAATTTAGTGTATGAGAACCAAGACACAGGAACAGTCGAAGGATTGGCTTAACACATCTTTATTGCATGGTGGTCCGGGGGAACATGTGGTAATGGTGGACGAACAGCTCAATATATACAGTGGCTATACATTTGAATGTGGCTCCACGATAGCCCATTGGCTACCGCCCGCGTGACGTCATCCCTGGTCACTCCCTTCTTGTCCAGGTGAGGTAGTGGCGGGAATCTTCCCGCGCTGGAGTTCTTGAGTAATTGGAACCATATAAGCTGGACGCTCGCTATTGCCACCTGGTGGTTACTAGCTCGCGTCCTATTACAGAGGGTTACAGTGTTACAGCTGATGGGTGTTACATTGTTGCAAAGGCATAGTATTAGGAACACAACACCCCAGAAGAAGGGGATGGTGTTTTAATATCTAGTTGAGGATTTCTGGGTGGTAATTAACTAGTAACTATTTATTTTGTTCTATAGTTATTTGCTAGTTTGTTTTGTTAGGGTTGCAGTTAACTAAGAATCATAATTATTTATCTTTAATTTTATTGATTATCAAGTTTGCCATTCAATTAATACAGTTAGCAATTATTATTTATTGCAACCATATCAGAGAATATTTTTCTACTTGGTGATGATACAAATTGTCATGACTGAAGAGGCAAACACAGACATATCCCTTCCACTGTGTCAGACAAAGTGATGGTTTAAACAGGCTATGGCCTGCACATGTCTGTTTTTTTTTAACTTGTAGCGTTGGGGTTGTTAGTCTTGTGAAGTAAAACACAGAGGGTGGTTCATTAAGAGGTTCATTAAGGATATTTTCTACAAACAAGTACAATTGGTACAATGATTTTCCCAAACTGTTTAATCAACTGGAATAGAAACCAGTCTTGCTAGACGAAAAACATTTCCATTAACTCTTTCTTTAGAAAAAAATTATTAATGTTTTCCATTTAAAATGTAACCAGGCAATAGGAATAATTTTTTTCTAAGTTTAGGTGACTCCACTATACTAGTTTATTTGACCTTTTCCACTAAACTGTGTACATTATTCAGTCAGTTTTTCTCTAGAGTTTAAGTGGTTTATGATCCTTGGAATTTTTAGCCACCATTGTGAAGAATAAATTTGTTCTTGCATGACATGATGATGTTGTATTGCAAGGAACACACAGTAGCTTTCATGAGTGTCCTAATAAATTGTGACCACCTCAAGCAACAAGAGTTGTAAAAGATGTGGCAAGGCCATGTATGCCATCCTGTTTTGCACAGATAAGAACTTAATTGTATATAATAAACAAACATAAAATAAATATAATGGGAAACAGAGGCACTAATCCAGTAGATATATATTCATAATTATTCAGTTTGTAATTAGATGCTTAAATAAAACCTGGGACTTCTTAGCACACTTTCGCAGAATCTTTGTACACACATATAAAGGAGACTGCACTAGTCTTGTTGGCAAACTGCCACTTATTAATGAAGTGCTGGTTGTGTTCCTGGATGATAATTAAAAAACAGCAATTCCCTGCTGCAACTTACACATTTTCCTTTATGTAAATCTAAAGCAGCATTAGACTTTTGCCCTTTATATATTAATCAAATGGTATCAAGAGATTAAAGACTTGGATTTATTAGTCTGGGTATTATAATGATTAGACACATCAATGTTTCTGTAAGAGTGTGAAGGTTATAGAAATGAGGAGAAATATTTTGTACCTTCCTGGTATATCTGTGGTCTTTGAGGAGATTGAGAAATGAGATCACATCCCTATACCACCTTTTGGACTGAAGTGGATGCTACACCTCAAAGAGACTCATATAAAACTACCACCACCACCACCATAAGTTAGCACAGTAAAAACATAATTGTCTATAGCAGTAGTGGTGGGCATCAGCAGGCTCACCCCAGTTCACCAGAACAGGTAGCAGAAATTCTGACTGGCTCCGTCCAACCAAGTTTTGAAATAAAGTAGTCCTAATTCAGGTGCAATGCAGTGCTTTCCTCCTGGCCACACCCACCATACCACAGCCACAGTGTGGTAGTAAAAATTTCTGGAGCCCACTACTGTATAGCAGGGATTCTCAACCTGTGGCCTGTGGGCTGGATGCAGCCCACGGCACCATTTCATGTGCCCCCCCCCACTGCCTCCACCACACCAGGAAGTGCCATGTGGTGTAGGAAGGGCAAAATGGCCATCCGCCCTGCCCCCAAAAGCTGTCTGAGGGAGCATGACCTGGTCCCCGGTTTAAAAAAGTTGAGGACTTCTGGTCTATAGCCTCCAAAGTAGATGTGGATTGTAGCAGGAAACAGCTTTGTTTTGGTAACTTTCAAGGTGATTAAGGCAGATCAGCATTAATTGTCCATTGAGCTGTTAAAAGCTCTACTCAGAGAATGTGAATTAGATGATTGCTGATACACTGAGGGGGGATTACTGCTCTCATAAAACTGTATCTGAAGAAGAGGGGAAAGAAAAAACAGCTTCCCAAAACAGCCAAACTCGACCCACTGCTTTAATCTCTCTGTCCCAGTTTGAATATAGAAAGATAGTGCAGGAAAGATTTATTGTTTTTGTGTGTGAACCTCTGCATAATCCAACAGTGTGCTAACTTTTGTTATTTGGGGGACACTTATTTTGAAGTAAGAATTTGGAATTGTTTTATTTTTCCTTATTCATTTCCTTCTTTTAAATAAAACTTATATAACCCAGTCCAGTAGCTGGATGGATGTGTATAAGGGGAAATCGTTTATACTGTACTTTATTCTGGTGTATTTGCCTGGGATTCTATTGACGTTAGAAGGAGGTGTATGGGAACTGTGGCAACAAAAAAACACATTCACACTGTGCATGTGAACTGAATGGTCCCTTAGTTAAACCTTTAGAAGGCACTACCAGACTTGGACAATTGTCATCGCTGGCTACTACTCGTATCCGAGTACAGTAGAACCCCGTATAGCAATTTTAATCCATCCTACGGAGTTGATCGCTATGCGGTTTTTGTCTTGTACAGTTTTCCCTATGGGAAAATCCATACAACAATTTTCCCTATGGAAAAAACCGTACAACAATGTTTGGTAGCTAAGGGGTTTTCCCCATTGGAAAATCATTGTATGGATTTTCCCATAGGAACGATCACTATGCGGAACGCCTCCCCCCCTCCAAGCCTCATCGCTGTGCGATTTCATCGCTGTATGGGGCAATCGCTATATGGGGTTCTACTGTATACATTATTTCCTGAAAATCATTTTCAGGAAAAATGCAATTGACGTGAAATCATTTAAGGTGGATCCCAGCTTGTCATGAAATGACCCACACAGTGTAATCATGGAGCCATCTCCTGAGGACATATGAAATGAAGACATGCAGGATTTAACACTGGGACTGCAATGGATGGCTGCAGCCTTGAGGATATTAACAAGGTGCACCTTCACAGCCAGTCCATCTGGCATGGCCTTTTCCACCTCCATGACCATTGGGAATCAGAAATAGTGAAGTGCTTCCTCCTCTGCTTATTTTGCCGTTGGGCCCAAGTTGGACAATATTGGGAGGAGAACATGACAACCATCAGGCTTGCTAATCTTTCTTGACTTGTGTCCTCTTTAAGTATTCCCAACTCAGAACTAAAGGAGAGTGATGTGGCAGGGAAGTTATATGGAGGAGTTTGATCTAGGGTAACTGTCACAGATGTTTTTTGACTATCTGTATCTATAAAACAGAAATCTATGTTTGTATGTGCTCGAAAGGCTCTCACACCCCTGGACCAATCCCGCTGAAATTTGGCACATACGTACCTTGGGCCGGTGAGATCAGCAATGTGGGGGTCACAAGCCCCAGGGGGGGCATACGCTCTCCAAATTACATCCCAATTGATTTATACAATGTGTGTGTTTCCTAGTGATGTAATTGGCTGATGTCATAGTCCCGGGTAGGTTGAGATTGTGACATCATGTGACTAGCTCAGCTGTAGCCCTCTGAGCTCAGGTGTAGTTTTCACAGTAGGTGGAAGGCAAATGGGCATGCGAGATCAGCATTGCGGGGCTCACAAGCCCCATGTGGGGGTCCCTCCGAGCTCTAGAGCCGCAGAGGTGGTGGCGGTGGTGATCATGGTGGGCAAAGCCGAGGAGGGAGGGAAGGTCTGAGTGCTCCTCAATGGCTGCGTGCCGCTCTCTCACCAGGTGGCTGGACACATAGATGGGAAAGATAAGGGTGGTAAGTGACTGGCGACGGAGAAGCTGGATGGGTGAGGGAAGAGTCGACGGAGAAGTGAGGTGGGTGGGGGAAGAGAGAGATGGAGGAAGGGAGGCAAGAGTGACTCACGTACACCCTACGAGGTTTCCAAGAGGGAAAGGCTGACCTACGTTAAAGAAAAGAAAAACTTGAGCAAAGCCGGATAATCAGCTAGTAGATATCTATATAGCAGTGGTTTTCTATTACTTCAGTACAGTGGTACCTCGGATAAAGTCCAATTTGGTTAAAGTCCGATTTGGATAAAGTCACGGTTTTCATGCACACGTGATGCATCGCATAAAGTCCAAAACCACTAAAAAATGGACGTTATCTGAGGTATTTGGTATAGGAACCTCGGATAAAGTCCATTTTTTGGATGTTATCCGATGTATCGCCCATTTGATTCGGATAAAGTCCAAAATCGGATAAAGTCCAAACTTGTGGAACGAAGTTTGGATTTTATCCGAGGTTGTACTGTATATCAAAGACAAAAGCTAATTATTGTGTATTAGCATTCAGACTACTACAATATTTGCCAAGATTTTTTTTACTTAAAACTCTAAAAGATCATTACCAGTTTTTTCAAGAATGCAATTGTAATCTTCTCCAACTAATTTCACTCTGCTCTATTCCCATAACAGTGCACAAGGCATGTAGCCTAAATTACCACATATGCATGAAGAAATGAACTGAAATCCATCAAACCTCACACTACAATAAATCTATTAACTTCTAAAGTAAAACAAGTATCTTTGTTTTTCCTGATGCTGTTTTCCAATATATTATTCTTGTTTTATAAACTATCCAGTACTGAGTACAACACTCAGAGTTCGGGGGGAAATACTTTTACTTTCAGAATACTGTATCCTGTGCTGGCAGGGGGATAATAAGGGTTGAAGCCCAAAAACTTTTTAAAACTCTGCCAACTGTCCCAAAGGATATTATCACTAGACTCCTGGGCCAACAAAGCTTCCATGACATCCAGTTAAATTCCAATGATCCTTTGTTTGGATATGGATGTGCATGTACAGTTGGCATACACCACTCAGGGCAAAAGGGCAGAAACACTGGCAAAATTTAACAGGATCTTGCTGACCATAAATGATTATCAAGTAAACATCTGAATCTGGTTTCTGCACATAAGTGGAAACATAGCATATGGATTACATTTATTTATAATCTCACTTTCCATGGAAAAAGTTATGATCTTTTGTTATATTACTAACAATCTGAAAAGCATGAGTTAGTTGAAATTATAGCTGAAGGCATTAATCAATTAGTCAGTGATTAACTGGCTGAACTCTTGATTACAGTTTAAGCAGATGGCTATAATTAATCAATATAGGCCATCTGAACTCTGCTACTGCCAACTTGTTACCTGATGCTAAAGCTGATATTCAGGAACCTGTATGACAGACAAAAGAGAAAGCCCCTTATTTTCCATTAGAGGCAAGGTCTTTCTGTCTACAGAAAACATTTTTTACAAAGGAAAAAATAAAAAATAAACCAGAATCAAATAGTGCAGACATTTTTCCAATTATTTGAAAACACAGTATGTGCAAATGAGGTTGGAACTGAGGCAGTAATGAACACTTCAGCATAAAGGCTGAAATCCTGAAATGTGGAGCAGAGGAAGAGAGAACATGCTTACCTTAAAGGGCAGCTACACCATTGAATAGGGAGGAGACTAGGTAAAAACTGTGAAAGATGTAAAGCCACTAAACATCTCATACCTCTTGCAAGCCTTTCAAGATATTTTTATATTTAATTTGTAATACATTTTTGAAGAGGTTTAATGTTAGGTCAGCATGTCTAGCCAGACATCCTGCTACAGTAATGGAGTAGACCATACAGCCAGCGACTGGGGGAAAGCCGACAGGAGCTGGGCAGCATCCGGTTCGGGAAAGTGTGTACTTGAGTAGTGAGGAGGATGTAAAAATTACTGAGCAGAGCGAGGAGCTAGTCACCAGCACTCTAGCAGAAGGATGCAAGAGGCAGTCTAACAATGCAACTGGACTCAAAAGACTGTATCAGGAAAGCATATATAAATGCTTGTATACAAATGCCAGAAGCATCCGGAACAAAATAGGGGAGCTGGAATACTTAGCAATAGATAAGAATATTGATATTATTGGTATCACTGAAACCTGCTGGATGATAACCAATGGGATACAGTTATCCCAGGCTACAAACTGTACAGGAAGGATAGGAAGGGGCAAACAGGAGGTGGTGTAGCCTTGTATGTCAAAGAAGTGATAAAATCGTATGAATTGGAATATCTAGGTGATTTGGAGTCACCATTAGAAGCTCTGTGGGTAAGAGTACCAGGCCACGATGGTCTAACAGTAGGCATATACTATCGGCCTCCCACCCAAACTCTTGAGGGAGACTGGCAGTTGGAGAATGTTGTAAAGGAGGCATCCAAGAAGGGAAGCCTGGTTATAATGGGGGACTTCAATTACCCTCACATAGACTGGGTGAACTGTTGTTCAGCACATGATAAAGAGATAAAGTTCCTAGATATGCTAAATGATTGTTCCCTGGGACAGATGGTTGAAGACCCGACTAGAAGTACAAGAATCCTTGACTTGATCTGGTGCAAGATGTTAATGTGACCGATCCAATAGGGAACAGTGACCACAACTCAATTATGTTTAACTTGATCATAGACTGCAAGTCACTGATAAAATCTAACACAGAGACCTTAAATTTTCAAAAAGGAAATTTCCCAAAGATGAGGAAACTAGTAAAAAAGAAGCTGAAAGGGAAAATTGAGAGAGTCCAAACACTCCAAGAGGCATGGAGGCTGTTTACAAAAACAATAACAGAGGCCCAATTGGAGTGCATACCCAAAAGGAAAAAGGGCACTACCAGGTCCAAGAGGACTCCGATGTGGCTTACAGGAGCTGTTCGGGAAGTGATCAAGAGCAAGAAAAGCTCATTTAGAAGATGGAAGGCTTGTCCGAATGAAGACAGCAGGCAGAAACATAAATTCTGGCAGAACAAATGCAAGGCAACAATCAGGAAAGCAAAGCAAGACTTTGAGGTGCGTATAGCTAAAAATACTCAGAGAAATAACAAAGACTTCTTTAAGTACATTAGAAGTAAGAACCCAACTAGGAAGGCCATTGGACCATTAGATGACAATGGAAGGCAAGGGGTTATTAAAGAGGAAACAGAGATTGCAGAGAGACTCAATGAATTCTTTGCTTCAGTATTCACTGAAGAAGACAGAGACCACATGCCCAAAACAGAGCCTATCTTCGTAGGGAGGGAAACAGAAGAATTAAACCAGATAGAAATAACCAGGGAGGAGGTCCTTGCATGTCTTGTTAAGCTAAACACTAACAAATCACCAGGACGAGATGGCATCCATCCACGAGTTCTCAGGGAACTTAAAGATGAAATTGCTGATCTCCTAGCCAAAATATATAATATTTCCCTCAAATCAGGCTTTGTGCCTGATGATTGGAAGGTAGCGAATGTAACACCAATTTTCAAAAAAGGATCCAGGGGTGATCCAGGAAATTACCGACCTGTCAGTTTGACATGTGTCCCAGGTAAAGTGATGGAAACCATCCTAAAAGATAGAATTAATAGGCACATAGAAGAGAAGGTGCTGCTAAAGGAGAGCCAACATGGCTTTTGCAAGGGCAAATCATGCCTCACTAATCTGGATAAGGGGGATCCAGTTGACATTGTTTATCTGGACTTTCAGGAGGCTTTTGACATGGTCCCACACCAAAGGCTCTTGAATAAACTTACCAGTCACGGAATAAAGGGACAGGTCTTGTCCTGGATCAGCAACTGGCTAAGGGACAGGAAACAGAGGGTAGCACTAAATGGACACTTCTCCAAGTGGAGGGAAGTAAAGAGTGGGGTCCCCCAAGGTTCAGTACTGGGACCCCTGCTTTTCAACCTCTTCATAAATGATCTAGAGGTAGGAGTAAAAAGCAAGGTAGCCAAATTTGCTGACGACACTAAATTATACAGGGTAGTGAAAACTGTGAGAGATTGTGAGGAGCTCCCGAGGGATCTCTTAACACTGGGGGAGTGAGCAAAACAGTGGCAAATGAGCTTCAACATTAGTAAGTGCAGAGTGATGCATGTTGGGGCAAAAAACCCCAATTACATTTATAAACTGATGGGGTCTGAACTCTCTGCGACAAACCAGGAAAGGGACCTTGGTGTCCTGGTGGACAACTCAATGAAGGTGTCAACCCAGTGTGCCTCAGCAGTGAAAAAAGCAAACTCAATGCTAGGGATCATTAGGAAGGGTATAGAAAATAAGTCAGCAAGTGTCATTTTGCCTCTTTATAAATCTATGGTGAGGCCCCACCTGGAATACTGTGTACAGTTCTGGTCGCCATACCTCCAGAAGGATATTATGGAGCTGGAAAAAGTGCAGAGGAGGGCAACCAGAATGATTAGGGGACTGGAACACCTTCCTTACCATCTGAGGCTGCAACAGTTGGGCCTCTTCACTCTTGAACGACGACGTCTAAGAGGTGACCTGATTGAAGTTTATAAAATCATGCACGGTGTGGACAAAGTAGATAAGGAAAAACTGTTTTCCCTATCGCATAACACTAGAACTAGGGGACACTCCATGAAACTTTTGGGTACTAGTTCTCAAACAAATAAGAGAAAGTACTTTTTCACCCAGAGGATTACTGGTCTATGGAACTCCCTGCCAGAAGAAGTGGTGACAGCTGTCAGTCTTGACAGCTTTAAGAAAGGATTAGACAAGTTCATGGAGGACAAGAATATCAATGGCTATAATTATGGATACTTAAGGACAACCTCCGGGTTGGAGAGATAGGCAGGATATCTCTCAATATCATTTCCAGGGAATCCTAAGCAGGCATCTGCTTGGGAATACCCTGAAGGAAATGGTGAGCCACTGTGTGAGACAGAATGCTGGACTGGATGGGCTGTGGCCTGTTCCAGCAAGGCTGTTCTTATGTTCTTATGTGTGCCGCAGGAGACTCTGTGATCATAGTGTGTGGGTCACTTCATGGCAAGCTGGGATCCACCTTAAACAAATTCACGCCAATGACATTTTCCTGCTTCAGGAAAAATGCATTCTCGGATATGAGTTGCAATTGACAATGTTAGGTTAGGGACTGCGGTGGCTTTCTGGTTAAGATGCTGAACTTGCTGACTGGAAGGTTGGCAGGTCAGCAGTTCGAGACCCAAGTGCTCCATGACAGAGTGAGTTTCCGTCTCTGTCATAGTTCCTGCCAACCTTGCAGTTTGAAATCAAGAAATCGCAAGTAGATAAACAGGTGCCACTTTGGTGGGAAGGTAAACAGCATTCTGTGCACTCCAGTGTCTAGTCCTGCCTGCCACACTGTGGTGGGCATAAAAAAGTTGCTACCACACTGTGGGCATGGCCATGTGGCTGGGTGAATGTGGCCTGTTCGCTATAGAGGGATGAAAATAGAAGAGGCTTCTATTTTCATAGCTCTATAGTGAAGAGCCCCCTCTGAAGCCATTTCCCCCTTTCTTCAAGGCTTTTCCTGGGCTCCATTTCACCCCGAAGTGCCTCCCCAACCACTCTGGAGTGGCTGGGGATGTACTTTGGGGTGAAACGGAGCCCAGGAAAAGGCTTTGATGAAGGGGAAATGGAGTCAGCCCCCTCCGAAGCCTCTTCTAGGAGGAGGAGCTGGTGGGTGGGGGTGGTGAGGTGGGTGGGGCCAGACATTTTTACTACCAGTACGCACGTACTGGTGTGAACCTGCTGATGCCCACCACTTCTGCTACATATCCACAGAAACATCTCCAGATGCAGACAGGGTTGGCTCTTTGGCTATAAACAGAGATGAGCACTGAATCCTAGAGTCAGATACAACTGACTTTCAAGCAAGGGCGACCTTTACCTTTTAATGTTAGGTCAATGTTGCAGCTGAAGGGACTGGTGACTTGTGCCCCTGCCAGCACCACAACCATGGCACCGTGCCTCTGCTGGCTGAAAAGGGATCACCATTGGAGTTGCTGCCATCTCTACCATCACTGGTGTTGGCCCACCGCAGCTTCGCTAACAAAAGAAAAGGCTGCCAAGGGGAAGCTGTGGAAGAAACGCCAGTCTGGGAGGGCCAAGGGCAGGGGCTGAACTATGCCGTTGAGCCAAAAGGCTGGTGAAGAGCACAAGGGCAAGATGGGGAAACAACTGAAACTCAACTACCTGATGGGCAGCTGTCTCCAGTTGCCAGTGCTTAAATGATGAAGTTTAAAAACAGATAGGAACAAAAAGGGGGAAAGGATTCTGAAAGAGTTCCAAAACCCATGAACTTGGTGTCTAAAACTTGTTAAACCCTACAGACAACATTAGCTTTGACACAAAAAGTACAACCAAAATTGATTGAAAATGAATAATCCCCATGTCCTGCACACACCCAAAAAGGTGTTTTAAAAAACACACCCTGCTTTCCAGCCAAAAATATGTTCTTAGCTGTATGTTGTATGGTTGGTGATTGCTAATTCGGTCTCAAGCATGCCAAACCTGATGCAAAAACAGGAGTATCACCATGTGTAGTCAAGCCCTTAGAGCAGGGGTGACAAACCTAAGGCCCACAGGCCATACTTGGCCCATGGCACCATTTCATGTGGCTCACCACCACCCTCGCCACTACCGGAAGCGAACGTGAACACAATTATTACAGCCATAAAACATGCCTGCACATGCGTAAATGCTCCAGCACCTACCATGAATCATACCTGTCAAGTATCCTGTAGTGGCCGGGAAATACCATTTTTTTGCCCCTCTTGCCTGCTCTTTTCTGCCATCATCCCATATTGGAGTGGCCGGAAAAGGGGTTGCTGCGCATGCGCACCCATCAGAGGTAGCGGTGTGCATGCGTGAAGGGGTTGTGTGCATGTGCGAAGGGGTTGCTGCACATGCACGAAGGGGTTGCTGCGCATGCGCACACGTGCCCGGATAATTTCTCGTATTTTCACAGACAACACTTGACAGGTATGCCATGAATGCTGCTGTAAAAGCACCCACGACTGTTGTAAACATGTTTACGACAGCTGCGGATGCGTTTTATGGCAGTGTTTATGGCAGGAGGAACCATGTGCCTGGCCCACTCAGCTGTCTGGGGGGCATGGTCCTGCCTGTGGCATGAAAAGGTTTGGAACCCCTGCCTTAGAGAAACCAACCTCCAAAACTGCTTGGAATTGTTCCCAGCCGTTAGTGGAGGAAAGTGCCAGTGGAGCTGTTCACCAGCTTTATTAAATCTCCATGAATTGCATATTGCTGTCTGTCAAGTCTGGGGTCAGCCTTTGGATGTGTGTATTTTCCCTCCCAGTCTACTGCCCCATGCCTCGCCTTCTTTAGTACTCAGAAATAAGAACATTCTCAAGCCTCGTTTGGGGTCTCTGTGTAGGAGACACATTCCTTCTTATGGTTTCTGTAACACATTCCTGGAACATACCTGTCAAGTTTCGGGAAATTTCTGTCAACCCCCCCCCCCCCCCGTATTTTACACTCTTTCCCGCCGTCATCCCGTATTAGTTAGACTGCAACTAGACTGGAGTTAGACTGGAGGCCAGCACAGGATAAGCATAGTTGTCCAGTTTCCTGTTTTGGCCGGGAAATTTCCCTTATTTGACAGAAATTTTTCGAAACTTGACAGGTATGTCCTGGAATCACTGGATTGTGACCATGCTATCAATGCTCAGATCTTGTATGCAAATTCCATCTGCATACAAGATCCATACCCTTTTGTCCTTTGAACTGTGTTTCTAGCTACCTATTCACCTTTGCTTTATCTGCAAAATATCACAGCCAGCCAGTCAGCATTGTATCCAACACTGATGTGAGATTTTTTTCCATAAAACCTGAACTTGGTTTTATATTTTATGAGGGTGTATTATGATGCTAGTTCTTTAGTCAACATGAAAACTATTCGGTTTCTTTCTACTTCTGCTTTCTACCAAGTGAAGAACCCATGTTTTCATTCTATGTTTTAGTTCCATATTTTAGTTCTATTGTTTTAGTTCCATGTAAAACATGTTCCATGTTTTAGTTATAGTTAAGTTTTAGTTTGAATAAGAGACAGACAGCTCTCTGAGACAGATAACAGCTGAAATTTAGGTGTTGTTAGGTAATAATAATTTCTTGTCAGAGATTACTCTGGGTTGAAAGGATTTTTGGCATCCCCTGAGCGGAGTTCTTAGGTAAGAGTTTAGTTTGTAAAACCAGTTGATTCTAAGTCGGTGAGAGACTGGAAGAAGTGAAAGGAAAGAGAGAAATCTGTGTGGGTGTTAGATAAGAGCTCTGCCAATGCTTTGTGTATCTGTTTTGTGAAGAGGTTGTGAGCCTAATCTATGTTCCTGTTAGAACCTGTGAAAAATAGGCATCAATACAAATTTAAAGAACTACACATGCTTAAAAATAGATTTCAGCAGTGTGATAACCACTTGACAGCTTGTAATAGTGAACCTTCTTAATTCTTTTGAGTTTACTCTCATAAACGTTTTGGTTTATGATTCCTGTTTATTATTTTTGAAAACAACAGTCATGAGATATTATATTACACATGACGTTGGCCAGTGTTGGGAGACATAGCCAAAATAACACAGACTACATGTATTTTTCCAAATGTGTTCTTACTCTTTTTTTATAAGGCACAGTGTCAATTTATCCCTTAGCTAGTTGGCAGTGTTTAAGCAACAGTAGAAAGGGAATGCTGGCTTTTGGCCTTATTTGGTAAAAGGGATAATCCAGGAAAACAAATCCCTTTTGACAAATTAAGTGGCATACCTAAAATTCGTAAAGGGTTTTGTGGGGTGTTTCTTGCTTGGTAGCATCAAACGCTGGGTAGAAAAGATTTGGGAGGCTTCCCATACACCACAGGTCCTCCTTCCCAATCACCCTTGGGAGGATCCAATTTCTGGCAGAGCTTGATATGAATGTCTGCAGCCCCCTTTCATTTCCCATCTCACTTTGTTTACTATAATTTGGCTTAATAACATCATCATGCTACGTATTTCTTTTGGAATTTTTCCCTTCCACGGAGAGATTATCATGATTCCCTCCCTCACCTCCGTCCCCATTTAGTCACCTGCATGAGGCTTAGTGGTTAAGACATTGAACTTGACAACTGGAAGGTCGGCAGGTCAGCAGTTTGAAACCCAAGTGCTGCACGACAGAGTGAGCTCCTGTCTCTGCCCCAGCTCCTGCCAACCTAGCAGTTCGAAAGCAAGAAATTGCAAGTAGATGAATAGGTACCACTTCAGTGGGAAAGGTAACAGTGTTCTGTGCACTCTGGTGTCTAGTCATGCCTGCCACATGTCCATGGAAAAATCCGCAGTACTGGCTCTTTGGCTATAAACAGAGATGAGCATTCAACCCTAGAGTTGGATATGATTGGCTTTCAAGCAAGCACGACTTTTCCCTATTTTGCATAATGTCCTGAAAATCCTAAATTGCATTGCAGTTTTTCCTAAAGTAAGGACACAAAGAGAACAAAAGTAGGGCTTTATTGAAAAGTAGCATTTGTCTGCCAACCAAATTATATTTATGGTTCTAACCTCTGGAGGTGAAGAAAACACCTTTTTCCAAACGATAGCCTTACAAATATTTGTAGATGGCTCTATCACTTGTCAGTTTTCTCCTCTTCAGGTTAAGCATACCTGCCTCACAGGGCACAGTTTTCATGTCCTTTATTAAACTTTTTAAATTGTATTTTAATCTGATCTTTTTTTATTGTGTACCAGCTTGAGTCCCCCATCCGGACAAAAGTAGCCTATAAATAAAACACACAAATAAATATCCTGATTGTCTTTCTCCAGACCATTCCAGCTTGTCCATTTTTAAAAATAAACCATGGTGCCCAGAACTTGGTACAAAATTCCAGGTGAGGTCTGACCAAAGACCAAACAAGATACTGCTGCTTATACTGATGCTCTGGATTCACGTTTAGCCTTATACTTTGCCAGATGAGATGTCACCCATTCTATATTAGTATGTTTTTCTCGCCTGAATGCAGAACCTTCATTTATTCCTCTTCAAACACCTTTTATTTAGGTCTAGTTCTTCAGTCTGTTAAGAATTTTCATTCTTGCTTTTAGAGATATTAGCTACCCTTTCAGTTTGGTGGTATCAGAAAATTTGGTAATACAGTGGCACCTCATACAACAATTTTAATCTGTTCCACTGGCCTCGTTGTTTTACAAAACAATTGCTATACGATACATGCATCGTATAGCGATTTTCCCCTATGGGATGCATCGTACAATGATTTATTTATTTTTGCTAAGTGGTTTTTCCCATTGAAAAATTGTTATATGATTTTCCCCATAGGGAAAATTGTCATGCAGGACGCCATTTCCCCCCCCCCCCAAAAAAAAAAAAAAACCTAAGATGAGGGACATCATGCAGGAAGCAGCAAAGAAAACCATACCAAAAGAAAAGAAGAATAAGAAAGCAAAGTGGTTGTCTGATGAGGCTCTTAAAATAGTAGAGGAAAGAAGGAATGCAAAAGTCAAAGGAGAAAGGAAAAACTACAATCATTTGAACACAGAATTTCAAAGAAAAGCAAGGAGAGATAAGGAAAACTACCTAAAAGAACAGTGCAGAGAAATGGAGGAAAACAACAAAAGTGGCAGAACCAGAGACCTTTTCAAAAAAATCCAGGAAATCAAGGGAACATTTAAAGCAAAAATGAACATGATAAGGGACAAAGACGGAAAGGAGCTAGCTGATGCAGAAGAAATTAAGAAAAGATGGAAAGAGTACACAGAGGAACTCTACAAAAAGGAACTGTTGTGTTCTCAAAGACTGTGCCTTTAAACAATGAACCTATCCATGTGTAACCAATATAACCTTTCTACGTGTAACATTATAACCTTCAGCTGCATCACTGTAACCCTAATAGGACGCGAGCTAGTGACCACTAGATGGCAACAGCGAGCGTCCAGCTCAATGGCCCAGACTCTCCTAAGAACAACAGCACGGGAAGATTCCCGTCACCACCTTCACCTGGACAAGAAGGGCGTGACCTGCAATGACGTCACGCGGACGGTAGCCAATAGACTGTCAAGGAGCCACATTCAAATGTATAGCCACTGTATATATTGAGCTGCTCGTCCGCCATTACCGCATGTCCCCTCTGACCAGTATGCAATAAAGTTGTGTTAAGCAAGCTCTTCGGCTGTCCCGGTGTCTTGGTTCCCATACACTAAATTGGCGACGAGGATGGGATATGGCTTCCCCCGGGACCAAGACATACGCAGGCTTCAACGTCAACAAACCGGAAGATTGGGAACACTTCGAAATGGATTTCCAAGGCGCACTGGTGGAGTTCGAGGTCACGGATGAGGGAAAGAAGAGAGCCATCCTCACCAGGATGCTCGGGCACGCCGGCAAGAGGGTGCTGGTCGACCTCATCGCACCGAAGAAGGTGGGGGAGTTGAAGGCCACAGAGCTCCTGAAGGCGATGCGTGACCATTTTCAGCCCTCAGTGTCGATGTTTCCAGCTCGGGACGCGTTCTGGAGGAGAGTCCAAGTGCCGGGAGAGTCGGTCGCCACTTTCGCAGCGGCCCTGCGGCTGGCCGCCGGCCCATGCAAGTGGGAGAACCTGGAAATCACCCTCAGGGACCGCATGCTGTGTGGCCTGCGGGACGAGGAAGTTCAGCGGAAGCTGATGAACCAGGAGCCGCCCCCGACACTGCATGAGGTCGTGAAGGCAGCACAGGCCACGGAAGCCACGAGGGCCGGAGTGAAAGAGCTCCAGGGCAGGCTCCCACAGGTCGACCAAGCAGCAGGCCCGGTGCACGCGGCCCGGCGAGCGTCGAAATCTTCCGCAGAGAGCAGCGACGAAGAAGACGTCCGGAAGGTCCGGAAGGGCGGCCGACGTTGCGACGGCTGCGGAGCGGCCCACGACCGCGCCAAGTGCCCGTTTAGGAAGGCCGAGTGCCACAACTGTGGGCGCCGCGGGCACATCGCTAAAGTCTGCAGACGACGGCGCGAGGACCGGAGGAGCTCGCCAGACCGTTCGACGAGACTGGACCGCTCGACGAGACCAAAGGATGGCGCCCGGCCCACGAGGAAGCAGGACGGCGTGGGCCGCATCTCCGACGACAGCGACGCCGCCGCCCCAGTTTTCAGCGTGTCCATGGGACACCCCCGTTACTTTGTTGAGGTACTGGTGCAAGGGGCCCCTGTTAGGATGGAGATTGACTCTGGCTCCTCATATTCCATCATTTCCCAGAGGGAGTTTTTGAGAATTGCCCCCCCGCGTACGGCCCAAGCTCAAAGCGTTGAGGTCCACGCTTCGGGACGTGCAAGGGAACAGTATCCCGGTGTTGGGGGTTGGGAAATTCCAGGTCCAATATAAACAGCACGCCGCGGAGCTCCCCCTAGTCGTCCTTAAAGGGGGAAATTGCAGCCTCCTCGGGACTCAATGGTTTCAGCCCCTGGGTCTGTTCATTGGGGGGGTGCACGCCGTTGGGACTGACCCAATACAGGAGGTGTGCGACGCGCACCCCGAAGTCTTCAAAAAGGGACTTGGGAAGTTCAAGGGACCCCCAGTAGCTTTCGACCTGGATCCGGAGGTCCGCCCAATAAGGCTCAAACCGCGCAGAGTGCCTTTTGCGCTAAAGGACAAAATAGAGGCGGAACTGGACAAATTGGTGGGCCAGGGGATTCTTGTTCCTGTTGATTCTGCGGAGTGGGAAACTCCAATTGTCACGGCGTTGAAGGCCAATGGGGAGGTTCGCATTTGCGCCGATTATAAGTGCACCATTAATAAGGCAATTCGCCCTAATGCGTACCCGGTGCCGGTGGTCAGCCATTTGTTAGCCAGGTTACATGGGGGAAAGTGTTTCGCTAAGCTCGACCTGGCGCAAGCCTATCAGCAACTCTTGGTAACCCCTGCTGCAGCTGCTGCTCAGACCATAGTCACGCATAAGGGGGCGTTCCAGGTGACGCGCCTACAATTCGGCGTGAACTCGGCGCCTGGAATTTTCCAGTTGCTCGTGGAACGCCTCTTAAAAGGGCTGGACGGGGTTTTGCCATATTTTGATGACGTGTTGATAACGGGGGGGAGTGAGTTCGAGTTGGCCGAAAGGCTAGACAAAGTTCTGGCGGCATTCGAACAGGCGGGGTTGAGGTTGCGAAAAGACAAATGCGTCTTCTTCGCGAATGAGGTTGAGTTCTTAGGGTTCCGAGTAACACCTGAGGGGATCAAACCGTCCAAATCCAAGGTGGCCGCCATCAAGAAAGCCCCTCACCCCACCTCCAAGTCCGAGTTGCAGTCGTTCCTAGGGCTCTTGAACTTCTGCCACTCCTTCCTTCCCCGGAAGGCGGCGGTGGCTGAACCGCTTCATAAGTTGCTCAAGAAAGATGAGGCATGGAAGTGGGGCAATGACCAGGAGAGGGCATTCACTGCACTAAAACAACTCCTAGCGTCTGACGCCATTCTGACCCATTTCGACCCCAAACGGCCGGTGGTACTGATCTGTGATGCATCCCCGGTGGGGGTGGGGGCAGTGTTATGCCACGTGCTGGAAAACGGGAGGGAGGCCCCGATAGCGTTTTACTCCAGGTCCCTGTCCCAAGCGGAGAGAAATTACGCCCAGACAGACAGGGAAGCGCTGGCGATAATTGCGGGGACCAAAAAATTTCACGATTTTCTGTATGGCCGCCCCTTCACCGTTGTGACTGACCACAAGCCCCTACTAGGCATTTTTACCGCAGACAAGCCCACACCACAGATCCTGTCCCCGAGGATGCTTAGGTGGGCCATTTTTCTCAACGCCTACCAGCACGCGTTGGTGTACCGGCCCGGGAAAGAGATCAGCCATGCGGACGCCCTGTCGAGGTCCCCCCTCCCTCAGACGCACAGCCACGCGGGCGAGGAGGAGCGAGACCGCCAGGTGCTCATGATAGAGGTCTTAGATTCGCCCCCCATAGTACCCGCCGACATCGCTAAAGCGACAGGCAGGGACAGGACGTTGGCGGCGGTTAGCTCCTGGGTACAGAAAGAGTGGCCAGCGTCGTCCCCAGCGGAGGAATTCGCCCCATTTTTCAGGAAAAAGCTGGAGCTGTCCCTAGAGAGGGGGTGTCTCTTGTGGGGGCAGCGGGTGGTGATCCCTACATCCCTTCGGCCACGGGTGCTTAAACTGCTGCACGTCAGCCACCCCGGAATTGTGCGCTCCAAAGCGCTGGCCCGGAGCTACTTCTGGTGGCCCCAGTTAGACGCCGACATCGAGCACATGGTCGGCACTTGCGAGAGTTGCCAATGCTCCAGACCAGAGGAGGCCCGCCTTCCCCACAGGGAGTGGGACATGGCTAAGGGGCCGTGGTCCCGGGTGCACATAGATTTCGCGGGCCCGTTCCGAGGAACTCTGTTTCTCCTTGTTGTGGATGCTTTCTCCAAGTGGTTGGAGGTCATTCCAGTCACGAGCACCTCCTCGGCCACGATGATAAAGCATTTGCGGAGGGTTTTTTGCACGTTCGGCATACCCGACACCCTAATTAGCGATAACGCTAGTTACTTCACGTCCGCTGAGTTCAGGGCATTCACAGAGATTAATGCCATCCGGCACATCACCTCCGCCCCCTTTCATCCGGCCACCAATGGCCAAGTGGAGCGCCTTGTACGCACCACAAAGGACGCACTGCGGCGCATGGGCCCCGGGGATCTCAACCTGCAAGTGTGTCAGTTTCTGCTAGGGTACAGGGTGACCCCGTTGGCGTCAGGATACTCCCCCGCGGAGCTTTTAATGCGCAGGAAACTGACCACCATCCTCACTAGGCTAGACCCCACGAGAGTAGAAGACAAGGGGAGGAACATCGGGCTAGAGGCCACAAAAAGTTTCAGCATGGGCGCCCCGGTGCATTGCAGGAACTACGCCAGTGCGGGGCCAGCCTGGGTACCGGGGGTTGTCGTGGAGCAGACCGGTCCCGTATCGTATCGCGTGGAGACCAGCACGGGTCTACTTTGGCGGCGGCACGCGGACCAGCTCCGGAGCCGGGTCCCAGGAAGGCAGGGCGCCGAAAGCACAGACAGGAATTCAGCGTTAGGGTTCTCCCCCACCCGTTTATCCCAAGGGGGAGGGGAGGGGGTCAAGGGCCCCCACCGAGGGGGGAGGAGAAGGAATTTATCCTCGTAGATACCCCGCGGGATCCCCCAGCAGAGTTTGATTTTGAGTTACAGAACCGGGGGGGGGGGGTTTCGGAGTGGTCCCCCACCCATCCAAGCGAGAAGAGGGGTTTTACGTTAGCCCCTAGTGCCCCCGGTCTGCCCACAATGGAGCTTGTACCTTCCCCTAAAGCTGCAAAGCCGCAGCAAGCCACTAACGAGTCTCCCTCTCCCGTTACAGGACAAGGGACCAGGGAACAAGGAAGCGGTAGCGCCCCCCGGGCGGGCCAGTCCACATCGCGACCCAAACGCGTTTGCAATAAGCCATCTTGGTTAAGAGACTTCGTCTCATCCTAGGGGGGAAGGATGTTGTGTTCTCAAAGACTGTGCCTTTAAACAATGAACCTATCCATGTGTAACCAATATAACCTTTCTACGTGTAACATTATAACCTTCAGCTGCATCACTGTAACCCTAATAGGACGCGAGTTAGTGACCACTAGATGGCAATAGCGAGCGTCCAGCTCAATGGCCCAGACTCTCCTAAGAACAACAGCGCGGGAAGATTCCCGCCACCACCTTCACCTGGACAAGAAGGGCGTGACCTGCAATGATGTCACGCGGACGGTAGCCAATAGACTGTCAAGGAGCCACATTCAAATGTATAGCCACTGTATATATTGAGCTGTTCGTCCGCCATTACCGCATGTCCCCTCTGACCAGTATGCAATAAAGTTGTGTTAAGCCAGCTCTTCGGCTGTCCCGGTGTCTTGGTTCCCATATACTAAAGGAACTCAACACTCCTGATAGTCACAATGATGAAGAAATTGAACCTGAGCCAGACATCCTGGAGAGTGAAGTCAGAAAGCCCCTAAAGAGCACTGCAAACAACAAAGCTAGTGGAGATGATGGTATCCCAGTTGAATTTTTCAAAGCTCTAAAAGATGATGGCATCAAATTACTGCATTCAATATGCCAGCAGATTTGGAAAACAAAACAGTGGCCACAGGACTGGAAAAGATCAGTATATGTTCCAATCCCAAAAAAGGGCAATGCCAAAGAATGCTCAAATTATCGAACAATTGCGCTCATCCCACACGCCAGCAAGGTGATGCTCAAGATAATACAGGATAGACTTCAGCAGCATGTGGAAAGAGAACTACCAGAGGTGCAGGCTGGTTTCAGAAGAGGCAGGGGGACTAGAGACCACATTGCCAACATACGTTGGATCATGGAGAAAACAAAGGAATACCAGAAACAAGTTTACTTTTGCTTTATTGACTACACTAAGGCATTTGATTGTGTGGATCACAACAAGATGTGGCAAGTGATTAAAGAGATGGGAATACCAGAGCATCTCATATGCCTCCTGAGAAATCTGTACAGGAACCAAGAAGCAACAGTTAGGACAGAGTATGGAATGACAGAGTGGTTTGGAATAGGAAAAGGAGTAAGACAAGGCTGCATTTTGTCACCCTGCTTATTCAACTTATACACAGAGCACATAATGCGCAAGGCAGGGATGGAGGAATCACAATATGGGATCAAAATTGCTGGGAGAAACATCAACAATCTGAGATATGCAGACGACACCACCTTAATGGCAGAAAGTGAGAAAGACCTAAAGAATCTCTTGATCAGTCTGAAGGAAGAGAGTGCAAAAAGCTGGTTTGAGACTCAATATCAAGAAAACCAAGATAATGGCAACAGGCCCGATCAGTTCCTGGAAAATAGATGGGGAAGAAGTAGAAGCAGTGACAGATTTTACATTCTTAGGATCTAAGATCACTGCAGATGGAGGTTGCAGCCATGAAATAAAAAGGCGACTGATTCTTGGGAGACAAGCCATGAGAAACCTGGGGAACATAGTGAAAAGCAGAGACATCACATTGCAAACAAAAATTAGAATAGTCAAAGCAATGGTATTCCCAGTGGTAATGTACGGATGTGAGAGCTGGACAATTAGGAAAGCTGAACGCAGAAGAATAGATGCCTTTGAAATGTGGTGCTGGAGGAGAGTTTTGAGGGTACCCTGGACAGCGAGGAGAACAAATAGGTCAATCTTAGAAGAAATCAACACTGACTGCTCATTGGAAGGTCAAATAGTAAAGATGAGGCTAAAGTACTTTGGGCATCAAATGAGAAGGGAGGATTCACTTGAGAAGGCCGTGATGTTGGGAAAGGTGGAGGGCAAAAGAAGAAGGGGGAGGCCAAGGATGAGATGGATAGATGGTATTGTAGACACAATGGGCACAGAATTGGGAGGACTGAGGGGGATGGTGGAGGAGAGGCGCCTGGAGAACGATGGTCCATAGGGTCACAAAGGGTCGGAATCGACTGTGCGACTGAACAACAACAATGCAATTTCATTGCTATATGGGGCAATTGTTCTATGAGGTTCCACTGTAATTTCATGTCAGAAATTATTCGGGGTTGAAAGGATTTTGCGGAAGAAACTCCACTCAGGGAATGCCCAAATGAGGCTCCTTTCCTGTCCCCAAGAGCTGGGACAGAGACGGCCGCTCAATCCATCATGCAGTACCCAGGTCTTGAACTGCCGACTTGCCAGCCTTCCAGCTAAGAAGGCAAGTTTCTTAACCACTGAGCCACTGCAACCCCTCTTCACCCTATCAACTAATTAAATAATCACTTCTTCAACTAATTCAATAATCACTTTTTCAACTAATTAAATATGTTGACTAACTTTAGGCCCGGAAGAGAAACTTGCACCATTCCAGTGATAACTGGTATGATTCTTCTTCTTCCATGTATAGGCCAGACATGAAGCTGCCAAAAAGGTGGGTGCTCATTCTGCAGTTGCTTTTGCCTGACTTAGTGTGAGAAAAATTAGCCAGCAACACAATGTTGCCGTTGCCCGGGGTAGACCCGATTGTCATTACAAAATACCACAATCTTTGAGGAGGCACCATTGCGTAGTAATCTCCAGCAAGTAGAGGCTGAACAAGGAAATTTTAATCAAGCACAGCGTTTACCAGATACACTGAGAGAGTGGACTGTCTCTAATCCATTATCCAAACCTCTCTCACTGTCTAAAAGTTTGGTTTATATTTGCCTGAAATTTGTTTATGTGGAACTATAATTTGGCTGAATACCATGAAAGATATCTCAAGATCAGAAAAGAAACTGGAAGGCTTCCTAAGCAATAAGATGCAGAACCAAACATTTTGTGAGTTTTGTTTAGTTCTGGGTATGTTGTCATTCTGCTCTCTTGACAAGGGTGCAATTAAGTGCTTAAAATAAGGAGAATCTCAACTCTGGAGTCTGAAGTTAGAAAGGTAGTATCGCTCCAAGAATGCCAAAGGAAAGTTTTATTGTTCTCAAACTTAACTTGGGCAAAAGAGATACTCTTGTCTGGTGGGAAAAGGGCAATACTGTATTTTAAAACAGTTTGCCTGGACTGTATGATATGAACTTACAATCAGAAGCTGAAATTGCATGAGAGATGACATCCAGACCAAAGATCTAGTCTGACTAGACTTTTGGTAGACAAGACCTCCCCTTTTAGAGGGTAATCTACTCAGGTCTCAGTAAACCAGGCCTCTAGGCTAGATAGCACAGAATGTCCACATGGTGTGCTAAGCAACATGTTTTTTGTGTTATGTGCCTTCAAGTCACAACCAACTTACAACAAAGCTCATAAGGGGTTTCAAGATAAATGGCATATTTAAGGAGAAGTTCTATCAATCATTCCTCCCCAAGTGAGTTCAACTATGACAATGCTACTAATGCCCTGTGGAGAAGAAATGTTAGCTAGATTTTCAGTGCTGTAATTATTTTTTATTTAGATTAGGAAGTTTTGATGTTTGCAGATTGATACGCAGTAGGCAGCAGTCAGGGGGCCAAACACATCTTTATTGCAGTGTAGTCAATCTGAACATGAGGTCAATGGCGGAGCGATGCTCCTTATATATGCAACAATAATCATTCAAATCTGGCGCAAAGCCACATGATTGGTCAGTGCAGGTAAGCAGCCAGGTGATAACACTCAATTGGGTAATGGGTAAACAATAGGTACATCTCTGGCGGGAATGCAGTCCCGCAATATCTATACAAGAGGAGTATTCACAAGGGGGGAAAAGGGAGGGGGGAAATGGAGGATCGCTAGATCCGATTCATTCACATTACACTTGGTTACGTTTGCTTTCATTCACAGTTCGCTGAAGTTACATACACAACAGAAGTACAAAATTGATTTAGAGGTACATTTTGCACTCTTTGCTCCAGGTGCTAAAATGGGTAGTAACAGCTGTTTGTCACTAATATTTGTTGTGCATTAATGACAACTGCCATATTCTGGCATGCCTGCAAGGTTTCAGCACAGACATGTAGAATTATCCAATTGAAAATCTAATAAATGCAAGTGTCTTGTTTTTAAAAAAGGAGTCGCAAAGGGTCGGAATCAACTGTGTGACTGAATAACAACAACAATAAAATGAGTGGCTCATAACCAAGAATGTGAGTGGCAACTGGTTCATTAGTGACAATTAATTGATGTGATTTATACAGTTAAGCTTATACGGCTATAAGCTGCCCACAGGTTTCAGGCCAACATCTGAAATATATTTTACTGTGTGGCAGAGGAAAGCAATGTTCTGCAAGGCAATCTTATAAATGGGGGCATTAAAAAAAAACAACTTGTAACTTTGAACATGGAGTTGGGATTAGCATCAGACATGGGACTGATGTAGCAGATGATCTGCTCTTGCTCTGTGCCAAATTTGGAGATGTCTGGGCAAAGGGTTTTCAAGTTATATATATTTTTTTAAAAAAGTCCAAAATCGGATAAAGTCCAAACTTGTGGAACGGAGTTTGGACTTTATCCGAGGTTCTACTGTATTATATTAAAATGTGTATAACAGGTTTACCACCATGGAAAATAGAGATACATTATTTCAAGTTCGTTGTGCTCTGGGACAATCTGAATTTTTGATGCTGCCAGTCAGAACCTATAGCTGACACCCAGGGTGAAAACTTTTAAGCTCCTTACTGTAGGCATTACAAAAAGAGTCTGTTTCTGGTTATAAAACATTTAAAATATATATTTTAATAAGTCTTCTTCTTCCGTGTCTAGGCCAGATGTGAAACTGCCAAAATGAAGGAGCTTTTGGTGAGTTCATCCTGCAGTTCCTTTCACTTGACCTGGTGTGAGAAAAATTAGCCTGCAACACAAGGTTGCCGTTATCAGGGTACTCCTAATTGTAGTTCAAAAATACCACAATCTTCCAGGAGGCTCTTTCTGTGTACCCCATTTTAAGAAGTATAAAGAAAATCCCTTTTTTATTTTTTGCATTGTGCCTTGGGGTAGTCTTAATTGATGTTAGCTGGGCTTTGGTGCCTATTCCACCCAGCTTGCCACTATACATTTCTTTGGTAATTAAGGGGGAAAATCTCAAAATGCTATGTGCCATCAAGCTACTTCTGCTGCGTGGTGAGTATATGAGTTAATGATTTCCAAGATTAGATTTTGCAAGCCAGTCACACCTTGTGTTAAGTTGTTCTCTCTTCCCATGCCCTTTTTAGCCAAGCAATATGGTCTTTTCCAAAAGGTTCTTGCAAACAGGTTCTTGCAAACAGATCTTGCAAACAGGTGTGGTTTTCTTTATTGAGTCACCCCACCTCATGTAAGGTCTTCCTTTTCCTACTCATCCCAACACCTTTTCCACAAAGTTTTCTTTTCTGGTCAGTTCTATATTTTCATTATATGTGCATGGTAGGATAGTCTCAATTTACACATTTTTCTTTATTTCAGGCTTGACCTGATTGAGCACCCACCTTTCTACTTTTCTGCCTATCTATGGTATTTGTAAGGCTCTCTTCCAACTTCACATTTCAAATAAGTTGACCTCGCACAACTTTCTTCCTTGTCTTTTACATACAGTAAAACCCTGAGTTACGCAAAAAGTCCATTCCACAGCAAGTTTTGTAACTCGAGTTTTTGTGTAACTCAAGGCATCCCCATAGGGAGGCACTGGGGAAAAATGTAATTTAAATGGGGCGATCTTACCTTTGCTGCTGCTTCCACATGCTTCTCCAGAGTGGGAACTGCATCACTGCCACAGCTCTGTGACCCCTTCCACCTCTGGGAGGGTCAGGGGACCCGATCCGGGCCGTTTCTGACGTCCCCCGACCTTCCAGGGCGGTGCTGCAAGACAAAACCTGCAGCCGACCAAGGAGTTTCCCCTGGTGTTTTGCCTTGCAGCACAGCCTGGGAAGGTCGGGGGATGTCAGAAACAGTGCCGATCGGGTCCCCCGACCCTCACAGAGGTGGCAGGGGTGGTGGAGAGCCCAAAATGGGCAAAAGAATTTCTGTCATGATGGATTTTCCCCCACGTATTTCAGGTTCTCCGCCACCCCTGCTGCCTCTGGGAGGGTCGGGTGGCCCCCGATCCGCACTGTTTCCAACGTCCCCCCACCTTCCTAAGCGGTGCTGCAAGGCAAAACGCTGGGGGGAAAGTATTTTGTTGGCTGCAGGTTTTGCCTTGCAGCTCCGCCCTGGAAGAGTGAAGGATGCATCTGTTTCTCTGTTGTATGTGCTAAACTTACTCACATCTTTGCTTTACCATTTCCGTAAGTCCAAAACAGTCCTTCAGATGTTAACACAGAGGGACTAAGGCGACATCCCAGCTGTTCCAGCAGGAAATCTTGACTGCTGCTTTTGATGTTGTCAACATTCAGTCTGGCCCTTGCTATGTAAATCTTGGCATCCTTTTTCCAGTTGTGCAGCAATATCAGGCCATTTCTTCACATTTTAAATAATTAAATCATGGATATGGAAGTGCAATGAATATCCCAGGTTCATAAACTGGAGGTTTTTTTTTAAAGGCTTGAATCAAGACAATCCTTCTAATAAAACACCGACATTAAAGCATAGAAAGAAAACATCAGGTGTCCTTCCAGATGTTGTTAGAGAACCACTCCTGTCATCCTGCACCCTTGGCTATTATGGCTATAGCTGATGAGTGTTCCAGTACAAAAGCAACTGGAGAATCACATGTTATCACTTGCTGCCTGAAAAACAAACACATTTATTTTGATATAAGCTTTTGTGGACCAAAATGCACTTCGTCATATGGATCCAGTGGTGGGCATCAAAAACTTTCCCTACCACACTGTGGGCGTGGCCTGTTGGCCATGTGACTGCTCTATAGAGCTATGAAAATAGAAGCCAGAGTGGCTGGGGAAGTGGGGAGGCACTTTGGGGTGAAACAGAGCCCTGGAAAAGCTTTGGACAAGGAGGAAATGGCTTGAGAGGTTGGCTATAGAGTGATGAAAATAGAAGAGGCTTCTATTTTCCTAGCTCTATAGTGAAGAGCCCCTTCCGAAGCCATTTCCCCCTTCCGACAACTTCAAGATTTTTTCTGGGCTCCGTTTCATTCTGAAGTGCCTCCTCAACCACTCCGGAGTGGCTGGGGAAGCGCTTTGGGGTGAAACGGAGCCCAGGAAAAGCCTTTGATGAAGGGGGAAATGGAGCCAGCCCCCTCCGAAGCCTCTTCTAGGAGGAGGAGGAAATGGGCGGGGTGAGGAGGTGGCCGGGGCCAACTATTTTTACTACCAGTATGCACGTACTGGTGCGAACCTGCTTATGCCCACCACTGTATGGATCCATCCTATACTGCTGAATTGACTGTCATTGCTGTAACACCATTGTCCATTCATCTGCATGCCCAGAGGTTAGAAAAGTTGCTATTTCAAACATTCTGAAATTTTTAGTTAAAAAACTGAACCTTTCCAAGCTTAATGCATACATACTTTAGGAATCTCCTGAACATGTAAGTGACTGGCATGTTATTTTGGCTGGGCCCATTTTGGAGACAGATTATCAATGCCTGTGATCACCGGGATACTACAGATAGTGAGCTTTGAAAATTTTTTCCCTTCCCTAGTACACAGAGCAGAAGAAGGAATTTGTGAGAGTGCTTCAGTCACCCTAAGAATCTTGAACAAGAAGCCCTTCTATAATCTTAACACTCAATCAATTTGTGTCCTTTTAGAGCTATTGATCTAGAAAGAGATGTTCTCCCAATAGTGATTGCTAAGACGCAACATGAGCAGTTGAGGGTGTTGGAAATTCAAAAGAAAGCTGTTTACCAATGAATTGTTGAGGGTTGTGTATAATAATTTTAAAAGCTCCTATTGATTATATTATTTAATTAACATTTTGTTCTGTTTGTAAGGTAAAGGTTTTCCTTGCTCGAAAGCCAGTCATATCCGACTCTAGGGTTCAGTGCTCATCTCTGTTTCAAAGCCGGAGAGCCAGCGCTGTCTGCTTCTGCAGCCGTTTCCGTGGTCATGTGGTAGGCATGACTAGACACCGGAGCGCACGGAACACTTCCCACCGAAGTGGTCCCTATTTATCTACTTGCGATTTCTTGCTTTCAAACTGCTAGGTTGGCAGGATCTGGGACAAAGATGGGAGCTCATTCCGTCCTGCAGTATTTGGGAATCTGCTGACCTTCTGCCTCCCAATCAGCGTCTTAGTCAATTGTGCATTATTTCACTTTTCTTCAGGTGTTTGCTTTGTATCTCCCCACTATTTAAGACTGAAAAGGGGACATTTAGAGCTAATCTGAATAACAGCCAGAGATGATCTGCTACTGCCAGCTGCCGGAAACTGTATTGATTTGCATGCTTATCTGTCATTCTGATTAATCACTCTATGCCTCTGTATCTGGTGTATATAAGTTCATGCCTTGAAGTCTCACACTTATGTCTGATGAAGTGGACTTGATCCATGAAAGCTCACATTAAAAATATAGCAGTTAGTCTTTAAAGTGCTGCAGTGTTTTTGTTTTCTGATATGCCTGAAACACAGACTAACACAGCTACTATTCCAAAAAATAATAATTCATTTTTCTTTGCCAGCTTTCAAAAACTCAAAAGCTGCTAATACTTCTTTTTGCCAACTCTCTTGTTATACAAAAGCTTATGCAAGTTAACATCTTACGAATGTCCTTAAACCTTTTGAATGAAAATGGTTTACTTTGCAAATAAATATTTGAATTTTTACTTGAAAACACACGCATACACTTGCAATGCACATCAACTTACACACATTTGAATGTGTATAGCTACAATGTGCTGACCTTTGAATTACTGATCTGAGAGTTGCTATTATGACCACACTTGTCGAAATATTTGAATTTAACTGATTTGTTACATAAACAAATGGATTGCAACCCTACTTTGTATATTTACCAGGTATATTACAGCAGACACTTTCTCAACTCCACATGCTGCTAAATCGGGAATTTGACTTTCAACTTGATGTTCCTGTGCTTCGGAGTTGATTCCTCTTTAAAAAAGTTAGCACTGAACATTCATATCAAGATGAAAAACATATGAGCTAATACCAAACGTTTCCAGTCTCTCTATTATCCTGTAAAAAAGTAAGTTTAATATTTTAAAAATTGCAAATTAAAGGCAGTTTTCAAGGCGGGCAGCTGGAGTACCTAGAAAGATTGTGCCTCCTCGAAGATTGTGGTATTCTTGAACCACAATCAGGTGTACCCTGGTAACAGCAACCTTGTGTTGCCAGCTAATCTTTCTCACACTAGGTCAGGCGAAGGGAACTGCAGAATGAACTCACCAAAGGGTGGATTCATTTTAATAATTTCACGTCTGCCCTACACATGGAAGAAGGTGGGCAGCTACAAACAAATTGGTTTAATGGTCAACAAAATTTCCCTTTGAAACCTGAATTTTCATTTAGCCATGCAGTTCTTGCCACAAATAAAAAAGATTCTTGTGGGACCTTGAAGACTAAGACAGTTTATTATGAGTACGTTTTCATGAAGTATAGTCATGCTTCATCAGATCCAGTCCACATAAGCTACAAGTCTTTATTTTTATTTTTTGCTTCAATAGACAAATACTGTAAGAAATTTGGGACCTATGTATTGCAAAATAAGTCACATTGTGTTCAATGGGGCTTATTCCCAGGAAACTGGGGATAGGTCAGCAATCCTAAATGTGACATCCTGAAAGCACAGTCTTATGCACACTTAGCAAAAGCAATTCCAACTGTTCTGAATAAGGCTTATTCCTTATTCAGTCCTGTGTATTTAGGAGCTCAGCTTTACTCATACTGTACTCTTTAGACTATGGCTATTAAAACTCACTGTTATGCTTCTGTGCGTGTCTTTTCTGAAAGAAGATTTAGCAAACAAAGATTTAGTGGACTATTGCAGGAAGTGTGTTTATATTCTGATATTAATATCCTACTATACTAATATTTATATTACAATATTAATATCTGCTATGCTAGTAAAATTACTATGCTAAGACTGTCCATATAGAATGGTCTGCAATACCAACTTTAATCTGAATTTAGAACTAGATTCTTAAATAATTTGTTCACCATACAAATAATTTCTTCCTTTTAAAAAAATCCACCTATTAAACTAATTTTGTTAACAACTCAGAAATGAACTAGATTATTGTTATCCAAATATTGCACTTGCTCTGACAAAATTAATGGACATCCAGCCAGGAAGAACGTCAGTGGAATAATTTTTGAGGATGAAAATGCAACATGCTTTCAGGCACCTGAGATATTGCTTGTTTCCTTATTCCACGTCATGTAGTTATGTGGACTGGAATGTTGATAAACTGCTGAATGAACCAAAGAGAATGGTATCTGCCTGGAAATAATGCACCCAAACTGTTTTCAATATGCAGCAAATGTTGGAAAACAAAGAGCATGTGTGCTCTTGGAAGACAATAAGCAATGATAATCTCTGTTTATCTGTCAAAATAAATGTCATTCTATTTGTTGTTCAGTCGCACAGTCGGCTCCGACTCTTTGCGACCCCATGGACCATTGCTCTCCAGGCACCCCTGTCCTCCACCATCCTCCTCAGTCCACGCAGCCCCGTGCCCATTGTGTCTACAATACCATCCAGCCATCTCATCTTCGGCCATCCCCTTCTTCTTTTGCCCTCCACCTTCCCCAGCATCAAGGCTTTCTCAAGTCATTCTATAACAGTGCAGTTTTGATTGTAAACAGAGACCCAGATGGAAATTCTAGTGATTCTTCAGATGTTTTTGAACAACTCCTGTCAGTCCAGGGAATATTGGCTTGTAGCTAGAGGTGATCAGATTAGTGGTGAATCAGCAATATGTAGAGCAGGAGCGCCCAAACTACGGCTCAGGGGCCGGATGCTGCCCCCAATGCCAATTCATCCAGCCCACGAAGCTCTCATCACTCCTGGAAGCAGAAGTAAAACACGCCCATATGGGCACGTTTTACTTCCACTTCTAGGAGCGACGAGGGCTTCGTGGGCCTGATAAATTGGCTTTGGGTGCTGCATCTGGGCCACAGGCCATAGTGACCAGCTCCCTGAACCATGTGACCGTCCCATGTCCTGAAAGGTTTGGACACCCCTGATCTAGAGTGTCATCAGTTTGCCATTTGCATGCTCAAGCCATGGTTTAGTATCATGTGGACAAGGGGAAAAACAGCCACCAACAAGAAACCTGAGATTGATGCAATGCCACCTTCCGTCTCCTTCCAGTCCACCACAAGAAAGAACAAATCGAAACTCAATCTTTTACAGACCACTGGTTTGTCATTACTTGCAAACCAGAAGTCATGACTTAAAATAAGTCAAAGATATTTGCTAAACAAGCCAAGACAAAATGTGGCCACTATGTCTATTGATGGAAAGTTGATATCAGTCTTTTTAATGGATTTGTGGTTGTTAAATTTGTCCTTATAAATGTGAATGTTATACAGATAAAGGGTGAAGCCAATGCTCTACTAGAGGCCACTAATGCAAAAAGGCATTTCTCCCCATGGCAACCATCCTCCACCTTTAAATGCTTCTTTGGTGCGGCGTGTATTTGTGTGTTCAGTACTCTGAACAAGGTGTGAGATGTGTCACAGACTGTGGGAGGGAAGCTCTAGCAGGGCAGGAAAGCAGTTTACAACGCAGCAGCAAGAGGGAGCAACTCCGTCTGCCCGCTTATAAAGGACTAGCAGGGGTGCTTGGCTTCACCTGGGTGGTCCCAACCTGGCTAGCTGAGTGCCAGTGTTGCCCAGGAAACCCACTGGCCAGAGGTGGGCCTGTGATGTGAGCTCGGTGATGACAGCACAATCCCCCCCTGGTTGGCCTAGCACTGGGGCAGACACAAACCCTCCTGTCGAATATACCCCCCTTTGCAGATCAATTTAGGGGGCAACCTCCCCCCAATGGGCTTCGGGACCACGACAGTGACCTGCTCACATGTGCAAAGTACGTGTGTGCCGAATCTCATGGGGTTTGGTCAAGGGGTGCAGCAGCCCATTCCGAACACCGAACCCACACCTTTGCTTTATAGGTATAGATTTCTCTCCCCCCTGTAGCCGATCCTACAACACACCATCCCTTTCCCTAAATGCTCCAACACCTGAGGAAGTGCAACACTGGGATGGAAGGCACTGAAAACCCCCATTGCCTGCATTAAGCTTTCTTTTCCTGATCACTGGATGCAACCTGCAGGAGACATTAATAATTTCTATTTGATACAAGGTTATTGTTGTGTATTGAATGTAGTGTGTTGAATGTAATTGTAACCACACGAATGGGTACAGGTAACACTGTAACCTTCTGTATGAGGACGCGAGCTAGTGGCCACCGGGGGCAATAGCGAGCGCCCAGCTCACATGGTTCACATTACTCAAATGCCTTCAGCTGCGCGGGAAAGATTCCCGCGCTCACCTCACCTGGACAAGAAAGGCGTGACCAAGGATGACGTCACTTGGACAGCAGCCAATGCCTGTCGAAGAGCCAGATTCAAGTAGATAGCCACCGTATAAAAAGAGCTGTTTGTCCGCCATTACCTCATGTTCGTGCTGTACTCCATGCAATAAAGATGTGTTAGGCTAGCTTACAGCCGTTTCCATTGTCTTGATTCCCAAACACTAAAGTTATAATGCAGTTTGTTACTATATTAATTTTAGTGCATCTCAAACAAACCGATCTGAACATCCTGTTTGGGTATGTATCAATTCCCTTATTTCAAGTGTGCAATTTAAAGAAAGGGCAAAACCTTCTAGAGTCAAAAATGCGTTCCATAAATGAATGTCTGGGTGGGTCAGTGGACATTTAGGAATTTAGAAGACTCATACACAATAGTTCAAAGCAGTAAGTCCAGGTTTATTTGGCAAAGAGCATTAATGGTAAAACCTATGTAACTATATGATCGTTTCACAAATATTTGGCTGAGGCATTGAGGGGAAGAGGGTAAATAGCACTTATTTTAGATTTCATGAAATCCCTTGGCTAGTTTCTGGAACAAGGTTCTTCATTTGAAATGTGAGATCCCAACTATCCCTTCCCCTTTGGCAAAGGCCAAGGTAACCCTGACCAATTGCTCGCATATTTCCAGCTAACACTGTTTGACACATCAGCCTCTTAATCTATGAAACAGCACTGTATGCGATAAAATGCATTAAACTTCATCAAGCAGCAGCAATTCTGTTTTAATGCTGATTTTCTAAGCAGATGAGGGACCAATTTTGCTCCCCAGTTCAAGCAGACATTAGCTTCCACTGCTTCGGGCTTGCCATCACCTTTTACATACCCCCCCCCCTCCCCAAAAAATACAGTGGCATAAACTGTGCTCAGGAAACAGCAAGTCTTCCTTAACACTCTATTTTAGAAGAAACCAAGGCTTTTGTTGTTCTTTGATTTTTCAACACAGAAATGGTTCAATGATAAATGTGCTTTTCTGTTTTGGTTTAGTCCGCCTTTCTTCCAGAAATATGTTGTAGGCATTCTTCAAATTAATGCTTGTCTCATACTCCAGGAAACACGGAAACAGCAGTTTGTATTTTCAGGTGTCTGGGAAAAGGGTAAAGGGAAGGGAAACATCTTAAGAATTTGTGGACAAAGACAATTTTGACTCTCTTTTTAAAAAAGGTGTCAGACTGCAAATTGTTTATAATGTTACTGTGCTAGAATTCTTTTGCCTGGAGGATAAATAGAGCAAACCATTTAACCATTCCATATGATATGGTTCAATTTCATATAATAAAAACCTCCAGCCTATACCCACTGAATTGTGCTCTATCTGTTAAGTTTGATCAAGAAATTGATTTTTAATAGTGTGTTTTAGATCAACATAACAATGCTAACTTCTATACTGAGCAGTTCTCAGTCGACATCTTGCTTAAAGGATAAATGTAAATGTATGGAGAGATGAATTAATTAATGTTATTATTGTTTCAGAGATGAATTACAATACTGATTAAAGCTGAGATCTACAATCCCCCCCCAATAAAATCCTCTACAAAAGGTCAAGATAGGAATGGCATTTATTTATATATTTAGTCAGCTTCTATACCACCCATCTAGCTTGAAAAATTACTCTGGACAGTTTACACAATTAAAAGCATATAAACAGCGCAAAGAAACAAAAGTAAATAACTACAGGTAGGTGATAATACCATAAATGAAGAAAACATATTGGGAAGAGTCTCTTCAAAGGCTTTGCTAAAAAGAAAAGTTTTTGTTTACCTCCTAAAGGCAAGGAGGGAAAGAGCCCCACAGACCTTACGAGGAAGGTTACACCAAAGTGAGGGTACTACCACTAAGAAGGCCTGGTTTCTTGTTGAAGACTTGCAAGCTTCTCTCAGGGTATGTACCTTCAACCACAGAAACTCAGTAGATCTAGTATGATAGGCAGTTGAGTAAGGATGGAAGCACTCCAACCAGTGGTGGGATTCAGCAGATTTGCCCCAGTTCGCCAGAATTGGTAGCAGAATTTCTGGCTGGCCCAGCCCATCCACGTTTTGAAATAATGCAGGGCTTTCCCCCTGGCCATACCCACCATACCACGCCCACAGAGTAGGTAATAAAAAAAATTAAGTCCCACCGCTGACCCCAACAAATAGTAAGATCCCAATCATGGAGGCTTTTATATTTTAGAATCAAAATCTTGAACCTGATTTGGTAGTGAACAGGTAACCAGTGTGAAGTGGCTAATGTATTATATCACTACTTCCCCTAATAAGAGTTTCAATATTTGGTTGGGGGTGTGCCCTGCTTATTATCATTGTGTAGTTTCCATTGTTTACCAGCTGCAGAAAATAGGATGAAGCAACAAACTGGAACCAACAAGTAATTTCATATTAGACAGAAAATAATACCAAGCAAATTGAAAAAATAAATAAAGAAAAAAACATTGTGTCACTTTAAAGACTTCTATATTTTACTGTTAGCTTTTGTGGATCAAGTCCATTTTTTAAATATACAGTATGAGTAAGACTTCATGGAAATAATTTATGCATGTCCCCCAGGCCAGTAGAGATACAGTAGGGCACATGATAGTTTAGTACTGTGATGGCGAACCTTGGCACTCTAGTTCTTGGACTTCAATTCCCAGAAGTCCAGGCCCCCGTGAATCCACACGAATGGGTTTACTGTGATTCATCTGGCCCGCGCCGCCCTCGTAGCTCCCAGAAGCAAAGTAAAATGCGCCCATACGGTAAACCCATTTGTGTGGATTCATGGGGGCTTCTGGGAATTGAACTCTAAGAACATCTGGAGTGCCAAGGTTCACCATCACGGGTTTAGTATATTAGATACAATTGCAAATCAGTGTGTAGCTTTTTGCTCTAGGTAATGATCCAAGATCCCTGATTGTTATTCACTTCTGTAAAGTGGCAAGACTGGGGTTCAAAGTACTGGTTAGGATCTCATTAGCTTTCAACCATAGACTTAACTAACAAACTAGCCCTCTTCCACTTAACCCATAGCTTTGGAAAGGATACATATGGCATGCATATGGTGAGGGAGGAAGAGAACATTCAATTAGAGGTAGCAGACTAGCACACACTGCCCAAATCTTAGTTTAGCTGTGTTTTAATCTCTTTTCCCCCTCTCATGATGAAAATTATGAATAAATCCCAGATTGCTTTGACTGAACAACAGAGTCTCTTCACAACCAGAAGTAGTTGTGGAGATATGATTTTCTGCATTTCTTCAATGTAAACTTAGAATGTTTATCTCTGAAAAGATAAATTAATCCATAATTTCTCTTCCATATATTCAACTACCATCAGCATTCTAAGTCTTGGAAACGTATAGGATGTATTTGGGTCTCTAGTAAAGGTAAAGGTTTCCTTTGCTTGAAAGCCAGTCATATCCGACTCTAGGGTTCAGTGCTCATCTCTGTTTATAGCCGAAGAGCCAGCGCTTTCTGTGTTTGCAGATGTTTCTGTGCTCATGTGGCAGGCATGACTAGACACCAGAGCGCATGAAACGCTGTTTACCTTCCCACCAAAGTGGTCCCTATTTATATACTTGCAATTTATTGCTTTTGAACTGCTAGGTTGGCAGGAGCTGGGACAAAGACGAGAGCTCATTCCATCCTGCAGTACTTGGGAATCGAACCGCTGACCTCCCGCCTTCCAGTCAGTATTTTAGCCACTTCAGCCACTGCAGTCCCTTTTTGGGTCTCTAGGTAAGTATTTAGTAACTATTGCCTTTCTTTTCGATGGCCCCTTCATTTCCAGACCAGTAGGAAGTCAGTCACATGAGCATTTAGCCACTGGAAGTGATAAGCACATATAATTTTATCCCTTGGAAGACAATCTAAATTTGTTATCAGCAGAGGAACTGAATTTATAGACATGTTTGCTGAAAATCTGTGCATATAACAAATAAAAACCATGTGATGTAACAAAATAAACATGTGTGTCTGAAGTCTTCATGCTGACTTTTTCATTATTGATACTGTCAAGACCAAAAATAAAAAAGCAGAAGTCATTTTATGTAGCTATAACAAGTGTGAGCAACTACTCACCTGATACTATGTTTCAAAACAACCCTGTAACCTGTTCCGTTTCAGGGTCCAGGTCAATGTCATAGAAGCAAGGCCTTGTTGGCAATCCTGGCATAGTGCTCATCTGTAGGAACAATAAACGAACAGTTAGTGTTCCACAACTGTAAACTGATAGTCATGCTGTGCAAATATATCCCTGATGAAGTGAAAGACCATATTGTTCTTCATGGGCTCATGACTTTACATGCATTGAAAAGTAAAAAGGATCAGACCATCTGCTTCTCCAATCTAAATCGCTAGACCCGAAACCTTAAAAAACAATAATTTGTACCACTGATTGCTTGTAGAAAAGAAATTCTGGAAAATAAAATTCAAGGCAATTGTATATAGAAGTTTGTGGTTCAGGATTTTTCTGATATTGCCCACTCTTCAAGAAAAATAAAGCAAAGGAACTAAGAAAATGAATAATTAACAAGAAAGAATTGAAGCCATCCTGGTAAATGCTATAGAGGTATTAGTGCAAACCTGAACTCAGTATTAGGTTCTTCCTGCCAATTCATTTCTGAAGGTGGTTTCTCAATGCTAAGATCCCTTTTAGTCAGTGGTGTACTGCTCCTGGTTCCCACCAGATCCCGGTAATCGGTAGCGGAAATTCCCCCAGGCCATGCCCACTTGGCTGGCCATGCTCACCTCCCTACCCCAGGCCATGGTGTGGCTGGCCAAGTGGCCATGGCCCACAGAGTTAGCCACACCCAGGGTGGGGGGCAGTAATTTTTGTTTGCAGTGCATCACTGCTTTTAGTGCATGTGTAGCATTAAATATACTTCACAAACACATTTTCATAGTAAAACAGATCTTCAGTTAGCAGAAATAAACTTCCATGTATGTCTTGTTAATTCTACTTACTTCTGCCACTAAAGCCTTGAAATGCTTAACAATTTCCTGAAACTAATTATATGGGTTCAGATAGCGCAAAGTAGTTGGAGTTCCCACCAAGAAGTGAACAATTTGATGACAGAAACTTTCTATATCTTTTCAGTTATTTCTCTATAGAGAAGTACCTAGTCCTTCACACACATGTTCTCTTATAAATGTCTTCCTAATTTTATTCATTGTGAAGGATGAACATTAAAACTGCAGTTAAGCCCAGTTTGAAGAAATTTGGAAGATTTCCAGAAAAGTAAGTTTGTGTGTGTGATTTCCATTACAACAACATCATCAGTTGACTATTGATTTATTAACCCTTTCTTGCTCACTTCTCTCTCTCTGAATCAGCCTATGGCATTCAGTCCAAAGGGAAAGCCTAAAAGAGCATTTAACCTTGGTGAAGTGATAGCTGATGAAATTGATAGAAATAGCACCCCATAGCGCTTAGTGCACTCTCTCAGCAGTTCACAATGTAGTTAGTATTTTGCCCTCAACATGTTGGGTACTCATCATACCATGGCTGAAAGGCAGTCAACCTGGATCAGGATTGAACTCACAACGTCAGCAGTTTGGCTGCAGTGCAGGGGTTTAACCACTGTGCCATAAGGGCTCTGGTAGAGGAAATTTTCCAGACAGATGGGGAATAAGATTACTTCTTAGGAGCAAAGACATTTGTACACATGACTGAGAGGTTTGTGCACCATCAGGAAGGAAGGTAAATTTGTCTGCCACTCCACAATGAAAGCACACCACTACCATGACATATGGTTAGGTAATATAATACAGTGTAGAACCCCAACATACAAATGGTTCAACTTACAAAAAAATTGACATACAAATAGAAATCCTGGCCAAAAAAAATTCGACATACTGTACAAATTTTTAATAGGAAAAATGTGGCATAAAAATACAGTGACATCTAGTGGCCTCTTCTGGCAATGCAATGTTTTTTCAACATAAAATGTTTTCGACATACAAATAACCTCGTGGAACGGAAAAAATCGTATGTAGAGATTTTATTGTATAAGGAAATATACTTCATTGCTCCAACATACAGAGAGGTTTTGTTCCATGGAATATTTAGGATTACACCATACCTGTCAAGTATCCCGTATTGCCCAGGATTTCCCGTAATTTTGTGCCGCTTTTCTTCCTTTCCTGCCCGGAGCCGCCGCCATCCCGTAATTTGGCAGTGGGGGAAAAGTGGTTACTGTGCTTCCCCTTCTGTGCAGGTCCCTTCTACGCAAGCGTAGAAGCCTTCTATGTATGCATGCGTAGAAGGGTTCTGCGCAGAAGGGGCTGTGTAGGAGGCTTCTACGCATGCGTAGGAGGCTTCTACGCGCACGTAGAAGGGACCTGCGCAGAACGGTTCTGCGCAGGTCCTGTATTGTTCGGAGCCGCGCTTGACAGGTATGGATTATACATAGCCTTAGCTGGTTTAAACAATATTGATTATCACAAACAAACATACACTGCTTTTACTTGGTTCAACATATGGCAATTTGTGCTTGTATGTGTGGGGACATAACATCTAGTTTTCTTACATGCATGTACTGTATAAACTATGTGTAACCCAATTACTCATTTCTTAAATGGTGCCTAGAAGACTCTTGACTAGGTCTTTTGTTGCAATTACCTCTATCCATGGTTCCCAACGTGGGGCATACGCCCCACTGTGGGTCAATTTGATTTTTAAGGGGGTTAATTTGAGAGTTAGACTAAGTTTATGGTCTTTTAGGCTTCCTCCATGTGAATAGGAGTTCACTTTTTGGAATAATAGGAATTATATTATTATTATTATTACGTTTAATTTCTATCCCGCTTTCCTGACACAAGTGCCACTCAAAGCGGCTTACAACATGTAAATACAATAAATGTACAAGCAGGTTCAATACAAAAAAAAATCAATATATGTCATGGGGGGGGGAATCAGGATTTTAGAGATGCTTAGGTGGGGGAAGGCAAAAAAAAAGTTAGGGAACTCAGCCCATGTGCTTTTATGCTGTTACAGACAAGCGGGTTTCATACATAATGTTTGCTCATGGATACGGCTTTCCTTCAATTTCTGGTGACCCCTATGTCATGGTCTTGTGTCCCCTCCCAGAGTGTTTTTGGGCTTTAAAGGAAATGTCTCGTAGGTTTGGTGGGGTGTAGCAGGTGGTGGAGGGTTACAGAAGCTGAGTTATAGTCTGGGTTCCTTATAAAGTGGTGAAAGGGGAAAGCCGAAGGTGGTGGGAAGAAGCTGAAGGTAAAAGGTATGTTAGATAGATTTTGTTTCTGTTTGGGAAATGGGTCTAATGTCTGTCTCTAGGGTATTCCTTTCTTTTTTTTTAATAAATGTGATTCTATTTTTATTGTTGTGATAATCCCAAGGGACGTTCACACATGTTAATTTCTTTACATTTATTAAGTATTAAAGGCTCAAGTAGCTAAGACGTTGACTGGGAGGCTCAGAACTGGCAAAATGGAATTGCCCTGGAACAGAATCAACATTTTAAAAACTACTATTTTCAGACTTCAGGGTAGCTCATTTTCTGAAAACCAATCAAAATACTTAAACAGTTCTTAAAAGTTCTAATCCCTGTCTATTCAGTACTTCATAACAAACACATAGTTTATGAAAGCAGCTTTTGTAAATTTTATAAAAGCTAAATACATGGATTTAATAAACTATATTTCGATTTGATTATATTTTTACTCAAATGTAAGAAGCAAAACGTCACCATCACAGTTTGTTTTATGGAAGCAGCCCCTTTCTTCTCTTAGAGTGCTACAGGCAGCCCATACTGTATCATTATTTTTGATGTTTATAGTTTATAAACTATTGCCTAATGTATTTGCTGTTTTTCAAAGAAAGATTTTGTTTGCAGGCAACAGATGCTGATATTTTGTTTAACTTAAGCAAAAGCTTAGTCACTTAAAATAGGATAACAGCATTCTTCTGAGAAACTAATAAGAGAATTCAGCTATCTGTATCATAGTTAAGGGTATCATTTACAGTAGATATCCCATTCCTAAATGATACCCTTAACTATCTAATGTAGATAGGCACACTTGATTTTTCATACCAATACAAAAGTGGCAATAATTATGAAAAGACAAGGTTGGGAAAAGTGGGAGGCAGTGGGAAAAGAGGAAAATCAAATGTGAGATGGATTAATTCCCTAAGGCCGTAGTGGTGGACGTTGGCACTCCAGCTGTTCTTGAACTTCAATTCCCAGAAGCTCTGATCAGCAGGTGTACTGACTTGGGCTTCTGGTAATTGAAGTCCAAGAACACATAGAGTGCCAAGATTCACCACCACTGGCCTAAGGCAACCATGAGCTATAACTTGCAGGAGGTGAGCAGGGTTGTTGAGGACAGGGCATTTTGAAGATCTCTCATTCATAGGGCGACTATAAGTCAGAGATGACTTGACGATATAGAACAACAAACAAAAGTAGCCAGTAGGATGTCTTGATTCATTCTTCATCTTTTGAATTTCTCATCCCCAGTGCTGTTTCTTAGTTGTGGATGTATCCAGTAATAACAGAACTTCTGTGAGCTTCTCCTTCTATTGCAAGCCCATCTCCCACCCAATATTCTCATTTCTAGTTCAGCAGTCTCTTGTGGTTTGATCTTCTATGCCTGTGATGGTGATCTTCTACGCCCGGCATTTTACTTCCGCTTCCGGGAGCGACAAGGGCAGTGTGAGCCGGATGAATCGCAGTAAACCCCTTCATGTGGATTCACGGGGGCTTGGGCTTCTGGGAATTGAAGTCCAAGAACATCTGGAGTGCCAAGGTTCACCATCGTGGTTCTATGCTGCCCTGCCCTCAACTCCCTTGCACTAGCAGAAATGAAGGATATTGTCATAGAACTATGAGGTCTTCCTTTTGGTTATTCGTGTTAGTTTTCTCCTCTCTCTACCACCATACCACTATACTCACTTCTGCTGCCATGGGAACTTGTCATTATGGAGGACATTCATCATGGGAAAATAGGGAGATTATGTCACCATAGTGACTGATTGTCCTGCTTGACTGTGCACTGTCCAAACAGGAAACTCTGATCTTCTCCCTTTCCCTTCACTGGAAACATCTCTTTGGGAGGTGAGTGGGTAATAGATTTTAGCTCTCTGATACTCCTCTTAACAGCATGCTTTTTTCTGTTTATGCTGTTAGCAGGGCTTACCTGCATATCAATCCACTGAGAAGAACAGGATGCCGGCCCATAGCAACTAATGTTGTGCTGCTAGCAAGTCACCATTCTGTTTTGTCAAAATGGTAGCATAGCACCCTCACTACATGAGAGCCTTGTCTGGGTGCGGGGGCTTGAGAAGTCTAACTAGGCAGTGTTGCCCATCTCTTGTCAATGATGTTAGGCCGGGACTAAAACTCACCAAAGCGTCCTCCATCGGATCCCTTGGGCAACGTGAAAGTGGAGGGCACATGTCATGGTTCACTAAGCCAGCGGGTGATGTGATATCCAAATGGCTAAAAAAACACCATGCAAATAGCCTTGATTTCTCAAGTCCATTTGCATGTGCGGAATGTCATTGTGGAGATGTCTACCAATGTGTGGACTCCTCAATGAATAATGACTTCAAGGTATCCAAGGTAGGTAAGCAGCCTCTCACCAATGGCAACAGAGCACGCCTTTCATTTCAGTCTGTGTTGGGCAACACAGGGTTCATTTTCCTGAAAAATGACAAATTCACCCAGAACTCCATCTACTTTTCTTTGGGTCAAACAAAAACTGCTGCCTAATTTCCATGCATTCAGTGCTTTGTTTTGACCTTTTTTTCTTCTTACATGAATTGCTGAAAGTGCTAGAAAAAGACCACAGGAAGTGGTTGGCATGGCTCCACTCTGCGCATTCAAAATACTGAATATCCTCCTTTCCCTTGTTCAAAACCTTCTTAAGGTTTTGCTAGATGTGGTGGGACAGTGAGGAAATTAGATACATCAAAAGAAAATGTGAGACAAGTAATGCAGTATGGATCACCCCACTGACTGTAAGAGTTCCAGCCTATTTTTATATTTCAGCATAGCACATGGCAATCCAATTTTGTCCCATATAACATCCAATGCTGAACCTGAAATTTAATGCTGGAGTTGCAAGTGACACCCAGGGTGGTGCAATAGAGTGATTGACTAGGATTAAAAAGACATGGGTTCTAATCCCTGTTTAGCCATGGAAACTCAAGAGAGTTTTAGAGGGCACCCCAAGAAATTATTCTTTCTGCTCTTAGGCATGGAAACATAGGGAGATGTGGTGAGATAAACCTGGAGAGGTTGGTAGAAATGAGAAACCACCTACTTGATAACATCCTAGGTCAACATAGGCTTACTTTGGAATTCTGAACTACTTGAGGACATCCGGTTGCTGAAGAGACCATGTGCAGTCATTAGTTTTATGCAGTGGGATTGCATATATGGTATAGGGTGCAGGAATGTCAGGCAGGGCAACCTATATATAGGAATCAAGCCATTTCTCAAGGAGGTTGGCAATATGCAAAGCATGCCTAACATTTTAGCCAAGTTCTGGGATCTGGGCATAGCTTTTTCTTTTATCAGAGTTTAAACACCAAATGTACAATGACAGATAAAAACTTCTCAACTCTCTCGTTTATTCCGTCTATTAATCTGAAGAAAACTATCCGTTCCCTGTAGTTACAATTCCTCAGAACAAACATTCATGCCTAACACTAGTAAATCCTCATAAAATTACTCTCCTGCTTCTCCAATAAAATATAAATTGATTACATTTTATGCTAAAACAACTGAACAGAATTACTTAAACAGAACAACCAAAGGAGGAACTAAGAGCCTATGTAATCCCAGCCAGTATACAGAATGAGCACCTTGGAGATTTGGGTTTTAATCCCTCCGAGTTCTGTTGTGTACTCATTGGGTGGGCAAATAGTCTTCCAACAAAACTCTCCAACTCTTAAATAAAAAACAGCAGACCTTTATCCCACAGTGCTGTCCAAAGGAAGAATACTATAAAGTATTCCATAAAATGAGGCAGAGCTGGGGAAAGTAACTTCTTTAGAGAGCAATTGCCAAAATCTTACAGGCCACACAGTCACTGGATCTGAAGTCTGCCACAGGCAAATTCTCTATTTCTGCTTCATTGACTACGCTAAAGCTTTTGATTGTGTGGATCGCAAGAAACTGTGTCAAGTCCTTAAAGAGATGGGAGTGCCAGACCACCTTACCTGTTTTCTGAGAAACCTGTCAAGAAGCGACAGTTAGAATTGGATATGGAACAGATAATTAGTTTAGAATAGGAAAAGGAGTGCAACAAAGCTGGATATTGTCTCCCTGCTTATTTAATCTATACTGTACGCAGAGTACATCATGTGTAATGTAGGACTGGATGACTCACAAGCTAGAATTGCGATCCATCAGCAACCTCAGATATGCAGATGGCATTACCCTAAGAGCAGAACGTGAAGAAAATCTAAAGAGGAAGAGACTGGAAAAGTATGCTTAAAACTCAACATCAAAAAAAACCATCACTCTGTGGCAAATAGAAGGGGAAGAAATAGAAGCAGTGACAAACTATACTCTCTTGGGATCCAAGATCATTGCAGAAGGTGACTATTGTAATGAAATAATAAGATGCTTACAGAAGAATAAACACTGATAACTGTGGTGCTGAGGGGCGTGCTGGCTACCCTAAAAGGGCACTGGACAGGGAGGGAGGGAGCGGTGCCTATGGGGGGTACTGCATGATGTCATGGATTGTAGCTGCCAGGTGACATGCTTCTGCCCACCTCTGGGGGATGCCAGTCACTGGGGCGCACTGGGACTTGTCCCTGTGTTCCAAATGGCCAGCACGGGCCTGGTGGTGCTGGAGAAGACCCTTGAGTGTCCCCTGGACTACAAGGAGATCAAACCAGTCAATCTTAAAGGAAATCAACCCCGACTGCTCCTTGGAAGGACAGATGAAGCTCAAATACTTTGGCTACCAAATGAGAAGAGAGGACTCACTGGAGAAGGCCCTGATGCCAAATTAATTATACAGGGAAACATTTTGGGCACTGAGGCCTTTCTACAACTCCACTGTTTAGTCAAGGGCACCTGTAGCCAGAAATTATCTAGAGTTTATCAGCTTACCAACCCTTACTCCCTCTCTTCAATGACTTCAAGTAAATTAAAGCTTTCTTATCACAACAGAGAACTGAAATAATAAGCAGCTCAAGAGTTTACAAAATTATGCAGCATATTTAAGGAAAGTGATGCCATCAAATGACTGCAGTATATTCTCTCAGAAGGTATCCAAGAAAGTCAACTATACCTCCTAGAACAGGGGTGCCCAAACTTTTTGGGCCATGGGCTGGTCACGTGGTTCAGGGAGCTGGTCACTATGGCCTGGGGGCCGGATCCAGTCCCCAATGCCAATTCATCTGGCCTGCAAAACCCTAGTCGCTCCATATGGGCACATTTTACTTCCACTTCCAGGAGAGACAAGGGTGTTGTGGGCCGGATGAACTTGTGTCAGGGACCGGATCTGGCCGCTTGGCCATAGTTTGGGCACCCCTGTCCTAGAACAAAACTCCCTGCAAACTGCTAGCAGATACAGACATTCCTAGCTATCCAGATTTCCCAACTTTAGCTAATTTGTTCTAATGTATTTTTTGGTGAAAGAGAATAATATTTTGACTTTTTCTTCTAAAGTAGATTTTTACTTTTTAAAAAGTAAACATAACTGTACAAATTCTTCAGTGACACCAGGTAAAGAAGTGCATACAAGTTTCAAGGTACAGTACTATTGTTAGGTATGTGGAGATAGCAGTTCATCTACCTGAGGAAAAAGGCTTGTGTCCACAAAAGCTTGTACTACAATATATCTGAAATGTGTCTGAAAAAAAATCAAAGGACTCAAGTAGAATGTTTTGCACCTGGATGTTCAGTTATTGGTGCTTACAGCACCCATCCAAAAGTTCCATCTTTTCTTATGGAGATCTCCCTAGACGAGGGATTCTCAACCTGCAGCCTGTGGCGTCATTTCATGTGGTCCCCTACCGCCACCACTGCACCAGAAAGTGCCATGTGGTGGAGGAAGGGCAAAATGGCCGTCCGGCCCCCTAAGCTGTCTGAGGCTTTAAAAGGTTGAGAACTCCAGTCCTAGACTGTAGAAATATCATATACTAATTATGCACTGAATTTGGCTATGCTGTGTTTGTGAATGTGTGGTTATGGGCATGTCAAGACAGACATTTTTTGTCTGAAAATGGGCAACAAGTCACCTGAACAAATACTAGCTTTGAATTTCCATCAAGCTATCTCAGTTAAATATGCTTTCAATATGTCTCTATTTCCATAAAATGCTTTGTTAGAGTGCTACAGTTGAAAAATGCATGCCACAAAATAACCCTGCTTCAGATAACCTGATGTACTTGTGGTTCGGCTTTCCAACGTAGTCACACCCTTAATAAACTTGATTCTGTTTTCCTAAATAAAAGTTCACAGAGATAATAAATGTCATGGTTTAATTTTGTTTTCTAGCAACTTTTCTGAAAGACTGTGCTCATTTCTACTTAGGCAATGTGTAGTCTACAGTCAAATTTAGCCTCTTGTAGCGGCTGGTCACATACCTTCTTGAGTCAACATTAATACAGCAATAAGTATATTTATCTCCCTTTACTGAGCAGATAGTTATAATTTCCTGCACAAAGGAGGGGAAGATTGGAACTAATACATTTGTTTGGATAGCTGCGTAATGCATTCCTCTTTTGTTTTCTCTGTAATGCATTTGTAATCAGAGCTCCTTTTCAAAATCCAATTAAATGGAAGCTAATAAAAATTAACTAACTTAGCCTTTTGACGGCAGCATCCCATAGAAGGAATACCTTGATCAGTGGAACACAGCACAGTAAAAGCATTTCACAGTAAAAGCATTTATCTTGGGTTGCTGCCCTAGTTCACTGACGGCTCTTTCTCACAGTGCCATTGTGCTCTAGATTGTTTTCGTTTGTGACTATTGTTGATTGAATGTTAAGTCTATGCTTATTTGATTTTTATATCTGTGGTTATTTTTTAAAAAATATATATTTTTAAAAACTCCAATTGTGTAAGCTATCCATGGAGGATATTTAGGCCTCTCAGTGGCCTAAAATTGTTCAAAAGTGATAAAATAAATCTCTAGCAATAAACAAGAATGGGTGTGCATGCCTGTGTGTCTGTTTGTGGAAACAAGTCTGAGTGAATTTCCCTTATTGAGCAGGATTAACGCTCTCTTGCGTTCTTTAACATCCTACAAACATCTCAGCGGAATGTGAATGTCATCCAAAATGCATGCGTCAGAAGTATTCTCATGAGCATTTACATGCATTCTGAGATGGCAGCTTTTGCAGTAAACTTCAACTTCCACTGCAGTAAACTTCAACTTCCTACCTTAGAGACCGCATCGTCCCAAGAGTGTCTGCCCGTCCAACCAGAGCGGACCGGAGGGGCTCTCTAATAGTGCCATCAACTAGGGATGCACATCTGTCTAGCACCCGAAGGAGGGCCTTCTCCGTGTCCGCACCAGCTCTCTGGAACCTCCTGCCAATAGATCTAAGACTTCAAAGTGAATTGCTGCCCTTCAGGAAAGGAGTGAAGACCTGGCTGGCAGGGCAGGTGTGGGGCCCGAATGGGACTACGGTTCCCGCCTGCTGGTTATTGTAAGGATTAAGAACTCTCTCTTCTTCTTTGTATGGTGGGTGGGATGGGTGGGTGGGATATGGGTTTTTAAATGGGGTGGGATGTGGGTTTTTTATAGTGTCTTTTATGTGTTTTTAGAATTGTTGTAATGCCGCCCTGAGTCGGGTTCTGCCTGAGTGGGCGGCATATACAAATGTGACTATAAATAAAATAAATAAAAAATAAATAAATAAATTAAGTACCTGCGCTTAAAAAATTATACTCACTCATTCCAATTTAAGACATATCAATTATCTAAGTTTTATTATAAATACCTGAATGTCTCATTCAACACAAGTTTTTCATGCTATAGCCAGGCCAGTATAACACTATTTCCTAACCTGTGGCTAAAATAGCCTTTAAATCAAGTTATCCTTTTAAAATAAGTTAGGATAAAATATTTTTTTCAAATAATGAATTTCAGATTAACACAGGGGGTGGGAAGCATAGGAGCACACAGTGTAGAAAAACAGTAACCCTGAGTTGTAAAAATATAATTAACAGTTCTCATACAACTATATCTTCAGGTTACATATCATACTGAATGTACTGCTGACCTACAGGCTATATTTTTGAACTATTTAGTAAAATAACAAAAAGGTGTCAGATGAAGGCAAAGTGAAAAATGCTGGCAGAAACACCCATCATTATTTTAAGATATACAGGTGACTGGAAGAAAGAAGCAATCAGTTGAAACAACTTTTAAGGAAAGTGAAAGAACGTGCCAAAGCAGGACTGCAGTTGAACAAGATGACACAAATCATGACTACAGGAGAACTACACAGCTTTACTGTTGACAATTAAAAAATTGAAATTGTGGAAGAATTGTAATACCTTGGTTCAATTATCAATCCAAATGGAGATTACAGTGAAGAAATCAAAAGAAGATTGAGACACACAAGGGCAGCAATGAAGGAATTAGAAGATCATCAAGTGTAGGGATGTATCATTGGAAACTAAGATCATCCAAACCCTAGATTGCCAAAAAAATGAATAAGTGAGTTCTGGAGCAAATCAAGCCTGAAGTGTCTCTGAAGGCAAAATGGTACATCATGAGAAGGCAAGATTTTTGGGGACAATCCTGGGGAAGGTTGGAGGCAGCAGGAAAAGAAGATGACCAAATGTGATTCCCTAAAGGAAGCCACAGGCTTGAGTTTGCAAGAGTTGAGCCAGGCTGTTGAGAATAGGATATCTCCAATTCATAAGGTTGCTATAGGCTGTAAACAACTTGTAACAATAACAAAGTATAGTAAAACCTTGCATAAAGAGCGCCTCGCTTAGAGCAGAATTTTCTCTGAATGGTCACCTCGCTTAACAACTAAAACCAACCAAAAACTTGCTTAACAACTAAATCGAGGTTCTCAATCACTTACAATGGTGTTTTGCTTAAAGAGCAAAATCACTTAAAGAGCAATCCCGTGGAATGCATTATGGTCTTTAAGCGAGGTATCTCTCTCCAGTACTAGCAAACTGAAATTTGGATATTTTGACTTTGGTTTGTTGCAGTTGCCAAAGTGGGAAGATAGTGAGTCCCATCAAATTAAATTCAAGTAATTTTGGTGGTTAAAATTAAATTGTATGGATGGCATCTGGATTTGGGATTTTATGTACAGGACATAGGATGCATATGATTACCATCCTTTATATTATCAATAACCAGTCCACTGCCAGCTCTATTTACATTCACAACAAAAAATAAAGCTTGTCTTGAAATTGTAACATGCTATAGTCTGCCTAGTCTGCAGTGGCTCAAGTGGCTAAGACGCTGACTGGGAAGCGGAAGGTCAGCAGTTCGATTCCCGAGTACTGCAGGACGGAATGAGCCCCCGTCTTTGTCCCAGCTCCTGCCAACCTAGCAGTTCGAAAGCAAGAAATTGCAAGTAGATAAATAGGGACCACTTTGGTGGGAAGGTAACATCGCTGCCGTGTCTAGTCATGCCTGCCACATGACCACGGAAACGTCTGCAGAAGCAGACAACGCTGGTTCTTCGGCTTAGAAACAGAGATGAGCACTGCACCCTAGAGTCAGATACACTGGCTTTCAAGCAAGGGAAACCTTTACCTTTACTATAGTCTGAGTACAAGTTACAAGAAACTGGTAGTTTCAGGAATGCTGTTGCAAGCCATTTTAGGAGCTTGTACAATGCAGGAAAGAACCATAGCTGTTTGTTGAACAGTTGGATAAAACAGAATTTCAAGTTAAGAACTATCCTGGAATTTGTTCTTGTTCTATGAATCCTGACTTGTTTGGAGCAACAAATAACATTACAGTAATAGGTAACATCCATAGGAAACCTTTTGAAAAAATATAACACACTAATGAGAGGAGCCCAGTAGAAGTTTCGAAGAAACAGATCACAACAAGCCAGGTTTCTCCAGTAAACTGTGCAAACAAAGTCAGTATTTAAGAAAACTGAGATACAGTAAAGCCTTAGTAATATCATAGTAACATTACCAAAGAACGAAGCATCAAATGAGCAATAACCAACCATCAAAGTGCACATTTTAAAAACAATCCAGGTGTCTAGTGAATTCAAACCTTTTTATCATTTGCCTAGATGCTAAAAGACAGGGAAGCACCTCAGTTTCTGAAGCCAGGGCATTTCATAATCTTGTCAACATAATAGGCATACAAAATAACCACGCCTAACAGGAACAATGAAAGTGCGGCGCCAAAATGGCCGCCGCGCTCTTTGCGGGGGCCCCCCACCCGGACTCAAACATCTGGGTGAGTTAGGAGGCGTGGCCACCCCTCTATAAAAGGGGTGACCACGAGGCAGCCGAGCTGCCATTTTAGAATTGCGACGGAGAGGAGAAGTTTTCTCTGTCGCTGTTTTCTCCTTAGTCTTCGGCTATTGAGCCTTGCAGTTCGTTTCCCGGCTGGGAAAGGAGGATTAAAGTACCCGGAGCCTTTTGGATTGCTAGGCTACCACGGTACTTACACGCTAGGAGTTCGATCCCTGGATAGGGATCCTGCAGCGTCTTTCTTCTCCTAGGGAGACATGGCTCACAAGCGGAAGGCCCCGGCGCTAAAGCCACGGCCGAGGGGAAGAACTTTTACCGGCCCTGCACTGGATGGGGGCCAGCCTTTGGGTCGGAGGACCAGGGCTGCGCCCCCACGGCAGGGCGATGTGCCAGCCTTGCCCACTGGTACCAGTGAGGCTGGTCAGGCTACCACTTGGCAGCCGGGTTCCAGCTTGGTAGCTGGTCAGCTACAGGCCGGCCCCTCTGGGGCTTCGGCCCTCGGCCCGCCTTTGCCGGGCATGGGACAGGGCGGCCCGGGGGGGGGGGGGGCTGGTGCGGGTGTCCAACCCACTCCTCCTCTGGCCCCCCATGGGCCAGAGTTTTGGGCATGGCCCTATTCTGGCCCTGGCTCTCCTTTTGGGTTGCCTTTTCCTCAACTGACTAGTGAGCCGTCCGGCCCACCCGGCCTGCTTTATACTGGGGGCTCTGGGGCAGTGGATGCTCTGTTAGCACAGATAGCAGTGCTGGAAGCATCCTTGGGCATTGCACAGCCTCCTTTGGAGGGGGGCGCTACTCTTTCTTCAACGGGGGCCCCTTTGTCGGCCCAGGCTACCTTGCCGGCCGCAACGCTTCAGCGGGCGGCCAACCGGGTCGAGCTGCTTGAGACGGTCCGGCCGGCCCCAGCTGGTGTCTCGCAGCTCCCCGTTCGACCTGATAAGGGGCACTTGGAAATGCCCCAAGGAGGGTAGGGGGAGTGTGGGGGTGGGTTCTGGGTCTGGAGGGGAGAGAGGGTGGGAGAAATGGCCTTGTCAGCTGGGTAGGAGGGGTAGTACTCCATCTGAGATGGGCGGGGAGGTTCCCAGGGCTCAAATTGGGGTTGTGACGGGCATGGGACGATATGGCGGGTACTGAGGGGCAGGCCACACACGGGGAACACGGGACCGATGGTTGGTATCTGTCCCTCGTTCCAGCCCCCCAGGTACATCTCTGGGTCCTGAGCAGCTGATCCAGGGTGACCCCGCCCTTAGGCTGCTGCTGATGAATGCCAGGTCGGTCTGCAACAAGCCCCCCCGATTCAAGATTTTATTCAGGAGGGGCGGGCCGACCTGGCATGCATCACCGAAACTGGCTGAGACCAGTGGATGGTGTACCTCTGTCAGAAATGTGTCCAGCTGGTTTCGGTATCTGGCACCAGCCAAGAGATGAGGGAAGGGGCGGTGGCGTCGCCATTGTAGCCAGGGAGTCCTTGGGAGTCGCCAGGGCCACGGCTCCACAAGTCCCGGGGTTGTGAGGCTCTGCTCCTGCGGTTGGGCCCTAAGGGTCATTTGGGAGTCTTACTCCTGTACCTGCCTCCTTGCAGGGTAAGAGACTCCCTGCCTTAGCTCCTCGAGGCCATCTCTGTGTTGGCGTTGGAGTTCCCTAGGCTGATGGTTCTGGGGGACTTCAATTTGCCTTCGCTGGGGACTGGTTCAGAGGTTGCTCAGGAGTTCATGGCTTCCATGGCAGCCATGGCCCTGACTCAGATAATTCATGGCCAGACCAGGGGCAGTGGTCACACACCGGACCTAGTTTTTTTGTCGGAGCGGTGGCAGAGTGATCTGAGACTACAGAAATTAGACACTATACCTGTGCCATGGTAAGATCACTATCTGGTGACTCTGGACTTCCGGGGGGGGGGGGGGCGGTTCACCGCAGGGAGGCAGGGCCTATTAAATTGGCCCACCCCTGGCGACTGATGGATTCTGATGAATTCCAGAGGGAACTGGGGGATTTTCCTCTGGATCGGCTACACGATTCATCTGAGGCACTCGTTGACCTGGTACAGGATGACTACTGCTGCCTTGGATGAAATCGCACCACTACGGCTTCTCCGAGCACGCAGAGATAGATCTTCCCCGTGGTTCACAGAAGAACTGCGGGAGCTTAAACGGGCAAAGAGATGCCGAGAGCGCCGCTGGGTGAAGACCCAAAGTGATTCCGACTGGACACTGGCTAGGGCTGCTATTAAGACCTACCTGGTGGCGATGGGGGTGGTGAAGCAACAATACTTCACCGCCCTCATTGCCTCCGCGGATAATCGCCCAGTCGCTCTGTTCCGGGTTACCAGGTCTCTCCTTGGCTGGGAGGGGCCGGTGCCCGATTGGCAGGGTTCGGCTGAGGTTTTTGCAGACTATCTGGTGGAGAAAATTGCTCGGATTCGCTCGGGGTTTAATCCCGGTGTGGATGGGGAGGGTCCGGAGGGGATCAGAGCTCAGTCTGGCAGTGTTATCTGGGATCGGTTCGATCCAGTTGTCCCTGAGGAAGTGGACAGGCTACTTGCAGCTGTTCGCACCACCTCCTGCCCTTTGGATCCCTGTCCCACTTGGTTGGTGAAAGCCTCCAAGGGGGTGACGGGAGGCTGGGTTGGAGCTATAATAAATGCTTCACTGTGGGAGAGGGTGTTTCCTGCACCTTTAAAACATGCTCTGGTGCGCCCCCTCCTGAAGAAACAATCTCTCGACCCAGCGGTTCCAGCTAATTATAGACCGGTCTCCAACCTCCCTTTCTTAGGGAAGGTACTGGAGAAGGTGGTGATGTGGCAGTTGCAGGGGGTCCTGGATGAAGCGGATTATCTGGACCCCTATCAATCAGGTTTCGGGCCTGGATATTTTACTGAAACTGCATTGGTCGCACTGGTTGATGACCTCTTGCAGGAGTGGGATGGGGGTCATCCATCCGTCCTGGCTCTTCTGGATCTCTCAGCGGCCTTCGATACCGTTGACCATGGTATCCTTCTGGAACTGCTCAAAGGTTTGGGGATCCAGGGCACTGTGCTGTCCTGGTTTTCCTCATTTCTGGAGGGTCGTACCCAGATGGTGTGGTTGGAGAGTGAGAGGTCCAGCGCTAGGCCCCTACAGTATGGGGTGCCTCAGGGCTCGGTGCTCTCTCCTCTCCTATTTAACATATACATGAAGCCATTGGGTGAGGTTATCCGTTCCCATGGGGTAAGGTATCATCAGTATGCTGATGATACCCAGTTATATATCTCGGCCCATGGGGACCCCAGTGATGCAGTCAATGTCCTCTCCAGATGTCTGGAAGCGGTTGGGGTCTGGATGGGGGACAACGGGCTACAATTGAATCCCTCCAAGACTGAGTGGCTTTGGATAGGGGGTCCCGCGTTATCCAGGGAGCTGCCAACTTTGGTCTTGGATGGGGCTGTTTTGCCCAAGACAGACCCGGTACGCAACTTAGGGGTCCTCCTGGATTCGGGGCTGCTACTAGCAAGTCAGGTGGCAGCTGTGGCCAGGAGGGCTTTCTCACAGCTTCGTGTCATCCATCAGTTGCGTTCGCTCCTGGACCGGGAATCCCTGCTCAGGGTCACACATGCTCTGGTCACCTCCAGGCTAGATTATTGCAATGCGCTCTACATGGGGCTGCCCTTGTCAACTATTCGGAGGCTGCAGTTGGTCCAGAATGCGGCAGCCCGGGTGGTGATGGGGCGCGGGCGTTATGCTCATGCCTCACCATTACTTCGGGAGCTGCACTGGCTACCAGTTTGCCTCTGGGTGCAGTTCAAGGTGCTGGTTTTGACCTTTAAAGCCCTTCATGGTAGTGGGCCAGGATACCTTAGAGACTGCATCATCCCAAGAGTGTCCACCCGTCCAACCAGAGCGGATCGGAGGGGCTCCCTAATTGTTCCATCTGCCAGAGGGCCCCGTCTCTCTGGTACACAAAGGAGGGCCTTTTCCGTGTCCGCACCAGCCTTGTGGAACCTCCTGCCTGTAGAGTTGCGAGAGCAGATGGAGCCGCTACCTTTCAGAAAAGACCTAAAAACCTGGTTGGTAGGGAAGGTGTGGGGCCCAGATGGAAGAGTGGCCCCCGCCTGTTGGCTTATAAATTAACCCCCCATTTCTTTTAATTGTCAATAAAGGCAGTTTTTTAATGTGGGTTTTTAAGAGGACTGGGGTATGTGGGTGGGTATGTTGGGTTTTAATTGGTTGTATTGTTTTATGTGTGTTTTAACTTGTTGTAAGCCACCCAGAGTCGGGTTTACCTGATTCGGCGGCATATAAATTTGAATATAAAATAAATAAATAAATAAATAAATAAATAAATAAATAAATAAATAAAATCGTATCACTTAAATTGTTGAAAAATTCCTTGCCTGAAGTGCCAATTGAAAAATTGTCTTCAGCCTTTCTTGATAAGGCAAAGAAAATATTTGTTTCTTGTTATTATTGTATGATTTTAATTGTGAGCCACTTTGGATCTCCTATAGCAGTGAAGGCTAACCTTGGCACTCCAGGTGTTCTTGGACTTCAATTCCCAGAAACCCGGATCAGCAGGAGTGGTGACTTGGTCTTCTGGTAATTAAAGTCCAAGAACATCTGGAGTGCTAAAGTTTAGCAATCACTGTCCTATAGGGGGAAAAGTGGCCAGCCAACCACTTCATGATATTGGAAACAATTGATGGGAGGAGCCATGGCAGCTTAAGGCTCATTTCTTGCTTTGTTACAAGTAATTGCACACACTGGAAATGGACCAAATTAGAATGAATCTACCTGACACACACACACACACACACACACACAATAAAAAATCAGAAGCCCCAACAGGGGCTCAGAAAGGTCCAGGTAGAGTCACTCTGGGGATGAATTGGTTCACTCTACAAATTATGTCATATGATCACTGGAAAAAAAGAGCAAACCAGATCATACTAAAAAGCAGGACAAATGCCTTTTTGATAGATCCCTAAGTTTGTGACCTCCTTTGGCCATCATAGCACTGGACAAGTACTCTCATTTCAAACTAAATATTGTTTGTTCTTGTTCTTACTCTCCAAATTAGTATTAACAGCATATGTTTTATTAATTTTCTCAACCTTTTAAAGCCAGGGTCCGGGTCATGCTCCCTCAGACAGCTTTGGGGTGGGATGGCCATTTTGCCCTTCCTCCACTACATGGCACTTCCTGTTGTGGTGGAGGCGGTGGGGGCCCACATGAAATGGTGCTGTGGGCTACATCCGGTCCACAGGCCGCAGGATGAGAATCTCTGTTCTATAGCATCTAAAAGTATACTCTGTAACTTAGATAATAAAGATCAATCATCTGATTATTTGTGCATCTTTTCTGTAAACATTCTAAAAAGTCATCTCAAATAGTGCAATGTGGTAAATCTATTGTTAACTACACAAAAGAAGGGAACAAGAGTGTATTTGGAGAAAAATAAACTCACCCTAATTAGGAAATAGAAAAGGACATTACCAAACTCAGGAAGACCATATTATGGACAAGTATAATAAATTTTCTGCTAAAGCTGTATTATAAAGGTTCAATGGAAACAGATGTAACATTAGGAGGAATTTAGAATGTACCAAATAACCAGATACTTTTAGTACAGAATTTTGGAATTCCTTGTTGTTATTCACTTTTAACATTCCTTCCTCTAGTGACTCTAAACATACCCATTTTTCATAGATTCCTTGCAAGCTACGCATTTTAGATCCAATTTAATCTCTGCTGCTATCTTCTAAAGTCATTTCAGCTGTTCCTTCTTTAAAAAGTATAAAGACCAAAATTGGGCATAATAATACACCATCTGATGTTTCAAGGAAATTGAAATCAACTGATAAATCAGAATGTGATCTCTAATTAAATATCAGCTGTAAACATCCAATTAACATTTCTTTCAGCATCTCATGACTTCTTTCACAAACAAAAATGCTTCCTAGAAAACAAATTTTGACTTATTGTGCTCTGTCTTGCTGTTTAATAGGTTCATTTCTGCATTTTGGATGACTTTAGTTTGGAAACATTTCTTCCAAATGTACTTTTGATTCATCTTTTTGTTCTTGTAAAAGGATATTAGGGATAAACAACAGCTTCTGAATTCCAATCATGCATTAGGCTTTATTTTCAGATTAGTTAACTAAAATATGTAATTATAGTGCCAAAGAGCTGGAGAAGTTAGGGAAGGGGACAACATAAATTATTCATATTTTTATGCAATCTTCAATTATCTTTTAGGATTTGATAACAACAATATTCATGCTAGCAATCAACAATTGGTTGGGCACACACCAGGGCACATATATAACTTTAAAATGTAGTATCTCGAACAAGAGTCACAAAAATACTTTCTAAGCCAGTCTGAGGCCTTCAAATGATTGCTTCTTGTTCATATAAATGTTGGTGAAGCCTCACTCTCTCCTGACAGAACAAGGACAGAAGAGAGCATCACAATTTGTGTTGCCTCTACCCCAAATTATAGGCATGGTATAGGGGCAAATACTATAACTGAATTATTATTTCTTGATCTAATTTACAAACTAGTTTGAATATATTTAATTAACACAATCTGTTTCAAATAAATTTAATAGGAGCCAACAAAGTTACAATGCAATGTTGTTATTATGTTGCTAACAAGTCATTTCTGATTTATCACAACCCAATGAAATAGTGATATCTGGAAAGCCCTATTGTTAGCTGCCCTGTTCTTGTCTTGCAAAGTCGAGGCTGGGGCTTCACCAAGTCAATCAATCTCATATCTGGTCTTCCTCTTCCTCTACTGCCTTCAGTTTTTTCTTGCATTATTATATTTTCTAGTGAATTTTGTCTTCTCATTACCCAAGTACAATTTAATACCTTTCAATAATCAGGAATTCCTGTGCTAAAATCCTATGTCCTGTGCCTGTTCACTAGTCCAAGAAACTTTTCCCAACCCATATTGGCTTCATACATTACTCCAGATCATTGTTAGTAGTCTTATGTCATTTGAAAGAGCTGTAAGGTCCAACACCAGCTTTATGGCAATTCTCATAGGCCAGTGATGGCCAACCTTGGCACTCCAAATGTTCTTGAACTTCAATTCCCAGAAGCCCCAACCAGCAGGAGTGCTGACTTGGGCTTCAGGGAATTGAAGTCCAAGAACACCTGGAGTATCAAGGTTCACCATCACTGTCATAGGCCTTGGCTTAGGATACTGGTTGGAGTAAATTAGATTTCAAAACCTGAATTCGGGTATACACATAATGAATTGACAACATTTGGAGATTAAAGGATTAAAAGAAGAAATGACAATCAAAAAGAGGTCAAGGAATTAAAACTGAAGAACTACAGATTTGCCTCCTCATTGTGGGGGGAGGTTCAAGCAGTGCTAGGAAAGAACTCGGTGAACCTCCCTAAAATATGACATCCACAACTTCTCTTTCTCAAAGGTTAAGTCAGGATAATAGTTTGGTGAACAGCATGGGAGCAGTTATCACCATCCCAATTCTGTGCACTACCAATCAAAACTCTACTGATATTGGGATAAGGCCTGAATAAAGCTAAGTGACCAGGCACCAAAGCACATCTCTCTTGTATAAATTCACAGAATGAGATGCAAAATTGTATCTTCTTCTTGTGCCGTCTCCTTATAGAAGGTTGGTGACTATCACAGAGTAGGGTCTACGTTCTGCACTTTTCTTATCAAACTACCCACTTAATGGATATCAAATCAATGTCGCAAGTTCCGTATCCACGAAAACCTTCTCTCTCCAGGCACACATTTCCCTTTCATTTTTCCTTCAATGATAAATTGCATGAGATTATAATTGTCATTGGGGAAGATTGTCCAAAGTACACTGCTTTCCTGCATTTTGTGGAGGTCAAAACTTCACATGTTGTGTATTAATAGAGTACAAAATGATCATGCCTCAGCATATTGTCAAATGCTATTATAACTAGTCATTAATATCCTCTTTGATAGGTCAACAGCTTTGAATGAGCCAATATCAGGGGGAATGTATAGCAAGCTTTCAGGAAATGAACTACGGCATCCTGGAGGTACTTCTCAACTGCATAGCACTTGTTACCATTACTAGCTTAGTCCAGCCTCTCTTCATACATCCCTTCCTTCTGTGCAGTTTCCTACCAGTAAGCACAATATAAAATTATAGACATAAAATAATACATATGGTTATTCTTGCTTAGTTGTTAGAAATGATGTAGCAATATTTAGCACTTCTAGATGCCTGACAAATTCCTTTGAAATTGTCAGGACTCAGAAGGCACCCCCTTTACACACGTTCTGCACATTCTTCACAGCCACTAACAAGTCAGGGCATACCCTCTAGGCCAGTGGTTCCCAATATGGGGCCCACACCCCACAGAGGACCTTCAATTCCCAGAAGCCTAAGTCAGTACATTGGCTGAGCAGTGCTTTGGGGAATTGACTTAGGCTTCTGGGAAATGAAGTCCAAATGGAAAACACTGCTCTAGGCTCTCAGGGTCACCTACAAAGTATGTAAAACTCAAGTATTACAGCCATGTGTGGAGTGCCACCCTGTGGAAACAGTGTTTTGCAGCCTGTATCCATGTGTGTACTGTTTGACTCAGCTGTGAGGATAGTTTAAAGGGACAGAAATAGAGATAGAAAGAACACAGCAGGCATTAACAATGGCCCTGCTAGGATTCAACTCCGGTTCAGTTCACTAAGGCTCCACTGAAGTACAGTGGTACCTCGAGTTACAAATGTAATGCGTTCCCAGGCATTGTTCATGTTAAGAAAAATTTGTAACTCGAATTTCCCATAGGAATGCACTGAAAACCACAATTCATAACTTGAAACATGGTTTCCCATAGGAATGCATTGAAAACCAATTCATCTGTTCCAGAAAAATTTGTAACTCGAGCCATTATTTTCAATTGATTTTCACTCGTATTGTGAAATTTTTGTAACTTGAACCATTTGTAACTCGAGGTACCACTGTAAAACCAGAAGCAATCATTACTGAGAAACCAACAAGATTGGGTGCATTTCATACTACCTATGGAATCTATGTACCCCATACTACTGCAGCTGCTGCTGTACCATCTATTCCAATTTATGGTTGCCCTTACTGTGTATGAAGTGCACTGAAGTAGTTAACCAATCCCTCCTTCTGTGAGTCGTGTTTTGGGATTGTGCAGCTTCTCAAAAGCCACAGTGGGAGACAGCACACATGACCGTACCACACGTGACCGTACCAGGTAGGCACAGCAGAGATTCAAACTCCCAGTTTCTGGCTCTGCAGCCATATATTTTTTATGTGTATATACCCATACAGAAGCTACAGAGAACTGGCAGATCATGTGGTTAAGCCACAACCTATTGGCTTCTCTTCTCTGGCTCTACCAGTACTGAACAGGGATGGCCCTCAGTCACAAGCTTCTGAAATTCAGCTGCAATGATCTTATTAGGCTTCATTGACTTGTTACCTACAATGATCTGATGTTTCCACAACTAAAGGAATACCAAACACAATCTTTTGCAAAGGGAACAGCATCAATAATAAGTGATAAAGTTTAATTTTAATTTTTAATTTAATTTTCCCATTTGTATGCTGCCCAATCAGGAAGCCCGACTCAGGGCGGCTCACACAATAATCATACAATATGCAGTATATATAACAATACAAATATACAATACACTCAATACACAATAACTAAACAGTATTCAATACAAACAATACCACATCACAATACTGCAGCGGCCTCTCTGTCCCAGGAACAAGTCCGGGGTGGGTGGGTGGGTTGAAGTCCTACTGCCCGCCGCCGCAGCGGCCTTTTGAGCCCTGGCCAGGGCCCAGGGGGCTAGTGGTGGGGTGGTCCTGGCGTCTGTTGCCGTGGCGGCCTCTCCGTCCCGGCCGCAGGAGCCCGAGGGCGGCGTGGTAGTAATGTATTCTTAACAGTAGATAGTTATTATTTAGTACTAGCAAGGGTTGCCCGGCGTTGCCGGGCTTTTCCCCCCGTGTGTTTTAATAAAAAATGAACCAATTTTATTTTTGCAATAGTTTTACATTGTGTTGGAAGGTTAAATTGTGTTAATTTTTTTAAAAAATTGCTTAGTCTGTAATTTTAATTTTTTAAATGTTTATTTATGTAAAATTTGTTTGGCTTGGCTGTTATTAACTGTGATCTGCTTTTTTGGGTTTTTTTGACGATTAATAAAAGAAGAAAGTATGATATAATGTTTTCAAATTGTTTTATGTAAGTGAATAATGTTTTAGTTTTTTGAATTTTTTTAATTAGTTGTACCGTAGGTAATAATTTTAATAATGTAAAAGTAAATGTTTTTTACATTCAATGTTTTTAAAATGTGTTTAGATGTTTTGAGTTTAAATTTGAGTTATAACTCAGCACAGGATTTTTAAAAGTTTCTATTGTATTTTATTGACATATATTTGTGATTTGTGTGAAAGTGTGTTTAGTGTAATTTTTTTTACTTGTTTTTATTGGTGTGACCTTTTGTGTAAAATTGTGAATTTGTGTTTTGTTTGGGGCTGTTGTGTGTTTTTGAATTGTTTTTACTATTGTGGCCAGCAGGTGGTGCTGGTAGGGGTTATTGTATTTTGACTTTTTTTTCTCTCCTGGCCTCTGGGTGGAGCTTCTTCTGGTAAGTAGTGTCTTTCTTTATTCATTTCTTTTCCAGTCCTGGTAGAGGTAGCACCTCTTTTGGTAAGTTTGCTTGTTTTCTTTCTTTTGTGTGTGTGTGTGGGCGGGGGGGAGGGGGGGTTGGAATTTGTGTTTTTTGTCTGTTTGTTTTGTTTTTGATTGTGTCTTTGTTTACTTCGTATTGTTTTTGGTGTTTTTGTTTTTGTGTATTTTTGGATGTGTTTGAGTGTTTTTAGTAATTTTTTAAAAATTATTTATTTGGTGGTGGGGAAGGTGCATGGTCATTGGGGGTTAGGAAGGGTGGGCTAGGTGGTGGGGAGGGGGCATGGTCGTTGGGGGTTAGGAAGGGTGGGCTAGGTGGTGGGGAGGGGGGCATGGTCGTTGGGGGTTAGGAAGGGTGGGCTAGGTGGTAGGGAGGGGGGCTTTATTGTGTTATGGTGCTTTGTTTGTGTGGAGTCGTGAAAGTAGATCGGGGTTTCCCCTTTAATATCAGTGGGTGGGAGGTTGCGACCCCCCTCTCCGCTGGCTCCCCTGGGGTTGGGAGGTTTGTGGGGACAAAAGAGGTATGTCCCCCCAACTCTTCTGGACCCAGTAGACCAGGCAGAGTGGATCGATTCCCTCCCCCCCTCCTTAAAACAACTCCGTTTTTAAAGAGAAGAAAAGACGGAGTTTTAAGGAGGGGGGTGGGAATCGATCCCCTCTCCCTGGTGTCCTGAGTCCAGAAGGGTTTGGGAAACATACCCCTTTTGTTCCCACAAACCTCCCAACCCTAGGGTAGCCAGCGGAGAGGGGGATCGCAACCCCCACCCACTGATATTAAAGGGGAAACTCCAGTCGGGACCTTCAGGCGCTGTTGGTGAGGGAAAGAAAGCCGGCTGGTGTGTGCTTGGCTGTGAGGCGGTGAGTTGTTTTTCTTTTTCATTTTTCAGGCGCTGGTTTCCTCAGCGTTCTGCGCGCTCATGGCGTGCAGGACGCTGGGGCTTGTAGTTATGGGTTGGTGCTTTGTGTTTGTGCTGCGTTTTTTTAAAATGCTTTTCTTTTGATTGGCTGCGGCGCGTTTCTGAACGCTGCGCCATGCGAGAGCCTCTCAGCCTGATTGGCTCTGGCGCGGCGCAAGGAATGTTGGGAAGTGAAGTTGTTTCCCTTTCTTCACGTTTGTGGGGCTGTTGCCCCACTGCCGGTTTTCTCAATCCTTCGTTGACCTGCGTACTCAGATCGGCCGTGTGCACGAAGGGTGAGTGCAGGCAAGTAGGGCGAGGCATAGCAACCTATAGCCAGTTCCAACGGTTAACCCTTGGATTTATAGGTTAAGACTAGCATATTTTGCCCGGCGGTGCCGGGCTTTTTAAAATTGTGTTGGATAGTAAAGGGTTTCGTTTTTTTTCTTGAACCAATGGTGCTGGGCTGTTTTAAATGGTGTTGTAAGGTTTTGTGATTTTTGTGGCTTCGAGGCGCTGCATCCGCCTGTGGCGGACTTGCGCTCCCAGTGTTTTGTTTTGTTTTTGGTGGGTTTTTTTGCGTGCCGGCTTCCTGAGTGCCGGGCTCTTTAAATTGGTTTTTGAAGGTTTTTGTTTTATGTTTATGCAAATTTTATTTTAATTTATTTTATTTAATTTAATATTATTTAGTTTAAAATTTAATTTTGGTTTTTTAAATCTTTATTTTTACGCATTTTTATTTTTTGTTTTGGTTTTTTTGAGTGAAAAGTGATTTCTGGGTTTTTTTGGTATTTTTTGAGATTAGTGTGATTATTTTTGAATGTTTTTATAACTTATTTGATTAATTTTGGAATTAATCTTATTAGTTTCAATATTTTTGAATGTTTTTTCTCTTTTGGCCTCTGGGTGGGGGTGGTGAGCTTCTCTGCCTCTCTACAATTTTTCTCTTCTGTCCTCTGGGTGTCGCTTCTGGTAAGTTTTTTCTTTATTTTCTCAATTGAGTTCCGGTCCTCATGATAGAAGACGTCTTTTGGTAAGCTCTCTGAGATTTTTTTTGGGTGGGGGGTGGTTAGGTTTTTTTTGGGAGTTCTGTGTGTTTTTTCTTGTTTGTTTTTGTGTTTCCTTTTTGGATTTTTGAATGATTTTGATTGTGGTTTGATTTTGGTTTGTGTTTTTGTGTTTACTTTTTTTGGGGGGGGTGGTGGCTTTCTTTCCTGCGGGCCATGCTGGCTGGCCCGTGGGAAGGAAGGGCAGCGGCGGCGGGGGGTTTCTTTTTTTACTTTTATTTTTCGCACGCCAGCTGGCCCATCGAACGGAAGGGCAGCGGCGGCAGGGGTGTGTGTTCTTTTTATTCCCCACGGGCCATGCTGGCTGGCCCGTGGGGAAGAAGGGTAGCGGTGGCGGGCCTTTTTTTGTTTACTTTTATTTTTCACGCGCCGGCTGCCTTAGCGTTCTGTGCGCTAATGGCGCGCAGGACGCTGGGGCTTGTAGTTTTGGCTGCGCGTGTTTGCTTACTGCAGCGGTTTTTCCCCTGCGGCTTTTTTTATTGGCCGCGGCGCATTTCCGAACGTTCCTTTTGCCGCGCCGCTCAGCCTGATTGGCTCTGGCATGGCGCGGTGCAAGGAACGTTGGGAATTGAAGTTCCCTTTTTTTGTTTGCGACTGGGGGGCTCCTGCCCCCGGGTCGAAAATTTCAACCCGACAGTTACCTGTAAACCGGGTTCGGGTGAGTGAACGGAGGCCCATTATGGGCTAGTGGGGCCTGGTGCAACATCCTTTGTCACATTCCAACAGTTAATGCACCATTTTATAGGTATAGATGGGTGAAGGAGTCATACTCCTTCTTCTCTAGCAATGCTCTGAAGCAGAAAGAACTTCAATATGTAGGTACAACATTGTCCCACCCATCCACATTTACTAGGTTCAGTTAATAGGGGATCTGCAATTTGAGGACAGTGATTTAATGGTTATATGACTCACTTTACTTGTCTATTTGTAGAAACTCATGTCTACAGCCTCTAACACTGGCTCGATAGCTCTGTGGTTTAGAGGTTGGGAGTTTGATTCCCCACTGAGCATCCCAGAAGAACTAGTCTGTGTGGCTCTGGACAAGCTGCACAGTCCTAGGGTGCTCCTAAAAGAAGGGAGTGGTAAACTATTTCTGTATATTTTCTAGCCAGAAAACCACCAAAAAGGGTCACCTTAAGTCAGAATTGATTTGATGGCATGCAATTATTATTATTGCAGGCTCTAATTACTTCACTCTAATGGACTTAACATCCCGGAATGATAAATCAGTTTTTAACATTTTATTTCTCCATTCAAGGAGTTAATTTTCAAGATTGTCCCCTGTATCTCTAAAATTAACCTCTTACAATGTTTCCTAACATCCCTCTACCCAGCTTTGCATTTTCTCCATGAAACATTAATTGAGTCAAAAGCAAAGGTAGCTGCTAATTTCAAGTGGCTAAGGTGCTGACTGGAAGGCGGGAGGTCAGCAGTTCAATTCCCGAGTACTGCAGGGTGGAATGAGCTCCCGTCTTTGTCCCAGCTCCTGCCAACCTAGCAGTTCGAACGCAAGAAATTGCAAGTAGATAAATAGGGAGCACTTCGGTGGGAAGGTAAACAGCGTTCCGTGCGCTCTGGTGTATATGACCACAGAAATGTTTGCAGAAGCAAACAGTGCTGGCTCTTCGGCTTTGAAACAGAGATGAGCACTGAACCCTAGAGTCGGATACGACTGGCTTTCGAGCAAGGAAACCTTTGAGCTTCAAATTTAATTTATACCCCACCTTTCTCTGACCAAGGTCGACTCAAGGCGGCAACAACATCTCAAACAATACAATATAATACAGTACAATTCAAAAAGCAATATTCAAAGTCAAAATACAATACAAAATAACACATCAAAAAATAAGCATAATATCATACAATACAATTAAAAAAAATCACATCAAGAAAATCACATACATTATTAAGACCACAACAATCAAACTGAACCACCCAGCAGTCACAAAGGCACACCGCGATTCAAATGTCCATGAGGGCAGCTGTGCTGGCAGTGATGGCTGAATGACTCCCACCTACCTCTTCCCCTGTAGGGCCGGCAGGAAGAGGCGGCGCGGCTCCAGTGTCCCTTGAACTCCCTGCCCAGCGGGCCAAGGGAGGGGCGCCGGGCGCAGCAGTCTCCCATCCCGGGACCGTGAAATAGTTCCTGGGAGAGGCTCGGAGGTCCAGTGTTGGTGGGGTGGGAGAGCCGCTTTTGGGGTTGCGGAAAGGCGAGTCCCAGGTGTGACCAGTTCTCTCCTCCCCACCTCCTCCTCCTCCGGCCATGTTGCCACCCAGCATCAATGGTATTGGATGCCTGCCAGCCCAAGCAGGGAAGGGCAGCCCCGGTGCAGCTTCTATAGTTTAGTTGTCAATTATTCTGATCAAAAGAAAAATTCTGCCACAGTCACGTATTTGAAAAATATTTTATCTGGACTTATATCCTACCATAATTATGTTTAAGTCCCTTACATTTACGGAAAGAAATGTAAGCATACATAGATGTAACTCACTAAAAACAATATAACTTTAAAGTTATCAGATTTGGCTGGACTCAAACCATAACCGTTTGTTTTCTTTCAAACTTGCATGTGCTTATGCATGTATACATACACATTGTAAATATGTGAAAGGCAACGTTATGATTTGGAGAACAAAGACAAGCAAAAGTACAGCAAAGGGAAATATTTCCCTTCAAATGTACATGGAAGAAGGAAATGCTGCTCACCTTCTCTCTGAGGTTAGAAAGATGTTATTAGAGCTAGCCCCTGATTAGAAGATGAGAATCCTTAACTTAAAAAAAGCCTCTGAGTGTCATAACAAGAGCTTCTTTCAACTCTGGGACTAAGCAAATTACTTTGTATTGTTTAGTGATTGCCCATTTTTTACTTAAGCAAGATCTTTTGAAGTTTGATTTGATAAATGCAAAAAAATAAACAAACTGTCTCAGTCACCTCTCAGCTGATTATCTCAAATGCTTATTTCTGATCTTACACATATGCCCATCTAAGATAAGCTTTTTACTGATTGTTCATTTAAACAAGCATGAAGATATTGTGCTTGTATCTTTCATATTATGCATTTTTTTAAAAATACAATTCTATGTATTTCTACATACTGTATTTGCTCTCAATAACCTGCTTGACAAGAGCAGTATCCTGACCACTTGGGGGTAGAATGAGATAAAGCGCATGTAAGTGCGCTCCAAAGCAAGTCATATCTCTAGCACCAGAAGGAAGGCCTTCTCTGTGTCTGTTCCGGCCCTTTGGAACCTCCTGCCAATTGAGCTGCGTCTCCAGACAGAGTTGCTGTCCTTCAGGAAAGGGCTAAAAACCTGTCTGGCAAAGCAGGTGTGGGACACCAGGGATGTGGTGACCCCTGCCTGCTGGCTGATTTAGTAAGAACACTCTCTCCCTCTTTTAATCTGTAGGGGTCGGAGTAATTTTTGGTGGCAGTTTTAATGGGGTTTTTATTGGTTTTTAAAATGTGATTGGTTTTATTTTCTGTGAGCCGCCCAGAGTCTTCGGAGTTGGGCGGCAATATAAAACAGAAAAATAAATATCTGACTCTAGGGTTCATTGCTCATCTCTGTATATAGCCAAAGAGCCAGTGCTGTCTGTGTTCCGCAGACGTTCCTGTGAACATGTGGCAATTGTGACTAGACAGTGGAGTGTATGGAATACTGTTTACCTTCTCACCAAAGTGGTACCTATTTATCTACTTGCAATTTCTTGCTTTCAAGCTGCTAGGTAGTCAGGAGCTGGGACTGAGTCAGAAGCTCACTCTGTCATGCAGCACTTGGGTCTCGAACAGCTAACCTGCTGACCTTCCAGTCATCAAGTTCAGCATCTTAACCACTAAGTCACCACAGTCCCTTAAAGTGCATGTAGCCTCCTCCTTTTGTGGCTTTTGCTCTTCTCAAAACACCCCACCCCATATGTGTGTGGATGACCACTTGAAAAGGAAAGTAGAAATATGATGCCCTGAAGTTATGCAAATGTACAGTACTGTATATAGGCCTGGTCACATTTTTTTTTATTTCATCCAAATGATATTATTCTGATAGGGAAAAAATGAGGATTTAGTTTTGAGTACATGTTATGTCCTCTCATATTTCTTATCTCCATTTTCTCTTGCCCCTTCTACCAAACACCAGGAAAAAATACAAATTATTTCCCCACACCAAATTGTTCTACGGTTCACCTCTGGGGGACTGCGTTTTGAAATACCATTGGGAGGTTGTCAGCATAGAGAAAAATAATTTTGCACAATTTGGCACTTAAATTTCAGAATCCAACAGCAGTTCTTAAAAATATATGTATATTTGGACACATATAGTAAGTGCGTAGGGGAAAATGCACATACATGTTTTATTCTTATGCACTACACCTTATTTCAGGAAAATATCTGTCATTTGATCTTCCTCTACTAACATTTAGTTTCAGATTAGCTAACAGAATATGGCGTGCCAATAAATAAGATTTTTTAAGTTTCTGAAAGAAAACCAAAGAACCAACTTCACAGCATCCAGAATGGCTTTGTCTCATTGTATCATTTTTCTTTAAACTTTCCCCTTATATTTCTAGCCTCCAAGTATGAACACATTCCATTCTTTATGTCAGACTTATCAAAATTAAACTACCTCCAGCTGCCAAAACAGCTACAAGAGGGTTGGGGGAATGTGATTATATTATAAAGTGCTGCAAGCTAGCTATGGATCCGCCCCAATCCACTACAATGCAATATAATAAAAATCCACATATGCAAAAAAGGAAAAAAATCCAACCAACCACTGAGTTGTATAGTACACATGGAGATTAAATAATAAACTTGAATGCTACCCTAACACAGTACATAATTAGAACCAATTGTCAGAATCAACCGAAAAAAGGAGGAATGCAAAGCAGGAAATGAGAATACTGTTGACCTATTAGATTTAGCGCAAGTGGCCTTTATAATGTAATTACTGTATATCGAAATATAGTCTACTTTGCTCTTGTGCTTAAGGTTTATTATGAGAGTGTTTTTCACACATCAAAAGGAACTAATTACACTACTTCTCAGATTATAGTTTTTCTTCTCCATTTTTACAAAGCTGCTCACAATTGCAGAAAATTGCAGTTCATCATTCAGAGAAGGTTTTGCAGCAGTTGAGGTGCCAAGAAGAAAATATTGGCACACACCTTCCCATGCATGCCCTTCCCGGTGTGTTCAGGTTTCAATTAGAAGCATGGACTTTTTTATTATACTAAAAAGTGCTATATTTTTCATCATAATGATACAGCTCAAAAGTTTTGGTGTGATTTAAACTTCCATGGTAAACACTAGAACTATCTTGGGCCAAGAAGGGAATGAAATAGTTCACATTCACAGGGACACAGGAAATTGCTCTACGTTTTTGGAACTTCTAGAGATGGTGCCCTCTCCCTAGGTACACTTAAACTGATCTCAAAATTTCTTATGCATAGCTACAATTCTGCAAATTTATTTCATTCAAATATGCTCATTTTCATAGCAACTTTAACACAAAAAGCTGCAGTTACAGTTAAGCCCATTTGAATCAGTGTCTTTAACAGAGGAGTTTAGTCAATAAGTCCTCCTGGATTCAATTCTTCCACAATGGATTTTGGCCTAATGCTTATGGGAGAAAAATTGTAAAATCTGGTATTTCTTAATATTTTTCAAAAAATGTCAGTAATATTTTCTTACAAAAATGTATCTTCTAAACAGAATTTGCTTACCTGATTTGCTGTTTGAAAGATACATTTTCTCTCTTTGGTTCATACAGATTAAAACTATGTAAAAGTTTTAAAAAAATAAATAAAGAGGGACTCCAATATTAACTAGGAGAATCAACACTAATAAACATAAATATTTTTTCTGTAGTATTGTCTGTTGACATATCAGTCTTCTTTTGTGTTTAGGTCAGGCTATAAACTGCCAAAACAAAGCCACCTTTGGGTGGATTCATTCAGTAGTTTGTTTTGCCTAACCTAGTGTGAGAAAGATTAGTTGGCACAACAAGAATCAAGTACTATACATTTAATGTAGTAAAAATAATTTGCAGGAAAATTATTTCATAAAAAGAAAGTTGTTCTGTTCATCTGGTGTATCAATAGACTTCAACAAGATGCTTGCTAATAGTACTGTATCTAAATGGCTTTCAAACCCCGAAAAGTGTAAAAAAAGAATGTTTTAGCTTCAGCTCACAATGAGAGTTGAGACAGCTGTTTTCTATTACATTGTTCAGACAAAGAAGATGTAATACAACGGATGGAGTTCTAGCTAGGCTTTGTGGATGGAAGACCTCGTTCTATCTTCAGAAGAACTGACTTTAGTCGGATGGAGGCTTCTGTTGAAGGTAGGATGGGAGTAGGCAAATTACTCCATTCTCAACGTTATCATTTCAGTTTTATGTGTCACCTCTTACCCACTATTTACAGTTCTGTGCAGTTAGTTTTCAGAGGCAATATTAAGTACAGGCATGGGAAGAACCAGCAAAAACTGCCCTCATCCCTTCTCTTGGCATTCCATGAATAGAATTACTCTGGAAGGGGCACACCTGTTGATGGAGCATTGGTTTCCTTGGGTGATCACAAATTAAGTACTTGCATTTCATATTGAAAGGGACAGCAGTGGCTCAAGTGGCTAAGACACTGACCGGGAGGCGGAAGGTCAGCAGTTCAATTCCTGAGCACTGCAGGATGGAATGTGCTCCCGTCTTTGTCCCAGCTCTTGCCAACCTAGCAGTTTGAAAGCAAGAAATTTCATGTAGATAAATAGGGACCACTTCTGTAACAGCGTTCTGTGCGCTCCGGTGTCTAGTCATGCCTGCCACATGACCACAGAAACATCTGCAGAAGAAGGCAGCGCTGGTTCTTCGGCTTTGAAACAGAGATGAGCACTGAACCCTAGAGTCGGATATGACTGGCTTTTGAGCAAGGGAAACCTTTACTATTTCATATGAAAGTTAAGAGCCTTGTTGGGGAATAGGGGCTTGAGGGGTCTAACTAGGCAGCATTGCCCATCTCTTGTCAATGATGTTAGGCCGAGATTAAAACTCACCAAAGCATCCTCTGTCGGTCCCTTCGGCACGGTGAAAGCGGAGGGCACACGTCATGGTCCACTGAGCCAGTGAGTGACGTGATATCCAAATGGCTAAAAAAAACCCATGTAAATAGACTTGAGTTCTCAAGTCCATTTGCATGTGCAGAATGTTGTCGCGGAGATGTCTACCAATGCACAGACTCCTCACTGAATAACAACTCCAAATTATCCAAGGATTTCATATCTTGCTTAAGTGCCATTTAGCATATCTTGGAGTCTAAGGGGGCAGCCTGGTGCTAGTAGGACTTCATGTGGTCCTCTCCGAACCAAAAAGAACAAAACAAAAATAGTAAAAAAATACTATGGTCCCTTAAAGACTAACAGTTGTGTTTCAATGTGAGCATTTGTGGATACATCCACTTCTCTAGACAGTGAAAGAGAGACCTCCCTGGAAAGCCCATGGGTGGCTTTCTGTCCTAGAATGGGAGAAAGGTGGGATACAAAAGGTAAGGTAGTTGTAACAACAGCAACTGGTAACTAACATCATTTTGCCAATATGGAAGTTGAAGCAAAGAAATAATATGTGTGGTTTATAACTAGGTGTGTAGTCAGGGCATCCACTGAAGTCCATCAGCCAAGGAAGAAAGGTCATTACAAAATAGCTACCGAGCAATTCCTTTAAAACACAGGACTACCTCTAACCCTATTAACTCAACAATGGCAAAACAAATAAACAAAGTGTTCCTGTGTACTTTAAAAACACACGCCATATATCTTGCCCTTCAAAACAAGACAAAAATGCTATCAAATACCCACAAAACCACAAAGGACTACAAATGGAGAATTACGTTGCAGTCCTATACCCATTTATCTGGAATTAAGCTCCACTTAAAACAATGAATCTTACTGCTGAGTAAAAAATCATACCCTGTACTGTGATTTATACTGACAGTCAATAACTCCTTACCACGGATAAGTATTTGTTAAATTACTTTTAAGGACCACCCAGGGAAAATGGTACTCCAGTGAAGCCAACATTCCTAAAATCCCAGTACTTGTTAGTCTTTAATTTTTATTTCAAACATTTCTTTAAAAAGTAATTGGACAGAAGCATTTCTATTTAATACTTTAATAACACTGGTATTAATTGATACATTTAATTAAAACCAAACTAAACTTAGTACTTCATAAAATTGACTTCAACTCAACTCTGTACAAAGGGGGAAATGTAACTATATATTGCCTCTTAATCCTTTTTGCCTCTGAAGTAAGCCAGAGTTGCATTCTTAGGAACCATATGGAATAAAACACCATCACTAAGACTGATTAACTAATATGTGTGAAAGTACAAATGCTTTAATAGTTTTTGGGTGGAGATGAGTCTATTCACAAGCACTAGAGAATCCAGGAATTCTCCACCCATACATAACTCACCAGTGACCTCACCAGTTTCCTAAAGACATTCAACAAGCCTTCCTGCCTGTTCTGCGGATAGCCAAGCCATCATGTCAATGCTCCACCTGTGAATATACTGCAGAGACCCTCAATCAGGGTCACATGAGATAAAAAGCACTATTTATTCTCTGAAAAATCCTGTATCATTTGTTTAAAAATGGTTTCCTAATGATTTCTAAAGGAAGGCATGAAGGCATTAAATTGCACGTTACATGCAAAAATATGTTGTTCCTCTCCACAAATTCTTCAGAAACACAGTTCTGGAACCTGGAAGGAATGCATTGTGCCACCCTGGAAGCAGATACTCCTGACTAAATAATGCTCTGGGCTTGGAAGGAACTATTTACAAACAGATACTTCTAATGGATTCCAATAACATAGACATATTTAAACACAATATACCTGCAACATAACTAGAGCTGACTTCTTTTTTCAGATACAACTGTAAATATTCTACGTATCCTTATTGTTAAACTGGACATGTGGTCATGGTATTTGGATGTGTCTTGTGACCGAGGGTAGTGGCTTGTACCATTCTAATGATTTTTTATTTATTTAAAGTAACTAAAAAGTAATCAATTTTTTTACCTTTGATTAAAGAGAAAAATTACTTTATTTTTTTTAAAATCCATGCAACTATAACAGCTACTAAATATTTTTGAGGGGCCCTCAAAGACACTATGCCAGTAACTAATTCTTCTCAGCTTTGTCTAATATCTCTGTGATTTCAGTGAATCTAGAAATCACTCAGCATTCAGCTTTACTCATAACATTCCACAACACGTTAACCAGCTTCCCTAGGGAGCACAAAAGGGCTGAAGTCACATTACCGATTACCTCCCTCTCCCTTTCCGGAAATGCTAACAGTTTACTGCATTTGTGGTGAAAAGAATGTTTCCTGGTCTTATACACAGAAAGCAAGCTTCAAGGCCAGAGAGTCCCCATGACAGAATTTCCTGAGCTCTAGAAACATATCTACTTAGTAATCATTTCCTTCCTCATGCCCTTTCACTGGTCAAGCAGAACAATAAGTCAAATACCTTCAGTCACTCCCCGGTGTGCAGTTAATGGGAGCAAAGAGGACTGCATTCTAGGATGTTAGTGTGATGAGTTAATACCACAAGAACATTTTCTTCTGACACAGATGGCCAATTCGCTACAGTTCCTATCTCTAGAACAGCCACATGAGACAATTCCATAGCCCCTAGAGATTGTGTGTGCATGTGTGTGCATGCACAACTTTACATCTTATCTTTATACAATGTCACAAACTGCTCCTGAAACTTCTCACAGTCTGAAGTGTAAAACTGGGGAGGGGGGTTGCCACTTGAGGAAACATAGACTCTTTGAGCTGAAGAAGAAAATTCTGCCTTTTGTAAAATCAAATTTCAATCAAAAAATGTGATGACACAACCTATGCTATTGCATATTCTTGACTATAGCACTGCAGAGATGTGTAATTATTTATTTGTCATATGTATGTTCTATATTTCATCAAATGAAGCTACACTGCCCTACATGAGTCTCCTCCTCTGCATATTACCCTCACAACCGCCCTGGGAAGTTGGCCAGATTTAGTACATCAGAGACACACAGTTACTCAGTAAGTTTCAGGGTCAAATGGAGTTTACATCCCAGGTTTCTTATGTCATGGCCCAACACTCTAACTATTAGATTAGCTTTCCAATAGTTCAGCAATTTCTGTACTGCTTCTGACAGTGGATTTCCAAGAGTAATTTGCACAGCGTATGCTGTGTTATGTTCTGTCAAATCATATCCAGTTTATGGAGACCCTGTATAGGGTATCCAAGATACAGTATATGAGATATTTAAGGAGTGGCTGCTAAAGGTCAGTCAGGTTGAGTCCCTATGCCCTCAGACGCCAGTTACTGTACTTTGATTTTAGTTTGTGATGTATTTGTTGTTTGTTTGTTTTGATTTGCTGTGTGTTCTGTTGTTATTTCTTATCTGTTTGTACACCGCCCAGAGTGGGATACCACCCAAATGGGCGATAACAGAAATGCAATACAATAAAATCTCAATCTCAATCCATGGCTAAATAAGAGTTTGAACCCAGGTCTCTTGTGTCCTGCTCCATCACTATATTCACTACATCACACTAGCTATCACTAAGCATTTACCAACGTCTAAAGAAGTGATGGCCAACTTTGGCACTCCAGATGTTCTTGAACTTCAATTCCCAGAAGACCTGATCAGCAGGTGTGTTGACTTGGGCTTCTGGGAACTGAAATCCAAGAACACCTGGAGTGCCAAGGTTGGCCATCACTGGTCTAAAGCACAGATTTCATAAAAGGCAAACAGTACTTACCGTTCCCACCAGTGGATATATAAAGCCAGCTCCAATACTGGCCCTGACATCACTAATAGGCAGAATGAAGCCAGTGGGGACTCCTTTCCAATCAGGTATGTGAGAAAGGGACAGATGAGTTTTTGCCATACAGATAGGCAAATTTCCAAATCCCTGACAGAACACAAATGAACAAGAACAGATTAATGTCAAGGTTTGTGAACATTGCACTGAGTGGAACAAAAACCCTACCCACAAGATCCTGTATAAAAGTAGCTCACATTCTGTAACAAATAAAGAAAAGGGAGGCAAATTTAGTATGGCTGAGAGTCACAACAAGGATAGAAAATAGCTAAAATTAGAGGGGAAACAGCTCAAGCTAGAAATATCTCAACATTCATTTCTAGTTTGGATTTTTAGGGTTTGGAGAGTTTGTAAGGGTTGATGGTTTTAAAAGCAAAAACTTAGGTTCCTAGAGGCATTGAACAAGATAAACATTGGGGGGGGGGAAGAATCTCTCCCCCCCCCCTTGGAGGCTTTGGAAGTTTCTTGGGTGGTTGGATGGGTTTGTGTGCCAAAATGCCCTTGCGGGATCATACATAACCCCTTGGCAACACTGCTTCACATTAATCCCTGTTGTATAGGAATAAGCTTTCAGTTTGTGCATCTTTATGCTGGCAGGAAGAGCATCCATTATAACCACACACCAAAGTCATCTGGATTGGCCACTGAATCTCACTGCAATACTGGTAATAAAATGATGTCTTTCAGCACCTCTGAGCAATGACAAAGCCAAGAAAGTGGCTTCATTTTCGCAGTCCAGGGTTTGAATAGGGCATGAAAGAAGAAGCACCTCTGAGGCAGGAAGCTAGTGTAAAGGATCCAGGATATATTTTGTGGCACAAGCAATTCTACCCTTAAATAGAGAAAACAGATACCCCCACCCCCACCCCATGTATCCATCCCTTACTGCTTAATAGTCAACCAGTCCTGTATTAATGTGTGGTTTTGTATGTGTAGCCGATGCTTCACACACTATTTTCCACATGTGGGTAGGCTTGGCATGCCAGCAAACTCTATGGACTAACCATTTCATCCCTGGGAAATAAAAGGCACACATTACAGAAGTTCCTAGATACTGAAACGTTCAAACACGCTGAAAGAACTCAATAACCATATTAGTCTCTCTCGCTGCAATAAAACTAGCAGGAGTGTTCTGGCACTTGAAAGACTCACAGATTGTATCTGAGACAAGCTTTTTTGGGATTGCAGCCTACACCTGAAGCAGTGCCTGGAGTCCACAAAAACGTATGCTAAATAAAGCTCAGGTTTTTTTAAAATGCAACACATCTCTTTGTTGTTTATACACAGTTAATAACATAATAAGGACAGGCTCTCACAAAACATCCAGTTGTTGCTGTTGTTTTACCTGTTGACTGTAACAGTTTATTTGAGACTGGGCTATAGGAGACAGCTCTATATCCTGAGCTCCATAGATTTTCTGAGCGATGGTTCTTATTTTTTCAGTGATGGGGAGCTGTGGAAACAAAAAAAGGATGACAGAATGATAATCCACATTGCCAAACATCTTTAAAGCTCTTTCATAAGAACAGCCTTGCTAGAACAGGCCACAGCCCATCCAGTCCAGCATTCTGTCTCACACAGTGGCTCACCATTTGCTTCAAGGTATTCCCAAGTAGATGCCTTCACCTGCTTAGGTTTCCCTGGAAATGGCATTGAGAGATATCCTGCCTATCTCTCCAACCCGGAGGTTGTCCTTAGGTATCCATAATTATAGCCATTGATACCCTTGTCCGCCCTGAGTCGGGTTCGCCTGATTGGGCGGCCTAGAAATGTGAACCATAAATAAATAAATAAATAAACTTGTCTAATCCTTTCTTAAAGCTGTAAGACTTGATAACCCATTGGTTATCATACAATTTCTTAGGCTGCAGGTTTGTGTGACATTTTTCTAGAGCAGTTTTAGCACTGAGTTATGTATGTCTTCCTGACCAAATAATGCAAAGTGACAATAATCATCAAAACACTTGCTGAAATTAAAAAATAAGTAACTTCTGATGCCCTCAGTTTTCTATGAAGGGGAACGTCACCATTGTGACAGAGGTAATAGGGCTTAATATTATAATATTAATATCTCTATGAGCCATATATTCTGATGCAGAAGGTCTGATATAAGCTGTATATTTACATACATCAGTTTTGCTTAGAACTGAAAGAAAAATATTCTGCAGTAGCCAAAGACCTTGATACGTCTAATGGTTCAGAAGTGGTTCGAATCAAAAGGGTTCTTCCATCATTTATAAACCCTGTAACCAACCTAGTTTCACCAGTCTCATGCCCTTCATAGGACCATCTATTCTTACATGCAGATGATGTTGAAAACCCTACATTAGCTTTACAGTCCACATGGCCTGCAGGAGTCTTCCTAAACACCAGGCTCAGTGCTACAAATTGCCGAAATGTTTGCAAGTAGGAGGCAAGCTGCAGCTCCCTTGGTCAAGTTCAAGGAAGCTTTACAAACCATCCTTGATAAAGTACAGTAATAGGAGTCAAAAGTACAACTGAAGAGAGCTTGGAAAAGTCACTTTTGGGGGCAACAACTCCCAGAATGCCACAAAAACATTGGATTCTGGGAGTTATATTCGAATTGGAGACTTTTTCAAACTTTGCTCTCACATCTGCAGAAACAATGGACCCATGGAGAATTTCCTTGCCTCTGGTTGTTGTTTCCTTGCCTCTGGTTGTTGTCTTTTTGACCGCAATATTGCTTCTCCTGATTGTTAAAACATATCTTTAAATTTAAAAAAATCCATGGAAGAAAATTGAAAAGACACACATTTCCTACTAGGAAAAGAGGACACAGATTTCCTCATCTTGCCTTATGAGCCCCTGTGGCACAGTGGTTAAGCTGTTGATAATTATCTCAGTTTGATCCTGACGGGAATCAAGGTTGACTCAGCCTTCCATCCTTCCAAAGTCGATAAAATGAGTAAACAGCACGTTGCGAATCCTGCATTGTGAACTGCCCAGATTGTAATTGCTATTGCTTGTCTTCTGCTGCCAACAAAGTGAGATCAAACTCAAGTAATCTCTCCTATATAAATGCAGTTACCTCAGCTATATTTCATTTCATGTTTAAGGAGAAACTATAGTGGAAGGCTGATACTTAGAGCAGAAAGAATTTTAAAACAGGATGCCTTTATATTCAATCAAATTGATCAAATTGTAGCTGGCTTGTGGAGTACAAGCTGCACTCATACCTGTAAAGCACTTACAGGTCCCTGAGATTAAAAGTTGCATAGAAACATGATTATTTTGTTGCTTTCCAGTAAAATGACAAGGTTTAACAGGTCTATTATCCAGTTCAGGAAGATTTCCCATTATCACACTGCTTTCTGCTGAACTAAGAAGGTGGGCAAGAAATCTGATAAACTCACATTTTCCATTAAAGTAGAAATATTGCATTCAAAACATAGAAGCCAAATTGGTTCAGGGAATGCTTATGCACAACTCATGGAAGCATCGGATCATCTCTCTAATCCTATTGTGTTCTTTTATCTTTATCTTTGTTTCAACTATCTGTAGAGAACACTGGCTACAGTTAATGGTTGTACAGTAAAATCTTGCATAAAGAGTGCCTCGCTTAGAGACTAACTTGCTTAAAGAACAGAATTTTCTCTGACTGGTCGCCTCACTTAACAACTAAAACCAACCAAAAACTCGCTTAACAACTAAATCGGGGTTCGCAATCCCCCCACCAGAAGTTACAATTGGTCACTTACAATGGTGTTTTGCTTAAAGAGCAATCCCATGGAACACATTATGCTCTTTAAGCGAGGTATCACTGTACTGACTACACAATAACAAGACCTTTATTCAAGTACATACATTATATTATACCTATACAGTAAAAACCCGTATAGTGAATTTAATTCATTCTGCAGGGCTAGTTGTTGTACGATTTTATCGCTATACAATGCATTCATCATATAATGAATTTCTCTATGGGATGCATTGTACAATGAATATCTCTACGGGAAAAATCGTACAAAGAAAAAAATTTGTTGTACACTTTTCTCCACACAGAAATTTATTGTACGATGCATCCCACAGGGGAGCATTGCATCATACAACAACAAAAATCATTCTATGATGCAACTTTTTTTTCCAAATTCCATTTGTTGTACGATTTATTCGTTGTATAATGCAATCGTTATATGAAGTTCACCGTACATACATTTTTCCTACAATTGCTTTAAAGAAATGTGGGTTATAAAATCCATACTCTTAATATAAAATTAGGATACAAAGATTTGTTTATTGGCTTCTGCATGCTATCTTTGTGTCAAAACTGAAACTCAGAACTTCTCTCTCGCTATAATGAGATTCCATAATAAACTAGCATCATCTATAATAAACTAATGGAAATGGATTTGTACGTAATCATTATAAATATAAATTATAATCCTTATACTTATTAAAGTGTTACCAACCGAAGCAGTTACCAGTTGTGGAACTCTAGTAACTATGTTAACTACAGACTCTAGGTCTTGTATTCGACTCAAACCTAAAATATTTGAAAATTTCAAGTCTAACCCCCCCCAATTTATAAATAGTGCGGTTACCTATGAACCCACATTACATTTCAGTAAACACTTACATGTGGCAGTATAGAAGCCTGGAATCTGTGGCCTAGAACAGTCCCATATTGGCACAACATTTTGAAATCTATTTGAATATGAAATTTTGTGGCTCAAGTGCCTAAGGCGCTGACTGGGAGGCGAAAGGTCAGCAGTTTGATTCTCGAGTACTGCAGGGTGTCCAGTCTTTGTCCCAGCTCCTGCCAACCTAACAGTTTGAAAGCAAGAATTTGTAAGTAGATAAATAGGGACCACTTCGTTGAGAAGGTAACAGCATTCCATGTGCTCGTCTAGTCATGCCTGCCACATGACTATGGAAACGTCTGCAGAAGCAGACAGCGCTGGCTCTTCAGCTTTGAAACAGAGATGAGCACTGAACCCGAGTCGGATATGACTGGCTTTTGAGCAAGGGAAACCTTTATCTTTAATGCATAGTTTCTTGATTACAGGCACTCTGTCAAGCACAATGTCCATTCAGAAATAATTTCCCCTTTCATGTTGTTCAGAGGGGGATTAGGTAAAGGTTGCACTTGCTTGAAAGCCAGACATATCTGACTCTAAGGTTCGGTGCTCAACTCCATTTACAGCCAAAGAGCCAGCGCTGTCTGCCTCTGCAGATGTTTCCGTGGTCATGTGGCAGGCATGACTAGACACTGGAGTGCACGGAGCACTGTTTACCTTCCCACTGAAGTGGTACCTATTTATCTACATGCAATTTCTTGCTTTCAAACTGCTAGGTTGGCAGGAGCTGGGACAGAGACGGTAGCTCACTCCATCATGCAGCACTTGGGTCTTGAATTGCCAACCTTCCAGCCTTAACCATTAAGCCACCACAGTCCCTTCAGAGGGGATTACTCTCATGTAAATGTTCACAGAACTGATTATGGGCAACATTTTTCTTAGGAGTTTTCTCTTTTAGTTAAAAAGCCATTATTATTTGCTGACTCATTATTTTTGTAGATATTTGATTTGAGGCCTTGATCAATTTTATCTGACCACTGGAATTTTTTAGATCCTAGATCCCTCTCCCTTCATTTCAAGGTCCAAAGCTGAAAAGCAAAACTACAAAGAAACTTTATGCATAAATAGTACAACATAAAACCTAGTCTGTGCCATAAAATATAAAATCCTAAGCAAATAAAGCAGAACAAATACAGACATTGCTCTTTAAATAATTTGTAGGAAGACTGCTTAGTGAAATCCATGCCATTGGGGGTTAGTGCCAAGTTTTTAACAAGTTGTGTTCTTAATTGCTGTGATTGAATTGGATAGCGTAATACCACTTGCATGATTTCAGGCTGTTGCAAAATTTAATAAACAAGACAATGGCTTATGAATATCTTGGATGGAAGCAATGAGAATCTTTTAGTTGGCATCATTTAATGTTGTAAAATTAGGCCCTTCTTGTGACTCTTGTTATAATATTTCCATGTCAGCTGTCATTGCTAACAAAAAGGAAGAAATGCAAAACATCCTCTTAACTTTTTAGAGGTCTCTGGATACAGCCAAGTATTAAACATCATAACTAATGGAAAAAATTCTACTGTCTTTACTCAGCAAACTCATCCTGAAGTTAAGAGTTCCACGCTCCTTCATTCTCCATTTTGCAAAATCACTTTCCAGAAGGGAAATATGCTAACGTTTTTGCCAAGAAATTAAAGGTCGTCGCTTCTGATTTATGCTGACCCTATGAATGAGTGCTCTCCAAAATGTCCCCTCAAAAGGACTGCACTTAAATCATATTTGGATGAAAATTCTACAGCGTAAAACATTTAGCATTTCACAGGTTACCTTAGAGTGCATCTTGTTATTTTTTTGTTGTTCCAATTGTAGGATTTTGGTTTTTTACATTGGTTGAAGCTCATGTGGTGCTTCTCTCAGTTTCTGCATTCTTGGAAGTAACCTTGCTCAATATTTTTAAAGTTTGTAGCTGTGGCAGCTAACAACTGTTCCAATTTCCCCCTTTCCCTCCAGGACCCAGAGGGATGTTGCCATTAGGAAAAAAAAGATGGTGGAATGCTGACGGCACCAATGGGAGCAGTGAAGATGGTCTACAGCAGGGGTTCCCAACCTTTTCAAGCCGGGGGCCGGATCACGCTCTCTCAGTCAGCTTCGAGGACCAGATGGCCATTTTGTCCTGCCTGCACGATGGGGTGTGTGTGGCCATTTTGTCCCAACAGCTTCAAAGGGTGTTGTGTCCAAGCACAAGAAGTAATTTACTCAGGCATAGTCAGATTAAACAACAACAAGTTTATTGTGTTGAGCAAACCAGACTGGGGAAAAGGGTGCAGGGAGTCAGGGATGTTAGTTAATATACAGAACAAATGGTAACAGCACAGATACATTTACCCAGGCTTCCGAAGAAGCGGGAAACATTACCGAATCAGCTTTCAAGAACAATCTAACTGATGGTGCCTTTATTGCAAGGCGCACTATAGCATAACCAATACTGATACACAACATTCCCCCCCCCGCGAGGGACCCAATCTCCATATCTTTGCGGTGGACCACAGGTCTGCTTTGGGCATGCCACATGAGTAGGACTCTGAACAATGGTCACTGGACACCCGGGGTCATCCGTGCTGCCAGTGGTCATAGTGGGAACCCCCAGGTGGTCAAAACTTTGTGGTAACTCCAGAACTCCCTATGTTGGGAGTCAGCATTGCACCCAAAGAGCGCTGGACTGCGTCTCCTCCGGCTCTGGCGACATCCTGTTCGGGGAGGGGGCCACCCGGAGGGGAATGCACAGGCAATAAATCCGAAGGAAGTGGCTGGCTAAAGAAGTCCAAGCCTACTTCAAACTCTGTGAGCTCCTGTTCTTCTTCTGATTGATTTAACCTAGGGGACTCACCACCCTCTTCCACTGGGGAGACATTTTGCCCAACAACACGGGGACACATTTGATCTGCATGTCTCCTCCAAATTAACCCATTATCCATGAGCACCTTATATGACACAGGTCCCGTTTGCTCCAGGACCTCCCCCCCCCCAACCAAGGGGACCATGGGGCGTAATTATAACAATGCATGGCTTGTCTCACTAAGAATCCTGTAGAGTTGCATACATCCAAGTTTTGCCCATTGTCCACTATGCGGTGCGGGTCTAATCGGTCAAAACTGTAGACAATTTCCGTTTCATTAACAGGTCAGCTGGCGAAAAACCTGAGGCTAAAGGGGTGAACAGGAATTGACATCACCAGAACCCATTCGTTTAAGGGCTGCTTTTACTGTTCGCACCTGCCTCTCGATCTGCCTGTTTGTGGCAGGGTGAAAAGGAGCAGCAGTTATGTGCCGAACTCCATTACATTTAAGGAAATCCTGAAATTCCACTGACATAAAGGTTGAAGCATTGTTGGATACGACAATGTCGGGCAACCCAAAAGTGCAAAACAACCTTCTTAATTTACGGATTGTAACAACAGCGGACGTATTTGAAACTGGGATTACCTCTAACCACTTAGAAAAGGAATCAACAATCAATAAGAATAAGGCACCATGGAATGGCCCGGCGAAACCAATATGGACCCTTGACCAGGGGCCCTTGGCCGTGTCCCACTCCCTGGTGGGCTGATGAGTCTCCTCCGGCCTAGATGACTGGCACTCACGACACCACCCCACCCGATCCTCAATGTCCGAATCGAGTCTTGGCCACCAGACATAGCTCCTGGCAAGTGCCTTAGAGCGAACAATACCAGGGTGACTCACGTGTAATGTATGCAGAACCTTGTTTCGTAGTGCTGGTGGAATAACCACTCTATCCCCCAAGACTAGGCATCCCCGTTCCAGTGACAGCTCATTTCTTTTTGTGTAATAGACCCTAAACTCGTCCAAAACTGGTGGTGACGGCCAGCCTTTTTGTACCCACGACATAACCTTAAGCAAGAGGGGATCCTTTCTAGAGCATGCAGCTATGTCCTCTACGGACACTGGCAGGGAATCCAAGACTTCAATCATGAGGACCTGCTGGTCCGAAGTAACCTTGCACACACTCTCTATGGGAGAACGTGAAAGGGCATCTGCATTGGAAATAGAGGCACCCAGATGATGTTGCAAGGTGAACTGATCCATCTAAGCATTCTTGGAGACAGAATCTGGGGGGTTGGCTTATCAGGGGCGAAAATGCCCAGGAGCGGCTTGTGATCTGTGACGATCGTAAAGGGCCGTCCATAAATGAAATCATGGAATTTCTTGGTTCCCGCAATAATAGTTAGGGCTTCCCTATCAAACTGAGCATACCTTTCCCCCGTATTTGAGAGAGATCTTGAAAAGTAGGCGATTGGCGCCTCTTTCCCCTCCCCCAGGTCATGACAGAGAACCACCCCATCCCCACAAGGGATGCATCACAGACCAGAATAATAGGCTTACTTGGGTTGAAATGAGTGAGAACAGTGTTGGAGATAATTAGCTTTTTAACCTCTCAGAAAGCCTGGTCTTGCAGGGGACCCCAATGCCACACAGCCTGTTTCCTAAGCAGATTGTGTAGCGGAGCTGCCACAGTGGCCTTTTGGGGTGAGGAAGGAAGGAATGGTAGAAGTTCAATAGCCCTAGGAAGGACTGCAGTTCGGTCTTGGAAGTTGGACGCGGTGCATCCAACACAGCGGAGACCTTGGAGTCAGCTGGTTTAACACCCTCAGGGGTAATTTTGAACTCCAAGAAATCCACCTCAATAGCAAAGAAATAGCATTTCTCCTTCTTAAGTCGGAGACCGGCATTTTGAAAACATTCGAGCACATTCCCCAGCTTGATCGCCAGGTCCTCCCTATCCGTCCCCGATATTAATAAATCATCAAAATAGGGCAATACCCCAGGAGATCCTTAAGCAACCTTTCCACCAACCCTTGGAAAATACCAGGTGATGCGTTGACACCGAACTGGAGGTGATGGACCTTAAATGCACCCATGTGCATTGTAATGGTTTGGCTCAATGCCGATGCAGGGGTAACAGGGAGCTGCTGATAAGCCTGAGCCAAGTCAAGTTTGGCAAAACATTTACCCCCATGGAGTGATGCAAGGAGGTGGCTTACCACTGGTACCGGATACGAATTTGGGTGAATGGCCTTATTAATAGTACACTTGTAGTCTGCACAAATACGGGTGTCACCATTGGATTTAATGGCCATGATGATTGGAGTTTCCCATTCTGTGGAATACACCGGCTCCAAAATGCCCCGCGCAACCAGTCTATCAAGTTCGGCCTCAATACGATCCTTGAGCGCAAAAGGCACCCGGCAGGGCTTCATCCTGATTGGAATGATTTGAGGGTCTAAATCAAAGTGAACCAGGGGGCCTTTGTAGGTACCCAACCCCGAGCAGAAAACTTCTGGGAACTTGTCATACGTAGACTGAATGGAATCAGACCCCACAGAGTTACCTGAGATGGCAATCTCCAGGGGCCCAAACCACTGAATACCCAGAAGGTTGCTCTTACCAGTCTTGACCACAACAAGAGGAAGAAGTGCAGACACCCCCTGGAAGCACACACGAAAATTGCCCATGCCAAGCACAGAAATGTGTCTGGCCTGCATGTCACTCAACCTAACTTTCAGGGCCCGCAACTTGGGGTCGGCAGATGGGGGTAGGCGAAAAAATACTCTCTGTGTGATGATAGAAAAGGAAGTCCCAGAGTCAATTTCCATTGTGACTGGAAAACCCTGGATGTCGACATCAACGAAGAACTTGTCTGAGACCACCTGGACACTGGAAGTGGAACTGTGACCCGCGAATACCTTGGAAATTGGGTATTCTCTGTCCCAGCGAACAATTTCCTTGGGTGATTCCCTTGAATTCTGGTGGCAAACCTTGGAAATGTGCCCCTTCTTGCCACACCAATGACATTTGGCATTTTTAAAAGGGCAATCGTTGCAGAGGTGCTGTCTCCCGCACCCCTGACATGGTCCGATGTCATTCTTAGGCGAAGTAGACGGGACAGCATACCGACTCCAGACCTGGCTGAAGTCATCCTCTCCGTCTGAGCCATCGGAAGACGTGGACGGGCTTGAAACTCATTGTTTGTGAATGCCCACTCCTTTCTGGACAGGCATAACAGGCTTCAATTGAAGGAACTGAACTCCGGCATTCCCAATCTCGGCAGCTTGCGCCTCCTCGAGCGCTGCTGCAAAAGTTGGGACGTCCCTTTTCATCAGGCAGCGCTGTGTGGCCTCGTCCCTCATGCCTACTATGAGCCTGTCCCTCAGAGCAATGTCAAGGTTTTCCTACTGGCAGAGAATGGTGGCATGTCGAAGTGCGGCAACATACTCAGCAACGGATTCTCCAACCTTCTGATCACACCTGTAAAACGCCACACAAGCAGGAATCACAGCAACCCTGGGCCTGAAGTGGTCCCGGAGAACAGTCAAAATATCTTTGAGTGAGGTGTCCTTTAGCAACCTCAGCAGCACAAGATCATTAAGGAGCTTGAGGGTTGGCAACCCTCAAAAAGCGAGGAATGTTGATTTTTTTAAGCGCCAGGTCAATTCTCTGCGAAGTGCAATAATTTTCGAATTGGAACTCATACATCGTCCACGAGTCTGGTTTTGAGATGTTGAAAGGTCCCATTGACACAGGGGCAGCCGCCGCCATCGTGAGATCCCACCTTCATCGCCAATTGTTGTGTCTGAATACAAGAAGCAATTTACTCAGGCATAGTCAAAGCAATAGTATTCCCAGTGGTAATGTATGGGTGTGAGAGCTGGAGCATTAGGAAAGCTGAGCACAGAAGAATAGATGCCTTTGAAATGTGGTGTTGAAGGAGAGTCCTGAGAGTCCCTTGGACAGCAAAGAAAACAAATAGGTCAATATTAGAAGAAATCCGCCCTGACTGTTCATTAGGAGGGACAAATAGTGAAGATGAAGCTAAAGTACTTTGGACATCAAATGAGAAGGACTCACTTGAGAAGGCCTTGATGCTGGGAAAGATGGAGTGCAAGAGAAGAACGGGGCGTCCAAAGATGAGATGGCTAGATGTAGACGCAATGGGCACAGAGCTGGGTGGGCTGAGGATGGTGGACAGAGGTGCCTGGAGGAAAATGGTCCATGGGGTCGCAAAGGGTCGGAATCGACTGTGCGACTGAACAACAACAACAAGTCACATCAAACAGCAACAAGTTTATTGTGTTGAGCAAACCAGACTGGGGAAAAGGGTGCAGGGACACTAGTTAATATACAGAATAAATGGTTACAGCACAGATACATTTACCTAGGCTTCCGAAGAAGCGGGAAACATTACCGAATCAGCTTTCAAGAACAATCTAACTGGATAGCGCCTTTATTGCAAGGAGCGCTATAGCATAACCAATACTGATACACAACAAAGGGGCAGCCATTTTGTTTCTTGAATGCCCTTGGAGGGGCGGGAGGCCACATGAAATCCAGCCCACGAACCAAAGGTTGGGAACCCGTGATCTACAGAATACCCTCTTGTGCTCCTTACTATTCACACATTAAAAAATAGCCATGACAATTTCTTTGTGTTTCGGTGGGATGGGAAGTGATTAACTGATGAAAAATGGAGTCAGCTTCTAGGCTGCTTGCTTTGCATACGGTCTAGCAGATGGAAAATACAGAAGCAAAAAAAATAAACAAACAATTGGTAGCAAATTTATTTCATTTGCATTATTTATAGTAATAACAATAATGTGCCATCAAGCCAATTTCAACTTTTGACAACCCTTCCCAGGAAGACAATCTGGTTAACATTGACTTAATTAGCTGTTTTATGTTTTGGACATATGAGTTGTTTGAGCAATATATGCAGAGAAAGCAGGGCCCTTGCTCTTTAAATAGGTGAAGCTCATTGTTAAGACAACCTTCTTCGCTTGACTTTAAAGATTGCATGGGGACAAAAGAAACTTGTTTCAGTTTAATTTGTAAAGTACTGTACAGTACTTCTAAATACAAATCATAAGATACAGGGTATGTGATGGCAACAGACTAATTCATTTAAAAGGACACAAAATGTTTACTAAACATATGACTCATTAATTAGAATCAGACTTTACTGATTACAACATGACAGTATACCTCATATCCTCATAAACACATGGATAATCCATACCTCTCTTTGTTTTCTGTTTTTTGAAGAATTGGTCAGCACCTTTCACTTTCAAAACAAGATTATCAATAATCGAATTCAATTCTGACTAACCCCTGGATCACCCAGATAAAGTTGTTTGTACCAGTATTTTCTACTTTCTGTTATGCCAAAGTACATATGGGACGACGGCGCGAAAGGAGAGGAACGAGTGCCAAAATACGGGATTTCCTGGCCAATCCGGGATACTTGACAGGTATGGCACTGAGCCGCTACTATGATTTAGGGCAACCATGAGTTTTTTGAAATTATGTCCCTTCTCTCCTTCACTTTCTGCGTTCTATCGGCTGGTGATCCCATTCTCAACAGTGTAGCAACTTCTTCTGCCACTAGTTCCTTGTCTTCCCAGTCTTGTTTGTGCTGACTCTCTGCCTCCTCTGATTTCCTCACCTCTCTCTTGTTTTTATTTATTTTATTTTTATTTATTTTCAGATTTGTATGGCCGCCTTTTTCGCCTCAGCCACCCATGGCAGCTCACAACATTGGTTTTTCCTGATTTTTTAAAAGTCTCTCTCTTTTTTGGGCAGATTGGGAAATACCATAGTGCAAAATCACACACACTCTCTCTCTGTTGGATACAAATGCTAGTTATTTGTTTTTAAAAGAAAATAAAGGATGCAAAGTTGAGCTGCAAAATCAAGGTGAAATTATTCTGAAAAGCATTTGCTTAACTCAGTCCTGAGGTGAAGATCACTTTGAGCTGTAAACCAAGGGCCTTTCCCAGAAGACTTTACCGAAACCCCTGTTCTCACAGTTCAGTACTCACCAACCTGGAGGCCTTGTCAAGTTCTCCCTTCATCAAGAGGGTTTGTTTAGGCAGTATCTAACACAAGATCCAAGGAAACATTCCTTTAAAATGGCTGACCCTCTTGCTAAACAAATCATTATAGCCTCTGCAGTCAGTGATGGGCATCAGCAGGTTCGCACCAGTTCGCAGAACCGGTAGCAGAAATTCTGGCTGGCCACGCCCATCCAAGTTTTGAAATAAAGTACAGTAATACCTCATACAACGTCGTTTCATACAACATCGAATTCATACAACACCGCCTAATTCCTTGAAAAAAGTTGCCTCATACAAAGTCACTGCGGCTAGGAATTTGCATGCCTCATACAAAGTCCAAATCTGTATAAAGTCCAAACTTGTGGAACCAAGTTTGGATGTTGTATGAGGTATCACTGTCCTAATTTGGGTGCAACGCAGGGCTTTTCCCTGGCCACACCCACCATACCACACCCACAGTGTGGTAGTAAATTTTTTAAGAGCCCACCACTGTCTGCATCCAACAGTAGGTGGTAGTGATTTTGCACTATGGATCTTCCTGGTCATTTTACAAGACCTCCTTACTATATCTTCTGTGTGCCTCTGCATGTCGTGTATGCGAGCGCAAGAGTACAGCAAGATGTATTCTACGTGTAAGCCAGTTTGCTGTCATGAGCCCAGTCACGATCTGCACAGCATTTTCCCTGGTAATCCATTGGAAGGGACCACAGTCAGGCTCACGGGAGGATTCAGTCCCTCTTGTTCAGTTCTTTAACCTCTGATCCCAAGGTTGGTTTACCAAAAACCTTCAAAGGAGTTTGCCAAGGCACCGGATAAACAGAATCCTAATAGGTACTAACTACCATTTAGAGAAGCTGACAAGGGATAGCCTACAAACTACTCAGAATCCTGTTTGGTTCTCGTAGGCTCTTTTTAATCCCTCCTTTGTGCCCATTTCTCTATCCACTTTTCTCCAAAGTTCAAAGAATCCCAAAGTTGCTCAGTCATTTCTTTGGGTGTGTATTTGAGAATTAATTACTGGAGCCAGTTTGTTAGGAAGCACTGCAGCCAAGGTTAAAAGATGTCTTAAGCCTGTGCATTCTCAGGATGTGCAAATTCATACCAAGCATGCCAAACAGAGGAAAGCTACAGTCTCAAAATTATTGCTTCATGTGGTTTGACGCAAATTTAAAACAGACGAATAACAGATATTTTCACCATTAATCCCTTAATTTAGGAAACTGAAGGGGGTGCTTTTCAATGTTGCATAATTTATTTGTAGTACAATACCAGGGAATTTCTCCCAGTGAAAGAGTTCCAGGCAAACCATACCATGAAAGAGCACATGTACATTTATATTGAACATGACAGGCAGGAGTCAAATTACAAACATATTTTCCTGTGCCTCAGTAGCTCTGGTGCTAATCTGAAGAATAACAGATCCCTTCCAGCTTTACTATAAAGCATGTAGCCTGACTGAGACTCTGGGAACAATTTAACTGATGTGCTGCTTCCCATGTGTATGGAAAGTATTGAAACAGGCACAGTCAAAATACCATTCAATCACTGAAACTATATACATTTATTCCTTGATTATATCACAAACAATGGCAAAAATGTGGTGTTGTCAGTGTCACTCATACAATGTCACTCATGCTAGAATATCAGCTGCAAACAGAGTCATTTCTTTATTTTGAGACAAAAATATAGGACACGCTTCCTATTAATGACTTAGTAAAGGTAAAAGTCACCCTTTCTCAAAAGCCAGTCATATCTGACTCTTAGATTCAGTGCTCATCTGTTTATAGCAAAAGAGCCATTGCTGCCTGCATCTGCAGATGTTTCCATGGACATGTGGCAGGCATGACTAGACACCAGAGTGCACGGAACACCATTTACCTTTCCCACCGAAGTGGTACCTATATATCTACAGTAACACCCCTCATAATGTTAAAGCTTGGTTACACGATCCTTAACGTTATGTGATTTTTAACGTTGTGCAATACATGTATCGCGCAATATTAAACCAAAGCCCATGGTGGCCGCTTTGACTTGGGAAGGGCCAAGGAGAGCGCCTAGAAGCTGCCCTGGCTGGCGCTGGGTTCCCCCAACCCTTCCTAACTCTAAGCGAACCGCTCACCTGCCTGTTTGGAAAGGGAACCGGGGATCGGATGCTTCGATGCCCGGTTCCCTTTCTGAAGAGGCAGGTGAGTGGGTCGCCTGCCTGTTTGGAAAGGGAACCAGTCATCGGAGCATCCGATCCCCAATTCCCTTCCCAAGGAGGCAGGCGAGCGGGTTGCCTGCCTCTTCGGATCCCCGGTTCCCTTTCCAAAGAGACAGGTGGGTCACCTGCATCTTCAGAAAGGGAACCGGGCATCGGAGCGTCCGATTCCCGGTTCCCTTTCCAAAGAAGTAGGTCGCCTGCCATTTTGGAAATGGAACCGGGGTTCGGACAATTGGGTCTAAGGAGGCCTCCTTGCTGTTTTGAGGCTTGCCTCAAAACAGCAAGGGCACCTCCGTAGATCTCTGTCCCAAAGCCCGCAGGGCTGCTCTCTGCCTGGGAAATGCCTTCCCAGGCGGAGAGTAGCCCTGCGGGCTTTGGGGCAGAGATCTATGGAGGAAATCTGTGGGAAAATGTGATGCATTGCACAAGTTAACTTAATGTTGTGCAGTGCAATTTTTCCCTCAAATTTTCTAACGTTGTGCGGTTTTAACATTGTGCGGTGCACAAGTTATCCGGGATATTACCGTACTTGCAATTTCTTGCTTTCAAGCTGCTAGGCTGGCAGAAGCTGGGACAGAGATTTTACCTTAAAACAACAGAAGGCTAGCCATGGACCCCATCTAAACTTTGAGGAAATTTTTATTAGACCTTGGCAGTTTAATCAAATTCCATTTTTTTAAAAACTCCCCACAGTGACACTCAAAAATGAAGTGGGGAGGAATTATTTCAAGAAGTAATAAAAAGACATGGCATACTTTCAAATTATTTTGTATTTTGAACTTAACATTTATGTCATTAAAACATGGGTTTTTCCTCTCATGGATTCTGGTGCCAGCAGAAATTGGAGAAAGCAATTCCCCCACTCCACTATAGACTCTCATGAATCCCTCAAAATCTGCTTTGGAGAGCCTTGAAATTCCCCAGGGAAAGTTTTCAGCACTGGAGAGAGATGTGGAGGGGAGAAGAAGGAAGTCCTAATCGTGTGCTAGCCTGGTATCAGATTCAACCCAGAGGCTCGGCACATAATTCTCAACAGCTGTGAAGATCTGACTGCCAGATTAATCTTATTACTAAACTTATAATAGAGCCCGTACATTTATGAGCTGGTTAATTTTTTATAGAAAGTATACTTTTGAAATCCAGAACCATGTGCAGTTAATAAAATGGCTTCCAAGATCTTGGTAAACCTTAGTTTAAATTCCCTTCTGCTATTAAACGTTACACAGATGATTTACAATGGGCATTTCAAAAATTCAAAATGTGCCAACACATTTTTCTGTAACCTTTGTGATATCTACACAAGAGGGCTGCATATTATGATCTCAGCCGAGGAGTTCTCCAAAGAGGAGGGTGGACCTGAGGAATTAGAATAGGGGTGCTCAAACTATGGCCCGCAGACCAGATCCGGCCCCCAACACCAATTCATCCAGCACACACAGCCCTCGTCATTCCTGGAAGCGGAAGTAAAATGCGCCCATCTGAAGCGACAAGGGCGGTGTGGGCAGGATGATTTGGCATTGGGGGTTGGATACGGCTCACAGGCCATAGTTTGGGCACCACTGGTTTAAGCAGAGAAAATGGCAGCCTAAAATTTTTATCTCATCCTGTTGCAAAACATATCTGTTGCAAAGCAGATTGCAAGGTGCGTTTTGCTTCTGCTTCACGTGATCGGCCCCGCTAAACCATGTGACTGCCCCACTGAACCACATGACCGGCCCATGGCCCAAAGAGTTTGGGCACCCCTGAACTAGAGACTCCAGTATTTGATGGGATGAAAGAACTCTGACCTTTAAAAAACCAGGATCCCGAGCCTATGGATAATGGGGACTCAGGAGCTGAGTCTGAGGAGGAGGTGGGGCAACTTCCTGGCTTTCAGGAGTGGAGAAGGCTGAAGGCATGAGCCCAGGATTAAGCCTCAAGGCAGAAAGCTCTAGCCACAGGGAAGTGTCTTCCTCATGGACAAGTGGTCTCCTTACAAGCAAGCTCTTTCTCCCAGAGAGACTCTGGGGACAAAGCTTGCAACTGGGTGCAAGGCGTAGTAAGACTTGAACCAGTCTTTGCCAGTCACAGCTTATATTCTTCACCTCTAAGCTACGGCTGAACTCACACTTGCCCTGCTAGACCTTCTCTTATAGATTTGCTAGGGAACCTGTATTGTTGCTGTGCGTGATCAGAGTGCCTCTTGCTTATGGCAACCCAATAAATGAGTGACTTCCAAAATATCCTGCAATTAACAGATCTACTCAGCTCTTGCAAACTCAAGGCTGAGGCTCCATTTATGGAATCTATCCATCTCACAGTTAGCAGTCCTCTTATTCTGCTGTTTTCATTTTCCTAAGCATAGCAATCTTTTCAAGTGAGCCTCATTATGTTTTTGTATTATGTACCCAAAGTATGATAGCCTCAGTTTCATTGGTTTTGTTTCCAGAGACTGTATAGGTTTGCCTTAATCTAGGCCCTATTACTTTATGTTTCTGGCATTTCACAGTATCCATAACACCAGCACCATATTTCAGAGTACTGTACAGTATATGTTATACATCAGGAAAATCAAATACAACTACAGTAATACCTCATACAAAGTCCGCTTCATACAACATCGGATTCATACAACATCGCCTAATTCCTTGAAAAAAGTTGCCTCATACAAAGTCATGTGACTTTGTATGAGGCATTGGGGTTTTCCCAGGTTGCATTGTGCCTGGTCAGTATAAAAGGCAGGACACATGCGTGCATTGCTCTTGTGGGTTTTGCATGAGGCAGACTGTTTAGGAGTGGTTTTGAGCACGATTTTGGATTTTTTTGAATTTTTTCATCAGAATTTTTAGAAGCATTCCTGGGATTTTTGCAGCATTCTTCAGATTCTTGGACAATCAGGGTTGTTTGACATGTTTTTGTAATGTTTTTAGCCTTTAGACAATGATTTCTTAAAGTTCTGTCAGTTTCCTGTCTGTTTCCTTGAATTTGCCCTGAAGTCTGTGCTGTTACAGTACAATCTATCTCTATGGAAATGACGTTGTATGAGGCATCGCGGCAAGGATTTGGACGTTGTATGAGGCATCGCGGCAAGGATTTTGCATGCCTCATACAAAGTCCAAATCCGTATAAAGTTCAAACTTGTGGAACCAAGTTTGGACGTTGTATGAGGTATCACTGTATATATATTTTAAATGATCCATAAATTTTCATTTTACATATAATCAAATGTTTGCTGTAATCTGTAAAGCACGAACTGGTTTTCTTTTTAAATTATCCAATATACTTTAAAAGCCAACATACATTTGCAATACAGTAAAACCTCGCATAAAGAGTGCCTCGCTTAGAGACTAACTGGCTTAAAGAGCAGATTTTTCTCTGAATGGTCGCCTCGCTTAACAACTAAAACCAACCAAAAACTTGCTTAACAACTAAGCGATCCCCTGCGCCAGAAGTCACAATTGGTCACTTACAATGGTGTTTCGTTTAAAGAGCAAACTCGCTTAAAGAGTAATCCCATGGAACGCATTATGCTCTTTAAGCGAGGTACCACTGTATCATCTTTGGTGCCTTTCTCCTTTTTTGGAGTTCAGCACGAACATCAAGCATTTCATATTCCACATAAGACTGAAGTCTTTGTTGCAACACCATAAAATCATTTTGCTTGCATAGAAAATTAAACCAATGCATTCCTTGATATCCCCTTTTCTGGGATGAAATTTATGTTGAACATTTCCAGTCTGTGGGCCATTGACTTGTTTTCCATATACATTTTTGTTACAATTTTGACAGATTCAGTTTATGTGCTTGAAATAGTTCTATCAGTATCCCATCTACTCCTTCTGATTTAATTTTTCCATGTGCTTTAAGTGCAGTTTCATTTGCTTTCTATAATGCCAGGTTCTTCATTAACTATTTTTCTTCAGAGGAATTATTCATCTCTTTTGTCTATTTCTTTATTATACAGGGTGGCCTGTTAGTCCTTATTGAATTTTTCTCTAAATTTGCCACTTATTGTATCCAGGGTGTCACCAGTATTCTTGTGCTCATGTCCCCATGTACTTGTCACAATACGCTCTTCGAGTGTAAATAGGCTGAATCGGCCATATTTATCTGGAATTTTTTTTATTTATTTAAATAATACATATGGATGGGTAGGGACTTACAGGCTACCTTGTAAGAATGTAGAGTGCAGAATGTAGCCACATGTGCACGCTGGATTATAGGACAACACATTTTAATAAACTCACAATTATAAGTAAAGTCCCATGCCATGGCAGGAAATTCTAAGATGAAAAGACGGCAATGAAGACAAAGGGTATTGAGAACCAGTCAGTGGCAAACAGATTTTAAAAAATCAGACTTTGGCACAAGATAAATAAGTTATGAGCACTACAGACTGCTAACCCAAGGTGATACCTTGAATGTTACTTCTCTATGCTCCAGGTTTATATGCCTCCTTTCCACCTGATGCCCTACAACCTTGGCACTCCAGGTGTTCTTGGACTTCAATTCCCAGAAGCCCAAGTCAGCACTCCTGCTGATCAGAGCTTCTGGAAATTGACGTTCCAAAACACCTGGAGTGCCAAGGTTGGCTATCGCTGGCCTACAACCTCTGCCAAACTAAAAAAAATTCTTGCATTTAAAAATGAACTAAATTCCTATGTAGATAAGATGTATGTATCTCATTTACTGAAAATCTCCAATCTCAGCCATTACTGTTACTACTTATAACAAGGAAAGCAAAACCAAAGAACTGCAAACATGTCCCAAGATTTGTGTTGGAGAGTAAAATGGCCAGCAACCCCTTAACATGAATGCTGCTTTTCGGATCACATAAACAGTCATAGATTGAAACTGAAAGATATAAAAATAAACAAAGCTGTCTTTTTACTGTTAGTATCATAGGGACAGGCATAAGGATTTGTCTTCTTTTAAAATAAAACCTGGACAGCAAAGAGAACAAATTTGTCGATATTAAAAGAAATCAACCCTTCAAATATTGAAGATGAAGCTAAAGTACTTTGGACATCAAATGAGAAGAAAGGATTCACTTGAGAAAGCCTTGATGCTGCAAAATGTTGTGGGCAAAAGAAGGGGGCCGCAGAGAATGAGATGGCTAGATGGTATTGTTTTCACAATGGGCACAGAGCTGGGTGGGTTGAGGAGGATGATGGAGAATAGGGGTGCCTGGCGTGCGGTGGTCCATGGGGTCACAAAGGGGTGGACTCAACTATGCGACTGAACAACAACAAAAACAAAACAAAACTATTCAGTAGCCTTTAGCTTGAGAACCAGTACCTCTTCACAGCTATATATACTGGGAGAAATAATACATAACCCTCTTTCAGCCAAATGAAGCTGTCTATATCAGATTCTCAACCTGTGGCCCACAGGCTGGATGCGATCCATGGCACCATTTCATGTGGCCCACCACCACCACCTCCATCACATTAGGAAGTGCCATGTGGTGGAGGAAGGGTAAAATGGATATCCGTCCCCTGAAGCTGTCTGAGGGAGAGTGACCTGGCCACCGGCTTAAAAAGGTTGAGAACTGGTCTATATCTTCCTCAAATCTATTGTCTGGAATGCAGCCAAGACAAAATGCATAGTTCAAGGTGCTTTGGATTGATATGGTGTGGTGCTAAAATAGCAGCTGACGATGCACATTTTAGCTTTCATTTCTTTTTTGTTGCTACTTTTCCATTGCCCTTTCATAAATCTGTTTGTAATTTCATCCTCTTCCGCACCCCGCATGCTGGGTGCTGCCCTGCAGCTTCTTTAGAGAGTTTGGTTTCCAAATGTAGAGAAGAACAGGAATACTGCAAGATGAATCCACATTTCCACCTGTAGTTAAAGGAGATTTAGTTTCATCTCCCCAACAAGAAGCTACATCTCACCTCATGTTGGAAGACTTGAAAGGAATGGAAGATATTTAATAAAAACAAATATGAAAAGTGTCATGCTGTCATGTGAGGTGAGAGGGGTACCCAATAGACAAAGCAAGCTTTCAAGGTTGTTATTTTTAAAAAAATTCAAAGCAAAAACAAATCCAGATTTTGTTTGAAAAAATCTCACATGGCAGAAGCTATCATATGCCCCCCTGTATTTATGGATGCATTCCAGAGTTATGGTGATAAATATGACTCAGCAGTGACAAGGGGCATAAAAGGTGGCCTGTGCTTCAAGGAAATATGATTTGAGGAGATGTGTTGTATGGAGCAAGAGATTACTGGCCATAACACTGTGAATATTGCTTAGAAGCCCCTATAAAAATTAAGAATGCAGTGAATAACTCTAGCATAGCCTTGTGCCACAGAGACAAAAAAAAATAACACAAACAAAGGCCTACAATTCTAGTAACATTAGATTCCAGTTTCTTTTTCCGTGTCTAGGCCAGACGTAAAACTGCTTTAAAAAAAAGTCACATACAGTGGAACTTCACACAACAATCGCCCCATATAACAATGAAATCGCGTAACAATTAGGTTTTTGGGGGAAATGGTGTCCCACATAACAATTTTCCGTATGGGAAAAAAAATCGTACAACAATTTTTCAATGGGAAAAACCACTTAGCAAAAAAAAAAAAATGTTGTGCAATGCATCCCATAGGGAAAATCGCTATATGATGCATGGATCGTATAGCAATTGTTTCATACAACAACGAGCCCTGTGGAACGGATTAAAATCATTGTATGTGGTACTACTGTATTTGGTGAGTTCATTCTGCAGTTCCTTCCACCTGACCTAGTGTGAGAAAGATTAGCTGGGAACACAAAGTTCCCATTACAAGGGTACACCCGATTGTGGTGCAAATTGTGCACATCAATTAAACTAAGGCTTGTTGCTTTGGAAATCACAGAGAAAACTGGCTTAAAACAAGACAGATATTGAATGCTGAGGTTGTCAAGTAATGGGAAGGAAAACACCTGAGAGGAGTCATAAAACTCTGGAGCTGGGAAAGATAATTTGAATCCAGCCATTGGATGCTATTTATTGTAATTTATATTCCTTCACATTTTAAAAAGTGACTCATTAAAAAATAAAAATTCTTAATTTGATTCTCTCATAAATTGTGCTTCTGTGTGTCTGAATCTCTCTCAGGTTTTCATGGCCGTACTCTTTCTTCTTGCTCTAGCTCAGAGGTGCCCAAACCTTTCAGGCTGTGGGCTGGTCACATGGTTCAGGGGGCTGGTCACTATGGCCTGCAGGCTGGATCCAGCCCCTGACGCTAATTCATCCAGCCCACAAAGCCCTTGTTGCTCTCGGAAGCGGAAGTAAAACGTGCCCGTACAGAATAGTCAAGATGATATTTAACCTCAGCTACGGGCACGTTTTACTTCCACTTCTGGGAGCAGCGAGGGCTACGTGGGCTGGATGAATTGGCATCGGGGGCCGAATCTGGCCCATGGGCCATAGTTTGGGCACCCCTGCTCTAGCTGATTTTGAGTCTTTCTCTGTCGTGTTCCCTACATGCACTCTCTTATTCTTCCCATGCCTTTTGCAGATTCCATCAACTGAATGAATATCCATCCAGTTAGCTTACTGAAGATTAATTGGATGCCACAGGCACCATAAGTACTTCATTTGACTGACTTGGTATGTGCATAATCAAATGATGTCCCTTCAAGATCTGTAACTAATGAAGAAAGAGAGTAATGTAAACCAGTCTTCAGATTATATTACCCCATCATAACCATCACAACATCAAATTTGCTACATGGTTTTAGAACAGTACCAAAGCACCAACAAAAAAATCAAGGCATGATAAAAACTGAGTACATTTCAACATAGATACAGAATCCTCATTCTGTCATTCATGGGATGCATCCAGATGTCACCAGAATCTGGAGTCTCAGGAATGAGCTGTGAGTAAGCAAACTCCCTTCTTAAAGTTGTACATTTGACAACGTTCTCTGACTTGACAAATCTCTTTGCTTGCTCTGTCTGCACCAGAAATTGTAGCTTCAGCAATCTCTTTCAAAAACAAAAGTGCAATGCAGGCTTGTGGTTTGTTGAGATTGCTCAAGCCACAGCTTGCTGGATTGGACACAGTGGTGGGCTGGCCCATTGGGCTACCGGGACTCAGCCAGGGACGCCCCCCCCCCCGGCCCCCAGTACCATGGCTCCCTCTTTGAGGTGCCAATCCAAAGAGTTGAGAGGGGCTCTGCATTCCTCTGCCTGCCTTCCTCCTCCTGTGCCGCCAAAGATAAGATTACAAAAGCAGCTGCTTTGACAGTGGAGCTGCCATGGCTTAGAGGTTGCAATTTTGTCTTGTAAGCAGGAGGTTGTTGGTTAGAATCCACAGAGGGGAGTTGAAATTAGAAGGCGAGTGAGAACATACCCTCATCGTTCCCTGTCCAGCGCCCTTTTAGCGTAGCCAGCACGCCCCTGATTGGACAGCATGACAAACTATGATTTAACAAAACATGAAGTATTTTATTTTGTCACCCATGGAAAATTTTAGGGATGGAGGACGCACAAAGTTTCGATTACAGGGAGGACGGGAGAGAATAACTTGTCAATGAAGCCCATGCATCTTTAGTTTGCCTAATGGTTTAGAGACCTTTATTCCAAGTGACCCTGTAGAATGTTTGCTTTGAGATCTCATTCGCCCTCTTAAGGGCTCACATTTTATTCTTCATAATATATGTTCTTTTCTCCTGCTTTCTTATAGCAAGATTGACTCCCACAGTTTAAGTGTTCTGCTGTATGTCCTGTTTTATAGTATGCAATTACTAATAAACCCAAATAGTAGCATGTCAGCTAGCATGATTTTCATTTTTACCAACATTATATTAACTGAGCTGTTTCCCTCCCTAAAGGCTACAGCTTTGGATTTTAAAAAACCCAAACAAAATCTTGGCATGGAAATAGATAAAAATATTTTTGGAACAGTGAAATTTGGACATGCACTCTCAGTATTCCATCTAAACATATCCCGACTTTCTAGGATGAAACTTAGGAAATGGGGAGGCTTTTCAGCTTTGTAGAAGAAGAGGGCTGTGCATTACTCTAAATACCTATGCCTATGAAGTCACCTCCCCATAAGCCTTAAAGTAGTTATGCAATTTCAGAAAAATCTCTTTGCTAGCATAAACAGAGAGAGAGAGGAGAGAGAGATCAAACACATTTAAAAATATTCTTGTTTAAACTGCAAATGGATAAAAATGAACTAGTATTTTATTTATTAGTATTCTTGTTTGTCAAATCAAATGTGGTAAAGCCAAGCATGTTCCAAAGTTAAGGGACATAGTAGGAAAGGGATTCTCAACCTGCAGCCTGCAGGCCGAATGCGGCCCCCAGCACCATTCCATGTGGGGGCCCCACCCCTCCTCCACACCAGGAAGTACCATGTGGTGAAGGAAGGGCAAAATGGCCATCTGGCCCCTGAAGCTGTCTGAGGAACGTGACCCAGCCCCTGTCTTAAAAAGGTTGAGAACTCATGTGCTAGGAATTTTAATTTAATTTAATTTAATTTAATAGTCATATTTATATATGCCGCCCACTCAGGTAGAACCCGACTCAGGGAGGCATTACAACAAGTTCTAAAAACACATAAAAACACTTTAAAAGCCCATATCCCACCCACTTCAAAAGACCCATATCCCACCCACCCATCCCACCCACTATAAAAAAAGAAGAGAGAGTTCTTAATTGTTTACATAAGCCAGCGGGCGGGGACCGTGTTCCCATTAGGGCCCCACACCTGCCCTGCCCTATACTTCCTACACCTGCCCTGTTTTCTTTTAAGTCTATGCTGCCCTGCTGAAAAGATGACATATGTTTTCTGTACACAAATATCTTAAAAAAAGAAAACTGCTCTGTAATACCAATCTCATCCAGTTAAAATTTCATAGCATTGGATGGGATTTTGGCTATCTACCTGATTTGGCAGTAAGACCCTTTATCGAATTACCCCAGTAGATCCTTCATCTTCTTTCTTTGCCATACTGCCCTGCTTACCTCAGTGCAATAAATTAGTTCTGTGAAATAGAGAATTTCTACTTCAAAACATACCCGTCAAGCACGGCTCCTGGAAATAAGGGAACTGCTCTGGCCTGGGTGCGTATGTGCCGCAACAACTCAACTGCGCATGTGCAGAACCCCTCTGCACATGCGCAGAACCCCTCTGTGCACACGCAGAGCCCATTTGCGATGAGCGAACGTGCACAGTAAGCCCTTTCCCCATCGTTCAAATACGGGACGACGGCGGGAAAGGGGAGGAACGGGCAGAGAAATACGGGAAATCCCCGCCAATCCAGAATACTTGACAGGTATGCTTCAAAATAGAGACAGATTCCTTATGAAAGTTGAAAATTCATGAAAGTCTTTCTTGCGAAACCCCCCAAAACAATGACGCTGTTGGTATTGTATCACAAACAATACTTCCCCAAAATCCATACAGATTGCTTCATACAGGATTCACATGGCTTTTGTAAGCAGCCCTTTCTCTCTAACACTGGGAAAGAAATCAGCATTTCAGAGTCAAACAATTTAAATGGGTACTTGCGTTAAGACAAACACTGTTAATATGATAAACCTCTCTAGGATATTTACAAAGCTCCTTGTCACCTGTCTGCATTTTTATTTTAAAAACCCTGAGTAATTTCCATTATCATAATTTATTTGTATATCTTTAGCCTGGCCCTTATTTCTTACTGTTTTAGTCCCTTGACAACAGAGACAATGTTTTTTCATGTCTCCGTTGGTCTCAAATCAATAAACTGTAACTTTTTCATACCCCATTGCAATGATGTTAGACATTTAATTATTAATTTAGGACTAAATTTATTTGCTTACAGCAAACATTCAAGCATTATATGTTAATATAATGCTTAATATAATAAGTTAATATGTGCCTGTTTCTTAAGTGCATACTGTATTCATATTAACTCCTCTTTGAAAAACTAAGACTGGATTACACATGTCTCCCGGTAGTCTTGTATCTAAGCAATCATCTTCCTCTCCTTCCTCTTTCTTCATTCTTTTAATTTAAAAACATAAATAAATAAAATCAGCACTTCCCTGACAGATTAACACTTGGGGCAAAATAAAAATATATCCCAGTAAAGCGCCTCACTTCGCTCCTTCCCCGGCCGGCATTGGCCGCGGGGAAGTCGAGCGCATCTGGGACTCCCGGGTAATTTGTATTTGTAATTTTTTACATTTGTGATATTGTATTTTTATATTGATACTGTATTTTTATATTGTATACTGTTCTGTCTCTATTGCTATATTACTGTGTTGCTTATATTGTATATTGTACCCTATTGTCATAGATATGTTGTTTGCCACCCTGAGTTGGCCTTTGGCTGAAAAAGGTGGGGTATAAATAAAACTTGAATGAATGAATGAACCTTTCTGGACATTTTCTTCCTTAGTGCCATGAAAGACACCAACCCTCCAAGTTATCCAGCTGAAATTAGGATGAGATTTATAGTCCATTATACCAAGATGTGCATTAGTGAATAAATGGAACTGTCATGACAAAAAGCCTCTCCATAGAACTCCATCCGTGTGGCATTTTACTGAGTATATCCAACAGGAATTAAAACAACACTCATGGAAGACTAACTGGAAGTTTCCATATTCTAAGGCAGTTCACCTCTGAATTTCAGTTACTTTGAACTACCTATGTAAATCTTCCTAAAGTACAGTGGAACCTCGGTTAACAAATTCAATGTGTTCTCCGGGACCTTTTGTACTATGAAAAATTTGTAAAGCAGATTTCCCATAGGAATGCATTGAAAACCAAAATGTGTTAACCGAAACGTAGTTTTCCACAGGAATGCATTGGAAACCAACTAATCCATTCAGGGGGGAGGGGGGAATTGTTAACCGAGCCACTATTTTCTATGGATTTCCTTTTGTTATGCAATTTTTGTGTTAACCGAGCCATTTGTTAAGCGAGGTTCCACTGTACTTCTAAACCAAAGACTAGAAATTGCTATGGGATACATTCTCATTCGATTTTGCTGATTCCATATATCCCAAAAATAACTCCTAACACTCAAATGCACAAACAGCTCCATCTTTTCTGTGAGTATCCAAAGTTGTTCTCTCCCCACCCCCCACCCCCCACTCCCACCCCGATATTTTTATTTCCACATATGGCCTGAGAGAGTCTGCAGTTTAAACAGTTTTCAACAAGGTAACTATGGTAGTCTGTTATGTATTAAGAAAAACAGAAACAAAGATGTTGAGGCATCTTAAAAACTGTAGTCTGCAAAAGGAGACATAAAAATAAATTTGACAATAAACACAAGCAAAACATATGATCCCATCAGGTGCAACAGTCACTGCGAAGGATCCTGACCACTGCAACCACATGACATGAGGAAGATCCCACCCTCCAAGAAACCTGTTACACCTTTTGATGTTGTTGCAACTTTATTCAATCTTACCTCCAGGTCATACAGGTATCTGAAGCTATTTGGCTGAGTAGCAGCTTTTCTTACGGCCTGTGCCAATTCTACAACTCCTCTGCCTCCTTCCGACCAGTGATTGCAAGGCACGGCATCCAATGCTCCAGACTGTTTGGCAATCTTGCAGACTAAATCAATTTCAGCAGGAGAGTCCATCCTGCCATTCAAACAGTTATTTCATTATTTTATCTATGATTTTATGCATCACTCCTATTTGCTAAGTGATTTTCCTTACTAACATCTAAATTGCCAGGAGATGCAGTGGCCCAGTGGTTAAGAAGCTCGTCTTGTTAGCTGGAAGACCGGCAAGTCGGCAGTTCAAGACCCGTGTACTACATGATGGATTGAGCGCCCGTCATCTATCCCAGCTCCTGCCAACCTAGCAGATCGAAAGCAAGAAATTGCAAGTAGATAGGGACCAATTTGGTGGGGAAAGATTTGGGAACATAAATGGAACCTTATTTGGGCGTCCCCTGAGCGGAGTTTCTCCAGCATAAATCCTTTCAACCCAGAATAATTTATGACATGAAATTATTATTATCTGAATTGCCGCAGTTAGGAAAAACAATTGGCAATATTGGCTTGGAACTTGCTGGTGCAGATCCCTACATGTAAGGCTGACAATGTCATCAACGGTGGCCTTTTATCTTTAATACCTCAAGTTCAGAAATCTATAACTCTGTACATTTGCAATGCCTTGTTAGATAAAAGACATAGCCTGGGCAAATAAGTGAAAATAACTTTAAGTAAGAAAAAAATTGGCTGATCAGATAATAATAAATGAAGTCCTCAAAATCAACAGGAAAAGCACATGTTCAGCAATTGATAATTTATTACATTCCCAAATCTGTTTTTAAAAACAACACAGTACTCCAGATGGAACATTTGTACTCCTTTAAATTCCCCATTAAGCATGGATTTTTAAAAAAGTTCCTTTATGTCCAGATAATAATAATTTAATGTCAGAAATTATTCTGGGTTGAAAGATTTTTGCTGGAGAGACTCTGTTCTGGGGACGCCCAAATGAGGCTCCTTTCATGTCCCCAAGATCTTTCCCCACCAAAGTGGTCCCTATTTACCTTCGTGCAATTTTTTCCTTTCAAACTGCTAGGTTGGCAGGAGTTTGGACAGAGACGGGTGCTCAAACTGTCATGCAGTACCCGGGTCTCAAACTGCCGATTTGCCGGCCTTCCAATTAACAAGGCAAGCTTCTTAACCACTGACCCACCACAGCCCCTGAACCACCTGCTCTTCCTATTTTGCTTTCTGTCATTTCACCCTCAAATGGGTTCCTGGATCCTTCTGAAGTTCCACATACTCTTGGTTTACATTTTGTATTCTTTTTTTATGGGTGAAGGAAAGGAGTAGGAGTTTAGTGGCACTTCCCAGCCAGGCATGATCTAAATTGCTATTACCACTTAAAAAGCAAAGCTGAAAGAGAAGGCAAAAGAAGCAAGGGAAACAGATCACCAGAGGAAGGAACTTGTAAGAAGCCTGAGAAACCTGCCTCCTTGCTCACTTCCTGCTGAATTCCTGCCATGAGAGATGCTGGATGTTTGGTTCTTTGGTGGTCATAGATGAGAAATGAGCAGAAACATCATGCTTCTGCTATTGCTGCTTCATTTTCTTTCTCTTTGCTGCCACACACCCCTTTGTTCTATATTCCTCTATTTAGAAGCAAGCAGCCCCTGGTGATAACTCTTTGTGCTGAAGAGTAGTTTTAAAGTGACACAGTGGCTTGGGCATTGCTCTTGTGAAACCAAGTCATAAAAAGATGGGAGAAATAAAGCTGTATAAATGCTCTATCTGGCAGACTATCTAGTGGACCTGACAAGGATGAAGAATACAGTAGTTGGAAATAGATGGCATTTGAAGTTTCAATTCCTTCTGGGGTGTCCAGTTATTAGCAGTATTCACTCTTCCTAGCTGACTAGGAGACAGTTGGAACATTAAATACTGTACATTTATTTAGTTGGAACTTGATTAAAAAAAAGTGTGTAATTAAATCATGTCTGACTTATGGCAAACCTTTCCAGGGTTGTCTAGGTAGAGAAAACACAGATGTGGTTTGCCACTCCCTTCTTCTAGGGTGCTATAAAATTACACAGCTTGCTCAAGGCCACACAGACTGCCTGCAGTAATAGGAGGCACAATGAGGAACCGAACTCCCAACCTCCGGCTCTGCAACCATTTACCTAAACTGCTCAGCTCTCTAGCCAGCTCAGGAACTTGATATCAGAAGAAAAACATTAAATGGAATGTCCACACACTGCTCCAACATCTAAGTCGGGGATTCTCAACCTGTGGCACGTGGCACCATTTCATGTGTCCCCCAACTGCCTCCACCACACCAGGAAGGGCAAAATGGCCATCCGGCCCCCGAAGCTGTCTGAAAGAGCGTGACCCAGCCCCCAGTTTAAAAAGGTTGAGAACTCCTGATCTAAGTTTTATACAGGTGATACTCGGAAAATTAGAATATCATCCAAATGTCCATTCATTTCACTTAAAAGGTGAAACAAATATGAGATAGACTCACTACATACAAAGCGAGAGATGTCATGCCTTAATTTGTTATAATTGTGATGATCATGGCATACAGCGTACATGAGATTATGTGATGATTATGGGGTACATGAGATTGGGGGGTTGGGGTTTTCATAAGCTGTAGGCCATAAGCATCAATATTATAACAAAGTAAGGCTTGAGCTATCTCGCTTTGCATGTAATGAATCTATCTCATATATTTGTTTCACCTTTTAAGTTGCATTACTGGACTGAATGAACATTTGCATGATATTCTAATTTTCCGAGTTTCATCTGTATATGGGTTTATCTCTCAGGTACAAAAAGGACAAATAATGTTACCTGAAAACATTCAGAGCAACTACAACAGGAACTCCAAACTGCTGCGCAATTTCAATTTGTTTCCGTAGGTTACTACACCCATCAGATACCAGCTTGAGATTCTACATTGAGAAGAGGAGACAACCAAAAGTAAATGGACATTTTACGTAGGAACTTTAAAAAAACTTTTCCATAACTTAATTAAACTACATGAAACTGTGCTGTGCATCAGTGTCCAACCACATTGCTAGCAGCTCGGCAACAAAATTAGACATCTCAATATTATTAGCAGCCAAAGAAATGCCATGTGGTTGATACTACATGAAGTCAAGTTGCCTCTGACCTACGATGACGCTGCAAATGAGAGCTCTCCAAAATGTCCTGTCCCGGACAGCCTTTTTGTAAACTACAGTCTGTGGCTTCTCTTAGGGAAGAAATCCATCTTGTCTTTGGACTTCCCCTTTTCCTACTGCCTTTAGCCTTTCCCAGCATAATTGTCTTTTCCAGAGTTTTGCCTACTCATAATGACCGGAAGGTCGGGTTTCTATACCCGAGGGCTGTATTTGGGGACATGAAAGGAGCCCCATTTGTGTGTCCCCTGAGTGGAGTTTCTCCAGCAAAAATACTTTCAAACCAAAGTAATCTCTTGACATGAAATAACAATAATGACAATAACAATAATAATTGTTATTATTGTTATTATGTGCCAAAAGTAGGGCATCCCCAGCTTCATCATTTTTGCCTCCAGAGACAATTGAAGTTTGATTTGCTGTAGGATCTACTTTTTTGTTATCCATAAAGCTCTCCTCTAGCATCATAATTCAAATGAGTCAGTTTTTCCAACTGCAATTTTGGCTCTGATTTTGGGTAAACATCGATCTTTAAATTGATTCACAATGGAGTCAGATGTAGAAGTTTTTAACAATATAGACACACCCTGAATGACAAAGAGAGGTGGGGATTCCTTTTATCATTTGCCTGAGTTGCTTTGACTTATATAGAGAAGTCACCAAAACTTTGACAGGTCTCTTTGTGTAGCATTATAAATTTTGGTACAAGATCCCCTTTATCAAAGACACAGACTATAAAAACTATACTCTCAGAACACTGCGTATTTGTAGCATGACTTTTTAAGAGCAGGAAGAATATTTCAATAAAATCATTAAGTAATTAAATAACAAAATTAATGAACTCCTTATACCATGCATTGAGATTTAGCAGAGAGGAGGAAACAACAAATTAAACCTGGGAAATTTAACAGGTTATAGCATTGTGAATGCTGAAGGAAGAGACGTAGGGCTAAACAATGTAGATTTATTTTCTTTTGCATGAAAATGATTTTTTAGTTGTCAACTACTTAGTTGCACTGAATTTGTAAAGGACTTTGTATAATCATTTTTTTGTGGTTCTACAGCCTGGCAAAGAGACTCAAGTACAACTTGGCAGTTAACAGGAACAACAGAAAACATTAAAGTCTTAGCATGACAAAATTAAGTTAATTTTACAACACACTGTTAACTTCCCAAAGCTCCCATTAGGAGTAATTAGTGTAATTTAAAAGTATTTGCTAAACATGGCCAGGCAGGAAGAATTCTTACCTCTTCTGTATATTCTTTCTTAAGAGGGGCACCAGCCGTTACCTGAAATCACAACAAAATAGTGAAACAATTCTTAAAGAATTCAGATGAGCCCCAAAAGATTGTTACACAATTGGAAACAGCCTTTAAAAGTTTATATTTTGACATGGTGGGAAATTTGAAATATCTCAGGCTATAGTTGTGTATGTGCTTTTAAACATGGCATCTATGTAAAAACAAAGTATCATTATGACGTGCTTTGACATCTAGCTTTCTGTAAGTTCAACAATAACAAACAATTTTGGATTCAAGTTCTGAATTTTCAACATCTCTGAAAACAAAAAGCATTAAAATTAACTAAATGTTTAACATTTCTGGGGACTGCGGTGGCTCAAGTGTTTAAGATGCTGAACTTGCTGACTGGAAGGTCAGAGTTCAATTCCCAGGTACTGCATGACAGAGTGAGTTCCTGTCTCTGTCCCAGCTCCAGCCAACCTAGCAGTTCGAAAGGAAGAAATTGCAAGTAGATAGATAGGGACTACTTCGGTGGGAAGGTAAAGAGCCACGGAAACCTCTGTAGACACAGACAGCTCTTTGGCTACAAACAGAGATGAGCACTGAACCCTAGAGTCAGATACGACTGGCTTTTGAGCAAGGGTGACCTTAACACTTCCATTCTGAAACTAAAATTACACCATAACAGGGTGTGATTTATTGATTCAGCCCAACAAACAAAGGCCTAAAAGGAGAATGTAGGGGGTGGGAGTGGGAATCAGCAAGTTTGTAGGGAGGAAGAAAGCTACACTCCCACCTCTCCCTTGAACAAATTTATTAGACTCTTTTCCAAATAATTCAGATGGGTCTGGAAGTGGAGTAACATGCTTAAGAAACATGTTGTTTCATCTCATTTTAATGTGCTTAGAAAGTGCCTTTTCAGCTTGAATGTTAGTTTTGTACTTTCAAGCACAGCTGAGAGAGAATTCTGAAACACATGTTCAATGCAATTTAACTACTCCATATAATAATTTATATCCATTAATGTCATAATGCAAAATGCAGTCTGCAGATGAGAACAGCCTGCCCACTAACTTCAGCTCTCAGTTGATGTCTGTATTCACGCCTTCCCAGTTTGTCATTTCACACTTTCCTTTGCACGTCTGGAGGTGTGGGACAAGAGGGGCATCTATTCCAGCAGTTCTCAACCTTTTTAAGCCAGGGGCCAGGTCACACCCCCTCAGGCAGCTTTGGGGACCAGATGGCCATTTTGCCCTTCCTCCACCACATGGCACTTCCTGGTGTGATGGAGGCAGTGGGGGGCACATGAAATGGTGTTGTGGGCTGCATCTGGCCCATGGGCCACAGGTTGAGAATGCCTGGTTTATTTGTTTATTTTTCTGGTACACATTATGTGCATGAATTATGCTAACACACCACTGTATTTGGAAAACAAAACAGTGGCCACAGGATTGGAAAAGATCAGTGTACGTTCCAATCCCAAAAAAAGGCAATGCCAAAGAATGCTCAAATTACCGAACAATTGCGCTCATCCCACATGCCAGCAAGGTGATGCTCAAGATAATACAGGATAGACTTCAGCAGCATGTAGAGAGAGAACTAGCAGAGTGCAGGCTGGTTTCAGAAGAGGCAGGGGGACTAGAGACCACATTGCCAACATACGTTGGATCATGGAGAAAACAAAAGAATACCAGAAACAAGTATACTTTTGTTTTATCGACTACACCAAGGCTTTTGACTGTGTGGACCACAACAAAATGTGGCAAGTAATTAAAGAGATGGGAATACCAGAACACCTCATATGCCTCATGAGAAATCTGTACACGAACCAAGAAGCAACAGTTAGGACAGAACACGGAATGACAGAGTGGTTTGGAATAGGAAAAGGAGTAAGACAAGGCTGCATTTTATCACCCTGCTTATTCAATCTATACACAGAGCACATAATGTGCAATGCAGGGATGGAGGAATCACAATATGGGATCAAAATTGCTGGGAGAAACAGCAACAATTTGAGATATGCAGACGATACCACCCTAATGGAAGAAAGTGAGGAAGACCTAAAGAACCTCTTGATTGGATTGAAGGAGGAGAGTGCAAAAGTTGGCTTGAGACTCAATATCAAGAAAACCAAGATAATGGCAACAGGTCCCATCAGTCCCTGGAAAATAGATGGGGAAGAAGTAGAAGCAGTGACAGATTTTACTTTCCTGGGATCTAAGATCACTGCAGATGGCGACTGTAGCCATGAAATAAAAAGACGATTGATTATGGGGAGATAAGCTATGAGAAACCTGGGGAATATAATGAAAAGCAGAGACATCACCTTAAAAACAAAAATTCGCATAGTCAAAGCAATGGTATTCCCAGTGGTAATGTATGGGTGTGAGAGCTGGACCATTAGGAAAGCTGAGTGCAGAAGAATAGATGCCTTTGAGATGTGGTGTTGGAGGAGAGTCCTGAGAGTCCCTTGGACAGCAAAGAGAACAAATAGGTCAATACTGAAAGAAATCAATCCTGACTGTTCATTGGAGGGACAAATAGTGAAGATGAAGCTAAAGTACTTTGGACATCAAATGAGAAGGGAGGACTCACTTGAGAAGGCCTTGATGCTGGGAAAGGTTGAGGGCAAGAGAAGAAGGGGGCGTCCAAAGATGAGATGGATAGATGGTATTGTGGACACAATGGGCACAGAGCTTGGTGGGCTGAGGAGAATGGTGGAGGACAGAGGTGCCTGGAGGAAAATGGTCCATGGGGTCGCAAAAGGTCGGAATCGACTGTGCGACTGAACAACAACAACAACCACTGTATAGCTTTCCTGTCATTCCCCCATGAAAATTCCTGTGGGCATTTGCCCGTTTCCTGCTTCTTCTCCCTCCTGCCACCTGACAGCTAGTTCTTCTTGGTTTCTAGAACAGGAAAGACAGGGCAGTCAAAAGGCAAGGGGGGGAGGGGGGAGGGGGAGGTCAAAGAATTGGAGTTTGCCAGCAGTGTGATCAGGACAGTAGGGGACGAGGCTGAAAAAGTAGAGAACAGGAGGAACAAATTGCAAGGGTGGCTTGGGGTTTATCAGAAAATCACACTGAGAAGTGCCAGACAGGAGACTTACCACCTTTTGCTGTCTCCAATTGCCTGCACCATTAAAGCCATCAGCACATCTACTTATTGCCTCCAAATTTAAAATCATTTCCCTTCCCAAATTCCAAACAATTCTGTTGATCAAAATCATTGCTCATTATGTACACATCTGCAACGTTATAATTTCAGGCAAGTCTTCAAAGTGAAAATCGGAAAGCCAAACCAAAACAAACCCTGAGTAACAGCAGAATGGCATAGGTGCATAGCAGACCTTAATTGGAAAAGCAGAAGGAGACTGAAACTAATAGGGTTAAAGAAGGCTGAAAAATCACTTATGAACTGTACAGTTAGCTGCTTTTCTTGCTTGGATGGATTTTCTCATTTTGACCAAGCAAAACATCTGTCAATCATTTCAGTGTGCTCAGTTTGCTCAGAGCTATTTAGAAGGACAATCTGACATGAGTTTTGAATCAAAGACATTTATTCACCAATCTCAGTTGTTTGAAGGAGTGGTCGTTCAGTGCAAAAACCATTGATTGTTTTTACTAAGCCTCGAAGTCTCTGCAGTTGGAAGGCAGGAATGAAGTAATAAATACTTTCATGCCTGCATTCTGAAATATATTCACGTAGTGGTAGGTGCCATTGCGACCAATGGGACTTTATATTTCCAAGTAAGCATGGCTAGACTCATGCTGCAGGTAAGAGACTCTCACCGTGTTTCCCGGTCGCCCTCACAACCGGCACGGGGATGCAAGTGCCTGCACCTGTGGACGCTGTCTCCTCCCCCCTGGCCCTGCCTGGCCAGAGGATAAAGAGGGGCACCCGCAGCTACGTAGGACTCCCACCGCATTCGTGACTCTTGCCGCATTTCCCCATCGCCCTCACCACCGGCGCGGGGATGGAAGTGGTCGTTGGCCAGGGTTTAAAAGACCGTAGAGGTGGCTGGACTTTTGCCGCTGCCTCCGGTCTTTCCTGTAGGGCAGAGAAGTTATGATGTTGTTGTATTTATCAAGATGTTATTGGACTTTACTATATTTTTTATTTACTACTGTATTTTGTATTTTGCTGCTGTATTTTTTGTATTATAGTATTGATTTGCTGTAAGCTGCCCTGAGTCGGTGTAGGCTGAGTAGGGCAGGATATAAATAAAAACCTATCTATCTATATCTATCTTGGCTCACACTAAGATAGAAACCAGGAGCCTTTCTATTTCTCTTTTATGTACAGGGTGAGGTGGGTGGGTGGGATTATGGGGTTTTATGTGTTTTTATATGTTTTTAAAGATGATGTAAACCACCCTGAGTCAGGTTCGTCTGAGTGGGCAGCGTAGAAATTTGAAAAATAATAAATAAATAAAAATCTATTTGTAAAATATTAACTAGATTAAGCATTTTTCAAAAGGCTTTTAAAAGTGGGAATGCAGAGTATGAGGAATGAATTTTGTGTTAGAGTTTCAGTGTGAATATGAAGTAAAAATATTAGCCTAAACTATGTATCCGATATTTCAGGAATTTGTAGGAGTGAGCAGGGGAAAATAGAAGCAGGAGAATAAACGATAAAGGCAATATGTAATGAATGCAAAAACAGAGAAGGCTGCTCTGAAAGAAAATGCAGCCTGGATGAATGTAGTAAATGTAGCCAAGCAAACAAGATGAGAAGTAAAATTTCTGGACAGAAGTGAGAGGACTGAAGAAGAGGCCAGTGATAAGGCAATCTACTAAAGAAAGGGTTGGGTAGGAGTCTCATTCTAGCAAGAGTATACTTCAGAAAAGATGGGGTGGGTGCTGGAAGTATCAAAGATGAAAGCCAGGCTGCATGCTTGTGTGATAAGCAGAGGGAGAGGAAAGTACCAAAATAACTTTAGAGGACAAGCAAGAGAGAGTTGGTTTTCATAATCTGTCCAGAATACTGCTATGATCCAGGCAAAAAAATGAAGACAATGTCTAGTCAAGTACTTTTAAATTTCTCTGCTTTTAGTAACTCTTTCCCACTTAACTTAATGGGCTTTAGAACAGTTTAACTTCGGCTGTAATCTGTCCCTACTTAGCAGAACAAGACTGTAATTGAAGGAATGTCAAAAAAGCAATTAAAAGCTAGTATTGATGATGGTTCAGACTGGATGGGGAATAAAGAATGTAGAGTTTAGCTGCTGGAGGACAATGCTCAAGGGTAAACTGAGAGAAAGAAGAGAAAAGTGCAGAGTTAATCCCATTTCTAATATTTAATCTTTTTTTCCTGGCTAGACTCTTTAATATGTCTTAAGCCTGTGATGGCAAACCTTGGCACTCCAGATGTTCTTGGACTTCAATTCCCAGAAGCCCAAGCACCTTGTGAAGTAAAATGCGCCCGTACGGTTAAGGCTCTTCCGGGTTAACCCTTCCTCCATATGGGCACGTTTTACTTCGGCTTCCGGGAGCGACAAGGGCAGTGCGGGCCGGATGAATCGCAGTAAACCCATTCGTGTGGATTCACAGGGTGCTTGGGCTTCTGGGAATTGAAGTCCAAGAACATCTGGAGTGCCAAGGTTCGCCATCACAGGCTTAAGACATGTAATCACAAAAGATAATGGCACATCTGCATGAGGAAAAAACAGTACAGTGAGAGCCTCTGTTAATTGGTTTGCAATGCACTGAGAGCTATGCCAACAATTTTTAAAATTAGGCTGTTTATACCTATTTCAAATGATAAAGGTTTTCTTTTAAAAACTTTAGGGAGTTCTAAAGATTTATCACTTGTTTTATTAGAAAGGTACAGAAACTTACACTTGGCCCACCTCCATGCATCTTCAAAGCCCTCACTGTAGCAACAAGCACAACCACACTGGGCACCAAGCCAGAAGTTCTGCATTTGATGTTGAAGAATTTCTCCATCCCAATATCAGCACCGAACCCAGCTTCAGTTACTATGAGGAATAAAAGATTAGTTTAATTTAAGTGGGATCACAGAGTTGAGGAACAGTTTTCACTGACTACCATGACAACCCACCATATACAGGCAGGGAAAGTTTCATGCATTAGGAGCCTCTCCCTTCTGTCATCAGGGTAATGCTTGGCACAACTAAATATACCTTCATAAGGTCATGCTATGCATTTATTTTTCTAGATGACAGTGAGAATGTTTACAGCCTTGGCACTTAGATCGCTTTTCGGTCTTGTTTTTGGGCCATATTAACTTTTATTTTACAAACGTTTACAATGAGCTCATTTATTTATGGTCAACCATACATTTCTCTTATTTGTTTCTTCTCACACTCCTCCCCAACAGCTAAAATGGCAATTCTTTCAAAGCTATTCAGTCCAAGCTATTGTTTCAGACACGTATTAGGAAGCTCAGCAGTTTATGTGTTTGGCTGTAAAGCCAGATGTTGGGTGTTTGATTCCCACTGAGCCTTCTGAAGAAGAGCCAGCCTGTGAAGCTTTGGGCAAACCGCACAGTTCCAGGGTACCCCCAGAAAAAAGCAACGGTAAACCACTTCTGTGTTTTCTTTTCCTAGAAAATCCTGGAAAGCCAGGGCCACCAAGAGCTGACATTGACTTGATGGCACACAATTTTTATTATTGTTGTTTTAAAGTACAAATAATCAAGGTATCTCCATGTAAAATATCACGCTACTCTGAACATGATGGATTCTACCTGTTATAAGAATCCAAGTAGGGATTAGGCTGCTTAACATTTTGACAGGAGTCCACTAGACAACACTAGTGATTTCCAGACAGATCTAGGGAATAATTCTACTAAAACTGTGGAGAGTTATTCCTGCTAGTCAGAGCTAACAATAAGGGGTAGTTGGTCCAGTCTACTAAATCTTAAAATAGTCCTTTCCTTGCAACATTGAGTCTATCTATGATGTAAATATAGACCAATATGCTTCTGATGCTAAATGACAACACACACTAATTCTGACAGGCAGCAATGGTCCATGGGGTCGCAAAGGGTCAGAATCGACTGTGTGACTGAACCACAACAAAGCCGCTGGTGGTCTTAACCTATCTAATCTCCTTTTAAGCATGTCCAGGTTAGCAGCCATCTTTACACCTTATGGCACTGAATCCTACTATTTATTTATGTACCGTGTTTTGAGCCACGTGGGCTGAGCTCCTTCAGCTGTGTAATAGCTGGCAGCTGAGCTGCGTGCAGTGGCAGCTGCTGCGCTATCGCTGGCAGCTGAGTGCATGCGGTGGCGGATGAATTTATGCATACATAACACGTGTGAAGAGGCACTTTTGTGACTCTATCTCCAGTCATATTCAATGGGGGACAATCCATTTCTCATGCACTTGATTGGATTCAGGATTTGTCATACGTAGAGTAGAACTACTAAAACCAATGGCTAGATATGACTGTGTCTTGATACAGGTGGAAGAGAAAAATACTTGACTTTAAAAGGAATGCACAAGGAGATAACAATATTTGGCAAAATGAGATTATATGGCAAAATATCCAGCCAACTTTTACAAAAGAAGAAAAAGTGTGGTAATCTTTTGAAAGTGAATTGAATTTCTTATTTTAAAGACTCAAGTGGGACAAGTACAGAGTCAGGAGTGTCAACACTCAGAATGTCTGAGAAAAGCAGGAAAAAGGATGTTGTTTAAAAGCTGCTGGTATGAAGGCTACCAACTGCAAAGGAAATAAAACAGAGAGTAACGTAAAGATTAAGCTCTGTGCCAAAACCATGTACTTTGAAACCAATTTGTGCTCAAATATTCAGCAAATCACTTTTGTATTATTTCCTGCCTGCAACTTGGAAAGCCAATTAAAATATAAGAAAGCAGAGACCAATGGAGCAAAGACGATCCAGGCTAATTCTAGTTCAAAAATTATGTGATTAAGGAGGTTATTTATGAAGTTATAACTAAGACACAACTTGATTCATGTCAGGGCCCAATATATTTGTGCTCCAGAGACAATGACAGAAAAAACAAGAGGTTACAGAAAGAGTGTAAGAAGTAATGAGGTATTAACAAAGAAATCGGTCTTTGTTTCATTTATACCCTGCCCATCCAGGAGGTATTCCTACTGTGGGTGGTTGACAAGTTTGGGCACAATGCATGTGTAAGAAAGATTCAAGGACATCCTTAAGCCTCATGCAACAAGATTTCTAAAAAAACCTATAAACTGAATAGGTTGTGGGTCATTGTCAGAACCCAATGTGAGATCTAATTACAGATATACACTGTGTTTAGATAAATATGCAGAAACACGTCAAATTAGGGGGATTTGCCTAATTCTGGGGTGACGACAGGGCAGAGCAAGGATCTGTGTTTCATCCTGGAATGAAGCAACACCACCATGGATTTTTATATCTCATTTTGCATTTGCAAGATTAAAATGGTGGTCAGCAATTTGAATGGCCACAAAGTTTGCCAAGAGAACCCTATGGACCAAAACAAAAGGCAAAACAAGGGGATGCTCAGCACAGGAGATCTGAAAAGGGGGAGGGATACGAAAGGAGGAGGAGAAATACAGTGTTGCAGGGAGCAATACTGCATAGGGACATGGAATGTGACGTCTATGAATCAAGGAAAACTGGAAGTGGTAAAAAACGAGATGGAAAGAATAAGCATTGACATCTTGGGCATCAGTGAGCTCAAATGGACAGGGATGGGCGAATTCAGCTCTGGAAACCATCATATCTACTACTGCGGGCAAGAAAACCTTAGAAGAAATGGAGTAGCCATAATTGTCAATAAAAGAGTGAGAAAAGCAGTAATGGGATACAATCTCAAAAATGACAGAATGATGTCAGTCAGATTTCAAGGCAAACCTTTCAATGTCACTGTGATCCAAATATACGCACCAACCACTGGTGCAGATGAAGCCACAATGGACCAGTTCTATGAGGACTTACAACACCTCATAGAACAGACACCAAGAAATGATGTCCAAATTATATTAGGAGACTGGAATGCCAAAGTAGGAAATCAAAAAGTGGAGGGAATAACAGGCAAATTTGGTCTTGGAACACAGAATGAAGCAGGGCAAAGATTGATAGAGTTCTGCCAAGAGAACGCACTGGTCATAGCAAACACTCTCTTCCAGCAACACAAGAGGCGACTTTACACATGGACATCACCAGATGGCCAACACCGAAACCAGATTGACTACATACTCTGCAGCCAAAGATGGAGAACCTCCATACAGTCAGCAAAAACAAGACCTGGAGCAGACTGTGGCTCAGATCACAACCTACTGATCGCAAAATTCAGGCTTAGACTAAAGAAAATAGGGAAAACACGGAGACCAGAAAGATATCACCTAGACAGCATCCCTAAAGAATACACGGTGGAGGTGATGAACAGATTTAATGGCTTAGACTCGGTAGACAGAGTACCGGAAGAATTATGGACGGAGTTGAGGGACATCATGCAGGAAGCAGCAAAGAAAACCATACCAAAAGAAAAAGAAGAGTAAGAAAGCAAAGTGGTTGTCTGATGAGGCTCTTAAAACAGCAGAGGAAAGAAGGAACGCAAAAGTCAAAGGAGAAAGGAAAAACTACAACCATTTGAACACAGAATTTCAAAGAAAAGCAAGGAGATAAGGAAAACTACCTAAAAGAACAGTGCAGAGAAATGGAGGAAAACAACAAAAGAGGCAGAACCAGAGATCTTTTCAAAAAAATTGGGGAAATCAAGGGAACATTTAAAGCAAAAATGACCATGATAAGGGACAAAGACGGAAAGGAGCTAGCTGATGCAGAACAAATTAAGAAAAGATGGAAAGAGTACACAGAGGAACTTTACAAAAAGGACCTCAACACTCCTGATAATCACAATGATGAAGAAATTGAACTTGAGCCAGACATCCTGGAGAGCGAAGTCATAAAGGCCCTAAAGAGCACTGCAAACAACAAAGCTAGTGGAGATGATGGTATCCCAGTTGAATTTTTCAAAGCGCTAAAAGATGATGGCGTCAAATTACTGCATTCAATATGCCAGCAGATTTGGAAAACAAAACAGTGGCCACAGGATTGGAAAAGATCAGTATACGTCCCAATCCCAAAAAAGGGCAATGCCAAAGAATTTTCAAATTATCGAACAATCGCGCTCATCCCACATGCCAGCAAGGTGATGCTCAAGATAATACAGGACAGACTTCAGCAGCATGTGGAGAGAGAATTACCAGAGGTGGAGGCTGGTTTCAGAAGAGGCAGGGGGACTAGAGACCACATCGCCAACATACGCTGGATCATGGAGAAAACAAAGGAATACCAGAAACAAGTTTACTTTTGTTTTATTGACTACACTAAGGCATTTGACTGTGTGGACCACAACAAGATGTGGCAAGTAATTAAAGAGATGGGAATACTAGAGCACCTCATATGCCTCCTGAGAAATCTGTACATGAACCAAGAAGCAACAGTTAGGACAGAACATGGAATAACAGAGTGGTTTGGAATAGGAAAAGGAGTAAGACAAGGCTGCATTTTGTCACCAAGCTTATTCAACCTATACACAGAGCACATAATGTGCAGTGCAGGGATGGAGGAATCACAATATGGGATTAAAATCGCTGGGAGAAACATCAATAATCTGAGATATGCAGACGATACCACCCTAATGGCAGAAAGTGAGGAAGACCTAAAGAATCTCTTGATTTGGCTGAAGGAGGAGAGTGCAAAAGCTGGCTTGAGACTCAATATCAAGAAAACCAAGATAATGGCAACAAGCCCTATCAGTTCCTGGAAAATAGATGGGGAAGAAGTAGAAGCAGTGACAGATTTTACTTTCTTAGGATCAAATATCACTGCAGATGGGGATTGCAGCCATGAAATAAAAAGGCGACTGATTCTTGGGAGACAAGCGATGAGAAACCTGGGGAACATAGTGAAAAGCAGAGACATTACATTGCAAACAAAAATTAGAATAGTCAAAGCAATGGTTTTCCCAGTAGTAATGTATGGATGTGAGAGCTGGAGAATTAGGAAGGCTGAACGCAGAAGAATAGATGCCTTTGAAATGTGGTGTTGGAGGAGGGTTTTGAGAGTCCCCTGGACAGCGAGGAGAACAAATAGGTCAATCTTAGAAGAAATTAACCCTGACTGCTCATTGGAAGGTCAAATAGTAAAGATGAAGCTAAAATACTTTGGACATCAAATGAGAAGGGAGGATTCACTTGAGAAGGCATTGATGTTGGGAAAGGTGGAGGGCAAAAGAAGAAGGGGGAGGCCAAGGATGAGATGGCTAGATGGTATTATAGACACAATGGGCACAGAACTGGGAGGGCTGAGGGGGATGGTAGAGGACAGAGGCGCCTGGAGGAAAATGGTCCATGGGGTCGCAAAGGGTCGGAGTCGACTGTGCGACTGAACAACAACAACAATTTGAATGGAGGGAAAGGGAAATTGAAAATAACACAGCAAATTGAGCTGCTCGTGTCAAAGCAGAAGGCAAATGACAGCTGAAGACTCCTAACAAAGCCCAAAGTCTCTTCTGAACATGTCAACCACTGAGTCACCATGGAGAGCTAAGACTGAGGTCACTGTACAGTCCAGATATTCCCTTGCAGCAGCTCTGCCAGCTGTTTTGTGGAGCTCGACTTCCTTTGAAATCCACAACTGGCAGCTGGGAGAAGGCAGGCTTGAAATTTGCATACTGAGTGAACAGTGGCAGGAAGGTATCAGATCAATATTTAAGGCAAGTCAGGCAAGTGAGAATTCATTACAACACTAGCAGCCACTTTCTTTACTACTTCTCTCAGTAGCCAGAATAGACGACAGCAGTGGCAGCAGAAGTAACTGCTTGATCAGATTACTAATTATTGCAGTTGAGTTTCTCAGCGCTGTCTAAAGCCAGTAGTTTAAAATACTACAGGGAGTATTTTACTACAAGACATAACAGGAGGCACCTTGGGGCCATTTTAATGGAGTGAGGTGCATAGTAGCAACCCCAGATCCACAGTGTTTGCTGAGCCATGACATTTACTCTGTATGCCTGAGAATGTCACTGCCCACTTGATGATCTAGTACAAATCATAAGGAAGGAGTCAAAAGAATATAACTGCAATTTTACCTATTATATAGCAGCCATTCTGGGCTACATATAAAGTACACAGCATGAACCCACTGTCACTCCCATCTCTCTGATTAGAGTTGTCAATACAATATACACTTTTTAAGCAGTTATATCACATTCAAATGAGATAGACACTTAAAATGCCATAAATATATAACTAAAATGCAACAGGTCAAGCAACCTGAAAATATTGGATTCTGTTCCCCGAGTGAATTCTGAATTCCCTTCCAGATTATTTTTTACTTCTGGCCTTGGGTATACAATAAGTGTACATCCATTGACGAAGAGAACTAATGAGAAAATAGAATGTGTATAATGCTATGATTTATACCCTGTGCTTTAGCCTCATCCAAGATGGAGATTTCAATGTGTGGGAGACTCTTTAGAAAATACCTTAGTGAGATTGGAATGTAAACATGCTGGCCTCGTGAGCTGGAAGAGATGGAGCCTAATGTGTGATGGACATGTCATGCTGTAAGATCACTGGCTGAATTCCTTTAGGAGAATGGCAAGGAGGCGGACCTTGAGGGAGGAGATAAAACTCAAAGGTGGGGCCAGAAGAGGAGACACTCTCTTGGATCTTAGCTGCAATCATGTAGCTAATTTAGACAGAGGGAGTGCCACACTGGCTTTTCCCCAGATAGCAGCTTTCTTTATTTCTCTATTTTGAAATGCTTTCTAAGCTTCTGATGAACTTTATTATGTACCTTACTTTGATTTCAATATACAGTGGTACCTCATACAAGAATTTTAATCTGTTCCACGGGGCTCGTTGTTGTATGAAACAATTGCTATATGATACATGCATTGTATAGCGATTTTCCCCATGGGATGCATCGCACAATGATTTTTTTGTTAAGTGGTTTTTCCCATTGACAAATTGATGTATGATTTTTTTCCATAGGGGAAATTGTTATGCGGGACGCCATTCCCCACCACCATCACCCAAAACCTAATTGTTATGCGATTTCGTTGCTATACAGGGCTATTATTGCATGAGGTTACACTGTACTTTTAAAATACCTGAAGGAGACTGGAGTGTTTACTTGGCTCATGTTACCTGAATCTACACTAATTTCATGAGCACCCTTTGTTCACTACCTAGATTTAGGTCAGGAATGAGAGGGCAAACTTTTAGGAAAAGCCTGAACTGTTGGGCCAGAGAGGGCCAGGGAAGCAGGATCAGGTGCGATCCCATTACCAGGATGCCGGAGTGCTACTTGGGAGTAAGAAGATCATCACAACATGGCTTTTTCTTCTTTAAGTATTGCTGTATTTGGAGAGAGAATTAGCCAGGGAAATAAGTTGAAATCTAGAATTTGGTTTGGTGCCAAAGGGATATAAAGAGGCTAATGTATGAAAGAAAAAGAAAAAGATCAATTTAAATATTATTATTATTATTATTATTATTATTATTATTATTATTATTATTATTATTATTATTATTATTATTATTATTATTATTATTATTATTATTATTATAGGTTTATTTCTATACCGCCTTTCTTACCCAGTGGGCAACTCAAGGCAGTTCACAACAATAAAGTATACAATAAAACAAAATACAAGATACAGCAATATAAAAACTAAGTAAGCAGCAATAGCAATACAATTATCAGCAATATGCAAGATAAATAAATACGGAACAATACAGTCTGATCCATACAGTCAATATCATAATTAACAGCAAATAAAATCCCCAGCACTACAAAATACAAAATGTTCATCACCCATACAATACCATAATATATACCATTATTTAAAATTTGTCCTCTGTCTGATATATTCTACAAGATTCAAAATGAATTAAGCCAAATAAAGAAACTATGAGTTTTTGGAAATTAAAGGGGGTGGGGAGTATGCTTCCAAGGGTGGTGGGTGCACATTAACATTGTTATAGAGATAGCTAATAAGGAAATTATGTGTGTAAAGGTTTTTCCCCCCTCTTGTTTTGTTATTCTGTATACAGTATTTCTGTATATTTATATGTGTTGTTAATACAAAATTCAAAAAATAAAATAAAATTTGTGTTCTGTCACAAAAGTAGATATTATACTCTCCTTCATTTAATAACATTGTGTCTTACTGGTGCTATTAAAAAAAACAAGGTGTAACCATAATTATAACCATCTCTTTTTTGTGTTTATTTAAGGTTTTTGTTGTTGTTCAGTCGCACAGTCAATTCTGAGCCTTTGCGACCCCATGGACCATTGTCTTCCAGGCACCTCTGCCCTCCACCATCCTCCTCAGCCTGCCCAGCTCTGTGCCAATTGTGTCCACAATACCATCTAGCCATCTTATCCTTTGGCTGCCCTTTCTTGCCCTCCACCTTTCCCAGCATCAAGGCCTTCTCAAGTGAGTCCTCCCTTCTCATGTGATGTTAATTTGATTAAGTTAATAGCCCTTAAATCCATTATTAATGCAGCCGCAGAAGCGGCTGTACAGTATTTACTTCCTGGTTTGCCAAGGGCGTCACGGGTCTGATGGAATGGCTTTGGGGGCCATATCCAGCCCATAGACCATAGTTTGGGCATGCCTGTACTAGGGGGAAGTGTATATAGTGTATTTTTTGTTAATTTTGTTTTGTATTAGGTATTCAATTTTGTTTTGTATTAGGTATTCAGGGACTGCAGTGGCTCAAGTGGCTAAGACACTGACTGGGAGGCGGAAGGTCAGCAGTTCGATTCCCAAGTACTGCAGGACGGAATGAGCTCCCGTGTTTGTCCCAGCTTCTGCCAACCTAGCAGTTCGAAAGCAAGAAATTGCAAGTAGATAAATAGGGACCACTTCGGTGGGAAGGTAACAGCGTTCCGTGTGCTCCGGTGTCTAGTTATGCCTGCCACATGACCACGAAAACACTTGCAGAAGCAGACAGCGCTGGCTCTTTGGCTTTGAAACAGAGATGAGCACTGAACCCTAGAGTCAGATACGACTGGCTTTCGAGCAAGTGAAACCTTTACCTTTACCTATTAGGTATTCATGTGATTGTTTTAGTATGTTTGTATGTTATCCAATATGAATAAAAATATTATTTATTTAAAAAACCAAGGCATTTTAAAAATGCCACATTTATGGTGGCTCATACTGTCTGCTTTTCCCATGCAGTTATTAACATGCAACATGGTGTAATGAACAGACAATTTATTTTATACAATAGAAAGAGGATTCAGGCTGAAGCACCTTATAAGGTTAAATAGTTTCTTTAGAAAAGAAAGTAATCAGCAAACATGTTTATTATGCTTAAAGCAGCTCCACATCAGCCTTGAGCATAACTGTACATTTTGAGAAGGAAGAGCACCAACAAAAGGCCATATGTTTCAACCTGCAAAGACAGACATGAATTTAAATTTCCTCACAATAGAATTCCTTGTATACAGAAGCAGATTTTAATGGAAGTCCTCTTCATGCGGTCAGCTTTTACTATCAACGGATCTAACACACACACACTGGAAGACCCTACTAAGAAACAGCACACTAGGTTAAGCTCAGGACATGAGACTGCCAAGGCCAAATTCCAGAACAATGTGAGAGGAAATGGAAATTCTGAATTGCTAGCTGCCATTATACTTCCATGATGTAAACAGTATCTGTCCTGGTGCAGCTGTCAGCAAGAAAACTATGGAAAAGGAAGAGTTCAAAGTCAAAGAAAGACATGAACTCTAACCTTGTGGACCAAGGCATTTTGGTTAGAGAAGCAGTGGTTAGTGCTTATTGTAAGCAGCAGAGCACCAACTGAGCAGCTGCCAAAATAAACCAGGATAGATCATGATTCATCTGAAAGGACACCACTTTTTCTGTTACTACAGCAGAAGGGTGAATGAACTAACTGTTTGTACAAAGTGACCCTCCTTAAGGACCAATGGTGGAACGAAGTGCTCTCAGATCTTTTCAAATGTTCCAAATGACTCCATAAACTTTTCACTTTTTCACCCTCCCACTCACTCAGTGTTTAAAATCATCCAAGTTCCTCCTACTCGTATAACCCCAGCTTAATTTTCCATCATACAAGTCTTGGTAGCCAAAAAGGAAAATACGCATCATACAAAAACAATATTTAAGCTTTAGTATGCTGTCTTTTGAGGGAACAAAAGGTTCCAATATTTTATTTATTTCAAGCAATTTTAAATCTTTAAATCTACTGTATATTATTTTGTTGTTCAGTTGCACAGTTGATTCCGTCCCGGTGTTAAATCCTGCATGCCTCATTTCATGTGTGCCGCAGGAGATGGCTCCGTGATCGTAGTGTGTGGGTCATTTCATGGCAAAATGGGATCCACCTTAAACAAATTCATGCCAGTGACATTTTTCCTGCTTCAGGAAAAATGCATTCTTAGATACAAGTTGCAGTTGACAACAATATATATGATATGTATGCATATGTAATACACATATAGTTAATAAGAGCTGAAGTAAACCAACCAAGCACCTACCCATCATAAATAAAGGCTACAGAAAAGAGATATGTTCTCATTGCCTCCTTTAAAGATCTGAGTTTGTCATGTCTCTGTCATTGTCTGTGAAAGATCCTCCACCACTATCACCTTCAACTATTGCTGTCATCTTGTAGCTGTCCTCCATGACTTTCTCCACCACCATCACTTATTGGAATTATCATTTTCTTCTGCTAATGTGATTGCTATTCCTGAAAAGGGTGGGCGGATCTCAATCGGGTGTCTTGCCTTTGATTGTTCCATTTACAGTGTCTGACACACTTAAACCCCTTCATTGTATGACAGTGTGCATCCAAGAGTGGGACATTTACATACTCACCCATCTAACCAGTGTTACTGGAGAGTAGGACTTCTAAAGCAGGAGTTCTCAACTTTTTTAAGCTGGGGGCTGGGTCACGCTCCCTCAGACAGCTTTGGTGGCCGCATGGCCGTTTTGCCCTTCCTCCACCACATGGCACTTCCTGGTGTGGTGGAGGCGGGGCACATGAAATGGTGCTGTGGGCCGCATCCAGCCCATGGGAGAATCCCTGTTCTAAAGTACTGTATATGTGAGCATATTGATAGGACCATATGGCTGAAAGTGATCCTTAAGGTAACACTCTCCAAAGCCATTTCAGGCCTTAAAAGGTAACATCAATGGTTTTAACTGCACCTAGAAATAAACTTATAGCCTATGCCAGTGATGGCCAACCTTGACACTCCAGGTGTTCTTGGACTTCAATTACCAGAAGCCCAAGCCCCCTGTGAACCCGCATGAATAGGTTTACTGTGATTCATCCAGCCCGCATTGCCCTCATTGCTTCTGGAAGCGGAAGTAAAACGCACCCGTACGGCTAAGGCTCTTCTGGGTTAACCCTTCCTCCATACAGACACATTTTACTTCTGCTTCCGGGAGTGACAAGGGCAGCGCGGGCCAGATGAATCGCAGTAAACTCATTCGTGTGGGTTAACAGGGGGCTTGGGCTTCTGGGAATTGAAGTCCAAGAACATCTGGAGTGCCAAGGTTCGCCATCACAGGCCTACCCAGTTGAAGTCTTTCCTCTTCCCCATCTCTGTACCAAATGGCCACAACCAAACCATGCTCTCCTGTAATTACAAACAGGCTTCCAGTTCTACATGTGTGGGCCTCAGCCCTGCTATTTTTCCCTTTTGAAGGTCTGCACCTGATAAAAGGGAAGAAATTTAAGTGACCTATAAATATTGTTACTGCAACAATACAAGTTCAGTTTGGAAGTATCCTTGCCCACATTCAGAGAAGTCTATGCTCCAAGGTCATGATATCTAATCAGCAGGATGCCAGGAGTGTTATATTTCAAAAGGTGAAACTGCTGGAAAAGGAGGAAAAGCCAAACTCCTATGTCTCATGCAATGGGGGAAGAGGGTATATGTTCTGAGTGTGGTTAGCAGAGACAACATGTCACAAAACTGAACAGTGTGTCACATCAGAATGATCAATGTTTCCATCTTTCTGTGCCTTCATCCATGGCACAACAAGTTTTAAGTCATCCATCACAATGCTGCAAAACTAGGTTCCAGTTCAGGCCACAGACTGTTCCTAACTGCTGACTGGCTAAAGGGTTCCTTTTAATGACTACTCCCCCCAAAAAATAATAATAATAATACATTAATACAGTAAAACCTCTATATATGAATTTTTTTCCGTTTCATGAGGTTATTTGTATGTCAAAAAATTGTATGTCAAAAACACATTGCATTTTTGTATGTTGAATTTTCCCTATTAAATTTTTTTATGTTGAATATTTTTTAGCCAGGATTTCTATTTGTATGTTGAATTTTTTGTAAGTAGAACCGTTTGTATGTCAAGGTTTAACTGTATCTCTATTTCTGAAGTTATATGGATGAAAGAATAATAGCCAAGGAAATTAGTGATGTTATAGATAATTTAAAAGTGGGTAAGGCCCCTGGGGAGGATGGCTTATCGGTAGAATTCTATAAAGATTTTAATGAAGTTTTAATACCAAGAATTGAAAGGATATTCAATTACATGATGGAGGGGGGTATAGTTCCCACATCTTGGTACAATTCAATTATTATTTTAATACCTAAAGTTGGGAAAAACGCAGAAAGAATTGAATCTTATAGGCCAATTTCATTGATGAACCAAGACGCAAAGATCTTCACGGCGGTTCTAGCTAACAGGTGAAATAAATTCTTATGTAATTATATTAGTAAAGATCAAGTAGGGTTTTTGTGAGGTCGTTTCATGTCAGATCTGACAAGAAGGATAACTGACTTATCAATTCTTGCACAGCAACAAAGTGATCACATAGGTTTTTTTTCATTAGACATATTTAAAGCCTTTGATTCCATTCAGTGGATCACCATAAAACAAATTATAGAAAGGTATGGATTTGGACCAAAATTTTGTGAAGTAATTGAACAATATCAAAGGGGATCGGCAAGAGTCAAAGTAAATGATGAATTAACAGAGGAAATTAAGCTAGAAGCTGGTACAAGACAAGGGGACTCACTGTCATCTTCATTGTTTATTATGGTCATGGAACTAATCGCTAATGCCATAAGAGAAGATACAGAGCTGATAGGGGTAGATGGAATAAAAATTAGTCAATATGCAGATGATATATTACTATCAATAAAAAAACTCTCGAGACTCATCGGAAAAAGTATATGCACATTTAGAACAATTTCGTAAGGTAATGGGTCTTAAAGTTAATTGGGACAAGTAGGAGGTAATTTTTTTAATGAGAATGTTGAAATACAGAACAGTATAAAAACTAGATTTAATTTACAAATTAGGCATAATATTAAATATTTAGGAATAAACATTTCAAATAAGTATGATGAACTGAAGAAACTAAATTATGACAAGTTGGAGAAGGAGTTAAAAGAGAAGATTTCAAGATACAAAAGATTAAAATTATCTTGGTTTGGGCGTGTATTGTTATGCAAAATGAAATTGTTGCCTAAAATAATTTTTTTTTTGACACCCTCCAAATTGATATTAAAAGAAAAGAATTAGATGTACTCCAAAATTTAATAAATAATTATTGCAACGACGGGAAAAGAGCCAGAATAACAAAAACGCTGTGGTATTCTTCCCCCCCAAAAAAGGTGGTTTAGGAATCCCCAACATTACAAAATATTACTGGGCATTTCAACTGAAAAATATTTGTAAAATTTTAATAATGGAAAAATCGATTTGGGGGGAAATTGAACTGTGAGAAAGGTTGGGAGATGAGATACTAATGTTTTTGGGTAAAGAAAAAGTTAAAATTAATGCCGCTAACAAAACGTTAAAAACACTTTTTAAAACATGGATAGTATTGAAAAACAAATTATCTCCAAGTTTGTCACCAATTATAGAATTGAAGGATTTAAAGTCATTTCCACTTGTTTTAGATGGTAAGACTAAAGAAATATTGGTTAGGCACAAAATAAATTTATTAAAGGAATGGTTAGTAGCTTGTGAGAATAAAGAAAGATTGTCAGAAATTTGTAACCAATTGAAATTAAATTGGCTTTAAATCGTAACTTTGAAAAATAGGAATAAAAAATATAAGGAAGAAATGAGTTTAAATAGAAACTTGACAAGCTTCAAGGAGCTAGTACATAAACTAAGAAATGGCCAAATAGAAATTAAAGGCTTAGTGAGCAAATTATACAAAATATTAGATGACTCTGATGAATTTCAGAGAGCATTAAAATTATGTGGGAGCAAGATCTAAACGTTAAAATTACGGATGAATGCTGGAATGGAAAATGGAAAAAAAGGATTATGAAAACATTATCGGTAAGAATTAAGGAACATAATCATAAGCTATTATGGAAATGGTATATGACCCCTGTGTGGTTACATTTAATTGATAAAATAAAATAAAATGTATGCTGGAGGTATGAGGAGGATATAGGTACATATGAGCATATGTGGCGGGGGTACAAGAAGCTGAAGCCATTTTGGATGAATGTAGAGGATGAAATTGGTAGAATTCTGAATGTAAAAGTTAAATTGGATGTAGCTACAGTTTTGCTAACGGATGTAGATAAAGTTGAATGCTGTAAAAGGGAGTTAATGGCAGTTATGTTATCAAGTGCAAGACACTGTATAGCACGGTATTGGAAAAACAAAGTTACTCCAAAAATTGAACAATGGTATAATGAGTTATGGAACATCGCATTAAATGATAAACTTACCTGGGAATTAAATTTAAGAAAAGGATTAATTAAAGAAAACAAGTTTCAGGAATTGTGGAGCTGTTTCTTAGACTATACTTTGAATAATGAACAAGGTTTGAAGCCAATGCCTGATCAGCTTTCATTCTGGAAATGAACTATGTAAAAACGAGGTAACCTTATCTCCATGGCAATGTAAATATCACGTGGTGAATGTTTTGTAATTTATTGCATTTTTTTGTTGTACGGTAGTGTGCTGTATTATGTATAAATTTTGTGAAATAAAAGATAAAAAAACTGTATCTCTATTTCTGTCTCTCTATAAGCTATTTATACAGTACCTGTATAGTGCATCTATATCTGTCTAGAGATATACCCATTATCTATAAATAATCTATATATGATTGCTATCTATGCATAACGAGAGATTCTGTCCCCACTAATACTATAAAAGCCCACTCAGTTCATACCTGTCAAGTGCGGGTCCTGAGAACACAGGACCTGCGCAGTAGCCTTCTGCGCAGAACCCTTCTATGCAAGCGCAGAACGGTTCTGCGCAGAAGGGGATGCGCAGTAACTACTTTCCCCCACCGTCAAATTACGGGATGGCGGCGGGAAAGTAGAGTTTGCGGCGCTGAATTATGGGAAATCCCGGCCAATCCGGGATACTTGGCAGGTATGACACAGTTGCAAGGGCAGTGTGGAATGAGTGTATATTTCCCTTCTGTACATCATCACTATATTCACTTGGATTTCTTACAGTTTTTATTGTAGCATGTGGATGTAGCCTTTATATTGTTCCCACAAGAGGAGAGACCTAGTGAAACTAGAAAGGCTCTTGTTCTCAATTAGTTGGCAGCCTTGAATTCTATTTTGAAACCTGCTATTCTAATGCGCCATCAAGATGTTTCCAATACATGTTCTGAGTTATTCAAATTGTTTATGGAGGTTACTATTGCCAGCTCCCCAGTAGGTTTCCATCACCAAACAGGAATCTGGACCCAAGTCTCCTATGTCCTTATCAATATACCTATTATTTAACATGGCTGTATGGAAACTGTGTTTAGGTTTCCCTTGCTTGAAAGCCTGTCATATCCGACTCTAGGGTTCAGTGCTCATCTCTGTTTCAAGCCAAAGAGCCAGCACTGTCTGCTTCTGCAGACGTTTCCGTGGTCATGTGGCAGGCATGACTAGACACCGGAGTGCACTGAACGCTGTTTACCTTCCCACTGAAGTGGCCCCTATTTATCTACTTGCAATTCTTGCTTTCGAACTGGCAGGAGCTGGGACAAAAATGGGAGCTCATTCCGTCCTGCAGTACTCGGGAATCAAACTGCTGACCTTCCGCCTTCCAGTCAGCGTCTTAGCCACTTGAGCCACTGTTTTTAGGAAGGGCCAAATGACATGTTACACATGGTTGTTTTTTTTATATGGGGTCATGTGCAATTGGATTGTGAGCCGCCCAGAGTCGCTTTGGTGATTGGGTGTCTATACAAATCTAAACAAACAAACAAACAAACTGTAAGAATAGCTCAAAAGTAATTTTGTGGGGATAAAAAGCCTCTTCAGAAGGGAGAAACGTAGATAGGATGATAATAATAAGCCATAGGAGTTACCATTTCCAAATTGACCCCTGAACATTTCTTCAGGAGGTGTTGAGTGCAAAGGTTGATTCTGATCTTGGATAATAGATCCACTTCCACAACAGATGTGCACGTGGGTTTTCTTATATTCAATTCTGTTCGTATGAAGATAAATTGCAAAAATTGAGAGAGGGCTTCATACTATTCTCCCCACCCTACATATTTCAATCTGGAACTAGAGAACGCCTTTATTTTGTGAATTGATAGGAGTGAGTTATGAGAAGCAGTACCTTTGACAGTGTTGCTGGATTTGATTTATGAATTCCTAAGAAGAGAGAGACTGACCTCGAGTGATTTTTGCTGTGGGAGACAAAGAATTTTCCTGTGTTAGCTATATTTTGCACTGAGGGAAAATCTGCTGAAATGGCTTCAATTGGGTCTATAAATTACAATGAGAGATGGATCTAAGCCAAGGTTTGTTAGCGGATGTCTGCATCAATTATCTGTGGAGCAGTCTGCCTCAATGTTTTGTCACGGCATACGTGAAAACAAATATTAAAAAGCAAACTGATGCCTGCGCTTCAGCATGGATACCTAAAATATGCAAACAATCTTTCATGTAAAAGAACACATGAAGCCTCAAGTCGAAAACACTTGGCATTTACTAATACTTCATGTCAGGGCTGGGAAAATGTTGGCCCTCAACATGTTCTGGACATCAACTACCAGATGTAGAATGGCAACAGATTATGGGAGTTGTAGTGGCATTAGAGCAGTGTTCCCCAAACTTTAGGTTTTGGACTTCAATTCCCAGAAGCCTAAGTCAATTCCACAAAGCCCTGAGGCTTTGACCCTGCATTAGAGAACTGAAATGCCTCTGCCTCCTTACATCTAGCTTGGTTAGTTTATCCAGCATATTTTTTGCAAGCTAGCAAGCAGTGTCATACTTGATGCCGTAGCTGCAGGTTTTGTAAATTTATCTCACAGGAGACTTAACTGTGGAATGAAAAATGTCAATTACCATAGCCTAGCTCTTACTACAACCACTGAGCCCACGTTGTTTCTAGGTATAATTCAAGGCCATGTTTTTAACTTGGAAAGCACAATCGGAAACTATGTAGATTAAAGCCTGCCTGCTCCTTCTCCTAACAAATCTCTGTGACAGCTGAGGTCTTCACTGGGGTAATTCTTCAGCCTTCAGACAGGTGGCTATCAAGGGAAGGGTTGGGATCTTTTTTCCCCTGTGTTTAAGTTTTGTTCTCAGAAACATTCATTTCTCTCTCCCCACCGCCTTTGGGTAGTTCGATCAGCTCCCACCCACTACAGCAGCAATTGTATATTGATAACATCCAGCTGTATCTCTCCACCTCTGTGGCTTACCACCAGCCTGTGTTCTGAAATGCCATTAAAATACAGTAAAGCAAACAGCAGAGTCAGTTCCCAAACTTGCAATGGGGCATACCTGAATGGTACGAAAGCTGAATTTTGGCATTCATATCCATGCAATTACTAGGTGGAGGAACTGTGGCTCAACATTCACAAGGCTCCAACCTTATATTCACTTCACCATCAGGTTTCTAAACCCACACAGGGAGCCCCTGCCTCTAGAACAGGGGTCACCAAACTTGTCTCGCCAGATGTTCTTGGTCTTCAATTACCAGAAATCCAAGTCAGTATACTTGCTGATCAGGGCTTCTGGAAATTGAAGTCCAAGAACATCTGGAGAGCAAAGTTTCATGACCCCGCTCTAGAACAGTGATGGCAAACCTTGGCACTCCAGGTGTTTTTGGACTTCAATTACCAGAAGCCAAAGTTAGCACTCCTGCTGAACAGGGTATCTAGGAATTGAAGTTCAAGAACAGCTAGTGTCAAGGTTCGCTATCACTGCTCTAGAACAACCCCCTCATTGCTCAATATCTGGATGGCAGGGAGGTGGCACCTGCAGGCAGATGTGGCCCTGTTATCTCTATCCTGCAAGGATAAGGAATGCCCAGATAGGACAAGTATAGACAAAATGCAGCCCTCCAGATGTTTCCAGACTATAGTTTCCAGCACTCTTCACCACTTGCACAAGCTGAAGGAAGCTCCGGTCTCAACAAGAGCTTGAGATCCTGACTTTGCCAACTCCTAGAATATGATATAAATATAGAACATCTCGAGGAAACTCCTAAAACTGTAAACTGCAGACATATGATTAATCACAGCTCCCTATTGGGTGTATGATCTTGCTATATCTGACCTTTTTATTCAGTATTTATGCTGTGTATCATATAGAAGAAATATCACTGAAACAAGCTGTAAAATATCCTCCAAAATCTTCCACACTACCATTATTAACAGTGGTATGCCAGGAATGATATCTAGGCACCATAAAGGCCTAGCCAATCAGGATGTGAATGTTTTATTTTATGTGGTTTTTTTTAATGAAGCAATTTGGAGTCTAAGATTGGGAGTCGGCAGCTTTTGGTTTGAAAGATGGCAGTTCAGGTGTTTGTTGATTGCCAGAGTAATTTTCTTGAAAGTTGATTCAAATAATGAGAAAATTAACTAGAAGTAATAATGTATTTTAGATTCTTCTGCAGCTAAAATTACACTGTGGTCTCTCTCCACCCCCATTTGTTTCTTTGTACCATAACTGCATCATCAATAACCTTAATTCCATCACCAGGTAATGAGCCAATTTCCTTCATTGTCTGAGAAGAGACACAGCTGGATAAAATGAAACAGGTCCACTGAGCCATTTAAAAAAAATGATGCAGTGCCAAATGATACTGCTTTATACATGGAACGATTATTTCCCACGAGAGATAATTATTTGCAGAGGTTTGCTCTTGCATTATGGTGGGGAGGGGACAAAACAGAAACAGAGGGAAATGAAGCCAGTGACGGAATGAGTAATTCCTTCAGAGTCTTTAGATAACATCTGGAATGTCCTGTCTTCTTTCACCCACCCCTTTGTGGATTTGGACTTTTGCTCCCCACTCCCACCCTAGTATGTGGCCCCCAAACACTCTGTGCCAAACCCAGATCATGTCTTCTGACAGAAGACTAGAAGTCACAGAGAAAGAAGTACAGCAGTAAAACCTTTTTTATTCTTGTGTGCTTCCTGCTCTCCCTGCCTCTCACAATTCTGACCTACATATGACCCATATGTAGCTGCCCCAGAAGACTTTTGAGAGTCCCCTGGACAGCAAGGAGATCGAATCAGTCCATCCTGAAGGAAATCAACCCTGACTGCTCCTTCGAAGGACAAATACTGAAGCTGAAGCTCAAGTACTTTGGCCACCAAAGAGAAGAGAGGACTCACTGGAGAAGACCCTGATGCTAGGAAAGATTGGAGGCAAAAGGAGAAGTGGGAGGCAGAGGATGAGATAGTTAGACAGCATTGTTGACGCAGTGGGCGTAGATCTGGGTGGGTTATGGCGGATGCCAGAGGAGCCTGTTGTGCTGTGGTCAATGGGGTCGCAAAAGACTGGAGTCAACTGTGAGACTGAACAACAAGTTCTTTCCACCACACACACATGTCACATGCATGATTTCTTGACTCTTTTCTGCTGTGGACAGATGGCAAAGAGTAGAAAGTTGTGACTAGACAGTATGGAAGCAAGGGGAATGGACAGGCAGCTAACTTGTTTGTTTGTTTTTGGTTGTTATGGATAAAGGACAGTTCTAGCCCAGGGCTTGATACTTACCAATTACCCCTGGAATTTCCCTCTACAAATGGCAGCCTGCTACACCTCACCATGCACATATATTGCAAGGTGGTTTTTTTTCCAGCTTAGAGGAAATTTAAAACATTTAATTTAATTTAATTTAATGTTCATTTTTCTATCCCGCTTTCCTGACACAAGTGCCACTCAAAGCGGCTTACAACATATATAAATACAATAAACAGAGCAAAATATACAATAGAATACAAACGCCAATACACAATTAATACAATCAAAGCATCAAATTAAGCAAAAAATACAATACAGAATAAACAATATACAGTACTGTATGATAGGAATACAATACATATAAACATAATATCATACATAGAATGACAATAAGGGGGAAGGGGAAGGGGGAAGTCATATAAAAATAATAACACATACATTATAAAAATTACAACATTAACCTCAACAACCCAGCAGCCACAAAGGTGCCCAATGGTTCAAAGACCATAAGGGCAGCTGCGTCGACAGCAGTGGTTCCCACCTGTCACTCCCTTCGTAGAGAACGAGTCCCAGACAGGGCAGAAGGCAAAAGTTCTACAGTAAGCGACGGCAGCGGCGTCGGCGGCGGGCGCAGGTGGGCTCCATCCCCGAGCGATGGAGTGGCTACGGGGAGAGCGAGGGCCTCTCTGCGGCGGCGGCTTTTCACCCCTCCAGCCAGGCGTGGCTCGGAGGGGGCGGCGTCGGCGGCGGGCGCAGGTGGGCTCCATCCCCGAGCGATGGAGTGGCTGCGGGGAGAGCGCGGGCCTCTCTGCGGCGGTGGCTTTTCACCCCTCCAGCCAGGCGTGGCTCGGAGGGGGCGGCGTCGGCGGCAGGCGCAGGTGGGCTCCATCCCCGAGCGATGGAGTGGCTACGGGGAGAGCGCGGGCCTCTCTGCGGCAGCGGCTTTTCACCCCTCCAGCCAGGCGTGGCTCGGAGGGGGCGGCGTCGGCGGCGGGCGCAGGTGGGCTCCATCCCCGAGCGATGGAGTGGCTGCGGGGAGAGCACGGGCCTCTCTGCGGCGGCAGCGGCGGCTTTTCACCCCTCCAGCCAAGCGTGGCTCGGAGGGGGCGGCGTCGGCGGCGGGCGCAGGTGGGCTCCATCCCCGAGCGATGGAGTGGCTGCGGGGAGAGCGCGGGCCTCTCTGCGGCGGCGGCGGCGGCTTTTCACCCCTCCAGCCAAGCGTGGCTCGGAGGGGGCAGCGTCGGCGGCGGGCGCAGGTGGGCTCCATCCCCGAGCGATGGAGTGGCTGCGGGGAGAGCGCGGGCCTCTCTGCGGCGGCGGCGGCTTTTCACCCCTCCAGCCAGGCGTGGCTCGGAGGGGGCGGCGGGCGCAGGTGGGCTCCATCCCCGAGCGATGGAGTGGCTACGGGGAGAGCGCGGGCCTCTCTGCGGCGGCGGCTTTTCACCCCTCCAGCCAGGCGTGGCTCGGAGGGGCGGCGGAGGGGGCGGCGTCGGCGGTGGGTGCAGGTGGGCTCCATCCCCGAGCGATGGAGTGGCTGCGGGGAGAGCGCGGGCCTCTCTGCGGCAGCGGCGGCGGCTTTTCACCCCTCCAGCCAAGCATGGCTCGGAGGGGGCGGCGTCGGCGGCGGGCGCAGGTGGGCTCCATCCCCGAGCGGTGGAGTGGCTTCGGGGAGAGCGCGGGCCTCTCTGCGGCGGCGGCGGCTTTTCACCCCTCCAGCCAAGCGTGGCTCGGAGGGGGCGGCGTCGGCGGCGGGCGCAGGTGGGCTCCATCCCCGAGCGATGGAGTGGCTGCGGGGAGAGCGCGCAAAACATTGCCTTAAATACAGTGGGGAGCCAGTAGTTAAGGTCTGACAGTGGACCTGCCTACTAATGATACTGGTGCATGGTCATTACTAATTTATCATTCAAACTAAAAGACAGGAAGGGGAAATGTTTGTTTTGTTTGCTGCAAAATTAAGGCACAAGGGGAAAGAGTAACCTTGTTACCAATTCTCTATCTGAAACAGATATACAAGTGTAAGAGATAAAATCCTGCATCCCAGTTGCAGATACCAGGACAGACCAGTCCTACACTGGAGCTAGAGAGACTTCACATGCATTTTAAAACAAAGTCATAGTTTATGACAGTGATGATGAACCTTTTAGAGACAGAGTGTCCAAACTGCAACCCATAACCCATTTATTTATCGCAAAGAGCCAACACAGCAACAGGAGAGGGAGGAAACTCTCCCATTGGGCTGCTGGGCAGAGGGGCGGGGCAAACTATGTGGGGTAACTGCATGTGTGCCCACAGAGAGGGCTCAGAGTGTCACCTCTGGCACGTGTGCCATAGGTTCACCACCACTGGTTTATGATCTAATACTTTTCAGGTCACTGAGCAGATCAGAGGGTGGTTATCTTTCAGTTTTTCCACATATCCACATCTGTGACATATTTTTGACCAAAATGTATTGAAATGTCTATGTGTGATACATAAATGTGTATTTCTCAGTTAAAATGCATACAAAAACACATATTCCATGAGCCAATTAATGCAAACATAAGTGACAATTATGATTTATAAATAACATGTTAAAAGCCATGCATGAAGCTATGAAAACATATATTTTCATGAGTTTTTAAAAACTTTGCAGACTAATGTGGAAAATAGATCAAATGGATCTTTAAATGAACACACACAAAATTGGCCTACAAACAAATTTATCCCTTGTTTCTATTGAAAATCATTTGGGAGCTGGACTATTTCTTGCCATCATTTCTTTCTGGAAACGATGGCTTTCCTGGGCCCTAGGCACCATTCTGTACTAGTCTTCTGTACTAGTCTGCTTTTCATTTGCATGATCTGTTACTCTCCGAGTGGTGGCTGGACATCATCATGGCTAAACATGTTACATTCAAACCAGTATCTCATGTTCTTCAGTCAAGAATTTTCTCTTCTTCCTACAGTCCTCCCCCCACCAATTTATCTACCGTGAACAAACAGATGTTGACATTCTGCATATTTTGATTCCTATAGTACCATGATGGCCAACCTTAGCACTCCAGCTGTTCTTATACTTCAATTCCCAAGAGCCCAAGTCTCTGTGAATCCACACAATCTGCGTAGTAAACCTATTCACAGAGGCTTGGGCTTCTGGGAATTGAAGTTCAAGAACAGCTGGAGTGCCAAGGTTCACCATCACTGCTGTAGTATTACTATGGTGTTGGGTCTCTCTGCTCAGTGGAAACCCAACAGCACATTAGTGTAGGGTTTTTAAAATTTGTCTTAGTACTTCTTTGTTGGTCACCCTCTCACGCCAAGAATTTCTTAGCATCCTGTAAATTGACATTTCACATGTTTTTGTCTTATCTTAAAGATAACAATTCTATGTCATACAGTAAACCCAAGAATATATAACACTGTATGATGCACATTCTCAAAGTCATGTTTTTGATATTACTACATTTTTCCTCTTACAGAAGCTCGGCCTTCTCTATTCTGACTTCTACTATGTAGGGAGGATCCCACTGTTAAGAAATTCATAGAACTGAAGAGCTGGAAGGAAGCCAAGTATAACTGAGTTCAGCATTCTGTTGGAACAGGAAATCCACAAAGCATCCCTGGCAGATGATCATCGCTAACCTCTGCTCTTCAACCAAATTCCAAGGTAATTGAATGCTCCATGCTTTCATTTTTACAGTCTGATATAGACTTGGGTTTCTTAACATTCATGTTGAGACCATGCTGCTTCCTTACTTCATTGACTTTATTAAGCATCTTTTGCAGATCATGCAAATTGTCTGGATATTTGATGTTATATAATAATTTCTCCATTGACAATGATGCCATCATTTGAATCAGCAAATGTCTAAATATGTTGTTGGAATATACATTAAAAAACTGTGAAAAGAGCATACTATCTTATCCTATTTTTCATATTTCTACATTTTCCATCACCACTGGAAATCAGTCCAGCAAATCCATGTATGGAAATGCCAACAAACAAGTTGAACAGGGAACATCTTCTCATTGAGAAGTTACTAACATCACACATCAAAGCAAGGCTAAATAAAACATGCTATAGCAATTACTATGTGGGCATGGATTTGAAGCTATAATATTTCATCTCTAAAGGAACATTATCAATATAAAAAGAGTTTGTTCTCACCTACAAATCCTTCTTTTCCAACCAATTTAAGGGCAATTTTGTCAGCTAAAACTGAAGAATTACCATGAGCAATATTTGCAAAAGGTCCAGCATGCACAAAAACTGGAGTACCCTATAAGAAACAAATGAAAAAACATATCAGAATTCAGAAAAGGAAATAGTTAAGCATACTTCACATGGTCTAAATTAATGATTATCTTCACATGATGTTAATGTAATTTTATTTATTTATGGAATCATTTATAGCCTGTCCTACAGCAAAGAATTTTAGGGTGGGTTAAAAAGCTGTATAAAAACCAATTTTAAAATATAAGATGGTTAAAACAATTTTAAAATCAAACAGTAAAGTTTTATAATATTTAAATATCAGAAACATTTTTAAAGCATTTAAAACATACAAACCATTGCACTTAAATCAACACAGTCCACGATCCACAACCTGCAAAATAAGTGCATCTTGACTTAGCACCAAAATGATTTCTGTGCCAAGTTGAGCCTCGATGGGGAGGGTGTTCTACAATTGTGGCAGTGGTGGGATTCAAATTTTTTTACTACCTACTCTGTGGGTGTGGTATGGTAGGCATGGCCAGGGGGGAAGCCCTGTGTTGCACCCGAATTAGGACTACTTTATTTCAAAACTTGTATGGGCGGGGCCAGCTGGAATTTCTGCTACCGGTTCTGGTGAACTGGGGCAAACCTGCTGAATCCCACCACTGAATTGGGGTGCTACAGCAGAATAAAACCCTCCCTCCATGTTTCCATGTAATAAATTGTTCTTGGTGGTGGGACACATAAGAGAGCCTCTTAATGACTGAGCAGGTTTACATAGGGAGAGACACTCCTTCAAATATCCAGGTCTCAAGGGTTTAGGGCTTGATAAGTCATCATCAACTCCTTAAACTCATAATCGAAGCTTACTGACATCTGGTGCAAAACCTTTAGACTTTCATGTGGGTTCTGAAGGATGTTCCCATTAGCAGTTTAGTTGTTGCACACTGCACCTGCTGTGGTGTCTGTGTCACCTTTAAGTAGCAGTAGACATTGCAGTAGTTTAACCAGGAATTTATGAGAAAAGACCTTGTGGGGCAGTGGTTAAACTGCTGTACTGCAGCCAAAACATTGTGAGTTTGATCCTTATGAGGGACAAGGTTGACTCCGCCTTCCATCCTTCTGAGGTTAGTAAAATGAGGACCCAGTGTGTTGGGGGCAAATGCTAATTAACTTGTAAACCACCCAAAGAGTGCACAAGTTCTATTGGATGATGTATAAGTGTAATTGTTCCAACCCAATATGAATTAACAACCAGAGGCTTATGAACGTTCTTAGTCTTTGTAGTACTTGATAAGGATTTTCGTCGAAATATCCTATACCGGATGGATATCTAGAATATAGAACATTATCTACTCCTTGTTTGTTCTGCCTAGAATGTTCTATTTATTTTGTATGAACTATGGACTCTTAAGACTTTACTAGTGCTTCGGCGAATGGTACTGTTTCAAGACATATTTTTTTGGTGAAGTAACCGATTTTTGTTGTCTTATATTGAGAACATTTTGGCTGTTGAATACACTTTATATATCTACTAGCATATTTGTGACTGGCCAGCTGGGCAGTTTTTATTTATGGGTTGTTGTTTTTTTGGTTAAAGATGATTTGGGTGGGAATGTTTTGCATTTGTGGTTTGTGACTTTTAAATCTATTTTATTAGATTTATTTGTGATTTGGATTTATTTCTTATTTTTCTGACTTGTTTTTACTCTTGTGGCCTCTAGGTGGGGCTGTTAGTAATAGTGTTGAATTCTTTTTGTTCGACTTGTTTTTTCGCTCCCGGACTTTAGGTGGGGCTTCTTACGGTAAGTAGTCTTTCTTTCTTAATTTCTGTTCCAGAGTTGTGGAGGGAGGACGTGCTGGTGAGTTCTCTGGTTTTTTTTATCTGGGTTTTTTTTTTTTGGTGTTGGACTGGAAGGTGTTTCTGTTTCTTCATTTGTGTTTTTTTGGGATTTTAGATGTGTATAATTGTTTTGTTTATTTCTGGTTGGTTTTTATGTTTCTGATGTCTTTTGTGATTATTTGTTTAATTTGTGGTATTTTTGTTGTTTGAGTTAGGTATTTTCGTGTTGTAGTTAGGTGTTTTTTCTGTGCTTTCATGGTATTTGGGGTGTTTTTGTTTGTTGATTTTGTTGTTTATTGTTTTGTTGGTTAATGTGTTTGTTTAATTATTTATTTATTTGTGTTTTATTAATTTTGGTGTTTGGCGTTTTGGGTAAATGTTTGGTTTTGTTGTTGTTCTGTATTTTTGCGTGAAGAACGGGCTGCATGTCGTTTCCTCTTTTCCCCATTGCTGCTTTGAATTTTGGTTTTGATGCAGCAATGGGGAAAAGGAGGAGCTGGCAGTCAGCTGGCTCTTCCCCCGGGAAGGTTCATTAGGTAGGTCAGGTGAAAAGAAGGCAGAGAAGAGCTACCTGCCTGATGATGGTTCTCTCCTCTCTGTCTCCTTTTTCTCCTGGCTTACCTAACCGGAGATCGGCAGCCAGCGATCCGTAAGGGGTGGTGCTCTTCCTTGCAGATTGCTGGCTGCTGCTTTTGTATTACCTCCGTCAGAAGTACAAAGGCAGCAGCCAGTCATTCGCCAGTGAGTGTGCTTCCCCTGATGAACTGCTGCCTGCTGGTGGTTTTTTCCCCACCCCGGCTCAACTTTCCTTGAGGCCGGCGGTGGTCTCGCCGTGTCTTCAGCGGGGTAGCGGGGAGGAGAGGGAGTCCTTCTTCTCCCCTTTGCTCCGGGAAAGAAGGCTGGTGGTGGTCTCACCGTGGTTGTTTGTGTGTGTTTGTTTGTGAGGCTGTGAGGCGCTGCGTCCGGCTGCGGTGGACTAGCGTTCCCAGTGCGAGAGGCCCGCGTGTTTTTATTTTATTTTTCCTGCGCCGGCTTTTTCAGTGTTCTGCGCACTCGCGCCCTTCAGCCTGATTGGCTGAAGTGCTCATGGCGCGTAGGACGCTGGGACTTGGAGTTTTGTTTGTTTTGTTTGCGTTCGTGTGGCGGTTTTTTTTCTGTGGCTCGATTTCAATTGGGCGTGCCATGGTTCCCAACATTCTTTTTGCTCACGCCTCTCAGCCTGATTGGCTGTGGCGTGGCGCAGAGGATGTTGGGAATTGAAGTTGTTTCCCTTTGTTCCCGTTCGTGGGGCTGCTGCCCCACTGGCGGCTTCGGCAATGTTATGGCGCTCTGCGGTCCGGGTTTGGGTGAGTGCAGTCGGCTCGGTACGGGATAAGATAGCAGGGTGCAGGCATGTATACCGGAGTCCAATGGTTAACCCCCCTTTTTATAGGTTAAGATTTGTTGCCTGTGTCATATATATTTTTGGGTGGTCTTCCACTTCTCAATTGCTATTACCAAGGCATGGACTACTGTGATCTGGTTATCCCCAATCCCGGAATGAGTTGTAGCTGGTGGACCAGTCAAAGCTAACCACAACTCTCAGAATACTGAGCTCATATGAACCTCCAATGGCAAAAATGAATTTAGGAGTACTGTACACCCAAATTATACACCTGCTCCTTTGGGGAGATAGTAAACGGTATGGGAGATAGAATAAAACCCTGCAGTACTCCATAGCTTAATTGCCATGATGCTGAAAAGAAGTCTGTTGTGTATTGAATGTAATTGTAACCACACGAATGAGCGAATGTAACAATCTGTAACCACATGAATGAGCGAATGTAACAAGCTGTATCTTGCAATAGAAACAATGTAACAAACCACAATAGAACGCGAGCTAGTGACCACTAGGGGGAAATAGCAAGCGTTCAGCTCACATGGTACACATTCCTCAAATACCTTCAGCTGCGCGGGAAAGATTCCCGCCCTCACCTCACCTGGACAAGAAGGGCGTGACTAAGGATGACATCACATGGACAGTAGCCAATGCGCTATCGAGGAGCCACATTCAAATGTATAGTCACTGCAATAAAAGGAGCTGTTTGTCTGCCATTACCTCATGTTCGTGCTGTACCCCATGCAATAAAGATGTGTTAGGCTAGTCTACAGCTGCTTCCATTGTCTTGATCCCCAAACACTAAAAAGTCCTCTAATGACACTCTTTGGCCCTAGTTCCTAAGACAGGAACGGAACCAGTATACTACAGTGCCTCCCTCCCCATTCCATTAAGCCTGCCCAAAACTATACTTTTTCCAGAACAATGTGACAATGATATCTTGTTCTGCTACCCTCAGCTTTTTACAGTCAAGCAGAGGCTGGCTTTAACTTACACGAGCCTCCAATAATAAAGATGAATCTAGTAATACTGTTTAGACCAATTTCATTGAGATTGCATTCCTATACCTATCAGTAAGTTCCACCAAATTCAATGGGACTCACTTCTGTAAGTATCAATAGGGCTAGATCTCTAGAAAACGCTGTATTCCCTGGTTGCTCCTCTTAATTTACTTTGATCCGTGGAATTTGGGGGTAGGGAGAATGTTTAACTGATTCAAGAACTCTAAGATGCAAATAGAAGGGAGACCCTGTGGCACTTACATCTGTGCAAACATGATCTTTCATTAATGGAGGCCAGGTGAAAGCAGAAATGAATGTAAAGTTAGGAGAGGGACTTATCCAGAAGGATTATTTGTATCAATAATCTGATAGCTTTTCTGCTACATGTGCTTTGAAATAGAAGCTGTAGAAAAATGGAAGAAATAGGAAAAACAGAACTTCATTGTACTGTACATATTTATTCTTCTCAAACCAACAGGTCATTGATCATTTCCATAAGGGAAGTAATGTTAACACAAGCGTTCATAGTATAATTCCTAGAAAAGAAAATAACTCTCCTTTACAGAAGATAAAATGAGGTTTGGAATCCACAGAAATAAAAATAAAAGACTATTGTAATCTTGGGTTTATGCTACTACTTGGTGGTTCCTAACCTGGAGGCATAGGAGGCTTGTGACCAGTATATTTTTTGGGTGTGTGTATATGTGGAGGCTCTCAAATAATAGCATCCCAACCAATGAGCTATTTGAGCATGTAGGACAATATTTTGGAAGCGCTAAAGCAGGGATTCTCAACATTTTTCAGCCGTGGGCCAGACCATGCCCCCTCAGACAGCTGGGTAGGCTGGGCCGGTGGTTTCCCCCTCCATAAATGCTGTCACAAAATGCATCCACGGCTGTCGTAAACGCATTTACAATGGCTGTGGACTCATTTACGGCTGTAGCAAACGTGTTTATGATGGCCACAGACTCATTTACGGCCATCGTAAATGTGTTTACAACAGCCATAAATGAGTCCGCGACCGATTGTGGTGGTGGTGGTGGTGGTGGCTAGAGTCAGGTTAGAGGTCGGATTATTTGGCACTATGGGCCAGATCTGCCCCACAGGCCATAGGTTGTAAACTCCTGCTCTAAAGAAAGAGATAAGTGTATAGCAGCAGCAGCTCTACTCTTGGTAGGATGACAAAAACCAGAATAGGAGAACTGACAGAACTCAACATGTGTATCTTAGGCAACAGTACTGAAGGGATACTGGTATGATTTCTATGAACAGACTCATTCTATCAATTAAATGTCATTTATAGATGTTGCTATCACAAATAGTGTAACAATGCTATAATTCTTATTAGATAATATCTTCCAATAGTCATTCTATGCACAATGCAGATGTTACAGTTATCTAGTGCATGCAGTGTGCCAGCAATATTCATTTGCATTCCTACAATGTAGGGGTTATTTCATGCTTTGCTGAAATACTGGTAAAGCTCCTAAACTGTGCCATAAAAATGAACAGCTGGTAAAACCAAAAGCCAAATTACGCATGGAGAAAGCTGGTTAGAATAAAAATAACCACATAAATTTAGCCTTTGCTACATGGTGTCACAGAGACATCTATTAATGTGCAGACTCCTCGCTGAAAAACGACTCCAAGGTACCCAAGGCAAGGTTATATACAAGAAATGTATACAGTGCATAAAGATGTCCAACAAAGCAATACTGTTAATTTTGTGTGCGTGCACCTGTGTCATGCTTAAACTTCTCCAATAAAAAAGCTAAAAGAATAAGACAATGGCATGGAGTTAAGAGTGACCCTTTCTCAAAGAGAAGGCGTTCTTCCGTCCATTCCTATTCATGGAAAGGGGAGGGAAAGAAGTTTTCCTATGCTGTTCTGAATGTTTTTCCAAATCCTTCAGAGCTCATCTGAAATGGTTTCAGAAACACATGATTTCTGAATCCAGTCAATTTAAACAAGAGTTATCAGGTAGCTTGAAGATGCCCAGAGAAGGGCAACCAGGATGTGCAGCCAGTTCTGGAAATCAAACCCTATGAGGGAAAGATAGAAGGAGCTAAGAAGGCTGGAAGTTCAAATATTTGATGGGCCATCATGAAAAAGACAGAATGAGCTTGTTTGTTTGTTTATTTTTTTGCAGCTACAGAAAGACTGGCCTGAATTAATGGATAAAATCCAAAATCATATTTTGGCACCTAGACTGGCAAAATGGTACAACATAAACAAAAATGAATATATTTTTTCATATCTATTAGAAACGCTTTCACATTTAAAAGCAGAGAATTTACCTCTAATGTCTGCATCAGTGTTGGTTTAACTGCATCCTTCATCAAAACAGACAATGCTCCAGTTACTCCCTAAAATGAGAAATATTGTATTTTAGATTAGCTTTAATTTTCCTTTTATTTTTGCCTCCCAGATGAAATTTTACCTGTAATTCAAAAGCTCAAGAAAACCACCTTAAGGAATTAACTTGTTCAACTAAAACAAAGAAACAAAGCAAATATATGAACAGACGTAGTAGTAGTAGTAGTAGTAGTAGTAGTAGTAGTAGTAGGTAATGACAACAACCCTTCATAATTTAAAAACATTTTCTCCTTCTCTTTCATGGGGTAATAGTATTACTATTTTAAAAGAGAAGAATTGTGCCAGTTTTAAGGTTGCTATAAAACCTTAGGTTTCCTTCTTATAGTTTTGTCAGAGCCTTAAAAGTTAACTTTTCTGAATTACATCTCACAGACCTACCCCAGCCATGATGGCCATTAGGTGTTCTGGGAGCTGTAATTTTTTTAAAAAAAACTTTCTTAGGCTTCCTCCTGATTCACTTTCCTACACTTTAGCAGGGATTTCTCTGCTCTTTATGAGGCCCTTTTCTGGCAAAACATTTTAAGAGTGAAAGCTAAATTCTGCTGAGATTAAAAAACAGAATTCAGCTACTCACTGAAATATTAGACATAGAAGTGAATATTGATCCTGTTGATTGGATATTTTGCTTGATCAGCTTTGCCATAAAGCAGTTTAGATATAGTTATATTATATTTCTTTGGTCCCTGATGTTATCAACATAAAAAAAGCCAAGCCTAGAATTTCAAGGCAATCTCTTCGTTTATACACAACTTAGAAAACGATTATATTTCTTTAGAAGTAGAAAGCCATGGCACTCTCAGAAGAAGGAAACAATAAACCAATTCTATATATTCTCTACCTAGATAATCCTGGAAAGGGTTGCCCTAAATCAGAATTGACCTGATGGCATGGAATTATTATTTAACTAGACTACATTAAAACAACAACAACATTGCACAGGAATTTGAGATACTGTACTTCCTTATTACACATATAAATTGGAGATTTTGTTACTATTGTTTCTGGCTGTTTAAATACTAATGATGAGGATGCAGGTTAGATTTACAATAGAGATATGGCATCTGTCCATCAAACATTTTGTTGTAACCCAGCAGCCAAATTGCAATCTAGTCTTCAGAAGTCTGTTCAAAGAACACTGTGTTTGGCAACAAAAACCTATCATTCCATTACAGAGATTGCCTTTTTAGAACTCACTCGTGAAAGGCACCTCTGAATGTATGAAATATTCAATTTATCTTTTCTTCTCCCTCCTCCTCCCTCCTCCACTCTTTGCAGCATCTGTTTTGCATCAGTCAGTGTGTACTTTAGATTTCATTACACTAGACTGAAAATGTGGTATCACACCCTGAAATTAAGAGCAATTTTATACTTGCAGGGTATATTAAACAATATTCACATCCGAAACAAATGAAAGAGAGGAAGAATTAGTGGTTTCGGCTGAATTTTAATAATGAATTGCAAATTTACTTGCCAAAATACAATTTTAATATACATGTTGGAAACATGGTAATGTTTTACCAAATAAAACTATCTGTTGACAGTACTGTCATTTTTCACTATGCAAAACTACTATGCAAAAATGTTTCCCAAACATTTCATTTCACTTCTGCCAATTTGTGTACTGTAGTTTTTTTAAAAAAGGTGTCAATTTAAGGTGTAAAACAGTCTTTGTGATTCAATTAACAAACTCTAGAAACAACAAAATAAAAACCTGCCTATACCAATAAATCTGTATCCCTTGCTATACTCATGTTGCTTTTTCGCATACCTCCCATGTCACCTTCTTTCCCAGGAGAGCATTAAGAAACCCTTACATGAAGTTCCACATAAGACATCTCGTAGAAATAATCATTGGCTTGTGCAAATTCACACCATTACAAAAGGAAATGAAACAAGATGTATCTCATATCCCATAAAACCACATGGAAGGAAACACCATCAGAAAGGTGAATCTCTACAGGCTGCAAGGTTCAAATACCCACAATCCTTTGCTAGCATAGCTAATAGTAAAGGCCACAACAGCTAGCAAACCACATGCTCCCCATCCAGCTTAGACCTGACAATAGGATCTGGCATGACAAAGCCAACATTAAAACTCACAGCAGCATCACATTGTTACTTTTCATGTTTGCTCGTTTTTTTAAACTTGGGGGCTTGTGGGGACATTTCCCCCAATTTTATGCCACTTCCTTCACTTTGTTAGGTTGATACCACTCCCTCCAGAGGGAACTAAAGTACAGTGATACCTCATACAACGTCCAAACTTGGTTCCACAAGTTTGGACTTTATATGGATTTGGACTTTGTATGAGGCATGCAAAATCCTAGCCACGATGCCTCGTACAATGTCGTTTCCATAGAGATACATTGTACTGTAACAGCACAGACTTCAAGGCAAAGTCAAGGAAACAGACAGGAAACTGACAGAACTTTAAGAAATCATTGTCTAAAAGCGAAAAACATTACAAAAACATGTCAAACAACCCTGATTGTCCAAGAACTTGAAGAATGCTGCAAAAATCCCAGGAATGCTTCTAAAAATTCTGACAAAAAAATTCTAAAAAATTCGAAATTGCGCTCAAAACCACTCCTAAACACTCTTTGCCTCATGCAAAACCCACAAGAGCAATGCACGCATGTGTCCTGCCTTTTATACTGCCCAGGCACAATGCAATCTGGGAAAAACCCCAATGCCTCATACAAAGTCACACGACTTTGTATGAGGCAACTTTTTTCAAGGAATTAGATGTTGTATGAATCCGATGATGTATGAAGCGGACTTTGTATGAGGTATTACTGAACAGTGGGAAGTTCAAGAGTTCACAATGCAATGCTTCTGTATAGAAGGGACTAGCGGAGGGCCAGACTTCGCTCGGGTCATGTGGGGTGTGTGTTTGCTGTTCTTTCGCATGGTCTCTAGGCAATTGTACCTCCCAACAGGACCTCTCTCGCGCGCTGGGACTGCTGGGAGTTGTAGTTTGCTGGAAGGCAGGCGAAAGGGGAATGGAAGCCTGGATTTGGATGGGGCTGTTACGCTGGGCCTAGAGCTGGCCTGCCTCCCCACATTGCTCCTCTGAGTGTATCAGGGCCCTGCCAGGCGAGGAAGGGGCGCAGTCTACACCAAAGCGCAATCACCCTCCCAGTCCTTTCCGCCCCGCAGCCTGCACCTCCGCTCCCTTGGCTGCAAAGGCAGGCTGTCTCTACCCTGTGCAGTGCTGCCAGCAGCCTATGGAGGAGGTGCAAATTCCCCGTCCGGCGGGAGCAGCAGCCTAGCGCCCGGGGCGGTGTCCGGAGGCCTCAGCGTGTTGCCTATCTGCATATTTGGCAGATGGAGAGACCCTCCCCGGCAGGTAAGGTGGTGCAGGGCAGGGGAATGTGGTGGGGGGAAATGGGCTTTCCATGGGCGGCGCGGGGCCCTCTGCGCCATTTCTGCAGCTTCCCCCGCTTACCTGGTGTGGTGTGTTGTCCGGCTTTGGCTGGGGCACCTTCCTTGTTGTCATGGCTGCAACTTGGCTGCTGGGGCTCGTGGCTCCCAGGCGCGGTCTGGTTGCAGCCATCGCCAAGGCCTTGCCCGTTGCGGCAAGGCCCGTTGCAGTAAGCCCCATTGTTGTCTCCGGAGACCCGTCCCGTGGCTACCAGGCGGGCCCTGTGGCCGTTCCCGGTGCCTCCTTGGGTGGGCACATCAGCTTGTCTGCACCGTTCCTGCTGGCAACCTCCTCGTCTGGTGGTGCCTCCATGGGTTGCGGTGCAGGGGTGTGCCTGGTAGCCGTGTTCATGGGGGGCCCACTGCCCCGTCTGCCGGAGCCCTGTTGTTCTCCAGCCAGTGGCTCTGTAGGTTTATGGCAGCCGTTTGTTTGTCTGCTGCACGGCCATTGCCCCACCTATTTCGCGCATGTGCTGGCCTCTCGGATTGGCTGGGGCATGCCACAGGGGGTGCTAGGACTTGTAGTTGTCCCATTTTTTCCAATTTGTGGGGCACAGGTCCCACCCTCGGCCTCAGGATTCTCGCAGTGCTGACCCAGGTTGCGAAAGGTACATGTGTGCCATGCATTCTGGGATTTGCTCCAGGGGTGTGGAAACATATTCTGCATACGTACGGCCACATCTCTGCTTTATAGGTTAATATTAGCTTGGATGAACACTGCTGCCCAGGGGTCACCTGCGTGTAACCACAATTCTTTTCATTCTTTGGAAAGGCACTTCTACATCCACTCCACTCACTGAAAAAGTATATTATTTTAGCTGGTATTGCTGCTGCAGAAGTATGTCAAGAAGTGCTAAAGGTCAAAGTTGCCCTTGCTTGAAAACTGGAAGGAAATGTTCCCATTGGGCTGCTGAGCAGAGGGGTAGGGAGAACTTTGTGCTGGGGGAGGGAGGAAGTGCTCCCATTGGGCTGCTGGGCTGAGGCAAAGTCTATGCTGGGGTGACTGCACGGGTGCCCACAGAGTGGACTCCGAGGGCCACCTATGGCATGCATGCCATAGGTTCGCCACCACCTCTCTAGGGTATGGTGCTTATCTCCATTTACAGCACGGGTGGCCAAACTATGGCCCATGGGCCAGATCCAGCCCATGCCACCAAATCATCCGGCCCATGCCACACTTGCCCACACTGGCCCACGGCATGAAAAGTTTTGTTGTTGTTCAGTCACACAGTCAATTCCGACCCTTTGTGACCCTATGGACCATTGACCTCCAGGCCCCTCTGTCCTCCACCATCCTCCTCAACCCACCCAGCTGATACCTGTCAACCATCCCGTTTTACCCGTGAAAACCCCTTATTTTTACCCCTCTTCCCACCCCTCCCATTTAATTGATTTCCCTGTATTTTCCCTTATTTTTAAAAAAGAAATAAGCTGCAGTATTTTTTTGAGGTCGCTGTGTGACTTTTCACATGTGGAAGGGGAGAGAGAGAAGGTGGGGGTGGGCGTTCTGTAGTTAGTTTCTGTTTCATTTTCCTGCCAACCACATGGCCAAGATGGCGCTTCATTTCATGCTGGGACTAGGGACAGGAGTATTTCATAAATGCAGGGGCAAATCAGCTCTTGCAATATTTCATAAATGCAGGGGCAAATCAGCTCTTGGTCTGGGGCAGAGACTTCTCTCTCACTCTCATGCTTTATTGAGCTGTTTCTGCCCTGCCTTCCATTTCTGTTCTAGAGTTAACTTGGGAGGGATGGGGGGAAGTGCTTGCTCACTATATGCTAAAGGTTTCCCTTGCTCGAAAGACAGTCGTTTCTAGAGTGCCAAGGTAAGCCATCACAGCTTTGTGACCATTGCATCTACAATACTATATGAGAGAGAGAGAGAGAGGGTGTGTGTGTTCCGTTTCTGTTCTAGAGTTAGCTTGGGAGGGGGGAGTGCTTGCTCACTATATGCTAAATGTTTCCATTGCTCGAAAGACAGTCGTTTCTGGAGTGCCAAGGTTAGCCATCACAGCTTTGTGCCCATTGCATCTACAATACTATATGAGAGAGAGAGGATGTGTGTGTTCCGTTTCTGTTCTAGAGTTAACTTGGGAGGTGTGTGTGTGTGTGTGTGTGTGCTTGCACGGTTGTGTAAGGGGATCTGAGTTAGGTAAAGGTAAAGGATCACCCTTGCTCAAAAGCCAATCGTATCCGACTCTAGGGTTCAGTGCTCATCTCTGTTTCAAAGACGAAGAGGCAGCGTTGTCTGCGTCTGTAGACATTTCCGTGGTCATGTGGCAGGCATGACTAGACACCAGAGCACACAGAACGCTGTTACCTTCCCACCAAAGTGGTCCCTATTTATCTACTTGCAATTTCTTGCTTTCGAACTGCTAGGGTGGCAGGAGCTGGGACAAAGACGGGAGCTCATTCTGTCCTGCAGTACTCGGGAATCGAACTGCTGACCTTCTGCCTCCCAGTCAGCATCTTAGTCACTTAAGCCACTGAGCAAACAAGAGAGAAAACAAAACAAAAGTCCCTCAAGAAAATGGGGAAAGGGTTCTTTGGCCCACACAGCTTTGTGCCCATTGCATCTACAATACCATCTACCCATCTTATTTTTGGCCACCCCCTTCTTTTGTCCTCCACCTTTCCCAGCATCAAGGCTTTCTCAAGTGAATCCTCTCTTCTCATTTGATGTCCAAATTACTTTAGCGTCATTTTTACTATTTGACCTTTAATGAGCAGTCAGGGTTGATTTCTTCTAGGATCGACCTATTTCTAACACTACATTTCAAAGGCATCTATTTTTCTGCGCTCAGCTTTCCTAATGGTCCAGCTCTCACACCCATGCATTACCACCGGGAATACCATTGGCTTGACTATGCAATTTTTTGTTTGCAAGGTGATGCCTCTACTTTTCACTATGTTCCCCAGGTTTCTCATAGCTTGTTTTCCAACATCAGATCTTTGATCCTAAGAAAGTAAAATCTGCCAGTTGAATCCAACTCTAGGGTGCAGTGCTCATCTCCATTTACAGCCAAAGAGCCAGTGCTGTCTGTGTTTGCAGACATTTTCATGGCCATGTGGCAGGCATGACTAGAGCCCAGCAAGTCACATGGCTATATTTGGCCACGCCTATGTATTTGGCCACACCCACAGAGGGGTATGCCCAAAATTTCCCTTATTTTCAAATCCAAAAGTTGACAGGTATGGTCCAGCTCTGTGCCCATTGTGTCTACAATGCCATCTAGCCATCTCATCTTTGGCTTCCCCTTCTTCTTTTGCCCTCCACCTTTCCCAGCATCAAGGCTTTCTCAGGTGAATCCTCCCTTCTCATTTGGTGTCAAAAGTACTTCAGCTTCATTTTTACTATTAGACCTTCCAATGAGCAGTCAGGGTTGATTTCTTCTAAGATTGACCTATTTGTTCTCCTTGCTGTCCAGGGGACTCTCAAAACTCTCCTCCAACACCACATTTGGAAACCCGGATTTACAGCCCAAGAGCCAGTACTGTCTGCGTCTACAGTAAGGGTTCACATCCTACGGCCCACAGGCCGGACCTGGCCCCTGACGCCATTCCATCCAGCCCACAGTGATGACCCCAGAAATGGATGCATTTATTACAGCCATAAACACACTCACGCATGCACAAACACACACACCCCCATGGTTTACAGCAGTGTTTGCAGCAGGCGGAGAACTCCTGCCCTAAATAATGGCTAAAATCAAAGATGTTTTCTGCACACCTCTTGGGCTCTATATATTAAACCAGAAGAAACTAGGCTAAACCTATGGAGACCATAAATGACACATCTTTTGAAGGCAAACTCTGATAAGAATTAAAAAATAGAGTTGAGAGTAACAAATGAGAGATATTTGGGGAAGGGGCATATAATAAGTTACAGAAAATATTATTTTTAAAAAGTAGCCAGAGGTCAGAAATTCCCATAACCCTCAGCTTTGATTAAAATATGGTTCATGAACAGTTAGAAAAACTGAGATACTAAGAACTCTGCAATTAGCTGAATATAGACTTTACATTTTAAAGAAGATTCACAGTTCCTTAAAAAGGAAAGTACAGTGGTACCTCATACGATATTTAATCCGTTCCACAGGTCTTGTTGTTGTATGAAACAACTGCTATACTATGCATGCATCGTATAGCAATTTTCCCTGTGGTATGCACTGTACAACGATTTTCTTCTTGGATTTTTTTCCATAGGGAAAATTATTAGGTGGGACTCTATTTTCTCCCAAAACCTAATTGTTATGTGATTTCGTTCGGCCGATTGTTGTATGATGTTCCACTGTACTATACTTGCAAGAAGTACTACATGAAACATACCAAATCTTCTGCTGTCACTGGTTGCCCCTCCTTGTTGTTAGCAACAACAATCCTCCCCAGTCTTTCTTTCATATCTGACAGGCTGCTGGTCAATGCTAAAATTGCCATGATTTCACTTGCAACAGCTATATCAAACTGAGTCTGTAAACAGAAAAGACAGAGCAACTTGAACCTTACAAACAAGACCCTATAAATGCTACCTGCTACAATGTCTGCATTCCATGGTAGAACAAAGGTGGCAATTAATGGAAAAATAAACAAACTGTCCCCTCCGACACATACACGTCACTTTTCTGGTTATGTTCCACATTATGGGTAAGGTAGGGGACATACTCTACTTAGCTAACTTGACTTTTGTTCAAAAACATTATCTCTGACTACATTTTAGAAACATATTTACCAAGTGCAATGGTCACAAGCATGCACTAGGACTATAATGGAAATGGTATCTAGAAAACAACATTTTGACTTGGCTTAAAAGCAGTGATAAGACAATGATTTTACAAATAGAGACACACCCACGATCCTGATGGGAACACACAAAATTTCAATATTACTTTCAAAAAGATGTGAATTTGAAATTGAAAAGATGAGAAAGGAAGGTATCTGATGATGCAAGTTCTAATTACGAGTGAAGAAATACAGTATTATTAATGGATGCATATGCAATGAATGAAAACCAAGGAGAATTTTTTTAAAGGTAGTGAAAGAACTAGAAAAAGAAAGTAAAGCAATCATTATTTTAGTGGAAAATTGCAATATGGTTTTGGATAGAAAGTTAAAGAAATCTAAAGTATAAATAAATAAATAAATAAAAATAATACTAATACAGTAATATTAATAATAATGCTAATGCTGCTGCTGCTACTACTACTACTAATAATAACAACAATAATAACAATAACAATAACAACAACAACAACAACAACAACAACGATGATGATGATGATGATGATAATAATAATAATAATAATAATAATAATAATAATAATAATAATAATAATAATAATAATAATAATAATAATAATAATAATAATAATAATAATAATAAAAGATGCATGTAGAGAAATGAAATGTGAGTTTATACATTTGCGTAATACATACTCAAGAATAGATTATATATCTGTATCAAATAAGGTATTGTCAAGAATTACAAGAATTGAAGGTGGTGTAATAAAAAATAGTGATCATGCAATGGTGAATATGCAGTTGGCATATACAAGTGATTATAGAGAAGCACAATTATGGAGGATGGAATTGAATGTTCTTCAAAACAAACAAACTACAAAAATGAAAAAGGAATGGAAGGAATTATGGCAGATAAATGATAAAGGAGAGATAAATCAGGGATTATTGTGGGTTTCAATGAAGATAGTAGTAAGGTCATTAAGTGAAAGAGGCAACCATGTTAAAAAATAGAAAAATGAAAAACATTAGGATTGATAAAGGATTTGGAGAAGAAGTATTTTTGGTGTATTTGGAGAAGAAGTATAAAAGAGATAAAAACATTTTGAATGAGATATTATCTTTAAAGAAAGAGTTACAAGGAATAGAAATCGAAAAGGTTCAGTTAAATTTACTTAAGGATACAGTATTTTGAGTTTAGTAATAAACATTCAAAGATGCTGGCTAGAGCCACCAAAGGAAAAAAAGGTTGAAAGTGAAATAGGCATAAGTGAAGATGGGAAAGAGTAGAGATTCAATCTGATGAAGTACAAAATAAAGGCAATACAGAATTTTTATCAAGAGCTGTATATAGCCCAAGATATATCAGAAGAGAGAATTGAAATTTATGTTAAAAAGAATATGGGTATTAAACTTCAGGAGAAGCATAGGGATAGGATGGAACAAAAAAAATACAGAAAAGGAGATAGAAGGAGTTATAACAAGTTTGAAAACTGGGAAAACACCTGGGGTGATAGTTTAGGGGCAGAAATTTATAAAATATTAAAAGGCTTTTTAATCCCTAAATTCAAGAAATTATCCAACAATATTTTAGAACGGTGTGAAATCTCACCATCTTGGAATCATTCTATGATAATTCTAATATTAAAGCCTGAATAGTTTGATCTATAAATAAGTTAGAGCAAGTCAAGCATGAACTGTGTCTCTGGAGGTAAAAGTTGTGAAAGGGAAACTTGGTAAGACTCTCTGGAAAAGACAAGAATGATGGGAAAAGAGGAAGGCAGTAGGAAGCAAGGAAGGCCAAAAGCAAGATGGATCGATCCCCTAAGGCCGTGATGGCAAACCTTGGCACTCCAGATGTTCTTGGACTTCAATTCCCAGAAGCTCAAGCACCCTGTGAATCCACACGAATGTGTTTACTGCGATTCATCTGGCCTGTGCTGCCCTCGTCACTCCCGGAAGTGGAGGTAAAATGCGCCCATTACTTCCACTTCCGGGAGTGATGAGGGTGGCGCGGGGGCAGATGAATATCAGTAAACCCATTTGTGTGGATTCACAGGGGCTTGGGCTTCTGGGAACTGAAGTCCAAGAACATCTGGAGTACCAAGGTTCGCCATCACGGCCCTAAGGCTATAGGGCAGGATGTTCTGAAGATGTCTCTTTCATAGGGTCACCATAAGTTGGAGACTACTTGACAGCACACAACAACAACAACAACAACAGCTCCTATGGTATTTTGTTCTTCAAATATTTACAAAAAAGAGGACAGGAAGGAAATGCTTTTAATAGTTCAGAGACATTCCTTCTGAATGGCTGTCAAAGGTTTGCCTACCTGACGAGAATAACCCTTCTCTGTACTTGCTTGCCCAATTGTTATTTTCCTCAGAAATCTATCATTTGTATCCACCACTGAAAAGAAAAAAAAATAAACATTTGCTATATCTTTATAATAATATATACTGGGTGGTCCGTAAGTCCCTACCCGTCCACATGTTATTATGTTATATTCAATTATGCATGCATTATTATTTTCTTTTCCCCCCTAAGAAATATGGCTGATTTAAGCCCATTTACACTTAAAATTACATATTGTGACAAGTATGCATTATGCAGTGAGAATGAGGGACAGCACACAGATACACTGGATACATCAGATATACTGTATGGATGGGTAGGGACTTATGGGCCAACCTGTACATCATATGCATGTCAGAAATTTCCTTGGAAGCTTAAACCTCCCAGAAACCTTCTTTACATTTCATTCTAATGAAATATATAATGTCTTGCACTTTAAAATGTGCACACTCCATTCTAACAATTGTAATCCTTCTTGATAAAGCTCCAGAAATTCAGCAGTGCAGCAAAAAGCAGCAAAACCTCTCAACACTTCAGGTTTCCAGCAAATTAACACACGAGGTTAGAGCAATAGTGATGTCTATGTATCACAACACTTTCTATCACAGATTTATTTGGTTGTTTATTTTGCATAGGGTAAGCATGATGCCAAATAAGTGACTGCTTTTACAAGATCTAATGATATGTTTGCAAGAGATGAGCAAGGCTTTTAATGTTGGAACATTTGGAAGGTTGCTCATTCACAGTGTCTGTGTAAGTAAGAAGCAACGGCACATAGCAAGGAGTTGTATGATTATGGATTTTGCTCTGCGAAACCTCTACTTGAATGCAAGCTGTTAATAGTCTAAAATTAACCAAGATCAGACAGCATTTCAAAAAAGGATAACTCTGTAAATAGAATATTAGCATGATCAATGTAGATTTGACTTTTAACCTTCAGTTAAAGACATAAACATTAGACTAAGGCCCCAAAGATTTAAACACTAGCCTTTGATACATCTTTTGAATCCTGGATTATACAAATATTAGCAGAATAGTCTCTATTATGCTCTGTAGCCAGACACAAGGAATACTGTCAATGTCCAGAATATGAAGACTCAGGGCCCTTTTAAATGTACAGTATAACCATAAAAGAAAAAGAAATAAAGAAAACTAAAATGTCAAGCACTTAGATTTTTAAAAATCCAATAGATTTTCTCTCAAACTGAAAAGATGCAGCTAGAGTTGATCACTATTTAAAATGTGGGAAATAAAGAAAACTTTTAAACAAGACTTTACACAATATCTGGCATCAATGTAAAAAAACCTAAATCCCTAGTTACAAAATTAAAATGGGTAACTAACAATTATACCACCAGATAACCCTGTTTTTTCATTAATATGTACAAATTTATCTAATAGTTTTACTTGCATGTATTTATTTTGCATAATCTGGCGGAGTATTTGTTGCAATGGAAAAGATAATGTTTTGGACAAGCAAGGGAGTATTACACTCCCAGCATCCAGAAGGAGCCCTCATCGCACAGTGGTTAAACTGCTGTATTGCAGCCAAAACTGCTGATGTTGTGAGTTCAATCCTAGTGGAGTTCAAGGTTGACTCAGCCTTCCATCCTTCTGAGGTCAGTAAAATGAGTACCAAGCATGCTGGAAGGAAAAATTCGAATTACCTCGTGAATTGCCCAGAGAGTGCGTAAGTGCTATGGGGTGGTTTATAAGTATAACTGCAATTGCTTATCACTACAAAAGAATTATCATAATGTATCCCAAGGTAAGGGCAAAAATGTGCTCATGTAAGGAACGTTACTCTGACTTTACATATATGGCTTCAATATTTATTTATTTCCTCATATCAGATTGTTGCACAATTTAAAATTGTGTACATTTAAAATGTTTAAAATAATTAGATTATATTTGACCAGAAACAAGCTTGCTTTAATAGCATTATCTCTGACATTTTGCACATGTTAAGGTATAAATTTCATGCACATATATGCTGCACTGAATGTAGTTTCCCACATTCACAGAAAATTTGTCCTGTAAGTACCCATTTCATTACTTGACCTTCCTGATTTGCTTCAAAGTCTGTTAAGTGACTTCCAGATGGTCCCGCCAGAATCTTGTTCTGGTGCGAGACAGTCTCTAGTGTTCATCCATTTGGTGAGGTATGTAAGTTTGTGTTCTCAATAGGTTAAGCCTATTCTCTTCTGTTTAAATATTTAAAGCTTGAGAAGCATGTAGAAAAACGCTTATTCAATTTTAGCCATTAACTGGTGGAAGTGGGTACTATGGTACTATGGGGTTGAGGTTGTTTGAAAACATTCAAAAAGGGCAAATTGTCTTTTAAAAGAAGAGGAACATTTTCTGTGTAAAAAGATTAGAGTTTAATTCTATTAAGTATTCCTGCTACTCACAAATAAATTACTCTAACAGGAATCCTGTATTCCTGTTATTATGCATCACAGTTAAGAAATTATACTGCCTCAAGGTTTTTTGGCCATAATAGCTATCAAGGTACCAGATTAATAAATTATTTTAAAAGCTGCTCTTCACCCTGTGGTTGTGGACTTTCTAGCGGCCAGCCACTGTGGGACACAGTAAGTTTGATGATGCAGACCTTTGTTCAGATACAGTAGACTCTATTTTGCTTTTTAAGACTCACCTCTTTGCCATGTTATTGTAGCTGGATCTATGTCAAGTCGGATAAATTTGGTAATCTCATCTGTTGTCAATGTCTCAGGATCCATTTTGGTTATTCCCAACCTCTAAGAGAACAGAAAATAGAAACAAACCGATAAATGAAGATTGTTATAGAAACACAAACATAACTCAATTATAAAGCCCATCAGAATACCTTTAAGCAAAGTTTTCCCCAAGCTGTCACCCTCCATATGTGATGTACTAGAACTACCATCATCCCCAAGCAGATGCTTATTGGTCAAGCTCCCTAGGATGGTGAGATTTGTAATCCAACACATTTGGAATTTGATTATTCAGATGGGACAACACTGCATAGCTTATTCAAAGAACAGTAGGGGCTACTGAAGAAGTTCTGTGATTGTTACTAGTAAATGGCAGCTAGTCAACTCTGTCTTTTAGCATACTGGCACAAGGGAAGGATGTGCTCAGACAGTTTATCTTCTCTAGCAACAGTATTCCTTACTGCGCTTTTCAAACACAGGTTCTTCAAAAGCAAAACATGGAAGAATTTCTGTCAGCAAAAAATAAAGGTAAAGTAAAGGTAAAGGTCACCCTTGCTCGAAAATCAACCATATCAGATTCTAGAGTTCAGTGCTCATCTCTGTTTCATAGCTGAAGAGCCAGTGCTGTCTGCTTCTGCAGACTTATGAACTTTAAAAAGAATAAAATCATACTTTGCTAAAAGCATCATGTAAACCAGCCCTAGCTTAAAAACCATTAAAATAAAAAAGTAAAGGTAAAGGTTTCCCTTGCTCAAAAGCCAGTCGTATCCGACTCTAGGGTTCAGTACTCATCTCTGTTTCAAAGCAGAAGAGCCAGTGTTGTCTGCTCCTGCAGACGTTTTCGTGATCATGTGGCAGGCATGACTAGACACCAGAGTGCACGGAACGCTGTTTATCTTCCCACCGAAGTGTTCCCTATTTATCTACTTGCATTTTTTTGCTTTCGAACTGCTAGGTTGGCAGGAGCTGGGACAAAGACGGGAGCTCATTCTGTCCTGCAGTATTCGGGTATCAAATTGCTGACCTGCCACCTTCCAGTCAGTGTCTTAGCCACTTGAGCCAATGACAGTTCACCATCACAAAGACCCTAAAAGGTGGGTGATTCCAAAAAATGGGCCTAACCAGTTGTGGGATTCAGCAGGTTCGCCCCAGTTCGCCAGAACCAGTAGCAGAAATTCTAGCTGGCTCTGCCTATCCAAGTTTTGAAATAAAGTAGTCCTAATTCGGGTGTGATTCAGGGCTTTTCCCCTGGCTACACCCACAGATTAGGTAGTAAAAAATTTGAATCCCACCACTGGGCCCATCCCACATTTCCCTCATGATTGTTTCAGCTGTAATGGTGGGTTCAATCTATGTTTGTTGCTGAGACAATCATGAGAACGATGCAAATTATGTTCTCAGGACATGTAGCAACAGTGTAGAATTCCCCCCCCCCCCCCCCCACACACACACACACTTTTTTCAGCCAGCACAATCAGGGGTTCCCGTATTGGCAGAAGGAAGTAATACCATGTGCTGTATCTAGTTAGATCAGGGACCATTCCTGCAGCTTGTGACTTGCTCAGAGCACAGCGTTGGCCTTCTCAGATTTGTTTATGTTTCCCAATTTCTTGGAGTCACTAAAACTAAACAACTGAATGTCTTGAGGCAGATAATGGAGATGACTTTCCTACCATAGAAAGGTTTTTGTTTTGTACATCTATCCCATGACAGCCCTCCAATAGATTTAAATATTCAATTTAAAATAAAGAGAGAAACAAAAACAACAACAACAGAAAAGCAAGAGTACAAGTTTGAAAGAAAAAAAACAATAAAATATTTGGACTGTGTGGATATATTCTAAGATGTGGTTTACTTAGTCCCGCCCCAGAAAGGTGTACCTCAAAGCTGTTCCCAAAAAGGATGCCAAACTACTTAACTGGGTGCACAGTTTAGCTGGCAGCCATAAACAAATGGTGAAAGGTCCGTTCCATCCTAAGTCCACTTTACGCCATGCGCCAGGCAGGATAATCAATGGTTCTGGCGGTGGGCAATGTAAATATATTTTGTATGGCGGTCACACAGGGGAGCCTCACATTCCTCAACCAGTTCCCTGAAGATGCCTGATGATTAAGTGAGGATTTTCAGGTGTTTTGGTGGCACCACTGTGTCAACTCTCTGCTCCTTTTCCTCACAACCATAATGGCTGCTTTGATTCAGAGTTCCTAGCCCTGTCAGGTGGGAACCAAGCCCACTGGGCTTCTCTAACTCTGTTTCCCATTGCTGGCCTTGGGATTTAGAGACCTAACTACTTTTGGTGAGTCATCCTCAGAACTCGGAGCCTCAAGACCTCCAAACTTCACAATAAATGTGTGCTACCTTAAGTGACTATGTCTCCTCCCCCTTCCCCCATTTTAGCCCCTACTGCAGCATTAAGAAGGCAGAGATATCTACATAAGAACAGCCTTGCTGGAACAGGCCACAGCCCATCCAGTCCAGCATTCTGTCTCACACAGTGGCTCACCATTTCCTTCAGGGTATTCCCAAGCAGATGCCTTCACCTGCTTAGGATTCCCTGGAAATGGCATTGAGAGGTTGTCCTTAGGTATCCATAATTATAGCCATTGATACCCTTGTCTTCCATGAACTTGTCTAATCCTTTCTTAAAGCTGTCAAGACTGACAGCTGTCACAACTTCTTCTGGCAGGGAGTTCCATAGACCAGTGATCCTCTGGGTGAAAAAGTACTTTCTCTTATTTGTTTGAGAACTAGTACCCAAAAGTTTCATGGAGTGTCCCCTACTTCTAGTGTTATGTGATAGGGAAAACAGTTTTTCCTTATCTACTTTGTCCACACCGTGCATGATTTTATAAACTTCAATCAGGTCACCTCTTAGACGCTATCATTCAAGAGTGAAAAGGCCCAACCGTTGCAGCCTCAGATGGTAAGGAAGGTGTTCCCTAATCATTTTGGTTGCCCTCCTCTGCACTTTTTCCAGCTCCATAATATCCATCTGGAGGTATGGCAACCAGAACTGTACACAGTATTCCAGATGGGGCCTCACCATAGATTTATAAAGAGGCAAAATGACACTTGCTGACTTATTTTCTATACCCTTCCTAATGACTCTTAGCATTGAGTTTGCTTTTTTCACTGCTGAGGCACATTGGGTTGACATCTTCATTGAGCTGTCCACCAGGACACCAAAGTCCTTTTCCTGGTTTGTCGCAGAGAGTTCAGACCCCATCAGTTTATAAATGTAATTGGGTTTTTTTTGCCCCAACATGCATCACTCTGCACTTACTAATGTTGAATCTCATTTGCCACTGTTTTGCCCACTCCCCCAGTGTCAAGAGATACCTCTGGAGCTCCTCACAATCTCTCACAGTTTTCACTACCCTGTATAATTTAGTGTCGTCAGCAAATTTGGCTACCTTGCTATTTATTCCTACTTCAAGATCATTTATGAAGAGGTTGAAAACCAGGGGTCCCAGTACTGAACCTTGGGGGACCCCACTCTTTACTTCCCTCCACTTGGAGAAGTGTCCATTTAGTGCTACTCTCTGTTTCCTGTCCCTTAGCCAGTTGCTGATCCAGGACAAGACCTGTCCCTTTATTCCATGACTGGTAAGTTTATTCAAGAGCCTTTGGTGTGGGACCTTGTCAAAAGCCTTCTGAAAGTCCAGATAAACAATGTCAACTGGATCCCCTTTATCCACATGCTTGTTGACACTCTCAAAAAATTCCAACAGATTAGTGAGGCATGATTTGCCCTTGCAAAAGCCATGTTGGCTCTCCTTTAGCAGCGCCTTGTCTTATGTGCCTATTAATTCTATCTTTTAGGATGGTTTCCATCACTTTACCTGGGACACATGTCAAACTGACAGGTCGGTAATTTCCTGGATCACCCCTGGATCCTTTTTTGAAAATTGGTGTTACATTCGCTACCTTCCAGTCATCAGGCACAAAGCCTGATTTGAGGGTCTTTTCTGTGATGTGATGACTGATAGCCAAGGGAGGTCCTCTTTAGTTTCATTCATGAGGGCCAAAAGCAGTGGTCCCACTACCTACATCTCTAATCGTACCATCGGCTAGAGGGGCTCGTCTCTCTAGCACAAGAAGGAGGGCCTTCTCTGTGTCCGCACCAGCCCTATGGAACCTCCTACGAACAGAGCTATGGCTGCAAGACGGAATTGCTGCCCTTTAGGAAGGAACTCAAAACCTGGCTGGCGGGACAGGTGTGGGGCGCTGATGGAGGTGTAACCCCCGCCTGTTGGCTTGTGTAAATCATGATCCTCCCTCTTTCTTTCTGCAGATGGGGTGGGTGGGTTTTTAATGGGGATGTTTTGGATGTTTTATTGTGGATATTTTTATGCTTTTATTTCTGTAAGCCGCCTGGAGTCGTCTCGGCGAGGGGGCGGCGATACAAAAATGAATATTAAATTAAATTTAAATTTAATTGAATTAAACCCTGCTGCACAAGACTACATGTTTTCCATTCCAAATCCTCTGAGCCTATTTCCTTTCAAAGTGCTTTTCACAGGTAAGGAAGTTCCCCTTGGTAGCTGAAAATCCCACCTAAGCTAGTTCACACAATAAAAATGCAATTTGGGACCACTGTTTTTTCCAAAACTAGCATTGGTGCCCGTCTTCGATTTTTTTTTTGTGGGGGGGGGGGGGGGGCTCAACCCATGGCACTGGCCTGTTCCCCTATAGTGCTACCCCTGGCTGAGGGGAGGGCCATTCCCCTATGCCGCCTGTGCATTTCCCACTCCGCTGTTTTGAGGGGTGCCTCGAAGCAGCGTGGGGGAATGGCAGGGCGAGAGGCAGGTATCTGTCAGGGAAGGCGCTCTCCCTGGTGGATCGCTGGCTGCTACCTGTGCATTTTCCCCTCTGCTGTTTTGAGGTCTGGCTTGAAACAGCAGAGGGGGAATGGCAAGAGAGAGAGGCAGGTGTCCATCAGCTCAGGCATGGCTGAGGGCGGGAGGGGAAGCAGGGCAGAGGAAGCACCTACAGCGTCTTCAGGTGGCGCGGCTGAGGGCGAAAGGGGCGGCAGGGCAGAGGAGGCGCTGAGGGCTGGGATTTGAGAAGGGGGAAAAGGGCCAGACCGTCCCCGCAGACCTTTCCCAGTCCATCCAGGTATGGCTGGGAGGGTCCTCAGTTGTAGTGTGCATGCGCGTGAAGTGGACTTTGGCTTGAGCATTCGCGCTCTGGCTGTCCCGCCTCCTCCGCACTCCAGCCGTTCTCCCTGACTAGCTGTGGTGTGCCGCGGAGGACGCTGGGACTTGTAGTGTTTGTTTTTTGTGGCTTTTGTGGGGCGTAGGACCCACTCTCGTTCTCCGGACCCTCGCGGCGCTGATGTCAGTGATGTAACGTAAGTATGCACGGCGCATCACGGGATAGGCTGCATGGGTGAGGACATGTATTCCACACACACATGACCACACCCCTTTCTTATAAGTATAGATTCCAGAAAACTCTAAAGTACACAGACCCCTGTAGAATTTTACTTGGTCCTAATAAAGATATGGGGCATCTGTGGATTTTGATTTTTCTTCTTCTTCTTTGTCTCATGAACCAACACAGCCATCTTAGAGTTAGTTTGTGAAATACCTTATCTAGCCATTCAGGGCACAATATGACATCAAAAATGTTATATGAGGACTTTATTTCCTCCATCCACTAAGAAATATTCACTACTTGTAATCCATTGAACAGATCACACCCCACCCCACCCCAAAAAAAAACAAAAAACTGTATAACTAAGTGTTTATGTAAGGAATCTTTTTTTCCCCTTGTTTTTTTGCTCTATGTCATCTCAGGAACATGTATTTGTACCTGAAGCTCAGGAGGATAAAGCATACAGCATGTGGAATTCATGTGTGTTGCAGAGGGGAGGGGGGAGAATCTTCTATCCCTCCAAGAATGTCCAAGAGCCCCTCCTTTTAAATATAAAAAATATCAAAACTTTCTTCTCCAGAGGTCTCCAAGAACAACATGTTTTTCACTTCTTGGAGCTTGGGCAAGCCCTAAGACACTTGTTCCCCCTAAAATAAATTTATGTTTACTACTCCTTTTTAAAATGGCAGAATATGGTGATTTTCTGGCTCTGCGTGGCCCATGGAATGGGTTGAGGGCTCAAATATGGTTTCCAAGCTCCATGAGCAGGTTCATCCCTACCCTTAAACCTGAAAGGGAAAAAATATATCTGAAGTACTTCCATCCTAGTGCTTTCAGAAAGGCTGACTTGTAATTCCATCTCCTTCCTAGGTCATATTGATAGATGTAATTCGATACTGGCACAACAACTACAAGTAACTTTGTCATCTCAGCTCCAGACTTCATGGTGTGACAGGCCTCATGGCTACAACATATGGTTCAGTGTTTGCATCTCCATGCTTCCTTCTCACACCAACTTTTCTTTTAGGAGGGGCACCTAGATTAATGCAGATTTCTCGAGACCATGAACACTTGCAACCTTCTGTGGAATTTTAGTTAGTCCTAATTTTAAAAAAATGTCCTCAGATTAATTTAGCATTTTCGCTGTCCCTTCACTTTTCTTACCTAGACATCCAAACTGTAAACCAGTAGGAAGAAACTAGGCAGAGAAAAGAACCAACACTAAATGACACAACAGCTGGCTTTCTGGAACTTCATTAACCAATTATTAACTCCCTCCCAGACACTTTTTCTAATAGGTATACCCATTGCTTTAGCACAGTCCACGCAAACTTCTCTGAGAGCTACTTCACAGCAGAGACAAAGGTGAATACTGTTATTGTCCCACTTTGTTTTGTTTTTAAAATAACCAGCCCAAAATGTTTAAATCCTGGATTGTCAGACAGGCATCAGACACTGTAAGAATAAAAGACACTGGGCTCTACCTGTACTTTGCAGCTACCCATTGCCACCCAGTGGTTATCAACGACACGAGCTGGCATAATGAATTAAACCAAACTTTAACTTAGATGCTTGTGTATATGAAACTAAACTGTAGCGATGACAACAGTCCAGACCGAAGTGCAGTCTGAAATGAACTGTAAATTACTCACAACCCTCTATTCATGTGCTGTGACTGAAAGAAAATTGAAAAGACTTACTGTCATCTTTAGGTACAGTATAGGTAAAGTTCTCCCTTGCTCAAAAGCCAGTCGTATCTGACTCTAGGGTTCAGTGCTCATCATACCTGTCAACCTTCCCGGATTGGCCCGGATTTCCCGATTTTCGGCACCGATTTGTGCCATTTCCCGCCTGCAGCTGCCAAAACCCCGGAATTGGCAGCGGGGGAAAAAGAAGTACTCCGCATCCCTTCTGTGCAGATCGCCTTCTACGCATGTGTAGAAAGCTTTTACACTTGTGTAGAACTCTTCTACGCTTGCGTAGAACCCTTCCACGCATGTGTAGAAGGTGATCTGTGCAGAAGGGGATTGTAGAAGCCTTCTACGCATGCATAGAAGGGTTCTACGCAAGGGTAGAAGGATTCTATGCAAGCGTAAAAGCCTTCTACGCATGCGTAGAAGGCGATCTGCGCAGACCCATTCTGCGCAGGTCACGTAGAAGGCGATCTGTGCAGAACCATTCTGCGCAGGTCCCATATTTTCCAGAGCCGTGGTTGACAGGTATGGTGCTCATCTCTGTTTACAGCCAAAGAGCCAGTACTGTCTGCGTTTGCAGATGTTTCCATGGATACGTGACAGGCGTGACTAAACACCCGAGTGCATGGAATGCCGTTTACCTTCCCACTGAAGTGGTACCTATTTATCTACTTGATTTCGAACTATTCCCATTTCCTGGCTCAGATTCAGGATAAAGAATACATATTCCTTGAGCCAAGATTGTAAGAAGTGATCATATGTGCTCAACACATCAAAGGCACTTTGATCTGTTTGCTACAGAATTGGAGGGGTTGCAATTAAAGGCAAAGTAAAGGTGGTGATGGAAACATCCAACCTTCTGCTCTCAAGGCGAGAGGGGGCTGGGCGAGCCGCCGCCGCCGCGCCGCCGCCGTGCCGCCGCCGCGCTCCTGGCCCCGGTGGGGGCGAAGAGGCCCTTCGGCCACACCACCTGCCGCCGTTTCTCGGGCCCCGCCCTCCCCCTCGCCTTCGGACTCAAAAGGCGAGAGGGTGTCGGGCGAGCCACCGCCGTCGCACCGCCGCGCGCCTAGCCCCGGTGGGGGCGGAGAGGCCCTTCGGCCACACCACCTGCCGCCGTTTCTCGGGCCCCGCCCTCCCCCTCGCCTTCGGACTCAAAAGGCGAGAGGGGGGCGGGCGAGCCGCCGCCGCCGCGCCGCCGCCGCCGCGCTCCTGGCCCCGGTGGGGGCGAAGAGGCCCGTCGGCCGTCCCGAGGCAATTCTGGGCCCCCGCCATCGGCCCAGGATGGGAGCCACCTGCGGCTCTCTCCCCGGGCCAAGTTGGTCAGGGGAGATGAGAGCGTTGGCGCTCTCTGTGCTTCTCTTTCTTTCTGCGCACGGACGTCCCTCCCCGCCCCCTGCCACCAGGCGGGGAGTTTAAAAGGGCTCTCCGTGGCTCTGGGGAGCCGAAGACGCCGCCGAAGACGCCGCCGCGGCGCACGAACGTCCCTCCCCGCCCCCTGCCTCCGCCCTCCCCACCTGGGGGGAAGAAAAAGGAGATGTCGACGCCGGGACTTGCCAGCGCTCCCTGCTCGTTCCGGGAGCCCATGCTTGTTGCTGGAACCAGGGGGGGATTGTGGATGGGGTGGGAAGAGAGAGAGTTGGTCCTGCCAGCCAGGAAGGAGGGGCAGCATTCCATCTAGGGAGGTTCCGGGGATCTATATAGGTGTTGTGACGGGCATGGGGCGGTATGGCGGGTACCGTGGGGCGGGCCGCACTCGGGGAATGCGGGCCCGATGTTTAAGTGCGGTCCCTCATTCCAGCCCTGCAGGTACATCTCTGGGCCCTGAGCAGCAGATCCAGAGTGACCCCGCCCTTAGGCTGCTGCTGGTGAATGCCAGATCGGTCTGTAATAAGGACCCCCTGATCCAAGATGCTATTCAGGAGGGGCAGGCCGACCTGGCATGCATCACCGAAACCTGGCTGACACCTGAAGATGGAGTACCTCTTTCGGATATGTGTCCAGCTGGATTCGGTATTTGGCACCAGCCTAGAGGTGAGGGGAAGGGCGGTGGTGTCGCCATTGTTGCCAGGGAGTCTTTGGGAGTTGCTAGGGCCACTGCTCCACAAGTGTCTGGTTGTGAGGCCCTGCTTCTACGGTTGGGCCCCAAGGGTCAGTTGGGGATCTTACTCCTGTACCTGCCCCCTTGCAGGGTAAGGGATGCCCTGCCTGAGCTCCTCGAAGCCGCCTCGATGCTGGCGTTGGAGTTCCCGAGGCTTATGGTTCTGGGGGACTTCAATTTGCCATCGTTGGGGATGGCTTCTGAGGTAGCAAGGGAGTTCATGGCTTCCATGGCAACCATGGGCCTGACTCAGGTAGTTCGGGGTCCGACCAGGGGCAGTGGTCACATGCCAAACTTAGTTTTCTTGTCGGAGCAGTGGCAGAGTGATCTGAGATTACAGGACTTAGCCATCTCACCTGTGCCATGGTCAGATCACTATCTGGTGACTCTTGACTTCCTGGGGGTGACGCTTCACCGTAGGGAGGCAGGGCCTATTAAAATGGTCCGCCCTCGGCGACTAATGGATCCAGATGGATTCCAGAAGGAACTGGGGGATGTTCCTCTGGATCGGCTACACGATTCACCCGAGGCACTTGTCGACCTGTGGAACAGGACAGCAACAGCAGCCTTGGATGAAATCGCGCCACTGCGGCCTCTCCGCGCCCGTGGGGTTAGGTCATCCCCGTGGTTCACAGATGAACTGCGGGATCTCAAACGGGCAAAGAGATGCCTAGAGCGCTGCTGGGTGAAGACCCGGGATGACTCCGATTGGACACTAGCTAGAGCTGCTATTAGGGCCTACCTAGTGGTGATGGGGGTGGTGAGGCGTCAATACTTCACCACTCTTATTGCTTCCGCTGATAATCGCCCAGCCGCCCTGTTCCGGGTAACCAGGTCCCTCCTCGGTAGGGGGAGATCGGTGCCCGGTTGGCAGGGTTCGGCTGAGGACTTTGCTGACCATCTGGTGGAGAAAATCGATCAGATTCGTTCAGGACTGAATCCCGGCGTGGATGGGGAGGGTCGGGGGGGTGCCGGAGCACAGTCTTGCTGTACGATCTGGGATCAGTTTGATCCTGTTGTCCCTGATGAAGTGGACAGGCTCCTTGCAGCTGTACGTGCCACTACATGTCCTTTGGACCCCTGTCCCACCTGGTTGGTGAAAGCCTCCAAGGTGGTGACAGGTGGCTGGGTTGGGGCGATAATAAATGCATCCTTACGGGAGGGGGTATTTCCTGCACCGCTAAAACATGCTTTGGTGCGCCCCCTCCTGAAGAAAATATCCCTTGACCCAGCTGTCCTTAACAACTACAGGCTGGTTTCCAACCTGCCCTTTCTGGGTAAGGTTTTGGAGAAGGCGGTGGCGCGCCAGCTGCAGATTGTCCTGGAGGAAGCGGATTATCTAGACCCCTTTCAATCAGGATTCAGGCCCGGATATGGTACGGAGACGGCATTGGTCGCACTAATGGATGATCTCTGGCGGGAGCGGGACGGGGGTTATCCATCCGTCCTTGCTCTTCTTGACCTCTCAGCGGCCTTCGATACCGTCGACCACGGTATCCTTCTGGAACGGCTCAAAGGATTGGGGATCCAGGGCACTGTGTTGTCCTGGTTTTCCTCTTTTCTGGAGGGCCGTACCCAGTCGGTGTGGTTAGAGAGTGAGAGGTCCAGCCCTAGGCCCCTCAAGTATGGGGTGCCTCAGGGCTCAGGGCTCTCTCCTCTCTTATTTAACATCTACATGAAGCCGCTGGGTGAGATCATTCGTTCCCACGGGGTGCGGTACCATCAGTACGCGGATGACACCCAGGTGTATATCTCGGCCCGTGGGGACCCCAGTGATGCTGTTGAAATCCTATCTGGATGCCTGGAGGCCATTGGGGCCTGGATGGGGGCCAATGGGCTTCGGCTGAATCCCAGCAAGACAGAGTGGCTGTGGATAAGGGGCCCCGTGTTATCCAGGGAGTTACCATCTTTGGTACTGGATGGGGCTGTTTTGCCCCAGACAGACCCAGTGCGCAACTTGGGGGTCCTTCTGGATTCGCGGCTGCTGCTAGAAGAACAAGTAGCGGCTGTGGCCAGGAGGGCTTTTGCCCAACTTCGGGTGATTCGCCAATTGCGCATGCTCCTGGACCGGGGCTCCTTGCTTATGGTCACCCATGCTCTGGTTACTTCCCGACTAGATTACTGTAATGCGCTCTACATGGGGCTGCCCTTGACGACCATTCGGAGGCTGCAGCTGGTCCAGAATGCGGCAGCCCAGGTGGTGATGGGATGTGGGCGATATGCCCATGCCTCACCGCTACTTCGTGAGCTGCACTGGTTACCAGTTTGTCTCCGGGTGCAATTCAAGGTGCTGGTCTTGACCTTTAAAGCCCTATATGGCAGTGGGCCAGGATACCTTAGAGACCGCATCGTCCCAAGAGTGTCTGCCCGTCCAACCAGAGTGGACCGGAGGGGCTCTCTAATGGTGCCATCAGTTAGGGGTGTACATCTGTCCAGCACCCGAAGGAGGGCCTTCTCCGTGTCCGCACCAACTCTCTGGAACCTCCTGCCAACAGATCTAAGATTTCAAAGAGAATTGCTGCCCTTCAGGAAGGGATTGAAGACCTGGCTGGCAGGGCAGGTGTGGGGCCCGAATGGGAACACGGTCCCCGCCTGCTGGCTGACGTAGAGAATTGGGAACTCTCTCGTCTTCTTTTTATAGTGGGTGGGATGGGTGGGTGGGATATGGGGTTTTTAAGTGGGTGGGATATGGGGCTTTTATAGTGTTTTATGTGTTTTTAGAAATTTGTTGTAATGCCGCCCTGAGTCGGGCTCTGCCTGAGTGGGCGGCATATATAAATACGACTATTAAATTAAATTAAATTAAATTAAAACTACTAGGCGGCTTGAAATACTTGCGAGGAGACAGGGTCTTTCCCAGACATCCGCAAGCTACCCGCCTGGATCCGCAAGTGCTTTGCGACCCAGGTGGCTGGCTTGTGGAGGTCTGGAAAACACACACACCCCGGTCTCCTCGCAAGCCAGCCGCCTGAATCGCAAAGCACTTGCTGATCCAGGCGGCTGGCTTGCGAGGAGACTGGGCTTTTTCCCAGACCTCTGCAAGGCAGCCGCATGGATACCAACCCAGGTGGCTGCCTTGCGAAGGGGCTAGGAAGACCACCACCTGATTCGCAAGCCAGCTGCCTGGGATCGCTTTCCCAAAGCCTTCTGGAGGTGGAGGGGGTGGTGGATACGCCAGACACAGCAGCACAAACGGCCACGAGGATGTCGTAAAAAACGTCTTTGTGGCAGCTTGTGCCGCTGTGTCCAGCATGTCCGCCACCCCCTCCACCTCCAGAAGGGTTGGGAGGAAAGATCCCCTCGATCCCCGCCATTCTGCGAAGCACAGAGCCTCTGCTGCAATCGAAAAAGTCCCCCATTGCCCGCCTGACTGGAGGGGAAGAGGCAACAGCTGGGGTCCGGCTGGAGGGAAGAGGACGCAGCTGCGGAGGGCTAGCAGCCACTAGATCCCATGTCTGCCGCCTGCCCGGCCGGAGGGGAAATGGCTACAGTTGCAGAGTAGCTGCTTTTGTAATGTTTTTGTAATGTTTTTGTAATTCTTATGATGTACACTGGTGTTTTATTTTACTGTACTGTACTGTATTGTTTTGTATTATTAGATGTATTGTGATTGTTGTTAGCTGCCCTGAGTCACGTAGCCGAGTTGGGCGGCATACAAATCCAATAAATCATAAGAACATAAGAACAGCCTTGCTGGAACAGGCCACAGCCCATCCAGTCCAGCATTCTGTCCCACACAGTGGCTCACCATTTCCTTCAGGGTATTCCCAAGCAGATGCCTTCACCAGCTTAGGATTCCCTGGAAATGGCATTGAGAGATATCCTGCCTATCTCTCCAACCCGGAGGTTGTCCTTAAGTATCCATAATTATAGACATTGATACCCTTGTCCTCCATTAACTCCATGAAATCAAATGAAATATTTTGTCCCAACCCTTCTGGAGCCTGCGGACCCGGCGGAGGGGTCAGCAACAGAGGCAGAAACAGCCACAGGGGCATTTTTTACAATGCCCCCATGGTTGTTTCTGCTGCTGCCGTGACCGCTGGGTCCACAGGCTCCGGAAGGGTGTGGGGGAAGCTGGGGGCGAGTGCACCCGCCTACTTTCCCCCAAACCAAGCCAGGAATCACGACATCTGATCCCCAGCTTGGTATGGGGGAATGTGCATGGGCGTGTGCCCGCTTCCTCCCAAACCAAGCTGGGGATCAGACACTGTGATCCCCGGCTTGGTTTGGGGGAAAGTGGGGGGCGTGCCCATGCACATTCCCCAAACCAAGCTGGGGATGAGATGCTGTGATCCCCAGCTTGGTTTTTGGGGAAGCGGGCGGGCGCACTCTCCCCTGGCTTTTTTTAATGGTATGAGATAAATGTATCACATAACGTTAAAAATCGGATAATGCTAAGACTCGTGGAACCAAGTTTTAGCGTTATCCGGGGTATTACTGTACTGTTCTCCTTCAAATGCTTCACAATTGTTTTTGAAAATCAATTATTTCTAAAATTATCTATAAAGGATTTAAAAGTCACTTACTTTCAGCCGTGCAAGTTGTATTGTTGAAAACTTTCTTTCCCCATGAACTAATGGAACCAATCTATTATATAAAGCCTGCAAGGAATAGACAAGGAAAATCATTAGGAAAAGTACCTTATTTTCATTTGGACATGGTGGCTGAAATCCTGTTCATGTAATTCCATGGCATATAGCTGATAACATTGTTATCAGGGCACTTTGAGGGAAATTAAATATTCCAACATCACCCCGAGGGCCCCAAGAGTCCTGAGTAATCATCAGGAACCCAAAGGACAACAGGACAATAGGGGGAGGGATTTAATTACTGAAAACTGCTGCTGCCTTACTGGTAATTACAGACTCACCTTTTGCACCTCACATCCCTCATGGGTTCCTGAAGACAAAAGGGATTGTTCAGGACCCATAGGGCCCTCATGATGGAGGGAGGAAATCTGTGATTTTCCCAAAATTACCCTGACACATGATATCATCAGCCTTATACCGTGAAACTTACATGATGAGAATTTTAATCAATTTCTGTAAATAAATTATGTGCAGATTTTGTGTGAGTGATCTGACATTATTCCAAACTTACTTTTGTTTGCTGTATGCTTCTCAATACATTCACCTTTCTATTTAAAATTGATACAAATTGATACATAATTTATTTGGATAGCTGATGAAAAATGACCAATGTTTATGGACAAGGGGGAAGGGCTTGTATATTGAAAAAACCTCCTGAATAGAGAGTTCATATAGCAGTTTACTTAGGTTCTTATCACAATTGGCTGATCACCCAGTATTAGGATGAAGGGAAAGAATGGGTCCCCTCACTGGGAGAAAGGTAGCCCAGAAATAAAATGGAAATTATCAGTGTGTGTGTGTGTGTGTGTGTGTGTGTGTGTGTGAGAGAGAGAGAGAGAGAGAGAGAGAGAGAGAGAGAGAGAGAGAGAGAGAGACTTGCCTTGACTGTAGCAGTGTCCTCGAGTAGGCATTTGACTTTTCTTCTAGCAGCACACACTTATAATTCAATTATGATGGACTAAATAAAGGGATAGCCTTTGAAACACCAATGTCTAAACCTAAAGTTCTAGTCTAAATCCAACATAGTCATAGCATATTTTTTACTGAGTTGCACTTGGAAGCTGTTTCTCAACTACATACAGTCTGCTGTCCAACTCTCATGTCTAATTTTTTAAAATAAAAATTGTGTTAAGACAAGCCTGTGCAAATTTTGACAATGTGTATATGCTAGTAACAATATTCATAGAATGACACTGCTGGATACAAACCAACATATTCATAGTAACTTCAGTTGAAAATTCATAGTGGAAGTGATGAAAGAAGTTGCCCTTACCTTATCAGATTGAGTATTCTCATGTAAAATCCTAGCATCTATGGCAGCAGCCAGCAAGTTATTTGCTGCAGTAATGGCATGAATATCACCAGTTAAGTGAAGGTTGAACTACACAGGAACAAAAAATGAGAAAGCATTCATTTTGCACCCACCATTAAATTTGTAGTTGAATCCCTGCCATGCACTTTCACCTGTGAGATTAGCATCTTAGATAAACAACTTTTAAAATATGGTGGATATAAGATTAAATCATTATCATCATCATTATAGCTGATAAGCAGTCTTAGCTCAATATACAATTCCTTTGAGCCATCATGACCTATGTCCGGATGCATTAGAGTCCTGGTGGCTAATCATGGCACTACAGCTGTTCTGGAACTTCAATTACCAGAAGCCCAAGTCAGCACACCCGCTGATCAGGGCTTCTGGAAACTCAAGTCAAAAAACAGCTGGAGTGCCAAGGTTAGCCATCACTGCATTTGAGTGAGTTGGATGAGGGAAGGCATTTTTCAGAATGTGGGAACCTGGGATATGATTCATATAGGTATAAATTAATAGGCTCATATTTTTGGTTGATTTAACATGTCTTCCTAATGCTATCAAGCAAAACTTCCCAACCCATCTCAAAATATGAGAAAGAATCCTTATATTACAAGATTGGGCTTCCCACTAATAATCATTATTTCGTGTCAAAGATTACTCTGGGTTGAAAGGATTTTTGCTGGAGAAACTCCACCTAGGGGATGTGCGAATGAGGCTCCTTTCATGTCCCCAAGTGCAACTCTTGAGTATCGAAACCCAACTTTCAAGTCTCCAGCTCAGTATCTTAACCACTAAGCCACTGGGGGAGCTGCGGCTTCCCACTAAACAGAATTAAAGCACCTGCCTCACATTGTAATTATCCTTGGATAAGTAAAGCAGTGTATAAATATAAATATAATAATAATCTCTGGCACCAGGGTCAAGAGGGGGCGGCTATGACAGCCTTCTTGCTTGTTCTTGTTGAAAATCTGGGCAGTTTCTCTTCACCAGTTATTAAGCTATGAGTACCACAGCCTACCCCACACTCACTAAGCCAGGCTGCTGCCCTCCAATATCCAATATCTTACTGCCAATTTGGAGATAAGATTCAGGTACCAGGTATGTGAAAAGAGGGACTCTATTTCACACTTCCATTCCAGCAGCAAAATATCCTGAGCAATCCTCACAAAACAACTTAATAGATTTATATTAAGCCATTGTGTCATGGTTTCAGAAAACACCTTCTTAGTTCTATATTTAAGCAACATCATCAGTAAGGGGAGCAAGGGCACATTTTAAATTTTTGAATTGATAGCTGTGTTAGTCCGTGCAAGCATATCAGAGAGTAAACAAAACAAATAAAGGGCAAAAAACATTGTGGCAACTTAAAGACTAACTCCTGTATTTTAATGTTTGCTTTCATGGATCAAGTCCACTTCTTTGACAAAGTGGACTTGATCCATGAAAGCTAACATTAAAATACAGCAGTAAGTCTTTAAGGTGCCACAAATTTTTTTTGTCTTTTTATTTTCTTTTGTTTACTCTCTGATATTTTTAATTTTGTTAAGACAAATACAGTATATATTTACCTCTTCCATTGGTATGACTTGAGCATATCCGCCCCCAGCTGCTCCACCTATACAACAAAAGAAAAGTTTGCATTAAATGAGGAAATAAAGGAAAAATCTAAAAAAAAGCCTAGGAGACAATTAAGTGCAGTAAAACCCCTACTTACAGGGGGGGGGGGAGTCCATTCCATAGGCTTTTGCTTAAATGGTTATTTTTATGTAACTTGAAGCAAATCCATAGAAAAAATGGAATTTTTATGTAAATCGAAGCAAACCCATAGGGAAATGAATTTTTACGTAACTTGAAGCAAACCCATAGGAAAAAAATGTTTATGTAACTCGAAGCAAACCCATAGGAAATCGTGTAAATTGGGACATGGTTTTAGCACAAAATCATTATGTAAGTCGAATTTTATGTAACTCGAGGCATGTGTAAGTCAGGGTTTTACTGTAATTAGCAAAAATACAGATTAGGAAAGTTTCAGTGCCAGCCTTGAACTTGGATTACTGGGTTCCCAATCTCCTGTTATTTTGGGAAGATCTTTAAGAGAAGGATTCTCTCTTGCACACATCTCTGGATCACTGGTTTCTTTTAGCCCGCCATGCAGCTCTCAAGATGCCATGATATGTAAACAATGCATACCTTTAACCCCAAATGTTGGTCCTTGAGAAGGTTGTCTCAGGCAGGCGAAGGAATTCACTTTAAGGTGGGCTGTTAAAGCTTGGACCAAGCCAACTGTCACAGTACTCTTTCCTTCTCCAAGAGGGGTTGGTGTAATCCTAAAATAATATAGTATAATAATATAATATCCTAATAAGATAAAATACATTCCATCAACATGTTGCCACCCTCTGAGAGCCAGGCCCCAAGCTCACGGCAAGGCCTGACCAAGGCCTTCAAGGGGGGAGAGCGGGAGAATGGACTCTGAACCTGTAGCCTCACAATTTTCTCCTCAGTCTTCAGGGCAATGGTAGACTCCCACGACTCCTTCTCGAAATCCACCCCGGAACCTTGTGCGCTCTGTCTGAGTCGCTCTCCTTATCTCCCTCTTGGCTTGGCTCCATGTGGTTCAAGGACGAGCCATGGGAGAATTTTTCAGTAGTGTGGTAAACAGGTGCAATCAAGACATACAGTGTTAAGATCCCACACCCAACGTGGACTCAACACTTTAAATTGTCTTTTTAGAAGAGACCTTGTGCGGACTCTCCTTTTTATTGGAATAAAATAGAAAATACAGTCCAAAAAGCAAGTTGTTTCTCCAGGCAAAGCATAGCAATAGCTAAAAGCAAAACGTGACTTAAAAGTAAAATAAAGCTTCCCATAGTAGGGTAAAATCTACTAGTTCTAACAAACTAACCTAAATGCATAGCCTATCAAACTTTGTCTAATAAAACAACAAACCGCGTTGTTCTCTAAGTAGAGCTGTCCCAGCTCCCGCTACCTTCAAAGTCCAAAGAGGTTGCAAATTTGCCTAACTCCAAGAGTCAGAATATTTCAAGCTATTCAGCTCTCCTCTCTTCTCAGGCTAAGTCAAAACGATTCCCTTTTCCAATAAGATTTCAAAGAGTCTGGTCGCTCCCAGCCTCATCTTCTCTAATGTCCATTGTAATTTTGAAGATCAAAGGCTCTTGCTGAATCTGATGATGTTCTCTGAAGATCTCTCTAACTGGGTTCTAATCACTCCTTTTATCCCCAAATGAGGCTCTCTCCTCACCTAAGGCCTGTTGGAGTGTCATTGATTTATTTCAAGAGATAAGATTTCTGTTATCTCAAAGATCTCTCAAAGTTGCATTACCAGGATCCAACCCTTAATTATTATTATTATTATTATTATTATTATTATTATTATTATTATTATTATTATTATTATTATTATTATTATTATTATTATTATTATTACGTTTAATTTCTATCCCGCTTTCCTGACACAAGTGCCACTCAAAGCGGCTTACAACATGTAAATACAATAAATGTACAAGCAGGTTCAATACAAAAAAAAATCAATCACAAATTACATTACAGTAACCACAAAATACAATATAGCAATACAGAGCAACATCAATATCATTTAACATTACAATACTCAAAAAATCCCCAGGTGACAGAGCACAGCTCATGTCCCAGATGGAGTCCAGCTCATCAGTGGAGGAAACATCAACAGCTGCTAGGCCAATCCATCTCCCTGTTTCTCGAACTCTCCACCCACCCCTACTCACACTAAGGGAAGAATGAGGAGATCAGAAGCTCTGGAGGCAGCTAAGCCAGTCTCTCCTCCCCGCCCTGCTCCCACCAGGGCGGGTGTCCAGTAAGTCCAACAACTCCAGGCTTGATGAAACAGTCCTCAGCCGCGCTCCCACCTCCCAGGAGGCTGATGTTTGGAGTGGCGGCGGCAGCTTTTTCACACACACCCCTTCTCACTCTGTGGGTGGTTAACCTCTGAAGTTCAAAGGATGTGAACTTGCCCTGAGGCATGTGGGTGATTTCTCCCTTCATAATTAATGAGGCCTCTAGAGGCACTGTTCCCTATGATGTAATGTTTCACAGGGAAATCCCAATGTAAAGCGGCACAGAAAAGTTTCATTTCTCTGGAAGACAAGCCGCTATGACTGACTAAATCATGGTATGCAGATAGAGGAAACTGCTTGCAATGGCAGTGGTTAATAAATTCTTTTTAATCCAAAATTCAAAGGGTATTATTCCAAATCATAGGTAATCCAACATAACAGATCCAAATTCCTTTCGATAAGTGGAATTTTCAAATAAAACCTTTCGTCAGAGATCTATGTAAAAAACACAAAACTAACAATCAATACTACACCAAGTGCTATTTACAATATATACAATATATACATTAAGTAGATCTCGGGTTTATAATATCACAGAAATGTCAAAGAATACAGTAACAGAACAAGAGCGAGATCTATCATCAACAAACACTGGCATATTGTACAACATTTACCAGATTGCTCGAATTCACCCATGATAGGTCTTAGGAAATCTAGGTCTATCAGGCAAATTGTTACATCCTCTGATCTTGAGTCTCGCTCTCGTTCTGTCCGTCCAACCATAATAGGATATTACCCTTGTGGAGACTGTATTCAATGCACCCAAGCCTGGCAAACTAAGGAGGTTTCGATTGCCAGCAGCAACTTTACCTTAAGACTTACTCAGTTTTTGAATTGCAAAAGTTCTAATTGCATTTATCTACTTGTGTGTAAATGTGGCTTAGGCTATGTGGGGGTCACAACTCGGCAAATGAGAACCAGGGCAGGGGAACATCGTTCTAAAATACGTACAGGTAACATCTCTGCTCCCCTTGTAAATCATGTTTTAGAAGCGAGACACAGCGACCGCGACTTTAAATTCGTCATGTTAGAATGCTATAAACCGGATCCATTCTTGCTGTGTGGACTAAGGAGGATGGTGGAGGACAGAGGTGCCTGGAGAGCGATGGTCCATAGGGTCGCAAAGAGTCGGAATCGACTGTGCGACTGAACAACAAAAAATTCTCGCACAAAAATATAGAACAAATGCTTAGACAACGGGAGTGTTATTACATATACCGCTTTAAGACCCTACATCCTCATGGTCTGAACATGGAAATAGATTACACATGTTTTCTGTAACGTCTCTGTTCGCGACACAGCTGTTCTTGATTGATAGGCTTTATATATGTTCCAACTTAGTCACTTCTTTAACATCTGTCGACACTGAAAGAAATTACTTATGAGGTCTTGGACGCGTTTAAATACCAATACTGATATAAGAAAATAAGAAAATAATACCTAAGAATAACTGTGAATAATACAGGTAACTTTTTACTGTATTCTTTGAAATTTCTGTTATATTATGAACCCAAGATCCACTTAATGTATATATTGTATATATTGTAAATAGCACTTGGTGTAGTATTGATTGTTAGTTTTGTGTTTTTTACATAGATCCCTGACGAAAGGTTTTATTTGAAAATTCCACTTATCGAAAGGAATTTGGATCTGTTATGTTGGATTACCTATAATTTGGAAAAAATACCCTTTGAATTTTGGATTAAAAAGAACTTATTAACCACTGCCATTGTAAGCAGTTTCCTCTATCTGCATTGCATTCACCGTTTGGTCCCCTTGTCTTCTTGCTTGACTAAATCATGGTGACACATTCTGGTGAGTTTATTTTCATGATTAAGGCTTCCAAATCCCTGACACAACAGACTTTGCCTAACTTGGAATATGTGAGCAACTAATTCAAGCCAAATTATCATTATTGTTTCCCCTTATATACTGACCCATAGTGCTAAGCACTCTCTGGGCAGTCCACAAGATAATTATGTAAACTACTGTTTGCCCCCAACAGAAAAGGTACTCATTTTACCAAACTCAGATGGATGGAAGGCTAAGTCAACCTTAAACCTTTTGGGAGTGAACTCAGATCATGAACAGAATTTTAACTGCAATACTGCAGCTTAACTACTCCACCATGGTGAAATGAACACTTAATTTCAACACAATGTTGCTACCACAAAATTGATAATGAAACACATTTACACATACAGTACTGTCGTTGAATGGACACTACTAATCCCTCTTTTACTAACCGAGCAATGGGAAAATAATCAGTAGTTTTGGCAGGTGCTCTGAAAACTTGGAACATGCATTCAATTCAAGACAGATTTACATTCAAGACAAAATCTTCTCCAACTTTCTGAAAACTCATTTTTCAAAATTTAAATGACATATAATGATTGGTTTTATCTAATTTATCCTGGGTACCATTAATTCCTTATTGTTCCAAGCATGCAAGGGAAAATTGTGTATTATATAAAGGCATCATCATGCTTCTCTTGCTAAAGAAATTGTGCCCTTTACAACTTACAACTACTCTGCTTTAGCAAGATTTCATTCACGTGTCTCAAAAGCTATTGAACACAGCAATAGCAGCGTAACCGGATTTAAACAGTTGCCTTATAATAGGATCGATCGGATTATAAATCGATCGTATTCACTTGGGGTTTAATCTTGGCATGGATGGGGAGGGTCCAGGGGGAGCCAGTGCACAGTCTTGCGATGTTATCTGGGATCGGTTTGATCCAGTTGCCCTGGATGAAGTGGACAGGCTCCTTGCGGCAGTCCGCACCACTAATTGTCCATTGGATCCCTGTCCCGCCTGGCTGGTAAAAGCCACTAAGATGGTGACAGGTGGTTGGGTTGGGGCTATAATTAACACGTCTTTTCGGAAGCGGTTGTTTCCTGCACCATTGAAACATACTTTGGTGCGCCACCTCCTGAAGAAGCCATCCCTCGATCCAGCAATCCTAACCAACTACAGACCTGTCTCCAACCTTCCCTTTTTGGGGAAGGTATTGGAGAAGGCAGTGGCGCGTCAGTTGCAGGGGGTACTGGATGAAGCGGAATATCTGGACCCCTTCCAGTCAGGATTCAGACCTGGATATGGTACCGAGACTGCATTGGTTGCGCTGATGGATGATCTCTGGCGAGAGCGGGATGGTGGTTATCCGTCCGTCCTTGCTCTTCTTGACCTCTCAGCAGCCTTCGATACCACTGACCATGGTATCTTTCTGGAATGGCTCCGAGGATTGGAGATCCAGGGCACTGTGTGGTCCTGGTTTTCCTCATTTCTGAGGGGTTGGACCCAGTCGGTGTGGTTGGAGAGTGAGAGGTCCAGTCCTAGGCCCCTAAAATATGGGGTACCTCAGGGCTTGGTACTCTCTCCTCTCCTATTTAACATCTACATGAAGCCGCTGGGTGAGATCATCTGTTCCCATGGGGTGCGGTACTATCAGTACGCAGATGACATGCAGTTGTACATCTTGGCCCGTGGGGACTCCAGTGATGCAGTCAAAGTCCTTTCCAGATGTCTGGAGGCTGTTGGGGTCTGGATGGGGGCTAACGGGCTACAACTGAATCCTAGCAAGACTGAGTGGCTATGGATAAGGGGTCCTGTGCTACCCCGGGAGCTACCATCTTTGGTTTTGGATGGGGCTATTTTGCCCCAGACTGACCCGGGGCAACTTGGGGGTCCTCCTGGATTTGCGGCTGCTGCTAGAAGAACAGGTGGCGGCTGTGGCCAGGAGGGCTTTCGCCCAACTTCGGGTGATTCACCAGTTGCGCCCGCTCTTGGACCGGAACTCCTTGCTCATGGTCACTCACGCTCTGGTGACCTCCAGACTAGACTACTGCAATGCACTCTACATGGGGCTGCCCTTGATGACCATTTGGAGGCTGCAGCTGGTCCAGGATGCTGCGGTCCGCGTGGTGGTGGGGTGTGGATGTTATGCCCATGCCTCAGCACTGCTTCGAGAGTTGCACTGGTTACCAGTTTGCCTCCAGGTGCAATTCAAGGTGCTAGTTTTGACCTTTAAAGCCCTATGTGGTAGTGGGCCAGGTTACCTAAGAGACCGCATCGCCCTAAGGACGTCTGTCCAGAGCGGACTGGAGGGGCTCTCTAATTGTGCCATCAGCCAGGGGAGATCGCTTCTCTGGCACAAGGAGGAGGGTCTTCTCCATGTCCGCACCAGCCCTTTGGAACCTCCTGCCAGTAGAATTGCGCCTCCAGATGGAGTTGCTGCCCTTTAGAAAAGAACTAAAAACCTGGCTGTCGGGCCAAGTTTGGGGTGCAGGTGGAGGGGCAGCTTCTGTTGAGTGGTTGGTATAGAGGATTATTCCTTCCCCCACGGTTCCTTCGGTACCCGCACCCTTTTAAAGGGGCGGGTTCTTAATTCTGTTTTATCTATGATTGTGAACCACCCTGAGTCAGCCTTGGTCGAGTGGGCGGTATAGAAATCCAACAATTAAAATTAAATTAAACCTGTGTCCCTTTAGATGTCCAACTGCAATTCCCATCATTCCTTACCATTGGCTGAGCTGACTAGAATTAATAAGACTATGATAGCACTAAATGACATCATGCTGCATCCATATTATTTTCCAAGATTTTTTTTGGCAAATAAATCATTCACCTTTCTGCAGTTCTTTGTCCAGTTCTTTTAGTTTGTATGATCAGTTGTAATAATCTGCATTGTTCATTTCTCACAGCATGAGTTCTAGCCTTCTGCAATTTACTATTTTTATAATTTCTTGCTATTTATTCATTTACCTTAGTACAGTGCTTCTTTGCTGATCACTTTTTCAATTAAAGAAATCCTTTTCATCTCATAAATCTACATTTCAAATGCTTCTATCTTTCTCATAGTAACCTATGTTAAAGTCAGAAATTTAATGCTTTTGTGGAATGGAAACGAGACAAACCACTTTCCAAGCTAAAACAGATTAGGAGTTTTATTATTATTTGGCCAAACAGGTCCAAAGTTACTCTATCGAGTGTAAAAATAACTTTGAACCCCAAATATATTTTCAGAGCCTTCCTTTATACTATATGACCACAGGGAATTTCCACACATGACATCATTATTGGCACAAGCCTATTAGTTATTAATCTTATGACATTGTCATTCATATCAGGTCAAATTAAGAACTGTCATTTAGGTTAGAACATTCAGAAATTGTTCATGTGTCATGTCACACCATATCACTTCACAGAAATATCACTCAGCATTATGTGTAAATCTCTACTGCTAGATAGAAATCCTATATTTACATTGCATGTTTATTTAGCGTTGTTTGTTCGGCTTGTGGACACAAGGCTTTTTATTTACTTGGCCTCGTTGTTATGGTGTATATTGATCAGGTCAATCTGATCTGTTTTTCATTTCAGAATAGCTTGAGGAATGATTTCTGCTTTTAAGCAGAATTAATATTAGAATTAATATCTTAATTCTTTCACTCCTATTTCAATGCCATTGAGGAGAACTAAGAACATAGAGCTGTTCAAGTTTTGTTCAAGCCTTTCAAATATATTACACCACATTGTTATTGATACACACAACCCCTGCATATATTCTTCTCACCAACAGATGCTGATGATTTCTATAAAGTATCAAGGGAAGTTCCCTTAAAACAGGAGTTCTCAACCTTTTAAAGCTGTGGGCTGAGTCATGCTCCCTCAGACAGCTTTGGGGGCCAGATGGCCATTTTCCCCTTCCTCCACCACATGGCACTTCCAGGTGTGGTGGAGGCATTGGGGGAGCCACATGAAATGGCGCCGTGGGCTGAATTTGGCCCGCAGGCTGCAGGTTGAGAATCCCTGCCCTAAAGCTTGTGACAGCTTAATAATAATAATAATTGTGATCATTTCCAGGGTTTTCTAGGTAGACAGTACATAGAAGTGGTTAACCATTTCCCTTCTTCTGGGGATGCCCAATGGGGAACTGAGGTCCCCACCTCTCATTCTGTAGCCAAATAGCTAACTCACTGAGCTTTTTGTGTTGGGGCGGGGGGGGGGGGGGGGTTGTCCTCTCTATAAAAGTTAAATTGTGATAAAATTTCTTTTATTTTCCCAACTACCAATATTTACTTAATTTCAGTCTGCCTTTAAAAGAGCAACACGTGCTTCCATCAACAAATTAAGAATGATTATTGTCTCCTAAATTCAAAAGGATTCAAACAATCTATTTGGGGAATCTCTTTCAGCAGGTACAGAAAATTCAAATTTGACAAAAAACAAAAAAAGAGAGGCAGTTTTCATTCACATCACTCCCACTCAATGTCCGAGGACAACTCTTGCCAAGACACCCTACTCTTAACTGTTTAAATCTTGGATACTTGAGTAGGCGTACTGAAATAAGTAGTTTATTTAACATGTTTGACATAAAGGATTACATTTTCTTTCCCAGGGATACATATTCAAGCATTCATGCACATGCTAGCCAAAAGGAGTAATTCTTATAAGTATGATCTTCTGAAGGGTTTAGCTGGAAATCTATCCTAATTAGAAACATATTCCCCTTAACTTTAGAAACTATGCAAAAGGTCCAGCTGTCCTTTTCTACATCCATTTCTGGTGTGTGATAAAATGTGAAATAGTTGGGTAATAGATTATCATCTCTTTAAAAACTACAATTGTTACAAAACAACATGTCATTCCACATATTTCCCTATCAAAACAGCAGAACACAAATTCCCAAGAAGATAAAGATCAGCAATATAATAAGGACCTTAAGAGGACTAATAAACATTCTTCCCCAACAACCTGGAATTTTATTTTTAAAGAATATTTCATTGACCTTGATCCAGCACTGTGTATCCAATAGCACTGGGTAACACCCCCATCCCCCCTTCAATCTGTTGCAGTGTTGATACCGTGTTGTGGCAGGTTTCCCAGGGACAAGGGATTGATCCCTCTTATATTTGCTGTCAATGGATTCAAGCCATTGTCAAAAAACCAAGCATGTGGAGCTTGAACCTGAGTTGTTAACAGAAACATGTGTATTGCAGACAGTACTTTTTGCCTCCTCCTCTGGAAACTAAAATATCACTGCTACAAACAGCTGAGCATGGGCAAAAATAATAATCTGACTACAGTACTTAGCAAACATGCAGGCTGCACAGGTACAGAAAATATAAGCTGGTTGTTGATCTGTATTGCAAAAGAAAGAGTTAAAAGTCTAGTGAACTGAAGAGATGGTATAATAAATATTAATAATTACCAAGGTGTTCAATTTAAGTTCCAAACTAATTAATTTTGAAAGTTGGTAGCACCACTAATACCCTTTACAGAAAATGTATAATTTCAGTTTATTATAACTATGAATAAAAACCAGATTTTCCAGAGCTATGGACATGCCCTCTTTTCACCACTGGCAACTTCATGGTCTTGCCAACTAGAGCAGCAGTTCCCAACATTTTCCTGCCATGGGCCAGTTCCCGCCACCGCGCTCAGCTATTGGGGCTGGAGGTGTAGAGGCACCCACAATTTATGTTTTTGGTGTCATCAGCAGCGGTTGCACATTCCTTCTGGGGTTTTGGATAGCCTCCGCTGCTTCCCAGAGCAGCAAGAGGCTTGTCGGAGCCCAATTGCTCCATCAAAAAAAAATCTGCTGCTTTCCTGCTTTGCACCAGCAGCTAATCCCCGGCGCTTTGATGCTTCCTGATTCAGCACCAGGAAACCAGGCACTGATGTCAGTGCCGCACGTAAATGGTAGTCTCCAAGTGCTGCTGGGACAAAGTGGGGAAGCAGCGAATTTTTTAAAAAACTGAACGATTGTGCTCCAAGAAGCCTATTGCTGCCTTGGGAAGCATCGGAGGCTGTTTAAAACCCCAGAAGGAACATGCATTTGCTGCTGCCATGGTAAGTGATGTATCACAACTTCTGGTGGTGAGGGGCGGTGGGTGTGGGCACTCTAGAGGTGGTTGGGTGGCCACCATGGGCTGGATTAATGAGATGCATGGGCCAGATTAGGCCCATGGGCTGGGGGTTGGGAATCCCTGAACTAGAGGATGCTGGGGACTGGAGTCCAAAGGACATTTTAAGACCCAGTCATTAAAATCAGCCTACTCATAACTGAACCTTGCTGTAAAGGGTGACAGGAAGAAACCTGAAAGCTACTTCTGTTATTGTTTTTTTGTTTTAAAAATGCTATTTTAAAGATGACCACAATGACTGGGAATTTCTGAGATCTATAGATCGAAAACAAATCCCACAACCCCCATCACGGCTCTATTTACTACCATTATAGGACATGGCCCAAGCTGAAATGTTAAGCGGATATTATTGAATGATTTTTAGACTGTCTTTCAGAGTAGATTATCCTTCCAAGGCGGTCTTCAATAATCAATAAAGCAGGATAATAGGATAATACAAAAACATTAAGATATTAAAACATAATAAGATCAGAGAGGGGGAAACACAGCAATGCATAAATCAATAAATATGCTCTCAGAAGAAATATTGTAGCTAATGTGAAATGTTTGAGCACTAACTGTGTATTAAATGTTAGCGAAATAGGGTCACAACAGCTCCTTCCCCTTAGTAAAAATGAAAGGAACTGACCCCTTTGGCAAGGGCACTGGTGAAACATCTGAGCACACCTGTCAAGCGTGGCTCCGGACAATACAGGACATGCGCTGAACGGATCTGCGCAGGTCCATTGTACGCATGCGTAAGCCTTCTACGCATGCGTAGAATAGACTTGCACAGAACCGTTCAGCGCAGGTCCATTTTACGCATGCATAAAAGCCGTTTACGCACGCGTACAACGGACATGCGCAGAACCATTCTGTGCAAGTCCGTTCTACGCATGCGTACATTGGACCTGCGCAGAACCGTTCTGCGCAGGTCCTGTATTGTCCAGAGCCGCGCTTGACAGGTGTGCTCAGATGTTTAAGCAGTGCCCTTGCCAAAGGTGTCAGTTCCTTTCATTTTTACTAAGGTGAAAGAGCTGTTGTGACCCTATTTCACTTACATTTAATACACAGTTCTACGCATGCGTAGAAAAGTTCTACACATGCGTAGAAAGGATCTGCGCAGAAGGGATGCGCAGTAACTCCTTTCCCCCCGCTGCCAAGATCTGGGATAGCAGCAGCTCCGGGCGGGAAAGGACGAAAATCGGCGCCAAAATATGGGAAATCCCAGCCAATCCGGGATACTTGACAGGTATGCATCTGAGGTGCTTAACTGTTGTCTCACATGCTGTTTCTTGGTTCCAGTAACAATAATAATTAGGTGCCATAGAGTCAAATACAGTGACCCTTTTCCAGAATTTTCTAAGTATAGACATTCAGAGGTGGTTTACTGTTCCCTTCTTCCAGGGACTGTGCAGCTTGCTCAGAGTTATACAGGCTGGTTCTTGCCCTGGAAGACACGGTGGGGAATCAGTCTCCCAACATATAGCTCTGCAGCCATATACCTAAACCACTGAGCTACTTAGCAAGCTATTCTATTTCAAGGTACCTCTATAAACACATCTTTGGAAATGAACCTATGGAAAGGAAAAATATGGAGGCAGGCACATCATGATCTTAATGGAGGCGAAGACACCTGCACTCTCTCAACCCTCATTTCACTGACTGGAACAGAGAAAGGTTAGGCCTGCTGTTTCCTTCTCCAATCCTACTCTGCCAGAATTGCTCCATGTCTAACTTGTACACAATTTCTTAAAGTGACACAGTTGGTAAAATCAGCCTCAACAGTCAGATTAATCTAAAACAAAAGTAAAACAGCACTACCCCGCACTGCACAGATTAACAAACAGAGGGGGAGAGGAATCAGGAGGGTGTGTGGGAGAGCATATTAAGTCCTGCGGACTGAAATCTACAAAGAAACTTATTCTCCCCTCTCCTCCTAGATTGACAAAACTATCAAGGGATAAGTTCCTGCTGGTCACAATTCACTGCCACACTCTTCTTCTCCAGGTTCAACTAAAACTTTTCATGATTGGGTCTTCCCATCTTTTGGGGGGCCTGCCAAGGGATCTTTTTACTCCTCTGGGATACCACTCGGTGACTGCTGCTGTTCAACACTCATATGTCATTTGAGAGACAAGTCTAGCCCAGTACAATTTCCATTTATGATATTCGGCAACAGCTTCATTGATTCCACTTTATTTTCTTATCTGGGTGTTTGGGATGTGGTCATGAAAAAAACTTATTAAATAAATGAAAACACAAGCTGTGTTTGTGTTACATAAGGACAGGATTGAAACAAATCTTGGTTTCTTACCCAGCAACGAGCACATATTTTCCATCTGGCTGACCCTTTAACCTTTCCAGGAGGGACAGGCGCACTTTGGCTTTGGTTTGGCCATAGACTTCTACTTCATTTGTGAGCAATCCTATCTCCTTGGCAAGAACATCAATGGCTTTTGGACTCTGTCCTCGGGAAATCTCAATATCACTGCAAAATAGGACAAATTGGAGTCAGAGGTTCAAACATGACCAGGAAAAAGCAGCAACCCCCTTCCCCCCACAACCCCCCACCTCACCCCCCAAAATAAAAATCTGCAAGTATGTCGTGGATTTTTCTTCTATCCTCCAAACTATGCCACAATCATGTGTATATTTACTCAAATTTTAAGTCCCACTGGAATGAGACATTTTAAGCAAACAGTAAAACTTGTCAAAACTTATTAAAATAACAAAAATAATGCTTGGCCTTAGTAGATTGAAATGAGTGAAAACCTAATTTTTCAAGGAGGGACCATAAGCAGAATACATACTTTTACATGTAAACTTATGGTTATGTGTTAGCGATTGTGTTTGTGAGAGAGAGGGGAGAGCATTTTCTTAATTTAGACCATTGACTCACCTATACCAGAAATGCTGATAGTGATCACAGCAGCTGTACATAGGTTGAGACAGGTTTTTCCAGATGTTTCTGGACATGCTGGGACTAAATCAAGGAATTACTGGCATGTCAAGCAGATGTCCTGCTACAATTACATCTGTAATATTTTCTACTTTGGGAACACCCTGGCAATGCATTCAACTTTGATACATATCTCTTGGCTGCTTATCATTTAAAGGAGGGAGCGGAGAGATTCATTTCAATATACTTCAGGGAAATGTCCTTTGTGCTGAGATTTTAAAGCTGCACAGCAATTGAGACTTAGTTCTATAAGAAAGTTCCCAAATATTTCCTTTTATATGACTATACCAGCAAAAGTATTTATTCAAAAATGCTCTATGGCAGTTGAGTTTAGACTTTGGACTGTCTGCAAAAACATAAAAAAAACCTTATGAATATGTGCTCATCTGTCTGACTATAAAGTTACAAGTTACAAAGAAATTCACTTCATTTAACATCATATAGAAAAATATGGTTTCTTCTGTTTAAACCTTATGGTTGAGAAGTAAGCCTGACACAGTATTTTACTTCATGACTTAAAACATATGCAGACGGTCCAAAGTCTAAACTCAACTGCTATCAAACACAACCACCTCACAGTCAAAAAATGTTAAACCCTGTATTGGCAGGAATGCAGAACACCTTCTGATTGGTTTCTTAAGAACAAATATACTAGCCTGCTGGTTTTCCCCTCGGCAATAAGGCTATGTTAAATAACACATCTCTTATAAACAAAACACACTGGGTTGCAGCACATATTTAACCAATATCAACACTACACAGCACATATTTAACCAATATCAACACTACACAGACTGTGCCTTTAAACAGGATTTGATAATGTGAAGTTCTAAGTAATACTACTCCCTGTATTTACTCCTGCTTTTTTGAACTACTCTCTACCTAGAAAACCCTGAAAAGGGCCTCCATAGGTCAGACGTGACTTGATAGTATGCTATTATTATCATCAAAGATGTACAGGTGAAACTCGGAAAATTAGAATATTGTGCAAATGTTCATTCAGTTCAATAATGCAACTTAAAAGGTGAAACAAATATATGAGATAGACTCATTACATGCAAAGCGAGATAGTTCAAGCCTTACTTCATTATAATTGTGATGATTATGGGGTTGTTGTTGTTCAGTCGCACAGTCGATTCCGACCCTTTGCGACCCTATAGACCATTTTTCTCCAGGCGCCTCTGTCCTCCACCATCCCCCTCAGCACTCCCAGTTCTGTACCCATTGTGTCTACAATCCCATCTAGCCATCTCATCTTTGGCCTCCCCCTTCTTCTTTTGCCCTCCACCTTTCCCAACATCAAGGCCTTCTCAAGCGAATCCTCCCTTCTCATTTGATGTCCAAAGTACTTCAGCTTCGTCTTTACTATTAGACCTTCCAATGAGCAGTCAGGGTTGATTTCTTCTAAGATTGACCTATTTGTTCTCCTCGCTGTCCAGGGTACCCTCAAAACTCTCCTCCAACACCACATTTCAAAGGCATCTATTCTTCTGCGCTCAGCCTTCCTAATGGTCCAGCTCTCACACCCATACATTACCACTGGGAATACCATTGCTTTGACTATTCTAATTTTTGTTTGCAATGTGATATCTCTGCTTTTCACTATGTTCCCCAGGTTTCTCATGGCTTGTCTCCCAAGAATCAGTCGCCTTTTTATTTCATGGCTGCAATCCCCATCTGCAGTGATCTTTGATCCAAGGAATGTAAAATCTGTCACTGCTTCTACTTCTTCCCCATCTATTTTCCAGGAACTGATGGGGCCTGTTGCCATTATCTTGGTTTTCTTGATATTGAGTCTCAGGCCAGCTTTTTCACTCTCCTCCTTCAATCCAATCAAGAGGCTCCTTAGATCTTCCTCACTTTCTGCCATTAGGGTGGTATCGTCTGCATATCTCAGATTGTTGATGTTTCTCCCAGCAATTTTAATCCCATATTGTGATTCCTCCATCCCTGCATTGCGCATTATGTGCTCTGTGTATAGATTGAATAAACAGGGTGATAAAATGCAGCCTTGTCTTACTCCTTTTCCTATTCCAAACCACTCTGTCATTCCGTGTTCTGTCCTAACTGTTGCTTCTTGGTTCATGTACAGATTTCTCAGGAGACATGTGAGGTGCTCTGGTATTCCCATCTCTTTAATTACTTGCCACATCTTGTTGTGGTCCACACAGTCAAATGCCTTAGTGTAGTCGATAAAACAAAAGTAAACTTGTTTCTGGTATTCCTTTGTTTTCTCCATGATCCAGCGTATGTTGGCAATATGGTCTCTAGTCCCCCTACCTCTTCTGAAACCGGCCTGCACCTCTGGTAGTTCTCTCTCCACATGTTGCTGAAGTCTATCCTGTATTATCTTGAGCATCACCTTGCTGGCGTGTGGGATGAGTGCAATTGTTCGATAATTTGAGCATTCTTTGGCATTGCCCTTTTTTGGGATTGGGACGTATACTGATCTTTTCCAATCCTGTGGCCACTGTTTTGTTTTCCAAATTTGCTGGCATATTGAATGTAGTAATTTGACACCATCATCTTTTAGAGCTTTGAAAAATTCCACTGGGATACCATCATCTCCACTAGCTTTGTTGTTTGCAGTGCTCTTTAGGGCCTTTATAACTTCGCTCTCCAGAATGTCTGGCTCAAGTTCAATTTTTTCATCATTGTGGTTATCAGGGGTGTTGAGGTCCTTTTTGTAGAGTTCCTCTGTGTACTCTTTCCATCTTTTCTTAATCTCTTCTGCATCAGCTAGCTCTTTTCCGTCTTTGTCCCTTATCATGGTCATTTTTGCTTTAAATGTTCCCTTTATTTCCCCAATTTTTCTGAAGAGATCTCTAGTCCTGCCTCTTTTGTTGTTTTCCTCCATTTCTTTGCACTGTTCTTTTAGATAGTTTTCCTTATCTCTCCTTGCTTTTCTTTGAAATTCTGTGTTCAAATAATTGTACTTTTTCTTTTCTCTTTTGACTTTTGCATTCCTTCTTTCCTCTGCTATTTTAAGAGCCTCATCAGACAACCATTTTGCTTTCTTATGCTTCTTTTCTTTTGGTATGGTTTTCTTTGCTGCTTCCTGCATGATGTCCCTTATCTCTGTCCATAATTCTTCCGGCACTCTGTCTATTGAGTCTAGGCCATTATATCTGTTCATCACCTCCACCGTGTATTCTTTAGGGATACTTTCTAGGTGATATCTGTCTGGTCTCCTTGTTTTCCCTATTTTCTTTAGTCTTAACCTGAATTTTGCGATCAGTAGGTTGTGATCTGAGCCACAGTCTGCTCCGGGTCTTGTTTTTGCTGACTGTATGGAGGTTCTCCATCTTTGGCTGCAGAGTATGTAGTCAATCTGGTTTCGGTGTTGGCCATCTGGTGATGTCCATGTGTAAAGTCGCCTCTTGTGTTGCTGGAAGAGAGTGTTTGCTATGACCAGTGCGTTCTCTTGGCAGAACTCTATCAATCTTTGCCCTGCTTCATTCTGTGTTCCAAGACCAAATTTGCCTGTTATTCCCTCCACTTTTTGATTTCCTACTTTGGCATTCCAGTCTCCTAATATAATTTGGACATCATTTCTTGGTGTCTGTTCTATGAGGTGTTCTAGGTCCTCATAGAACTGGTCCATTGTGGCTTCATCTGCACCAGTGGTTGGTGCGTATATTTGAATCACAGTGACATTGAAGGGTTTGCCTTGAATTCTGACTGACATCATTCTGTCATTTTTGAGATTGTATCCCATTACTGCTTTTCTCACTCTTTTATTGACAATTATGGCTACTCCATTTCTTCTAAGGTTTTCTTGTCCACAATAGTAGATATGATGGTTTCCAGAGCTGAATTCACCCATCCCTGTCCATTTTAGCTCACTGATGCCCAAGATGTCAATGCTTATTCTTTCCATCTCATTTTTTACCACTTCCAGTTTACCTTGGTTCATTGATCTCACATTCCATGTCCCTATGCAGTATTGCTCCTTACAACATTGCATTTCTCCCCCCCCCTTTCCTGTCCCTCCCCTTCCTCCACTCTGTGGTGCTAAGCATCCTGTATCACCTAGCCTGCCCCTTTGTTTTGCCTTTTGTTTTGGTCAATAGGGTTCTCTTGGCAAGCTTTGTGGCGTGGTTGCCGGTGTCTGCGCCATTTTTCTCTCCTCATACATTTTATCACAGTTTTTTAAAAGTTTAAAAACATTTAAGACAACATATTATCATGCATATTATCACACTTTAAAACACAGTCTCTATGTCAGTTGCTATATTAAGTCGGCATAAAGTCTTTAGGTGAGTTATTATATTAAGTCATCAAAATTTTTCATATCAGCTACTTATCCTTTGCATGAGTCTCTGAGTCTCGCCCCCTGGTTTTCCTCCTCTGCCTTCTTCTGTCAATTGGCGCTCGGTTGTTGCTCCTGGGCTCGGAAGGGCTCTCGGTGGGGCGAATGGCTGGCCTCCTCCTCCCCCCGCCCGGCTGATCTTCCTCCTCTTCCCTGGCCCGGCTGGAGATGGTGGCTCCCGGGCTTGGAAGGGCTCTCGGTGGGGCGAATGGCTGGCCTCCTCCTCCCCCCGCCCGGCTGATCTTCCTCCTCTTCCCTGGCCCGGCTGGAGATGGTGGCTCTCGGGCTTGGAAGGGCTCTCGGTGGGGCGAATGGCTGGCCTCCTCCTCCCCCCGCCCGGCTGATCTTCCTCCTCTTCCCTGGCCCGGCTGGAGATGGTGGCTCTCGGGCTTGGAAGGGCTCTCGGTGGGGCGAATGGCTGGCCTCCTCCTCCCCCCGCCCGGCTGATCTTCCTCCTCTTCCCTGGCCCGGCTGGAGATGGTGGCTCTCGGGCTTGGAAGGGCTCTCGGTGGGGCGAATGGCTGGCCTCCTCCTCCCCCCGCCCGGCTGATCTTCCTCCTCTTCCCTGGCCCGGCTGGAGATGGTGGCTCTCGGGCTTGGAAGGGCTCTCGGTGGGGCGAATGGCTGGCCTCCTCCTCCCCCCGCCCGGCTGATCTTCCTTCTCTTCCCTGGCCCGGCTGGAGGTGGTGGCTCCCGGGCTTGGAAGGGCTCTCGGTGGGGCGAATGGCTGGCCTCCTCCTCCCCCCGCCCGGCTGATCTTCCTCCTCTTCCCTGGCCCGGCTGGAGATGGTGGCTCTCGGGCTTGGAAGGGCTCTCGGTGGGGCGAATGGCTGGCCTCCTCCTCCCCCCGCCCGGCTGATCTTCCTCCTCTTCCCTGGCCCGGCTGGAGATGGTGGCTCTCGGGCTTGGAAGGGCTCTCGGTGGGGCGAATGGCTGGCCTCCTCCTCCCCCCGCCCGGCTGATCTTCCTCCTCTTCCCTGGCCCGGCTGGAGATGGTGGCTCTCGGGCTTGGAAGGGCTCTCGGTGGGGCGAATGGCTGGCCTCCTCCTCCCCCCGCCCGGCTGATCTTCCTCCTCTTCCCTGGCCCGGCTGGAGATTATGGGGTACAGTTTATGAAAACCCCAACCCCCCAATCTCATGTACCCCATCATCATCACATAATCTCATGTACGCTGTACGCCATGATCATTACAATTATAACAAATTAAGGCACGACACCTCTTGCTTTGCATGTAGTGAGTCTATCTCATATATTTGTTTCACCTTTTAAGTGAAATGAATGAACATTTGCACAATATTCTAATTTTCCGAGTTTCACCCGTATATGGTCCACCAGATGTTCAGACTAGAGTTTTGGAAACTGATTGCTTAGGTAACAGCTGGTACTTAGTACCTGTAGTGCTACTCTCTGCAACTGCTCTGTCCTGATCTTATCAATGCCAATCCCAATGATTTGCAGTCACACAATTGACAAGTCATTGACTTTCTTGTTCTCCGGTCCAAAGCATCCAACACAGTCACTGTCCAATTTACAATACCAGCACTATATCTTATCATTGGTACCACCCTGGTATTTATTGTTTTTATTATATTTCCACCATTCAGTTTCGATTTCAGGATTTTTCTTACTCTCCTTAAATACTCGAGTTAGTGTTCCTTTGCTTCTAAAATTCCTAAATACCACCACCACCACTACTGTTATTGTTGTTGGAACAGGATAACTAAATTATCCCATGGATTTTGTTGTTGTTCAGTCGCACAGTCGATTCCGACCCTATGGACCATTGCCCTACAGGCACCCGTCCTCCACCATCCTCCTCAACCCGCCCAGCTCTGTGCCCATTGTGTCTACAATACCATCTAGCCATCTCATTTTTGGCCACCCCCTTCTTCTTTTGCCCTGCACCTTTCCCAGCATCAAGGCTTTCTCAAGTGAATCCTCTCTTCTCATTTGATGTCCAAAGTACTTTAGCTTCATCTTTACTATTTGACCTTCTAAGGAGCAGTCAGAGTTGATTTCTTCTAAAATTGACCTATGGCTATTTGTTCTCCTCACTGTCCAAGAGACTCTCAAAATTCTCCTCCAACACCACATTTCAAAGGCATCTATTCTTCTATGCTCAACTTTCCTAATAGTCTAGCTCTCACAACCATACATTACCACCGGGATATAGATGGGATACCATCTATGGATATAATTTAGCAATTGACTTGGCAATACTCATTCATGCCTTAACTACATCAGCTTTTTGACTACTGCTATGTACACTATGCAGAATCACATTTGTAGAAAGTCTACGATCTTCAACTGGTGCAACATGTGGTAATTAAGCTACTAATCAGTGCACTATTTTTGCAATCATGTGGCCCTAATAATGAAAGACCTACACTGGTTTCCAATTGCTTATTTGGCCCAATTCATGGGATTGGTTTTAATTCCAGAAACCTTAAAATTGCTTGGGGCCTGACTATCCAACAGTCCATAGTGCTCATTATGAGCTCTTCAGAAGTGGCCCCTTTAAATATACCAATAGTTCTTCAGAGGCACAACGGACAAGCATGTGGGAGAGGGGCTTTTCCTGTGTGGCCTCCAGACTATGGAACCGACTCCCCGCAGATGTGTGACTGGAGTATAAGAAGGGAATAAAAACACATCTTTATAGACTGGCATATGATATTTAACAGGGGAATGCAGTGGCTTAGTGATTAATACGCTAAACTTGGCAACTAGAAGGTCAGCAAGTTAGCAGTTCGAGACCTGAGTGCTGCACAACAGAGTGAGCCCCCATCTCTGTCTCAGCTCCTGCCAACCTAGCAGTTCGAAAGCAAGAAATTGCGAATAGATACAGACCAATTTGGTGGGAATGTGTGCACTCCGGTGTCTAGTCATGCCTGCCACATGACCACAGAAACATCTGTAGATGCAGACAGCACAGGCTCTTTGACTATAGACAGATATTAGCACTGAACCCTGGAGTCAGACACAAATAGCTTTCAAGAGAGGGTGCCCTTGACCTTTACTATGATATTTAACCAGCCCAGCTGTGTTGTTTTCAATCTGTATCCTTTTGGCTCAAGTGGCTAAGATGCTGACTGGAAGGTGGGAGGTCAACAGTTTGATTCCCGAGTACTGCAGGATGGAATGAGCTCCCGTCTTTGTCCCAGCTCCTGCCAACCTAGCAGTTCGAAAGCAAGAAACTGCAAGTAGATAAATAGGGACCACTTCAGTGGGAAGGTAAACAGCGTTTCATGCACTCCTCCGGTGTCTAGTCATGCCTGCCACATGACCACAGAAACGTCTGCAGAAGTAGATAGCACTGGCTCTTCTGCTTTGAGACAGAGATGAGCACTGAACCCTAGAGTCGGATACGACTGGCTTTTGAGCAAGGAAAACCTTTACCTTTACTTTTTTGTTAATGGTTTTTAAGCTAGGGCTGGTTTACATGACGCTTTTAGCAAAGTATGATTTTATTCTTTTTAAAGTTCATTAGTTGCCTTGAGTGCTATATTTTAGTAAAAAGTTGGAGTACAAATATAATATATAAATGATAAAAGTAATAAATGATACTAATTATGATACCAATATAATATGGACTGTACCAAAGAGCACAGGGAGCCCCATTAAAGAGTATGACAGAAATCAATATTTTGGAAATAGCCTGTGGTGGAGATAGACCTCACACTGGCTGTTAGAATTTTATTATTGAATCTTAGGGGATGAAACCTGCAGTGTTACTATAACATCTTTGGCAATAACTCTAATTAACAGTCAAAACTAACAGATAATCTATAACAGATGTTCACGATTTCAGTTTTTATGCTATTTTCTCATCACTTTTCAATGAATGACTCATTTGTTTTATTGTAACATTGTATATTATTGAATGTGGATATTTTATATCTTCCATCTGGTCACCAATACTTCATCTATATATAAAACAGACAGCTGTGAAGCTCAAATAGCCAAACAATCAGCAATCCTACCACATGTAAAATATTTACATATATTTTAGTCTAACCCATAACATATTATTGACCTAATTTAAGTATGTTTTAAAATTGTTCTGCTTTCTGTTGTGACACACTGGGGAATTCATTTATTGCATCTATATAAATTATACTGTACTCTCCCTCCTACCACCATCTGGAAATGCATGTTCTACTAGGAGTCTCTATCACCAGAATATAAATGAATGGGGTGCTTTCCCCTTTAACAGAGTAATTTGATCATTTTACAGAAGTGTTAAGATATACTAAGAGAACATGATTCAATTATTTATCTCGCTAAATTCTCAAACAGTTACATATTAAGTTTCTTTGTTAGGAAAATAAATGTCACCAGGAGAGAACAATGTTTTCTGCAGCTAGTTCGTGTACAGTTCTGTAAGTGCAGTGCAGTGTATGTTCAATAGCCAACCTAAGAGTGAGCGCAGCATCTTGACATTACATAGGTGTGGTCAAAGTTCAGGCTGGCATCAGGCTACATAAAGCACGGCCTCTTCTTCTTCCTTTTCTCCTGATGGCAACACAGGTAAGATGCAACAAGGTAATCCCGGACTACTTTCCAGTATTTTGAATTGTGGAACAGAAGCAATATCCTACATCCCTTACAACAGGGTATGCTTTTTAAAAAAAGGACTGACTATCTGTTATACCCAATGTGCTCCTTCTTATGATCTGCACAGGATACTCTGTGTGGAATTGCCTACTTATTCGGTTGTTTTGTTATCATCATCATCATCATCATCATCATCAACATTATCATCACCGCCCAGAGCGGGAAATACTGTACACTAATACCTCATACAACGTCCAAACTTGGTTCCACAAGTTAGGACGTTGTATGAATTCCGACTTTGTATGAGGCATGCAAAATCCTAGCAGCGATGCCTCATACAACGTCCGAATTATTGCCACTGATGCTTTGTATAATGCTGTTCCCTTGGTTGTGAGCGGGGAAGGGGGTGCTAGAGGCTGGCCCCAGCTGTAAGGCAGCCGGCGTGGCCCATAAGAAGACCTGCCACACCGGAGTATGGCCCCCACCTCCCCGCTCTCACCCGGAGGGGAAGCGACCCTTGGGAACGAGACTGGCCCCAGCTGTGAGACGGCCAGCGTGAGCAAGAGAAGCGACCGTGGAGGAATCCCCCAAAATATTCAGCACCGACCACCGACTCACCCTTGGTCCGCTGCTTGTTCTTGCCTCCCATGGCTGCCACCCACCGACGGAGCCAAGCGGCCCCGACCTCTCTCGCCCGGTGGCGCACAGGAGAGGAGGAATGGGGTGAGGAGGAGGAGGAATGGCGCTTCTGGGCTGGAAGGAAGTTGGTGAACTAAGGGGCGGCAGCGGGAGACCCAACCAGTCTCCTCCTCTTTGGGCAAGATGACAGCAACGCCACCCCGCTTGAGAGGAGCGGTCCTTGGGAAGAGCCCCAAGGAAAGGCCGTGGCTGGCCGGCCTGCTAAGCAGCGCTTGCTTTCTCTCTCTCTCTCTCCCTCCCTTGGAAAGAGCAGGGACCACTTCGGTGGGAAGGTAACAGGGTTCCGTACGCTCCAGTGTCTAGTCATGCCTGCCACATGACCACGGAAATGTCTGCAAAAGCCTCCCCGCTCTCACCATGGGAAGCGTCCGCGTCTCCCGCTGCCGGGTCTCCCACTGCCGCTCCTTAGTTCACTAACTTCCTTCCAGCCCAGAAGCACCATTACTCCTCCTCCTCACCCCATTCCTCCTCTCCTGTGTGCCACCGGGCGAGGGAGGTCGGGGCCGCTTGGCTTCGTCGGTGGGTGGCAGCCATGGGAGGCAAGAACAAGCAGCGGACCAAGGGTGAGTCGGTGGTCGGCGCTGGATATTTTGGGGGATTCCCCCACGGTCGCTTCTCTTGCTCATGCCGGCCGCCTCACAGCTGGGGCCAGTCTCGCTCCCAAGGGTCGCTTCCCCTGGTGAGAGCGGGGAGGCGGGGGCCAGATTCCGGCATGACAGGTCTTCTTATGGGCCACGCCGGCCGCCTTACAGCTGGGGCCAGCCTCTAGCACCCCCTTCCCCGCTCATAACCAAGGGAAGCATAAAAACCCTAATGCCTCATACAACGTCCGGCGATGGTGTATGAGGCATCTTTTTTCCAGGAATTGGGCGACGTTGTATGGATCCAACGTTCTATGAAGCGGACCTTGTATGAGGTATTACTGTATCTCAAATGGGCAGTATAAAAATTAGATAAATAAATGGTGTGCGTGATTTGACATGTTTTAAAAGTCCTTGAACACCCTATGACTTCCATCAAATTCTTCCAATCATCAGTAAAACTTTTCCTGTACACTAGAAGGCAAAATAGGGATTTTCCAATGACACCCCATTCGCCTAAAGGAAAAAATGGGGATAGGGATTTTGTGGAACCAATTACAGGCCTCTGCGGACAGTCTGTGTGTTTGGGTGTGGCTAAAAGAAAGAGGATGCTTGCATTTCTTGTGTTATATGGTGTGGTTGGCAAGATCTGGGTTTCTCAAACATTTTCATGACAAAGCTGCAAGGGCTTTATTAATTCTGTCCGACTAGTTACAGAACATTCAAGTGGGCACTGGCTATTTAATGTGAAATAGTATTAGCAAAGGAAACCCAGTATGGTGTAGTACATGGAGTTGATGGCCTAGAATTCAGGAGGCTTGGATTCAAATCCCTGCTCAGCCACAGAAATTCATTAGGTGTGCAGAACTTTTTGAACCACTCCTTAAACATTTCACTTACTCTGAAAGCATTATTGGAACTAGAATCTTGGGGACATGAAAGGAGCCTCATTCGGGCATCCCCTGAGTGGAGTTTCTCCAGCAAAAATCCTTTCAACCCAGAGTAATTTCTGACACGAAATTCTTTTTATTAGCATTGTTAGAAGTCAATTCTAACTTGATGGCATGTGACAAATAGTAGCAAATACATCTCTATTTTCTTTTTAAAAATTAGTCCAAATATTTCTAAGATAAACAAACACATTTGGAACTAGTTTTAAGATTTGAAGCACTGATTGTGTTTCCTACCTGGGAACAGGTGAAAGGGTTTGCAATTTCAAGCAATGAAGATTCCAACTCTGATACTGCTGGGACTGTATCCATTGCTCACAGATCTTTACCAAGTTCTTTGAGGGAAAAATAGGATGAAAGGGGGAAAAAGAAGGAATATATTACAGTTACAATATACATTTTCAAATGCATTTTCTATTTTTTCATATTTTAGAGAAAAACGGTCACATGAAAATGAAAATACTGCTTTTGGGAAAGCTTTCTTTAGGAAAAGGTACATTTCCCATGTTTGGTCATTGTTCTAGTCAGCGTTTCCCAAACTATGTTCCGTGGAACAGTGGCATTCCATAGAAAGTCAATAAGTGTTCCATGAAAAAATATGAAATTCTGGTAAAGCTTATTGCCAAATGTGTAATGCCACAAAGTTTGTTTTGCATCCACCCTATAGATGTGATACATCAGCTTGCAAGAGAAGTTTGTTTTGCAACCATTTGCAAATCAGCTTCAAAGCAAAGTTAGTAAAGTAAAGGTAAAGGTTTCCCTTGCTCGAAAGCCAGTCATATCTGACTCTAGGGTTCAGTGCTCATCTGTTTCAAAGCCAAAGAGCCAGCGCTGTCTGCTTCTGCAGACGTTTCTATGGTCATGTGGCAGGCATGGCTAAACACCAGAGCGCACAGAAAGCTGTTTACCTTCCCACCCAAGTGGCCCGTGTTTAGCTACTTGCAATTTCTTGCTTTCAAACTGCTAGGTTGGCAGGAAAGTTATTTCTTATTAAAAATAAAAAATTCAAACCTATCTTCCTATTACATAAAACAAAGTGTTCTGTTAAATTTTTAAGATTTGTAAACTGTTCCACAACAGAATAAATTTGGGAAACACTGTTCTATGTGTTCATTTTGATCTGCCGGCCTTTTGTTTTCTGTACTTCATTTGGAATCACACAAGCACATATTGTCATCCTTCAGTCTAAAACAACAGCACATAAAGAAATCAAGAAGCAGTTGGACAACTGATAACTCATACATTAACACTGCAACCACCTGCACACATACAGTAGTTCTCAAAATCTAGATAGATCCCAAATAATAAATGAATTCAGATAGTGAGCATGTTGGTTGCATCATTTGCTTAAATGCAACACCTAATGCCTCTGCACTTTTCCTTTCACAGCATTCGGGGCTGTAATCATGTTCTGCATTCTGCATTTAAAGAGTTATGAAGCTACTGCACAGTCTTACCAACCTGCATGCATATTGCCACCACCAGCTGATCTATATTTTCACCCAGGGAGTGTTCACTGGACTTTGGATGATGTTCGTCAAAATCATTTTGTCCTGAAAAATTAAAGAGAACCACACCAATGAATTCGAAAGGGCAATGGGAACAGTGCTGGAAAACATAACCTCCATAATTGCTACCAACTAGCCAACATCCTATTGTATACCTTTAGAACAAAAAAAGCCATTGCTTAAGCATGATTCTCCCTGCTATGGCAGGTTCCCTGATGTGTGTCTAGTTTCACATCAGAAGCCTATTGGAGTAGGGAGAATGCTTTCACAATTGCCAATCCATTCTGTATTTAGACCACAGGATACTGACCACTATCTGATTTATATGCTGTAAATTTTACATTTATTAAAAAGAACACAGAAATATACATATGCTCAAATAAAAAGCCCTCTACTACAGACAGGAAACTTTAAAAAAGCATACAGTAAAACCCCAACTTACAAATGCCTTGAGTTACATAAAATTCGACTTACATAATGATTTTGTGCTAAAACCATGTCCTGATTTACACGATTTCCTATCATAGTTGTCAAGTATCCCAAAATGGCTGGGAAAACCCCTTATTTTACTTTCTTACATGCCGTCATCCCATATTAATTAGACTGCAATGCCCTATTGCCGCCATTGGAGGGCAGCAAAGGATAAGCATAGCTGTCAAGTATCCTGTATTTGCTGGGAAATTTCCCTTATTTCCAAATCTAAAACTTGACATGTATGTTTCCTATGGGTTTGCTTTGAGTTACATAAAGATTCTTTTCCCTATGGGTTTGCTTCGAATTACGTAAAAATTCATTTCCCTATGGGTTTGTTTCGATTTACATTAAAAAATTCATTTTTCCTATGAGTTTGCTTCGAGTTACGTTAAAAAATAATTTTTCCTATGGGTTTGCTTTGAGTTACATTAAAAACGATTTAAGCAAAAGCCTATGGAATGGACTTTCCCCCCGTAAGTAGGGGTTTTACTGTATTGCTAGATAACAGACAAAATATTTATCACAAAATAGTAAACAGTTTTTATCTATTCATTGGCTGCCAATTTTCTTTCAATCACCGAAGAGTGATAGGAAACCATATTGTACTGCCAAATTTTATTATTTATTTATTTATTGTTAAATTTTTATACCGCCCACTCAGCCAAAGCCGACTCCGGGCGGTTCACAACAGTGGGTAAAAACAGATAAAAACAAATAAAACAGATAAAAACCAGCAATAAGAACCCACCCCTAAAAAGAGAGGGGTGCAGGAACTGAAGAAACCGTGGGGCAGGCATCCTCCCCTATATTAATCACCCAAATTCACATACTCTAAGAGATTCACATGTGTAAGAATCCAACAATATACATTCTGAATAAGGAAAATAAATGTTTGGAATAACCAGATGCTTATTAAACAGAAGCCTGTAACATGAAAGTATAAGCTATCTCAGAGATCCACCGACAGATCTTTCGTGTCTGCCTGCTCCTCTCACAGTAGGTCCTATATGAATATCTGCTTGACTGTTTGCCTTATAGGAATGGCAAGCTGCAGGAGGCAAAGGGCTGACTCCCACCACCACAGTCCCACGTCAAAATCCCTACCACCATCACCACCAAAGAGCTGTATTTAGGCAATGGGAGAGAGAGAAAAAAACTTTTCTAGAAGTGCCCACAGGTCCTGCAGTGATGCTCACACACACACAAAGAGATGTGGGTACAAAAGGCAGACTGACCCAACAAAGAACCCCCTGCTCATATTTATTCCTAAAATTCTAAACCTGCATGTGCATAAGGCAGTCACGTGGTTTGCACAAAACTAGAGAGCCTGCTATAGCAAAAGACATATCAAGCAATTTTTCCGGGGTAAAGGCATAGGAAGGCATAAACTTTGTTATCTGGCGCCAGGGTGGCGGAAGCTGACTTGACTTAACTTTTCACATAGAACATTTCACCCAGTCTTGGCATCTGGTTTACACAAACAGGCACTTTCAGGAGGCCAGAAATTAGAGAGCTTCGAAGAGACAAAGGACTACATGTACCATCTTCCACCAGGCAACCATGTACTGGACCCTGTTAGCCCAGAGGCTCCCTTTCAGAAGAGTATAGAAAACTTAAAGCTGTTACTGCAAAACTAATATACTATAATAGGGTTATTTCCCAACAAGGTCCTTTACTGGAGTTCTAGTAATTGTGAATAGCTTTAGCTCTTTGCCTCTTTAAGTAAATTCAAAATTTTTCTGTGTCAACCTAACAGTATGAGTGATACTATTAGACATTCTTAAAACAATCATGCTGCTAAAGTGGCAAATATTAGCTGTCAGGAGAATAATCAAGAAAATGCCTGGGCAAAAAAAAAAAAAAAAAATGGTCTGCTTTTGATCAGGCAAAAACCAAGACCAGGACCCCTACCTAATTTCAGCAGGGGTTTAATTCCCACAGCAAATGCCACAATAGAGAAGACTCAGAGGAACCCTGCATATCCAGAGGGAATCTTTAACCAACTCTAGCAAAGTGTCCACTGAGTCTCAGGGCTGGGTTTTCTGTACTAGCAGAAATACAGTTTGGTCTGTGGGGTTCCAAAGATGATTTGTAACTCTGGAATTTGAGTTGTTAGCTTTGAATTCAAAGAAAGCTGTTAAGAAAGAAGCTCCCAAACATTTCTTGTGATATATCTTATCTTTAAATCCTCTTTAGAACTCCAGGAGAAACATAATTGGCAAAGCTAGACGACTGGGGTTTTTAGAATTTGGGAAAAGTAATATAGTCCAGAATTTATGTACAAGAATCATGTATGATCTAGTGATACAGGATTTGAAAGTTCAGCGTTCAGTCCAAGCAGAATCAACTCACACATACAATCTACAAGTGGCATTTTGAAGTGATATACTGTAGAATAGGATGGGTTTTCCCATATACCCAGGGCCGGCCCTACCATAAGGCGAACTCAGCCGTCGCTCTAGACGCCCACTCGCAGGGGGTGCCGCAGTGGTAAAGGAAAAAAGTTTCGCCAAGTAACTTAATTTAACCCCATATATTAGGGGTGACCAAGGGGGCCCCATAGTTGGATCTCGCTCCATCCTAAAACTTGCCTCGGTCCTAGCACTGCATATATCATAGCTAAACTCAACATGCCAAAGTATTATTCCTTTTTTATTGTAATGAAAAACATTTACATCCTGGATTATCTCTTACATATTCCCAGTATTTGACACAAACTCTCTATGGCAGCTACTAGTCAGCAGCAGTAGCTGAAGGTGACACTGGCAGAGGTGACAGCGATAGTAACACTTAAGCTAATTTTTGTTAACACTGCCCAAAGTTGACAATGGTAAAGCCCTACTGAACTTTCCTTAGTATGAAAACCCTAGGAGGAGGAAGTCCAGAATGAAACAAGAGATAATGCTGGAATGTGAGATTCCCAGTTAGAAAGCACTCAATCAACTACTGAGAAAGAGCAACAGACAAGTACATATAGCTGTGTCACTAATGACACAACTAGATTAAAGCCAAAAGGATATCTAGTGCCTGAAATGTGGTGCTAGAGGAGAGTCTTGGCAGATACCTGGATTGCCAGAAAAACAAAAAGGTGAGATCTAAGATAAATTAGGCCAGAAATATGTCTTCAGGCAAAACTGATTAAACCAGTTGTTGGCATAACGTGGAGGCAGCAGGAAAAGAAAAAGACCAATAAGATAATAAATAACCCATCCCAATCAAAAGAGGTTACTGGTAAGAGTAAAGCAAGAAGTCATCTTTCTAGCTTGCTCTCGTCTCTACAGATTTAATTTAATTTAATTTAATAGTCATATTTATATATGCCGCCCACTCAGGTAGAACCCGACTCAGGGCGGCATTACAACAAGTTCTAAAAACGTTAAAAGCCCATATCCCACCCGCTTCAAAAAAAAAAAACATATCCCACCCTCCCATCCCACCCACTATAAAAAAGAAAAAGAAGAAGCACTCAAACCAATTGATAACAGCCACCCAATGGAACCACCCCAAGCAATCTCCATTAACCCTAATGCACTAACTTGGAAGAACTCTGTGAATTTGCTGGTAGAAATCTCCTTCTTGGATCTTGCCCATCTATACCTATAAATCCAAGGGTTAACCGTTGGAACATTGCTTTACGTTTCTGCACCCGTCCATCCTATCCTGTACTGAAACTGCTGCATTCGCCCAAACCCGGCCCGCAGGTTACTGCAGGGTTGGCGAAGACGCCAGTGGGGCAAGAGCCCCACGAACGCGAAAAAAGGGAAACAACTTCAATTCCCAACTGAAACAAAAAGAAAACCAACACTATTACTAACAGCCCCACCTCCAGGCCGGAATATTAAAAACAAGTAAAAAACAAAACAGCCCCACCTAGAGACCACAAGAGTAAAAACAAGTAAAAAAATAACAATAAATCAAAAGTTTACACAAATAACAAACATATGTTAAATAAATAAAATAAAAAGATTTATAGCATCCTCTGTTGATTTTTAACTAAAAAACCCAACCCCCACCCCCCAAAAAGCAAGACACAATTTATAACAGCCCGACAACGCCGGGCAACCTATAAGAACATAAGAACAGCCTTGCTGGAACAGGCCACAGCCCATCCAGTCCAGCATTCTGTCTCACACAGTGGCTCACCATTTCCTTCAGGGTATTCCCAAGGAGATGCCTTCACCTGCTTAGTATTCCCTGGAAATGGCATTGAGAGATATCCTGCCTATCTCTCCAACCCCAAGGTTGTCCTTAAGTATCCATAATTATAGCCATTGATACCCTTGTCCTCCATGAACTTGTCTAATCCTTTCTTAAAGCTGTGAAGACTGACACTGTCACCACTTCTTCTGGCAGGGAGTTCCATAGACCAGTAATCCTCTGGGTGAAAAAGTACTTTCTCTTATTTGTTTGAGAACTAGTACCCAAAAGTTTCATCGAGTGTCCCCTAGTTCTAGTGTTGTGCGATAGGGAAAACAGTTTTTCCTTATCTACTTTGTCCACACCGTGCATGATTTTATAAACTTCAATCAGGTCACCCCTTAGACGCCGTCGTTCAAGAGTGAAAAGGCCCAACCATTGCAGCCTCAGATGGTAAGGAAGGTGTTACAGTCCCCTAATCATTCTGGTTGCCCTCCTCTGCACTTTCTCCAACTCCATAATATCCTTCTGGAGGTATGGCGACCAGAACTGTACACAGTATTCCAGATGGGGCATCACCATAGATTTATAAAGAGGCAAAATGACACTTGCTGACTTATTTTCTATACCCTTCCTAATGATCCCTAGCATTGAGTTTGCTTTTTTCACTGCTGAGGCACACTGGGTTGACACCTTCATTGAGCTGTCCACCAGGACACCAAGGTCCCTTTCCTGGTTTGTCGCAGAGAGTTCAGACCCCATCAGTTTATAAATGTAATTGTGGTTTTTTGCCCCAACATGCATCACTCTGCACTTACTAATGTTGAAGCTCATTTGCCACTGTTTTGCCCACTCCCCCAGTGTCATGAGATCCCTTGGGAGCGCCTCACAATCTCTCACAGTTTTCACTACCCTGTATAATTTAGTGTCGCCAGCAAATTTGGCTACCTTGCTTTTTACTCCTACCTCTAGATCATTTATGAAGAGGTTGAAAAGCAGGGGTTCCAGTACTGAACCTTGGGGGACCCCACTCTTTACTTCCCTCCACTTGGAGAAGTGTCCATTTAGTGCTACCCTCTGTTTCCTGTCCCTTAGCCAGTTGCTGATCCAGGACAAGACCTGTCCCTTTATTCCATGACTGGTAAGTTTATTCAAGAGCCTTTGGTGTGGGACCTTGTCAAAAGCCTTCTGAAAGTCCAGATAAACAATGTCAACTGGATCCCCCTTATCCACATGCTTGTTGACACTCTCAAAAAATTCCAACAGATTAGTGAGGCATGATTTGCCCTTGCAAAAGCCATGTTGGCTCTCCTTTAGCAGCGCCTTCTCTTCTATGTGCCTATTAATTCTATCTTTTAGGATGGTTTCCATCACTTTACCTGGGACACATGTCGAACTGACAGGTCGGTAATTTCCTGGATCACTCCTGGATCCTTTTTTGAAAATTGGTGTTACATTCGCTACCTTCCAGTCATCAGGCACAAAGCCTGATTTGAGGGAAATATTATATATTTTGGCTAGGAGATCAGCAATTTCATCTTTAAGTTCCCTGAGAACTCGTGGATGGATGCCATCTGGTCCTGGTGATTTGTTAGTGTTTAGCTTAACAAGACATGCAAGGACCTCCTCCCTGGTTATTTCTATCTGGCTTAATTCTTCGGTTTCCCTCCCTACGAAGATAGGCTCTGTTTTGGGCATGTGGTCTCTGTCTTCTTCAGTGAATACTGAAGCAAATAATTCATTGAGTCTCTTTGCAATCTCTGTTTCCTCTTTAATAAGCCCTTGCCTTTCATTGTCATCTAATGGTCCAATGACCTTCCTAGGTGGGTTCTTACTTCTAATGTACTTAAAGAAGTCTTTGTTATTTCTCTGAGTATTTTTAGCTATACTCTCCTCAAAGTCTTGCTTTGCTTTTCTGATTGTTGCCTTGCATTTGTTCTGCCAGAATTTATGTTTCTGCCTGCTGTCCTCATTCGGACAAGCCTTCCATCTTCTAAATGAGCTTTTCTTGCTCTTGATCACTTCCCGAACAGCTCCTGTAAGCCACATCGGAGTCCTCTTGGACCTGGCAGTGCCCTCTTGGACCTGGCAGTGCCCTATGCTAGTTACCTATGAAAATCACTTTTAAGCAAGAGGTTTTTAACTTACTTTTACACCATTAGGAGAATTGTGCAAAACACTCCGCATGCATAGCAGGGCTTTTATGATTTACTTTTCTTGATGCTTCCTACCACCCAGACCAAATGCCTATATGGCCTTCCCATGGTTGCTAACCAGATATCTACGAAAGCCCACAGGCAAGGTAGGACTATAGTACTGCCCTTCTGCTTCTGTTCCTCACACAATTGATATTAAGAGTCATATTAATACTGAAGATTTCAAGTAAGACAAACTCTGATGGCCAAAATTGCTTATAGCTGAATAATTGTCACCAGAATGAAACTTACTCAAAAACAAATGAAGCATTTTGAAGTGAACATCAGAGATGAGCACCCCGTATTTAAATCCTGCTGTGAGAATCAGAATAGGTACTGAGGTACTTGGGAAGGGGTAGGGGCTGTTCTCAGCACTTTACTCTAGCTGTGGCAACTACTAATGTTTGGCTTTTGATTTTTTTTATCCACAGAGTTTAAACCTCACTCAACCTAGCAGTGCTTCTTAAATGTTATGGGACTACAATTCTTAACATTTTGTAGAAAACGTAATCAAGCCATTAAAAAGAATCATACAGTATTTCTATCAGGGAATACACAAAAATAATGGGCAGGGGGGACGGGACATTTTGAACATTTTTTTTCACTTGTGTTCACAATTTTGCCCTTCAAACCCAGTCTTCTGGAAAATTTCAATGTAGATTACGACTTGGAGGGCTTCACTGGAAGTTAAAACATAGTGTTACAAACTGAGTACTGCTTCAGTGAGGCCATGCTTGGATTGCAGCCAAGAATATAAAAAAGGAAGAACCAAACTGGATTTTCTTCTCCTCCACTCCCAAACCACTGTTTCTTGAGGTTAGGTTCTCATCTCAGCTATGCTGCTTCTGCTTATTTAATTTGGCTTTATGTATCATATTTATCAGCATAGCTACAATATGTGGGGTGAATTTTCAGAGTTCTTTCAAACAATGTATGCTAGGAGAACTGAAACGGAACTTACAGAATAGCTTCCAGAAGAGACAGAAGTAGAATAACAACATAGCTGATCATGCAAACAGTCTGCTTGAAAGCGTTGTGACTGAAATGGTGTCAGGTCACAGGAAAATGTTAATACATTTATTCACTCATCCACATGATAATTTAAAACTTTAGGAGATCAAAGTTATGTTTGAATCAGAGTAAAAAAGTATTCATTTCTTGGAAACCGCTTCATGACAAGCAAAGCTGCTCTGTCGTGCAGCATTATCTACAAAACATTACCTCACATATTTATTATTATGAAACTTGAATATTGGGAATCCTTCCAAATCTATCCCTAAGTAAATCTTTACTTTTAGGAGATTCAAAGTTCTGCAGCTCCAATGTTTGCTGCCATCCAATTTGTGGGACAGAGAGTAAAGAACAGGTGTTAAAATGCCAAGTCAGGAATGACACCCAACAGACTCTGGGCAAAAGAAGAATCGTTTTCTTGAGCCCAAATATGTCTAAAATGGACTCTCCTCCTGGACCCACACACCCTCCTTCTAAGCATTTCAGTGTAGGAACCTTCAGGTTTACTACCCTTTACCTTATATTTCCTTCATGTCACTGAGAAAATTACTTAAATGAATGTCAAAGCTTTACAATGGTGTATCCATTTACTCAGAGGTAAGATCTAATGCCCCTTGAGACATATCACTTAGTAAGCATGGGCTGTCCCTTTAAGGCAAGCATGCCCAAACTACAGCTCATGGGCAGGATATGGCCCCTGAAGCCATTCCATCAGGTGTGCGACTCCCTCGCCAAACCAGGAAGTGAATACGGACACTTCTGCGCATGTGTGGACGCATCTGTATTTACTTCCTGGTTTGGTGCGGACGTGCTCGTGCATGTGCAGAAGCATCTGTATTTACTTCCTGGTTCAGCACAATCATGCTCGTGTATGTGCAGAAGCGTCCGCACCAAAACAGGAAGTGAATATGGATGCTTCCATACCAAACCAGGAAGTAAATATGGCCACTTTCGCGCATGTGCAGAAGCGTCTGCGCCAAACCAGGAAGTGAATATGGATGTACATGCGCAAACAGGCCCTGCTCTGTGGGCATGGTCTGGCCCGCTCAGCTGTTCCGGCAGCATTGCCAGGCCCCCGGCCCAAAAAGTTTGGGCACCTTTGCTTTAAGGGAACAATTTACTGACAACAAATTAAACATACCCCCCATAAACAGTTTACACAAGCTGCTCATCAGAGCAAGGAAGACTTGGCTGTTTTACGTTATCAGTTATATATTGGTGCATAAGTAAAACAAGATTAGCCAACCAAAGGAAATGACAATCTTGGTCAATGGTCTCTGAAGCCTCTAAGCAGCATTTTCCATGTTTTGCCTTACAGGCATAAATGAAGCAAGACATAATTACAGCATAAATTACACTAGATAACTTGTCTGGAATGTTAGATAAATAAGAATTTAATGTACATAAAAATGTTTCTTTAAAAAGTTGGAAGGGAACAGGCTCATTTGCTTGATGCTATAGCTGCTCTCCTACAACTATAAGTGCATCAATAAATACCATGCAATTAACCTGAGAACATGCTTTCTAACAGAAGTATGTGTCTAATACAGATATACAAATTTAACATAATATTTTGCCTTATGAAACAATAAACATGCATGCAATAATATCAAGTAGATAATTTCTGTTGTTGTTTCCCCCTTATTATTCCAAGAGACAGGCTATTACAGAAACATATGTATGAAAACAGATGGGTATTGTGCAGGCAGATTTCTCTTATTACAGTTGTGTGAGTCCTTGTAATAACTTACATGCCCTGAAACTGCAATCTGCAGGATAACACTTCACCTATGTCATTAAAAAAGTCAACCATATTGGCCTAGCATAGACCTAGAAGACATCCATTCCTCTGGCCAACAGTTATGATCCTAAAGCTCATGAAAAATTGGACTTGCATGATTCTGACTCAATCTCATTCCTACAAATGATCAGTACAAACAGAAATGTTATCAGCATAAAGTTAGTCAATAAATATAATTAGGTGAAAGTATATTGGTTTCTAGATACTGTGCAATTTGAAAAGGACTCACCCCATAAGATGTTGTGAGAACAATTCACAGTGACTTGGTCAGGTTTCATCCAAGAGGCTGGAATCTCTTTTGGTTTGGCACTGCCCACTACTACCATATCAGCATCATGAAGCTAAGAGAAATGTTGAAACTCTTGAAAATCATTTCATTGTATTAATTTAATTTAATTCTCACACTTGTATGCCACCCAATCAGGAAACCCGACTCAGGGCGGCTCACACAATAATTATACAGTAAACACAATAATTACAACATATTCAACCTACAAAAGCACATATCATAATATACAACAATACGACAATACAATACTATAATGGCCTCTACACTCCGGCCGCAGGCAAAGTCTGGGGACGATGGCAGTGAAGTGCATCAAACATTAGAAGGGGAAACACTTATTTAAAGTCCCCAACATTCAACTAGCACGCCCACACAAAGACAGAGTGGTCCCAGCGTCCGGAGCAGCTGCCTCTCATCCACCCAGTATTGGTGTGACCGAGCGGGGGCAAGGAGTCCTCCGGGGCTTGTGGCCATAGCGTCTCTTCTACCCTCCAGGTGCAGGCAGGGCCAAGAGGGTGCGAATGCGGAGCCGCTGCCTTTCATCCACCCAGCACTGGTGTGTATTTATTCCCAAATAAATATAGAAAACACAGCACTGATATGGGTGTAGATTGAAAACAATTTGAATTGCGTTAAAAGGATGAGCCACATTATTTTTCATTTACTTTTTTGTTTAATTTTAAGAAGAGCTGTCTTAAAATTGAGATTTTAAGCTCTATATATTTTCATAATTTCTTTAAATTGTTTCCTTCCCTGATTTTTGTGATAGAATGGTTAATTCTGCTCATAATTCTTGTTTCTGCACCCCTTTTTTCTGCACTAGCCACACACCTTTTTCAGTACTCTTTCCAAATGACTTCAAAGCTATCTGCAAGCAAACTAAGGAAGGTTTTGTAGAAGGATGGTGAGAGGATGATTAGATCCCAGGAGGACAGACCACCTCAATTTCTAATAAAAATAAAAATATCAGCACATGTAATTTAGACAAGAACCTGTACCTAATGAAATTTCTTCTTCCACACAACTATCAAACCCGTGGGTGCCCTTTCTCACTTGCAGCTGGCCACTCTGTGTAATGATGCTGCTCAATTTGACAAGGCCAGTTTATTACAGTACAGTAAAACCCCGACTTACAAATGCCCCGAGTTACATAAAATTCGACCTACATAATGATTTTATACAAAAACCATGTCCCGATTTACACGATTTCCTATGGGTTTGCTTTGAGTTACATAAAGATTCTTTTTCCTATGGGTTTGCTTCAAGTCACGTAAAAACTCATTTCCCTATGGGTTTGCTTCGATTTACATAAAAAATTCATTTTTCCTATGGGTTTGTTTTGAGTTACAAAAAAAATTAATTTAAGCAAAAGCCTACGGGACGGACTTTTTCGTAAGTAGGAGTTTTATTGTATTCTATTTTGAGAGATCGTGAAGAAATTGGGAACTTAGGAATTTGTTGGTTCTTACCTTTACCTTACTATGTAAACTTGGAGAGGTGAATATACAGTCTTCTTCTAGCCACCACTACTCTGAATTTACATGGAAGTAGGAAAGCTCATCTTGGAAGAGATCTCTTTACCTGGTCCTTCATAACACCTTTTTCACTAGAATGCAGGCACAATCTTGTCACGTCGACATGTTTACTGATTGCGGGTATGAACATTTTAAAGGGTCATATTTCATTTATAAGTTGAAATGTTTACTTAAAAAAAGATAAAGGTTGTCCTTGCTCGGAAGCCAGTTGTATCCAACTCTAGGGTTCAGTGCTCATCTCCGTTTACAGCCAAAGAACCAGCGCTGCCTGCGTCTGCAGTCATTTCCGTGGTCACGTGCCAGGCACGACTAGACACCAGAGTGCATGGAACACTTACCTTCTCACCAAAGCGTTTCTCTTTGTACTGGCCTAGATTGCAGCCTTGTTGTTAAATGAATGAATGAATGAATGAATGAATGAATGAATGAATGAATGAATGAATGAATGAGTGGGAATGGGCATGTCTTGTCCTAGAGGTCAGACTTCTAGGGGGTTCTCCCCCACTCCTCCACTCACTCACCCACTCATTTATTCATTCATTCATTTAACAACAAGGCTGCAATCTAGACCAGTACAAAGAGAAAGAGGAAACCTGATGGGTAGGGCAAAGGGGAAAAGGAAAAGGGGAAGAAAAAAGAAACCAATAATGATAAAACCAAATACTGTACAGAAGACCCTCACATACTTGGTTCCCCAAGTAGCGTCGCTATAGGGGAAACATCGTTGTGCGGTTTTCAATGGCAGCTGCACCATCTAGTGGCAAAAAAACTGTCATTATCCGCACAGCGACGTTAAAAAAGCGTTGTTAATCCACACAACGGTTTTTCGTCGTTGTGCGGATAGTCACGTGGCGAGTGACGGTATGTTAGTAAGCGGAAATGACGCTATTCGAACACGTTGTTAATCGAGGGTCCACTGTAATGTGTAAGCGCTCAAAACTGAAAGAAGAAATCAAGCACCCAATACAATCACACACAAACACACTCAGTTTGAAACCAAACTGAAACTAAACAAGCCAATGTAGCATTTGCCCTAAACTAGCCAGCATCTAAGCAAATTGAGGAGACTTGTAGGTTGTAAGACAGTATGGGTTCTTCCTCAAACTCTCAGTGACTGGATATTTCAGAAGAGGTCCTCTATCTTCACTGGAAAGTGAAGCTATCAGTCAAAGTGAAGCTTTGACTTCATTGACACCCTGAACCATCTTCTGTTTTTCTTTCCTCAGCTTGCTAGGGTATCTTTTTAAAACCTTAACTTATTTTTTCTCATGCAATCCAGAATTTTTCTAACTCACAGCAGGTCTGGGCTATTTACTTAGATCTGGTATGTATCTGAGTTGACACAAAAAACCCCAATCCAACTCAGAATTTGGCTCATGACACTGCACAACCCTGATGTAGGAATTTGTGAAAAACCCAGCATAGTTTTTAGAAATGTCAGCATAACATGATAATAGTAATACAAAAGGAAATCTCCCTTCTTAAAAATCCTATTGCAACTATCTGTGATACCTATTACAGTACAATACTGTACTTCTTTTTGTCACATACAGACACAAACCACCACTTTTATTTAACATGTGGCTACTATAGAAGATTCCATGTGATGGTTATGGCTTGTTTGAAAACATGCATATATAACATTTACTCCAAATACAAAATTGTGTAAACATCAGAGAGAGGATTCCTAACATAAACTTGGATCAGTAACATTTGTTCATAACCTGTACAATCCAGGGAGGAACTCTCTTGAGGAGCTACTATTTATTTCCACAAGGCTTTTTGTAAAGCTTTTAAAGCACAGATTCTTTTCTGACAAAAATTAGAAAAAGCCTATAATCTTGCACAGTACTTGGGAGTGGGGCCGGCTAAATCTACAGGGACATTACTTCATAGAAGACACATATAGGATTCACTTACTAAATGTAGAAAAATAAGTTAATGGTGGACCATCCAATTAAACAAGGTCATCTCCTTGCAAATGCACCTTTTAATATCTAAACAAAGGGTGAACCTGATGCAAAACAGATGCTATTGTAATTGTGAGCAAATACTATGGAAGAACATATTCTGAATAACCCGGTTGTCAAGTGAATAAACTGTTCTCAGTAGCATTTTCTTCTTCCAGTCTGGGGAAATTAATACCAATAAATATATTGAAACTTTACTGTGGAGCTGAAATAAGTTAACTCCAATGGCATTTATATCGAGACAGACTTAAGAAAACTGGCCACTCCCAAGATGATGCTGACGATGACAACGACGACTATTATTATTATTATTATTATTATTATTATTATTATTATTATTATTATTATTATTATTATTATTATTATTATTATTATTATTATTGCAGTGGCTCAAGTGGCTAAGACACTGACTGGGAGGTGGAAGGTCAACAGTTTGATTCCCGAGTACTTTGTCCCAGCTCCTGCCAACCTAGTAGTTCGAAAGCGAGAAATTGCAAGTAGATAAATAGGGACCATAGGGTCGCAAAGGGTCGGAATCGACTGTGCGACTGAACAACAACAACAAAAAAAAATAGGGACCACATTGGTGGGAAGGAAACAACGTTCTATGCACTCTGGTGTCTAGTCATGCCTGCCACATGACCACAAAAACGTCTGCAGAAGCAGACAGCACTGGCTCTTCTGCTTTGAAACAGAGATGAGCATTGAACCCTAGAGTTGGATACGACTGGCTTTCGAGCAAGGGAAACCTTTATTATTATTATTATTATTATTATTATTATTATTATTATTATTATTATTATTATTATTATTATTATTATTATTATTATTATTATTATTTCTTCATGTCAGAGATTTTAAAAAATGAAGTGTTAAAGTAACAGTAATACAGGCACTGTAACCCAAATATGTAATGTGAATGACACCGCATAACTATATAATTCACAAAACTGGAAAGCCTGCTTACCAAGGGAGCTGCATAAACAGTACTCCCCACTACAGTTGGAGTTTCTGAAAATGACATTATAAAACCACATGATCAAATTAAAGTTAAAGCTAAAACATGGATTAACATAAATAAGGTCATGTTTTTTTTTCTAAGACTGATGTTAGTATATTTTAATTAAATAAATATATGGGATGTTGAAAACATTAAAAATATATATGAAACCATGTGAAGTAAGAGAAAAGCATATTCAAATACAGTACAAACTTTGGCTTTTCCTGGATTTTGTAAATGAGACATAATTTCAACTTTGTTTCACAAGGAATACTTATTTGAACTGTTTGCAAAATATCACATCACTTTTGTTACAAAGAGAACAGCAGCAGCAGAATTGCCTCGTGTATTGAGTTTCAATGACCTTGTCTATAAAAGGAACTGTGTCAACCATTTAGGTTGCCTCCATATACCATCTGGCAACCTGGGCTTTGATAGGAGTGCCAACCATGTCAGCCAGAAACCCTCTCAAGGTCACTTGAAAACCAATCTGATCCAGCAGCCTTCAAGGCCAGATGATCTTAACTGGTCCAAAACCCACCCCCTCCCATGGGGATGCAATAGTAAAATATTCTAAAATAGGCTTAACTGCATATGGATTTTCCTCCTTCGACTTGCAGTTAACTATTTAAATTGCTCAAAGACTACTTTTTTTTGGGGGGGGGGATCCTAACCGTAGCTGCTACAAGGCAGAACAACTAGATTATCTGATTTATTTATTACCCCACCGGTCATATAGTTGTGCAGGCGGCTGCTTGGTGATGTCCTAGTGAGAAACAAGTGGCTCTCCTAAGCAGATACAGTATATAAAAGTCTTGCTATTAAAAATAGCCAATATTCTAATACAGCTGTCATGTGTAGCCCTAAAAACATTTTACTGACCCTGGAACTAAACATGTTGGTGCCACGTATCCACCAATATTTGAGTAGCAATATTTTACACATTGGAGTTTGATGAGATTATAATAAATGTAGCATAAACGTGTGAAATTGTGCCCTTACTGTATACCCATCAAGTGCAACTCTGGGAAATATGGGAACTGCTCCGGACTGGGTGTGCATGTGCAGCAACAACTTCTTTGCACATGCGCAGAACCCCTTTGTGCATGCGCAGAACTGCCTCTGATGGGCACGCATGCACAGTAACCCCTTCCCCTGCCATTCAAAGTATGGGACGGCGGTGGGAAAGGGGAGGAACAAGTGCTGAAATACGGGAAATCCTGGCCAATACGGGATACTTGACAGGTATGCCTTACTGCAGAGAAGCAAAGTAGGTATGTCAAAAGAGGACATGCATGTGACTAAACACAGATACTGTATGGGGACATTAGATGTATCAGATCTTTGTTATTACAAGTTCACATTCAGTCCAGTAATTACTGGACGGCGTGTGAACAGAGGTATCTAGCATGTATTGAAATATCTTCTCCATGGTCCTCCTGGATCTCATGCTCTTTCCATCACCTGCTTGAACTCAAGAGGCCAACAATTGGCAACATCAGAATATGAAAAACAATGTGGAGGAGTAAAGAAATATTTAGAGGAAAGATGAAATAAAAATGTGAAACACAGTGGAAAATTTTATTATAATTAGAGTAAGAACCTCTCTAAAAAAAGTAGAGTAAAATATAACAAATATTAGAAAAATACACTAAAGGAAGCACAATTTTGTTAAGTATGTTTGTGGTTTTTTGAACACAAGAGAAAGAGTGTTATTTTAAATTTTAATAAAGGTAACACTTAATTTTTAAAAAGAGGCCAACATCTTTCTGTCTCTCTCTCTCATTCACTCACAATTTCCTAAGCTAGCCAGAAATATTCAGCTTTTAAATTAACATATTCTGGAACTTGTTAAAGTTTAGCAGACTGGAGCATGAGAAAATGTGTGTTAGTTATCTTACACATGGTTTCCATAAATCTATAGAAAAACAGTAAAAAAAAAATCACCCAATAGGATTTCTTTAATACTACTAGAGAATCAGTTTGCTTCAGGAATTCAGTCCCTTCCCATCCATGTTTACCACTCAAGTCCAGTCAAATGCATCATTGGTTTTTGATGCAGGGAGAACAAACTGAAACATTCCTTCAGGTTTTATCATAGGGGAAGGGGTGTCTGGAAACCAAATATTCTCCAAAGAGAGCACTGTCAGTATCATTTTCTATGTATGTTTTGAGAGAGAGATAACAGGCACAGACACTTCATCTAAAACCCTTACTTTTAAATATCTCCTCCTTAATCCATAGTCACATTTATGATGGATTTGTACTAAGCGAAGTGTTTCTTTTTGTATTTAACCTTCTTGTATTATCTAAGAGCTCTAATAAATATCAGCATACTCTTCAGCTGTTAAACAACTATGCAAGATTTAATACAACTGTGCCAAAACAAATAATCATAACAAAAATATCCAGAGACTCCAAGTTAAAGAAATAAGATTTGATGACCACTCCACCAAAAAAATGAAAAAATGAAAGGGAATACAAGAAAATGATAAATGGCTCCAAATGAAAACCAAGGGTAAATTACACAGTGCATAGGGGATTCTGTGCAGAATCTCCAGATATTTTAAAGTTTGTTGTTCTTTAATCTACTCTGAGGCATAGGAGGAGGTTGAGTTTGTGATCTCATAGTGCTCTTCTGGGCCATAGTTAAGAGATTAGGAGCACTGGGTGTACCCAGAGTGTACAAACGAGATAACCTTGGAACTCTTCTAAATAATCCTGGACTCAGGCGAGTTGAATCACAATCTGGAAATGTAACTTAGTGGCACTTGTAATGTGGGTCCAGAGTAGCTATTAGATTTCAGAAATTCACAATAACAATCCAAACTTGAGAATTATTCTCATTTGAATTCAACATGCATAAAATATCATTATGATTTACTGGACATCTGATGTTCCAATTATTTTGGATTTCCTGCAGGCCTTTCCTAGTGGTGCTGTTAAGCTGAAAAAGCAGGGCCCTGTTGCAGAAGGCAAGAAACCTGTGTTTTAGCTCTTGTAGTACCAAGAACATGGAGATCAACTTGACAACAATCTACATTTCAAAACTAGAAGTATATTAATTGGGGGAAATATTGTTGTAGCTACTATTAAAAGGGGGTTTGTTTTAGTTTATTCCATAAAGAGTTTCTTTGAATTAGTGAGTTTTTCTGCATCACAGTGAACAAAGTAAAGGTAAAGGTTTCCCTTGCTTGAAAGCCAGTCATATCCAACTCTAGGGTTCAGTGCCCATCTCTGTTTCAAAGCCGAAAGCCAGCGTTGTCTGCTTCTGTAGATGTTTCCGTGGTCATGTGGCAGGCATAACTATAGTATACATGGAACACTGTTTACCTTCCCACCCAAGTGGTCCCTATTTATCTACTTCCAATTTCTTGCTTTCGAACTGCTAGGTTGGCAGGAGCTGGGACAAAGACAGGAGCTCATTCTGTCCTGCAGTACTCGGGAATCAAACCTTCCGCCTCCCAGTCAGCGTCTTAGCCACTTGAGCCCATTGCAGCCCGTTCACAGTGACTGACTGTGGAAATTCCATTGTCTTTCTCTGTTACCTATGGTGGCTAATTCTGATGGGAATTGTAGTTCAACAACAGCTAGAAAACCAGGGTGCTGTAGTCCAAGAACAGTTGTGAGACCAGTAGTTATTATTTCCTGTTTTCTGTGAACAGCACAAACTATTCTCTCTAAAATATGGTGTCAGAAAAAAATAGTCAGAAAATTGAAGAACAAAGTTCAGAATTAATACAAAATAAGAAAAGTTTCAGAGAGGCTATCCTGGCTTTGGTGATACAGTTCTGTTTTTCATACTCCTGTCTATTACTTAAGGCATGCAAAATGTTACAGTAACTTCAGCAGCTGTGAAAACAGTGTCTTGCCAAAGGAGAAATGTTTTAGCATCACAGCTGTTCAGGTCAAGGAAAACATAATAAATAAATAATAATTTGCATTTTGAGTTGTGAATAGAGAATGCAAACTATTTAACTTCCATGTGTAACTTTTTGCTTTGACTGCCACCTTCTGGAAATCTCTATGCAACAGCAGGGAAATTTCAGCCTTAATATACAGCAAAACCTCGCATAAAGAGCGCCTCGCTTAGAGACTAACTCGCTTAAACAGCAGAATTTTCTCTGAATGGTTATCTCGCTTAACAACAAAAACCAACCAAAAACTCACTTAACAACTAAATCGGGGTTCACAATCCCACCCACTGAAATCACAGCTGGTCACTTACAATGGTGTTTCACTTAAAGAGCAAACTTGCTTAAAGAGCAATCCCGTGGAACGCATTATGCTCTTGTTGTGTCCTAATGGTTTAATCCTCCACATGGATAACAATGTATCTGAACCAATGTAACCTTGCCTATGGGTAACAATGTAACCTTCAGCTGTATCACATAAACCCTGTAATAGGACGCGAGCTAATGACCACCAGCTGGCAGCAGCGAGCGTCCAAGCTCTCTTGGTCCAAACTCATCAAAGGCAACAGCGCGGGAAGTTTTCCCGCCACCACCTACACCTGGACAAGAAGGGCGTGACCAGCAATGACGTCACGCAGACAGTAGCCAATGGGCTATCATGGAACCACGTTCAAATGTGTTACTACTGTATATAAAGAGCTATTGATCCGCCATTACCTCATGTTCCCTCTGACCACCATGCAATAAACCTGAGTTAACCCAGCCCGAGGCTGTGTCCTGTGTCTTGGTTTTTATACACCAAATTGGCGACGAAGGTGGGATAATGGATCCCCAAGGAGCAGCCAGGGCACAGAGCGGGTTCAACATCACCAAACCGCAGGACTGGGAGCTTTTTGAGATGGACTTCCAGGCGGCGCTGGTGGAACTCAAAGTCAAAGAAGACGATGAGGAGAGGAAGAGGGCCATCCTCACCAGAATGCTTGGGATAGATGCTGGTGGGCATCATTGCACCGAAGAAGGTGAGCGAATTCAAAGCAGATGACATCATGAAGCTGCTGCGTGAGCGTTTCCGACCCTCGAGGGCAATGTTTCCCGCTCGGAGCGCGTTTTGGAGGCGAGTCCAAGCGCCGGACGAGTCGGTTGAGGCATTCGTAACAGCCATGAGAATAGCCGCCGCCCCCTGCAGATGGGACAACCTAGAGATGGCCCTCAGGGACGGAGTTCTGTGTGGCCTGAAGGACAAGGAGGTGCAGCGCAGCTTGATGAACAAGGAGCCACCACCCACGCTGGCAGAGGTTGTAGAGGCCGCGGAAGCCGCGGAGTCCACGAATGCTGGAGTGGACGAAATGCACCAGTGGCGTGAGTGGCGTCCTAGAGCCGGCAAAGCGGAAAATTCGGTGCACGGAAAGTCCGGACAGTCGGTGCACGCAACCCGACGGGCCTCAAAGTCGTCTACGGAAGGCAGCGACGGCGAGGAGGTCCAGAAGGTCCGAAAAGGAGGGCGCCGCTGCGATGGGTGCGGAGCGGCCCATGAGCGCGCGAGGTGCCCATTCAGAAAAGCCGAATGTTACTCCTGCGGCCGTAGGGGGCACATCGCCAAGGCGTGCAGAAAACGGAAGGAGGGCCGGAGGCAGTCACAAGACCGTTCGACCAGACCGGACCGTCCAGCAAGGTCCAAAGATGGCGCCCAGACCACGAGGAAGCAGGGCGGCGTGGGCCGCATCTCGGACGACAGCGAGGACGACGCTCCAGTGTTCAGCGTGTCCGCGGGACAGTCCCATTACTTCGTTGAGGTACTAGTACAAGGGGCCCCTATCAGGATGGAAATTGACTCGGGGTCCTCCTATTCTATAATTCCCCAGAAAGAGTTCTTGAAAATCGACCCCCACGTGCGACCCAAACTTAAAACGTTGAGGTCCACGCTACGAGATGTACAGGGGAACAGCATTCCAGTGTTGGGGGTCGGGAAATTTCGGGTCAGTTTTAAGAGACATTCTGCGGAACTGCCCCTAGTTGTCCTTAAGGGGGGAAGTTGTAGCCTCCTAGGGACGCAGTGGTTTCAGCCCTTAGGTTTGTTCATAGGGGGAGTGCATACCGTGGGGGTGGATCCAATACAAGCGGTGTGCGACGCGCATCCCGCCGTTTTTAAAAAAGGACTTGGAAAGTTCAAGGGACCCCCTGTAGCCTTCGACCTAGACCCGGAGGTCCGCCCGATAAGACTCAAACCGCGCAGGGTGCCGTTCGCACTAAAGGACAAAATAGAGGCGGAACTGGACAAACTGGTGGGCCAGGGGATTCTTATTCCTGTTGATTCCGCGGAGTGGGAAACTCCAATTGTAACCGCTCTGAAGGCTAACGGGGAGGTGCGCATTTGCGCTGATTATAAGTGTACAATTAACAAGGCGATCCGCCCTAATGCATACCCGGTGCCGGTGGTCAGCCACCTTCTGGCCAGGCTGAATGGGGGAAAGTGTTTCGCTAAACTCGATTTGGCTCAAGCTTATCAGCAACTCCCTGTAACTCCCGCCACGGCCGCGGCACAAACGATAGTCACACATAAAGGGGCGTTCCAAGTGTCGCGTTTACAGTTCGGCGTGAACTCGGCACCCGGCCTTTTTCAGTCGCTTGTGGAACGCCTCCTGAAGGGGCTGGAGGGGGTGTTGCCTTATTTTGATGACGTGTTGATAACAGGGGGGAGTGAGGCCGAACTGGCAAAGAGATTGGATAAAGTTCTGACTGTCTTCGAGAAAGCGGGGCTACGACTGAGAAAAGACAAATGTGTCTTTTTCGAAACTGAGGTTGAGTTTCTAGGGTTTCGGGTCACACCAGAGGGTATTAAGCCGTCCAAATCCAAAGTAGCCGCCATCAAGAATGCCCCTCGCCCCACATCCAAGACCGAACTGCAGTCATTTCTAGGGCTCCTCAATTTTTACCATACCTTCCTTCCACGGAAGGCGTCCGTGGCCGAGCCACTCCATCGGTTGCTAAAAAAGGAGGAAACATGGATGTGGGGCGACGAGCAAGAGAGGGCGTTTAAAGAGTTGAAGCAACTCCTAACATCTGAGGCAATCCTGACGCACTTCGACCCCAAACGGCCAGTGGTCCTAGTCTGTGACGCATCCCCGGTGGGGGTGGGGGCGGTGCTTTGCCACGTGTTGGACGACGGAAGGGAAGCCCCGATAGCGTTCTATTCAAGGTCCCTGTCCCAAGCAGAGCGTAATTACGCACAGACCGACAGAGAGGCATTAGCGATAGTAGCGGGAACCAAAAAATTTCACGATTTTTTGTACGGTCGGCCGTTCAAAATTGTGACTGATCACAAGCCCCTATTAGGGATTTTCACTGCAAGTAAGCCCACGCCACAGATCCTGTCCCCAAGAATGCTGCGGTGGGCTATTTTTCTCAACGCATACCAGCATGAGTTGGAATACCGGCCCGGGAAGGAGATCGGCCATGCCGACGCACTCTCGAGGTCTCCTTTGCCCTTGTCGAGCGCCCAAAAGGAAAGGGTAGAGAGAGATCACCAGGTTTTGTTAATAGAGGTTTTAGACTCACCCCCAATAGTACCAGCCGACATTGCCAGGGCCACAGGCAAGGACAGAACGCTAGAGAAAGTTAGCTCATGGGTACAGAAGGGGTGGCCGGCGTCATCCCCAGGTACGGAATTCGACCCATTTTTTCGAAAAAAAATAGAGTTGTCCCTAGAGAGGGGCTGCCTTTTGTGGGGCCAACGGGTGGTGGTTCCTACGTCCCTGCGACCGAGGGTACTCGAACTGCTGCACGTCAGCCACCCGGGCATCGTCCGGTCCAAGGCGCTGGCCCGGAGTTACTTCTGGTGGCCACAGCTGGACGCGGACATTGAGCACATGGTCGGCACTTGTGAGGCATGCCAGGGCTCCCGACCAGAGGCGGCCCGTCTCCCGCATAGGGAATGGGACACAGCAAGGGGGCCATGGTCCAGGGTGCACGTAGACTTCGCTGGCCCATTCCGAGGAACCATTTTTCTCCTGGTGGTGGATGCGTTCTCCAAGTGGTTGGAGGTTATCCCAGTAAAGAGTACGTCTTCCACCACTACAATTAGCCAGCTGAGGAGAGTCTTTTCCACGTTCGGTTTACCCGACACTTTAGTCAGCGATAACGCTAGTTGTTTCACCTCCGCTGAATTCAGGGCATTCATGGAGGCAAACGCCATTCGGCATGTCACATCCGCGCCGTTTCACCCGGCCACGAATGGCCAAGTGGAACGGCTGGTGCGTACAACAAAGGATGCGCTGCGGCGCATGGGCCCGGGGGACCTAAATCACCAAGTATGTCAGTTTTTGTTAGCGTATAGGGTGACCCCCTTAGCGTCAGGTTACTCGCCGGCAGAGCTGTTGATGCGGCGAAAACTGACCACGATCCTGTCCAGGCTAGACCCGACGAGAGTCGAGGACAAAGGAAAAAACATAGGGTTGGCAGTCTCGAAAGGTTTCGCCGCCGGCGATCCTGTTCACTGCAGGAACTACGCCAGCGCAGGTCCAGCCTGGGTACCAGGGACGGTTGTGGAACGGACGGGGCCAGTGTCGTACCGGGTCGAGACTAGCACGGGTCTCCTCTGGAGGAGGCACGCGGACCAACTTAGGCACCGAGTGAGTGGGGGGCCGGTCAGTGGAGCTCAGCAACAGGATTCAGCGTTAGGGTTCTCCCCCACCCGTTTAGCCCAAGGGGGAGACAGCAACGGACAACGGTCCCAAGCAAGGGGGGAAAGCAGCGGCCCCGACTCATACCCTTTTGATACGCCAGCTCTATCAGAGGCTGGGGAAGGGGGTGAGGAGCTCGCGACCGCTGCCCCCGAATTTAATTCTGATTTTGATTTTGCGAGCCGGGGGGGTTTTCGGGAGTGTTCCCCCACCCGTCCAGGCGAGAAGAGGGGTTTTTCGTTAGCCCCCAGTGCCCCCGGTTCTTCCCCAATAAAGCACACACCTCCCAACAACGCCGCGGAGCCGCGGCAAGTCACTAACGAGTCTCCCTCTCCAATTACAGGACAGGATACCAGGGGACAAAGAGAAGGTAGCAAACCCGGGGGAAGGCAGCCCGCACCGAGACCCCAGCGTGTTCGAAATAAGCCATCTTGGCTGAGAGACTTCGTCTCATCCTAGGGGGGGGGAGTGTGGTTTCGAGACTTCGTCTCATCCTAGGGGGGAGGGGTGTTGTGTCCTAATGGTTTAATCCTCCACATGGATAACAATGTATCTGAACCAATGTAACCTTGCCTATGGGTAACAATGTAACCTTCAGCTGTATCACATAAACCCTGTAATAGGACGCGAGCTAATGACCACCAGCTGGCAGCAGCGAGCGTCCAAGCTCTCTTGGTCCAAACTCATCAAAGGCAACAGCGCGGGAAGTTTTCCCGCCACCACCTACACCTGGACAAGAAGGGCGTGACCAGCAATGACGTCACGCAGACAGTAGCCAATGGGCTATCATGGAACCACGTTCAAATGTGTTACTACTGTATATAAAGAGCTATTGATCCGCCATTACCTCATGTTCCCTCTGACCACCATGCAATAAACCTGAGTTAACCCAGCCCGAGGCTGTGTCCTGTGTCTTGGTTTTTATACACCAAAGCTCTTTAAGCAAAGTCCCACTTGTGCAATGGCAGACAGTGCTGGCTCTTTGGCTGTAAGTAGAGATGAGCACTGAATCCTAGAATCATATACGACTGGCTTTCGAGCAAGGGTGACCTTTACCTACAATGGACAAGTCTAAGTGAGCAGCCAAATTATAGCAATTTCCCCCCTCATCAGATCCCACGTCAACCTCCGGTGTTTTTAATCCACTCCTTGGGTCCAAATTAGATTTGCAGATGCTGATGCCTGCCTTGGCTTCATCACTGGTGATGATCCCTACTTAGACTTTGCTGTCAGGCCATTTTCCTACCTTTGGGGTTGCTTCATGATGGTAGCTCACTATGAGAAACTCACAAAAAAAATTTACCACAGGGCATTCTGAGAGCTGCGGTCCAAAAAAGAACTTTTTCCAAGTTCTGAGGAAATCACCCCCAATTCAAGCGCTCTCATTATGTTGAATGTATCGTCACCTAGAAACACCGTGATAAATTTTAATGATCGGTATCTTCCTGGACCAAACTGCCAAGAAAGCCCATAACAGAGGGTGTGCGTAATCCTCCAGTTATTCCTGTTCTGTGCATTGTTACTAGTACCATCTGATTCTTATTATATTGGTTTATTCTATCCTGTTTAACCCTATGTAAGCTGCTATGTAGTGGCCTCCCTAATCGGGCAGGATACATACCAACCAACCAACCAACACTAGCAAAAAGCCTATGAAATTTCATAGCCAGTATGAAATGGTAGAGCAATTCCAATTCATCCCACCTTCGGAACAAATTCCCTGACCAACTTTCTCCTACACATGTGTATCTTTACAGCTCATTAAAGAATCCTAGTGGAGCAAATATGAAACATGTTCCCTGCACCTCCTGACTCTAGCAAGGCTTACCATTGTTTACTTAATCTCCACCCAATATTTATTTATTCTTCTCTTTTTAACAGGATATTCCAGGCACTAAATAATGTAAAATTTATTTCAAACTAGCTGATTACCCGGCCTTGCTCAGGTTTTTTTCTTCTTCAAATATTCACCACCACCCCCGCCACCTTTTACATCCCAGCTTCATGACGAATCAAAGACTGCTTTCCTGGGGAATATTTTTGCTATTATCTCTTTAGAAGAGGGTCACCGCAGACCAATCAGTTGTTAGCTCTTGAGGCTGTTGCTAGGCAGATTATAGTAATTAGGAGAAGACGAAGCCCCCCCCCCCCCTCTGCAGCTACTATTGTGAGGTGAGGACAGGTGGGCAGGTTTCGTCTGCAGTGGGGCCCTGGGAGCTGACTTGGACACAACACCCTCACTAAACACCCTCAGGTAAAGCGATGGGCCAGTCCGGGGTGGGAGTTTGGTTCTGCCTGGATGCAAAGCCCTGTCAAGGTGGGGTTTTTTTTGGGTTGTTTCAGTCGCACCCAAGAAGGTGCCAGATCCGGGACAAACCATTGGCTCCCGTGGGTGGGGAAAGAGAGACAGGACCTTGCCTTTCTCCCCTCCCTGTTGGAGAGGTACAGGCCGCTGCCCCCCCCCCCCCCCGAGGCCTGATCGGGATACCCCATCCGCCTCGGACAGGAGGATGAAAGGGCTGCCCCTATCTAGGCTTACCTTCCTCTTCGCTTGGTATAATCCGGGCCCCGGCACCTCAGAAAAGTGGGAGGGGTGTGTGTTGAAGCTGTTGTAATGCCTCCACCCCAGCAATGGAGGCTGTGGTGGGGGTTGTGGTGCGCGTGCGCAGTACGGCTGTTTCATTGCTTTTTCTCCTGTCGGGGGAGGGGGTGTCCCCTTTGCGTCCCACTTTGGGGGGGGCATAAACCCTCAAATGGGTTTTGTGACCCCCCACAGTGCTGATCTCGCAAGCCCAAGGTACGTATGTGCCAAATTTCAGCGACATTGGTCCAGGGATATGGGTTCCTTTAGAGCACCTACAAGCTTACACCTCTGTTTTATAGATATAGATAACACAGGGATTAGAGATGGCAAAATCAAAATAGTTTCTAAAAAATGGCATTCATGGAAAATCAGCAAGATAAAACAAATGTCTTTAGCCTAATAGAAAAGAGCTTATGAGAAGTGGCTTTGGATGTGTACCTGAACCGACCAGACTATGTGTGGAAAGAAGGTGAAGAACAGAGGCTACTTATAGACTGGGGAGAGGTGTTACATCCCCCCCCCCTCATCCCAAAATGCCTGTGGCTAAGAGAAAGTAAGCATTGAATGGAATTCTCTGAGAAAACATTACAAGAATACTCAAAGAATGCTAAAAAGCAAATTTTAGAGGAAATGCATTAAACGTGTGGTCATTATTCACCATAGTCTGAAGATGCTTTGTTGTCCACAGACAGTTGATTGTTATGACCCCTTTTCTTTGAAGAAGGCACTGCAATGAAGCTTCCATGGGTCCTTGAACTCCCAACAGTAATACCCTTTTCCCATCAAGGGTAGCACATGCTGCATGTCAAAAAGTAACAAAGACTTTGATCAGCTACCTTGCTAGTAAACTGCATAGGGGTAATAACAACAGAACCATAGACATTTATCTAGAAACTTTCCCACCCTACCACGATCTCTCACTTGAAAAAATGAGAGATTTTGTGGGAAATTGCATAACTTTAAACATTAGAAGAGGCTAGATTCTTCATGACTTTTCAGATGATCAAGATCAACATGTAGCAGAATAAGAGAGGTCTAATCAGCTATTATAGAAACATAACTATGTTTTTCTGTATTTACACAAAGAATTAATCTTGGTTTGAATAGCAGAAACATTAATGACAGTGTACTAAATTCAAATAGATATATATTTTTACTTGCACATTTTTCCAGTGCTGATTTATGCAGTTCTAACTAAATCCAGCTCCACACAGATTCTACTATATCTGAACTTTCTAAGTTACTTTTTTAAAAGTGCAATATTATACAATGCCTTCTGGGATATAATTCCTACTGAAATTTCCCAAGTAAATTGCTATAGGATTGTAGCCTAAGATACATTTTCTTCAACAAAAAAATTATGACGTTGAAGAAACTGAAGAATTTAGTGTCCCTTTATCCATTCCAGCATTACATCAAGGGTGTGTCTGGACTACAAACAGGCATTAAACATACTACAGCAAAAATCATTAGCATAGACCATGGATGCCCAAACTATGGCCTGTGGGCCAGATCTGGCCCCTGACACCAATTCATCCAGCCCATGCCGCCCTCGTGGCTCCTGGAAGTGGAAGCAAAACATGCCCATACTAGCCAAAGATAGGAGATAATGGATCATAAGTAATTGTACTGTACCTTGCTTTTCTAGAATCTTGATTACAGCACTGGTAAGAGGGGGAACCACACATTCATTCATGTCTCCATGCACTAACCTTGACAGATTAAAATATGTTACTCTGTAGTAAAAAAATGAAGGGGGGGGGAGGGAAAATGAGACGGTAAATAAAAACTAAAAAGACCATATAAAGGTAAAGGTTTCCCTTGCTCGAAAGCCAGTCTAGGGTGCAGTGCTCATCTCTGTTTCTAAGCCGAAGAGCCAGCGCTGTCTGCTTCTGCAGATGTTTCAGTGGTCATGTGGCAGGCATGACTAGACACCGGAGCGCACGGAACACTGTTTATATTGAATGAAGGGAGAAATGTTACTTATTGTATAATTGGAAATAGGTCGCTAACACTGAGATGCTTAGGCGCAGATAATTGTTGACTATAAAAGTCAATACTTGCCTATGTTTGGAAATATTTTCATGTACACGGTACTTTTCACCTGGAAAGTTTGGTTGTTTAAAGGAAAATGAGAATTGCTGTTATAATGAAAGGTTTAAACCTAGATGCATACACACCATGGTTGCATGTTATAAGTGTTAGAACACATATGATCTACTTTAGCTGTTGTAAAAGGTTGACTCTGTGCAACATTGCCAGGGGCATAAGGAGAACCCCAGTAATTAACCTAAATTGGAACTTGAAATATCAGATTTGTGATTGCAGCTAAGATTTTGAACCCAGGTCCCTTGACCATGGAAGCTACAACACGGTGTGGCACCGTGTTGTACCAGACAACACGGTGTGGCACCAGACTAAAGGTGCACCTAGAATGCATGTGAAAATGAAAGAATTGTGTGTTTGTATGGTTGTGTTTAGTGTTGAAACTTGAAGAAACCTTGCTTCAAGAAGAACAAAGGACGAGCATGGCGAGTAGCCATTAGTGGCATAAAATTGAGTACAATGCATTAAAATGCCCTGCTACCCCTTAAATTTGGGTTTACAAATGCAGTGGCTAAACTATTTATAGACAATTTCTCTTAAATGGGAATTGTAGAAATTAAACAGCCATAGTATTAGCTCAAGTAATTGGGATAGAATTGTGAACTAGGAACATACAGCAGCAATACGAGACCATATAAGAACATAAAAATCAGTTTAAAAAACCAAGAATAATAAAAGGGATTATTAGATTGCAGTTCCTCTAATCCCTCTTAATTAGTTGTACTGGCTACAGCCAGGTAATGCACTACAACAACACACTTGCTGTTATATCTGGCTTATATCTATTCACATCCCAAGATGTGCCTAATATACAGTATCTTGAAACTGCATTAGAGATCCCATACTTGGTTGGAAAAAGTCATTTCAAGTGAAGATCCTGTTTCATTTATTTCCCAAATAATTCTCTGTTATCAAATAAAGTTACACTAAATATATGTTTATACTATGGCTAGTATATCAACTAATAAGAACAGCTGGAGGGCCAAGTTTGAGGACCCATGAGCTAGTTTATCAACTCTCCTGTTTTTTTAGTGCATGTTATACTGTGGAATGAATTCACCCAAAGGTGGCTTTGTTTTGGCAGTTTAAAGTCTGACCTAGGCACAAAAGAAGAAGTGCATGCTATTACTGTATCATGAAATAATTTGAATATCATATTTAAATAACCTTTAAATAGCTCATTATTTGGCTGTGGAGCCAGAGGTTGGGATTTTGATTTGTCACTGTGCCCTCTGGGGAAATGGCCAGCGTGTGTGTGCACAGTCTCAGAATGAAGAAGAGACTGGTAAGCCACTTCTAGAAAAACATAGAGGGGGTTGCCATAGGCCAGAATTGACTTGATGGCCCCCACTTATTGATATTTGAATAACAGCTTGCCCAAATAGATCTCATACAGGAGGGGCGAAGAAGACTGGAAATCTTCCATAATTTGTCATACATAGCCGGAAAGCAATCCATGGCCTTCTCCGAAAGCAATTCCGGCATCACTATGCCAATTTCAAGTTTTTTATGTTAATATTCAAAACCCCTAAACAGTTCTTTAAAAAAATCTACCTGTCCTACCCATTCTTTACAGACTTCTATGCTGAGGGTTGCCATTCTGAGAAGTGTTAAATTAATTTCTACTAGGAACTGTACTTTTTCAGTGATGGACCTTCTGCTTTGGAATGGTCTCCAACAGAGACTTGTCAGGCCTCTTCCCTCCAGGTCAGAAAGAAATCAGTGAACAAAGAGCTTTTCAAGAAGGCTTTCTAGAACAGTCTACCTTTTGATAGGAATGATAACCTTAAATCTTTTATTTTATGTTATTAATCATCACCTGTCTATGGGTTTATTAGTTGGGGTCAATGGGATTATTTGTATTTGACAACCCAGCCACCCCAAGAAGTATTCTCCAAACAAACAAACAAAGACTTTTTTACAGTGACAATAATGGAGCACCATTTACAAAAAAATTTTTTGCTACCAAACTATTAAATCAGACATTAAATTTATTTTTTAAAAGTACCTCATGTATTAATAGCATTTCAGATCTATATAGGCAAATAATTACATTTGCCTAATGAGCTTTATACTATTCAACTTACCCTGCCACATCTTTCTCTGTTTTCACAGCATTCAAAAGTTTGCTTGTGTTTGACTCTTTGCAGAGGCGAAGGAGAAGGCCATGGATTTTAGGGTTCCCATTCAGCTTTATGATTTCATCTATGATCTAGAAATTAATTTAAAATCAGCAAGCCAAGATTTTAGAAGAGCAAACCTTCAGTACTGGAACACCATCATATACAGTACAGTATTAAAATGTGGACAGCTTAACCTATGTAATGTTTCCCCATCAGATCAGGCACATTACCTGAAATCCTGTTCCATAACTTTACATTGTATAAGGCTGATGATGTCACTCCACCGCTGAAGGGGGCTCCAAAAAGGGCCGCTGGGACTTCAGAGCTGAGGCGGCTGAAGAGGAGGATGCTGAGCGCCGCATCTCCGCTGAGCGCCGCATTTCCTCCCCCCCTCCGGCCACTCCACCGCCGAAGGGGCCTTCAAAAAGGGCCACTGGGACTTGCAGCTGGCTCCGGTGGGGGCAAAGAGGCCTTCCGGCCACTCCACCTGCCAGCGTTTGTTGGGCCTGGCCCTCCCCCCTTTGGACTTAAAAGGCGGGGAGCGCTGGACGAGCCGCCGCCGCGCTTTCTAGTCCTGGTGGGGCCGAAGAGGCCCTCCAGCCACTTCATCTGCCAGCGTTTGTTGGGCCCCGCCCGCCCCACTCAGACTTAATGGGTGGGGGGCGCTGGATGAGCCGCAGCTGCTGCCGTGCTTTCTGGCCCCAGTGGGGGTGAAGAGGCCCTCTGGCTACTCCATCTGCCGGCATTTGTTGGGCCCTGCCCTCCCGCCTCAGACTTAAAAGGCGGGGGATGAGATGTCATTGCTGCTATCATGTTATAATGTAGCTGTTATGAATGGGTTTATTTTTTGATATTTTTTATTGTAATTTGACTTTGTAAACTGTTTTTTTTTAATTGTTTTTTTGAATTGTACTGTATTATATGAATTGTACTGTATTATATTGTATTTATTGTGATGTTGTTGCCGCCTTGAGTCGGTCTCGGTCAGAGAAAGGCAGGGTATAAATTAAAATTTGATTGATTGATTGATGTGATCAGCTGTGGCATTTTATGGATATTTTTTAAAAATTCAAATGCACCCTGAACATTTCTTTCGGAGCTCTTTTAATTGTGGGGAAATGGTTCAGGAATGTAGGATGGTTTGTGTCTGTAATTTCTGCTGTTGGAAATTACCACCAGCAGGATGTTTTCACCATCAGCAGTGATTTTTGGGAATTATGAGTCTTTCCCTCTCCCACAGCCTCTCAGGGTTTCCTCATGACAAAAGGAATTTCAAGGGAGCTTTGGAAACACACACTCTCTCTCTCTGTGAAAGTTTCCCTATAGCCACCTCTGCACTTACACATGCTAATACCTATCATTTAAAGCAATCTATAGTAAATATCAAGTGCACATTCCACGGTACAACCGTGAGACAGCACTAACATGTAAAAATATCACACCAAAGTAGAAGCAGGTCAGGTGTGGTTTGAGATTGTCACTATTAGGTATTGGGAGAGGGCGGTTGGTTTGTGCATAAAGATCAGTACATTAGAGGAAATGCCTGGAAGTATATGCACATTTGTAATAGAAGAAACACACACACATTATGTCAAGTGTGTGTGTGTGTGTGTGTGTGTGTGTGTGTGTGTGTGTGTGTGTGTGTGTGTGAATTTTCTCATACACCCTCACACATTTTGATGAACTTATATTTCAGAAAGTTGAAAAGCTGCAGATAGAGATAGACTAGTCCATGTCTAATGAACACATAACAGATAAGCAACATTTATCAGTGCCAACATGAAACAAGAGCAATCTACGGAAAGTATATATAGTCAGGTATAAAATCCCCACAGAGGTAAGTCTCAAAAAGTCTCCCAGAAACTGGACAGAGGGTTACAGGTGTAGTTTTTCTATCATTGAAGCCTAGATCTTAAGATCCTCAAGTGAAAACAGGAGACATTCTAGAGGGGAACAATGACTGGTGTTGCTATTTTCCATCTTTGGCTGAAGTCTCTTATGTCCCCTGCAGAGTCAAAAGGACTTTAGAATGGCAAGTGGTGGAGCAGGAGGGAATCGGTCACCCAATGATATGCACACAGAAAAGTTTCCCTCTTATATTCACACCCACAACAAACCATCCAAGCAAAGATAAGACAGAGAGGGAACACTGCCAGCAAGCCATAGAATGTTATGGTAGTGTTTTTGAAGAGCCATCTTTAAATACAAATGATAAAATCTCAAATGAACACTTTCTTTATCAATCTGTTGAAGGCTTTTTATTTGAACTAATGGCTCTTGGTTATATATTTGCAATAGCAGGTTTTGGCTGCTATTTTGCTAGAAAGTAATAAGTGCATAGTAAGAGCAATCCTTACTAATAGTCTGTTTGTAATCTGCTTAAAATGCAGGGGGGGAAATACACTACTGAAACGTTAGAGATGTCCTGAAGGCACAGGATCCAGATGGCAAATTACCAACCCAACAATATATGGCCCCAAGAACTATACCTCTCCAACTGAATAACAAGAAGTAGATCTGTCAGGAGATCCAATATGTTGTACACTGCTGAAGTGAACTAAGGACTGAAAACCACCTGTATTAAATTTGAATTCCTTATCTATCTTTAGAAATAATTGCAGCACACTTGCTACAATCAGTTACTCATCTATTTTGGTCTCAGGTGCAGCTGTTTCAACAGAAATAAAAATTTAACCCTTCACACTTGGGACTCAGTGAAACTTACTTTTGAGTAAATATGCCTAAGTATAGGCTGTGCAGCTGCAAACCTAAACATGCTCTTTCACAATTAACAAATTGGACATCATCCAGCCCACCCCTCCAACACCTCCATTTAAAAAAGAATGGGGAAAATGCTCAAATAATTATTTTGTGCTCTGAAGGAGGCCTGGGTGAATCACTGTACTATGTTCTCAAGGGGGGGACAGCACTTTTGGGTCACTGTGCCCCAACAAAGTATATTTTTAAACAATTTTTGGCCAGTAGTTTATAGGGGAAAAAAGAAGTTAAACACATTTTCAGTTAAAAAAACCCACTCTAGAAACTTTTGCACTACACCACTATTGAGTTAAAAATTAGTAAAAATAATGTACTAAATCTGAAAAATGGGACTTGGCCACATAGAGATCACCCACCCTTGTTTAAAGAAAGCCTTCATAGATTCGATGATCTTATTTCTGATTAACAGATGCAAGAGATCAGGCTTGGTGTTTCGCTTACATTTTCAGATGTTCTATGTTTTGGATATATCAGACTAGAAACAAAACAAAAGTTAATAATGATGATAATGATTATCTTAACCTATAAAGAGGGGTGTTAACCGTTGGACTCCAGTATACACGCCTGCACACGGCTATCGTATCCCGTACCGAGCCACCTGCACTCGCCCGAACCTGGACTGCAGAGCGCCGCAACATTGCCGAAGCCGCCAGTGGGGCAATAGCCCCACGAACGGGAACAAAGGGAAACAACTTCAATTCCCAACGTCCACTGCGCCGCGCCTCAGCCAATCAGGCTGAGAGGCGCGAGCAAAAAGAACGTTGGGAAACGCGGCGTGCCCAATTGAAATCGAGCCGGAGGAAAAAAACCGCCGCACGAATGCAAACAAAACAAACAAAACTCCAAGTCCCAGCGTCCTAAACGCCATTAGCACTTCAGCCAATCAGGCTGAAGGGCGCGAGCGCGCAGAACGCTGAAAAAGCTGGTGCATGAAAAATAAAATAAAAACACACTGACATAAAACATAAAAAACAGAAACATAAAAAACAACCAGAAATAAACAAAACAATTAAACACATCTAAAACCCAAAAAAACCCACAAAAGAAGAAACAGAAACACCTACCAGTCTAAAACAAAAAACAAAACCCAGATTAAAAAAACCCAGAGAACTCACCAGCACGTCCTCCCTCCATGACTCCAGAACAGAAATGAAGAAACAAAGACTGCTTACCGGAAGAAGCCCCACCTAGAGGCCGGGAGAGGAAAAAAAAGTCAAACAAAAAGAGAATCCAACACTATTACTAACAGCCCCACATAGAGGCCACAAGAGTAAAAACAAGTCAGAAAAATAAGAAATAAATCCAAAACACAAATAAATGTAATAAAATAGATCAAAAAGTCACAAACCACAAATGCAAAATACCCCCACCCAAACCACCCTTAACAAAAAAAATACACAAATAAAAACTGCCTTGCTGGCTGGGCACAAATATGCTAGTTTTTATTAAAAAACAACTGCTAGATTCACAGTCAAAGACTGGTATAAAATTAACAATCTAACGAAGACCTTAAGAACTGTTAAGATAATGTCTAAGTATATAGGCAGTTTGTTGTAAAGTTGTTTTTTGTAAAGTTGGGATATTCAAGTTCAATAAATCCAAAATTTCCAAATATTTAGGGAATCCTTTAGGTATTGCTCTAAGGGGCCCGATTACTATGAAAACAAAAACAGATTTCTTTTTCCATAAATGCTATGATGTCGATGGTGTTTTATTTTTGTTTCGTTTTCTCCCTGATTTGCTTGCACTCCAACTTTGAAAATTACAACTACAGTGATAGCTCATACAACGTCCAAACTTGGTTCCACAAGTTTGGACTTTATACGGATTTGGACTTTTATGAGGCATGCAAAATCCTACGCGATGCCTCATACAACGTCCAAATCCTTGCTGCGATGCCTCGTACAACGTCGTTTCCATAGAGATACATTGTCCTGTAACAGCACAGCCGTCAGGGCAAAGTCAAGGAAACAGACAGGAAAATGACAGAACTTTAAGAAATCATTGTCTAAAGCAGTGGTTCCCAAAGTGGGGCACACGCCCCATGAAGGACTTCAGTTCCCAGAGGCCTAAGTCAGTACACTGGCTGACCAGTGCCTTGGGGAATTGAAGTCCACAAACTAAAGTTTGGGAAACACTGGTCTAAAGGCTAAATCTTAACCTATAAATCCAAGGGTTAACCGTTGGAACTGGCTATAGGTTGCTATGCCTCGCCCTACTTGCCTGCACTCACCCTTCGTGCACACGGCCGATCTGGGTACGCAGGTCAACGAAGGATTGAGAAAACCGGCAGTGGGGCAACAGCCCCACAAACGCGAAGAAAGGGAAACAACTTCACTTCCCAACATTCCTTGCGCCGCTCCGCGCCAGAGCCAATCAGGCTGAGAGGCTCTCGCACGGCGCAGCGTTCGGAAACGCGCCGCAGCCAATCAAAAGAAAAGCATTTTAAAAAAACGCAGCACAAACACAAAGCACCAACCCATTACTACAAGCCCCAGAGTCCTGCGCGCCATGAGCGCGCAGAACGCTGAGGAAAACGGCGCCCGAAAAATTAAAAAGAAAAAAACTCAACGTCTAACAGCCAAGCAAACACCAGCCGGCTTTTTTCCCCTCACCAACAGCGCCTGAAGGTCCCAACTGGAGTTTCCCCTTTAATATCAGTGGGTGGGGGGGTTGCGATCCCCCTCTCCCCTGTCTCCCCTAGGGTTGGGAGGTTTGTGGGAACAAAAGGGGTATGTTTCCCAAACCCTTCTGGACTCAGGACACCAGGGAGAGGGGATCGATTCCCACCCCTCCTTAAAACAACTCCGTCTTTTCTTCTCTTTAAAAACGGAGTTGTTTTAAGGAGGGGGGGAGGGAATCGATCCGCTCACCCACTGATATTAAAGGGGAAACCCGATCTACTTTCACGTCTCCACACAAAGCACCATAACACACTAAAGCCCCCCTCCCCACTACCTAGCCCACCCTTCCTAACCCCAACGACCATGCCCCCCTCCCCCCCACCTAGCCCACCCTTCCTAACCCCAATGACCATGCCCCCCTCCCCACCACCTAGCCCACCCTTCCTAACCCCAACGACCATGCCCCCCTCCCCACCACCTAGCCCACCCTTCCTAACCCCAACGACCATGCCCCCTCCCCACCACCTAGCCCACCCTTCCTAACCCCAACGACCATGCCCCCCTCCCCACCACCTAGCCCACCCTTCCTAACCCCAACGACCATGCCCCCCTCCCCACCACCTAGCCCACCCTTCCTAACCCCAACGACCATGCCCCCCTCCCCAACACCTAGCCCACCCTTCCTAACCCCAATGACCACGTCCCTTCCCCACCACCAAATAAATATTTTTTTAAAAATTACTAAAAACACTCAAACACATCCAAAAATACACAAAAACAAAAACACCAAAAACAATACGAAGTAAACAAAGACACAATCAAAAACGAAACAAACAGACAAAAAATACAAATTCCAACCCCCCCTCCCCCCCCCCACACACACACAAAAGAAAGAAAACAAGCAAACTTACCAAAAGAGGTGCTACCTCCACCAGGACTGGAAAAGAAATGAATAAAGAAAGACACTACTTACCAGAAGAAGCTCCACCCAGAGGCCAGGAGAGAAAAAAAAGTCAAAATACAATAACCCCTACCAGCACCACCTGCTGGCCACAATAGTAAAAACAATTCAAAAACACACAACAGCCCCAAACAAAAGGCCAGAAGAGTAAAAACAAATCAAAAACATTAACACAAATTCACAATTTTACACAAAAGGTCACACCAATAAAAACAAGTAAAAAAAATTACACTAAACACACTTTAACACAAATCACAAATATATGTCAATAAAATACAATAGAAACTTTTAAAAATCCTGTGCTGAGTTATAACTCAAATTTAAACTCAAAACATCTAAACACATTTTAAAAACATTGAATGTAAAAAACATTTACTTTTACATTATTAAAATTATGACCTACGGTACAACTAATTAAAAAAATTCAAAAAACTAAAACATTATTCGCTTACATAAAACAATTTGGAAAAATTATATCATACTTTCTTCTTTTATTAATCCTAAAAAAAAACCAAAAAAGCAGATCACAGTTAATAACAGCCAAGCCAAAAAATTTTTTACATAAATAAACATTTAAAAAATTAAAATTACAGACTAAGATATGTAACAAAATCTATTCTCTTTTAAGTTATCTCTTTTCACTTTAATCTCCCATGTCAATTTATCATTCAATGCTAATCTCCACATTTCTTTATACCATTCTCCAATCTGTATATCTATATCATTTTTCCAGTTTCTGGCTATACATTGTCTACCCGTTGTCAATACAATTTCCAACAATTCTTTTTCCTCCCTGTTTAAACCCAGACCTTCCACATTCGTTAAAAGAATGGTACTTGACTCTAACTTAACACTTCTACCCATAATTTCACCAAACTCACCTTCTATTTTTCCCCAAAATTCCCTTATTTTTTTACAACTCCACCACATATGTTCATATGTTCCATCAAATTCTCTACATCTCCAACATAACTTATCTCTTTTATTATCCATCTGGTAAAGTCTTAATGGCGTCAAGTACCATTGCCATAACATTTTAAAATTATGTTCTTTAATTCTTACAGACATTGTTCTCATAATCCTCTTTTTCCATTTATTTTTCCACTCAATCTCCCCAATTATTGTATTCAAATTTTGTTCCCACTTCTGTCTCAAATCCTCCTGTGGATCTTCACCTCTATTCAATATGTTATACAGCTTACTTACAAGACCTTTAATACTACTTTCCCCATTTCTAATCTTCCTTACCAAGTCCTCAAATTCTGTATGTATTCTGTCTAACCCTACTTCTTTTTTATTTTTTGTTCCAATTGTCCACCTTTAACTTCTGAAACCAATTCAAATTTAATATCTCAAATATTTTTTTCCGCTCAACATCAGAATCACAAGCTTTTAACCAATCCTTCAATAAAAGCATCCCATTTTTATCCAATATTTCCGTTTTTTCCTTATCTAGCTTTATTGGGAAACACATCATATCAGTCAATTCCAAAATTGGAGAGAGATTTGGGACCATGTCCTTTTTTACCTTCTTCCACACCTCCATGAGACCTCTCATCATGGTATTATTTGACCTTTTCACTCTGTCCTTTATTCCCAAAAAGATCATGTTTCCAATATTTCTATATTCCTTCATCTCCAATTGCTCCAAAATTGTCTTTTCTCTTGCCAAAATCTTCACAACATTCTTGAAAAGCTCGGTAATATGTTAGCAAATTTGGCATACCCAACCCCCCCTTTTTTTGTGACAGGTACCATAGCTTCTTTGGGAGCCTAGATTTTTTACCTCCATTGCAAAAACCGTTGAACATCTTTTGAAACTCATTTATTTATTTCTCTCTCAAGTGGATCGCTAATGTATCAAATAAAAAGTTAATCTTTGGCAACAATATCATTTTACACATAGCAATCCTTCCGAACCAAGACAGCTTTAACTTCTGAAACGCTTGTATTTTATTCTTAAATTCCACTTTCAAGCTGTCATAGTTCAATCGTTTAAGTTCTTCTAATTTATTTGAAATAATAATCCCCAAATATTTCAACTTATCCTTAATTTGTATATTAAGTGTCGGTACTATCTTACCCATCTCACTTGGTTTCAAATTACACAACATCAGTTCTGATTTATCCCAATTTATCTTCAATCCAGTTATAGCTTGAAATACCTGTAAATGATCTTTGATCCTGTCCATTACCAACTCTGGGTGCTTCACCATAAGCAGTGTATCGTCTGCATACATACTCACTTTATTACCCATAATCCCTTCTATGTTTAAATCTTCCCTTATGCTTTTGGCTAAGATCTCCATTGCCATAATAAACAGGATAGGAGATAATGGACAGCCCTGCCTAGTGCCAGCCTCTAGCTTTACCACATCCGTAAGCTCCTCATTTACTCTAACCCTAGCGTTTCCTTTTTGATATAGAAAGTCTATAACCCTATTGAATTTTTCTCCAAACCCATATTTCTTCACTATTTCCTTAATTGAAGACCACTGCAATGAATCAAATGCCTTGAAAATATCCAGTGATAATAATCCCACTTTTTCCTTTGTTTGATTAACGTTGTCTATTAAATCTAATACCCTTCTAGTCAGGTCCGCCATGTGTCGTCCTTTTAAAAACCCAACTTGATCAACATTTATATATTCCCCCATGAAGCTATTTAAGCGATTAGCCAATATTGCTGTGAAGATCTTCGCATCTTGATTTATAAGTGAAATTGGTCTGTATGAATCCACTCTTTCCAAATTTTTACCAGGCTTTGGCAGGAGAACGATTGTAGTGTTATACCATGAAGTCGGAATTGATCCTCCATCTAGTATGTAATTATATAACTTCACCAATTTCGGGACCACCACCTCTTTAAATTCTTTGTAAAACTCTGTCGATAATCTATCATCCCCCGGGGCTTTCCCTATCTTCAGTCCACTTATTACCTCCTTAACCTCTTTATCCGTAATCCTTTCCTCCATTTTATCTTTATGCTCTTGTTTTATTCCATTCCCTAACTGCCTCTCCAATATCTTTTTAAGTTTCTCCAAATCTACTTCCTTTTTTGCATATAATACCTGATAAAATTCCCTAACAATTTTACATTTATCTTTATTCTTATTACACCTTAAACCTTGCCTATCAACCAATACCCCAATTTCTCTTTTCTCCCTTTTAACCTTGGCTGCTCTTGCTAATAATTTTGAGTTCTTATTACTGAATTCAAAATACTCTCTATTTAAATAAATCATATCTCGTTTAACTTTATCAATATCCTTACCCATTACTTCTGCCTTAAGTCCTTGTAATTTCATAAAAACGTTATCTTTATTTTTTGCATGTTCCTCCTGTAATTGTTTTATTTCCCTTTCTTTTTCTGCCTGTTCTGCTTTATATTTTTTATATTTAAAGCTTGCCAACTTTATACTTTCCCCCCTAAAAACTGACTTCATGGTATCCCATACAATGTTAAAATTAACCTCATTATTATCGTTCCACTGCCAACTTTCTTTCCAACTTTCCATAATTGCCTCTTTACTTTTCTGATCTTTAAACAACTTAGGGTCATACCTCCAATTTCTTACTCTTCGAGTATTTTTTTGTGCTTTCAATTCCAAATATACTTTAGCATGGTCCGATTCCTTAATAATCCCAATTTCCGTACCTTCTATATCACCAATTAATTTTTCCGAGAGTAAAATGTAATCAATTCTTGAGTAGGTCCCATCGACGTGTGAAAAAAAGGAATAAGCCCTTTCCGAACCCTTAAACTCTCTCCACAAATCCTTCAATCCCATAACACCCATCCAATTATCCAGCACTTTCCCTTTCAAGCCAATTCCACTTCTAGCTATGTTTGTGCAATCTAATCCTGACCTTATCAAATTAAAATCACCGGCCACAATAATTATTGCAACATTTTCCAACTCCACTATTTTCCGAATTTTTTCAAGAAACTCTGCTTGGTGGTCGTTCGGGGCATATACATTTACCAACATAATTTCCTCATCCTCTATTTTTCCTCTAAGCAGCAGATATCTACCCTCTTGATCAACAATCTTTTTTGTAATTTCAAATCCCAACTTTCTAGAAATCATAATTGCCACCCCTCTTGCTTTTGAGGTACCAAACGCCATCTCATAATGTTGCATCCATCCCAAATAAAGTTTATTTGTATCTTTTGACTTCTGATGTGTTTCCTGTAAAAACAATATATCTGGTCTATCTTTTTTCAATGCCAATTCCAGTCTCCTTCTCTTAAGAACAGAACCTGTACCTTTCACATTCCACGATATTATTTTAATACTTCCCATAACCAAATTCTTTTCCCAGCTTTAAACTCTCCATCGGGCGTGCTACCAACAACCCTACCACCATACCAACTACATAAAACACACACTTTCACTCTCCCCACCTTCCTGCGAAAAGCCGCCTCTGTCAACCAAAGAGGGGAGAGGGGGGACATGCAAGATGCGCCTTACTACCGACGCTATGCGCAATTTTCCCATTGTACCTCTATCAACTACTTAAAACTACTAACAATCTAATGCTCACTACTCCTTACCTATCTCCTCCTCCACCATGATCAAAGATGGCTCCTCTTCCTCCTCTCCTCGCCATGGTGTTCCCCCTGTAGCCACCAGTTTCCTCCCTCTCATATTCCCTCCCCAAAGCTCCAGAATCCATCAATTCCTTCTTAAGATTTTTCCATTCTTCCGAGTCTACCTTTACCAGTTCCAACAAACTCAAGTATTCCAATGGATTAGTGCCTTCAACAATAACTTGCATTCTTTTATCATAAAAGAAACGTAATTGTTGCGGAAATCTCCAATTATACCTTATATTTTTACTCGTCAAAAGCTTGGTCACTGGCCTCATCTTATACCTCCATGTTCTTTCTTTTATTGAAATATCGTTATAAACTTCCACATCTGAGCCATCAAATTTCAATGCATCAGAACCAACTCGTTTCAGATGGGCCATTACTTTTAGCTTATCTGCCCAATTCGCGAATTTAACCAACACATTTCTTTGGACCACCCTCCCTCTTCTTGGGCCCACCCAGAAAACGCTTACAAAATCTTCCTGAACAAATTCTTTCCCCATATTCAGACCATTTAACCACTGAACCACCCTTTCTCTTAACATATCGGGAGTGCGTTCCACCACCTGACGGATGACAATGTTCTGCTTTCTCATCATATCTTCCACAGCATCTATCCTTCTCTCTTGTTCCTCTAGTTTCAGCTTATTATCCCGCACCACCTCCTGGGTCCCTTTTACCTCCTTCTTTATGGCATTTACCTCTGTTTGAACCAATTTCACATTTCCCTCAATTTTTTTCAGACTCAAGTCCACCTTTTTTTGCAAAGTCTGCAACTGATGACATCACCTTGTCTTGTTTGTTCATCATTTCATTTCTGTCTTTCACCCTTGAGTCCTCATTTTTCTCCAATTTTTGAAACAACTTGCCAATTTCTACCATAATTTGAGTCTGATCATATGGAACTGTGGGCGGGGATGAAGACTGAATAGATTCCTCCATTGGTGCTTTTTCTTTCTTTTTAGGCTTTACAACTGGTTCTTCTTCCTTTGCTTTCCCTCTTGTACCTTTATCCATAGCAATGTAATATGTAAGAAGCCCAATGCTGCAGTTCGTTGTAAAAATTAGTCACTAAGATAAGGCTTGTAGCGCTGCAGCCACTGGTTCCACAGATCCAATAGGGAAATTTATATGTAAGCAGAAGCCAAAAAAGTTGTTGTAATCCACAGAGATAAAACAGAAGGAAACAACTCTCCCAACACGCAGCTCGGGGGAAAAAAAGAAGAGCAACAATTGTTGATCCACAGCAGGTCCGTTTCCCCAAAGCAAATAGTCCACTCAGTCGTCTTCCAACTGCAATAAGAGGGCTTCGAGGGAACAGTCAGCCCAAGCTTCTCCTTTAAAAAGACCCGAGCTGGCAAAGAAAAAAGAGGGGGGGGAGACCAGAAGGAGAAAAAACCCAAAATCCGACCAGCGAGGAGAAGTGGTGAGGAGCAGTATATTCCACAGCAAACTAACAGGTATTTGTAATCCACACGGTGAAGGAACCACAAGGAACCAAAAGGCAAAAGCCACCCAGTCCTTCTTTGGAAGCGGACAATCAAAACGCCATTTTCCAGCGACTGCTTTAACTTTTGGGTAAGAACCCCCCCCCCCTTCTCCTTCTGAGGAACAGAAAACTTTCTCCAATCAGATTAAGCCGGGGAGCTCCCAATCTCCTTCCACTATTGTAGCCCAGACAAAAATAATTAATCCACTTTATTTTCATCAAAACCTGGCGCGATCTTCTGGTATGTAAAAGAAACCATAGCCCAAACACGATCACTTTCGTTTTCCAGGACCGCCGCCATTAACAAAAACCACCACTTGCTTACATCCGCTTCACCCGCTTCCATTTCAAGGTCCGAGCTCAGTTAACAGAAAAACCCCAGCCAATTTTAGAATTTAAAGCTCCATTCATGCACTTACATGCAGGTTATTTTTGTATCGAACAACTTCTTGCCTGTTCCAAAACCTTCTGCGCAGTCTCGCTGGTCCCGTTCTCGGCTCCCAGGCAGAAAAGCCGCGACTCCGTCACAGCTTCATCCGCTCAGAAAAGCCTCCCGAACTTCGACCTTCCAGCCTCAAGAGATCCCAAAATTTTCCACAACGACAGGCAAGGCTCTTATCTTTAAAGTTTGCCACTTTAAAACTTCTCCATTTCCCTCCGATGCATTAATTACCACTTTGTTAAGCGCGAGCGTCCGAATCTAGATGTTACTCGGCGGCCATCTTGGCCACGCCCCCCCTGAAGTACAGGTTTAAAAGTTAACATGTCTCATCATGCAGCACAGTGTTAATCATTCAAACAGCAGCAAACACAAAACAATTGCCCACCCCACCAAACAGTACTCCCCCCCAAAAAGAGCAACATAAGAAACATTATGGAGCATGCAATCTGTTTTTAAAAACCACAGCAGCAAACACCAAACAATTGCCCACCCCACCAAAAACTTGCCCTCCCCCATCCACCTCCTCACCCCAAGCCAATCAGAAACAGAAAACCTCATTTACCTACCTTTCCACTGTGCCAATGAATGGTCCAAGAACCTGAAGAATGCTGCAAAAATCCCAGGAATGCTTCCAAAAATTCTGACAAAAAATTCAAAAAAATCTAAAATCGCACTCAAAACCACTCCTAAACACTTTGCCTCGTGCAAAACCCACAAGAGCAATGTATGCATGCATCCTGCCTTTTATACTGCCCAGGCACAATGTAACCTGGGAAAAACCACAATGCCTCATACAAAGTTGCAGCGACTTTGTATGAGGCAACTTTTTTCAAGGAATTAGGCGATGTTGTATGAATTCAATGTTGTACGAAGCGGACTTTGTATGAGGTATTACTGTATGTTTTGGATCTTACTGTCAGGCTGTTTACACATGTACTAGAGGCAATACTTAGAATACTTTGCTACAGACAAAGATGGCATCAATCAAACAATAAATAAATCTGAAAATGTCAATTCACAATAGCAATTACCTCAATTTCAGTAGAGTCACGAGAAAAAGAAATCTGAACAATATCAACACCAATCTGCAAAGGAAGAAGTAGTATTATTTCCTACAATATTTTAGTTCAACAAAGCTTGTAAAAAGAGATTTCCATATTCTCTTACTCTTACCTCTTTAGCAATGTTTCTGATAACATTTTGTCCGACATCATTGTCATCAACCTTGAGAGGATATATGAGAGGTAACGGAAAAAAACCTATTAGCGGTCTAAGCAATGTGTAATACTACCAAACCAAACCAAAAAGCAAGCAGGTACAGTGGTACCTCATACAACAATTTTAATCTGTTCCTCGGGGCTCGTTGTTGTACGAAACAATTGCTATACGATACATGCATCGTATAGCGATTTTTCCTATGGGATGCATTGTACAACGATTTTTTTCACTAAGTGGGTTTTCTCATTGAAAAATTGTTATGCAACTTTTTCCATAGGGAAAATTGTTATGCGGGATGCCATTTCCCCACAAAATCTAATTATTATACAATTCCATTGCTATACGGGGCGATTGTTGTATGAGGTTCCACTGTATTTGCAAGTGGAACTATTATTTAGTGAACTTTTCACCATGTTTCTACTCTATTAAATCTGACAACTGCTTTTGTGATTAGCAAAGCATTGATGCAAATGTAAAATGTAGGCATTTTGGGGAGAAAGAGGTGAAAAACATTGTCTATTGTGTATTATTATGGGTATCATTTCTCTAGGGCAGGGGTTCTCAACCTTTTCAAGCTAGGGTTCAGGTCACGCTCTCTCAGGCAGCTTCAAGGGCCGGACAGCCATTTTGCCTTGTCTGCACAATGGGGTGGTGGCCATTTTGACCCAACAGCTTCAAAGGGGCAGCCATTTTGTTTCTCGAATGCCCTTGGTGGGGTTTGGGGACCACATGAAATAGTGCCACAGGCCAAATCCAGCCCATGGGCCTTAGGTTGGGAACCCCTGCTCTATAGGTAGACATTTGAGAAAAATTCTGGAAAAAGTTTGTGAACAAGATGAAGAAATATTGTTATTCATGGGGAGCGTGATAAATATGTTAAATACAAAGTTTCCAAGTTTCCCTTTGTACTTTAGCAGACTGGGTACGATTTGTAAAATATATACTATATATAAAAAATTTGGTACAATCTACTCAGAGTCATGTTTCAAAATTTATCTCCCAGCTTATTTTATTTATTTATTTATTTATTTATTTATATTCAAATTTATATGCCGCCCAATCAGGTAAACCCGACTCTGGGCGGCTCACAAAAAGTTAAAACACACATAAAACAGTACAAGCAATTAAACCCAATTAAACTCAACATACCCACCCACCTACCCCATTCCTCTTAAAACTCACATAAACCCACATTAAAAAAAAGATAATTAAAAGAAATGGGGGCTTAATTTATAAGCCAACAGGCGGGGGCCACTCTTCCATCTGGGCCCCACACCTGCCCTGCCAACCAGGTTTTTAGGTCTTTTCTGAAAGGTAGCAGCTCCATCTGCTCCCGCAACTCTACAGGCAGGAGGTTTCACAAGGCCGGTGCGGACACGGAAAAGGCCCTCCTTCGTGTGCCAGAGAGACGAGCCCCTCTGGCAGATGGGACAATCAGGGAGCCCCTCCTATCCGCGCTGGTTGGACAGGCGGACACTCTTGGGACGATGCGGTCTCTAAGGTATCCTGGCCCACTACCATGAAGGGCTTTAAAGGTCAAAACCAGCACCTTGAACTGCACCCGGAGGCAAACTGGCAGCCAGTGCAGCTCCCGAAGTAATGTTGAGGCACAAGCATAATGCCTGTGCCCCATCACCACCCGGGCTGCTGCATTCTGGACCAACTGCAGCCTCCGAATGGTTGACAAGGGCAGCCCCATGTAGAGCACATTGCAATAATCTAGCCTGGAGGTGACCAGAGCATGTGTGACCATGAGCAGGGAGTCCCGGTACAGGAGCAAACGCAACTGACGGATGACGCGAAGCTGTGAGAAAGCCCTCCTGGCCACAGCCGCCACCTGATCTGCTAGTAGCAGCCCCGAGTCCAGGAGGACCCCTAAGTTGCGTACCGGGTCTGTCTGGGGCAAAGCAGCCCCATCCAAGACCAAAGTTGGCAGCTCCCTGGATAACGCGGGACCCCCTATCCAAAGCCACTCAGTCTTGGAGGGATTCAATTGTAGCCCATTGTCCCCCATCCAGACCCCAACCGCTTTCAGACATCTGGATAGGACATTGACTGCATCACTGGGGTCCCCATGGGCCGAGATATATAACTGGGTATCATCAGCATACTGATGATACCTTACCCCATGGAAACAGATAATCTCGCCCAACGGCTTCATGTATATGTTAAATAGGAGAGGAGAGCACCGAGCCCTGAGGCACCCCATGCTGTAGGGGCCTAGCGCTGGACCTCTCACTCTCCAACCACAACGTCTGGGTACGACCCTCCAGAAATGAGGAAAACCAGGACAACACCGTGCCCTGGATCCCCAAACCTTTGAGCCGTTCCAGAAGGATACCATGGTCAACGGTGTCGAAGGCCGCTGAGAGATCCAGAAGAGCCAGGACGGATGGATGACCCCCGTCCCACTCCCACAAGAGGTCATCAACCAGTGCAACCAATGTAGTCTCAGTACCATATCCAGGCCTGAAACCCAATTGATAGGGGTCCAGATAATCCGCTTCATCCAGGACCCCCTGCAACTGCCGCATCACCACCTTCTCCAGTACCTTCCCTAAGAAAGGGAGGTTGGAGACCGGCCTATAATTAGCTGGAACTGCTGGGTTTTTTCTTCAGGAGGGGGCGCACCAGAGCATGTTTTAAAGGTGCAGGAAACACCCCCTCCCGCAATGAAGCATTTATTATAGCCCCGACCCAGCCTCCCGTCACCCCCTTGGAGGCTTTCACCAACCAAGTGGGACAGGGATCCAAAGGGCAGGAGGTGGTGCGAACAGCTGCAAGAAGCCTCTCCACTTCCTCAGGGACAACTGGATCGAACCGATCCCAGATAACACTACCAGACTGAGCTCTGATCCCCTCCGGACCCTCCCCATTCACGCCGGGATTAAACCCCGAGCGAATCCGAGTGATTTTCTCCACCAGATAGTCTGCAAAAACCTCAGCCGAACCCTGCCAACCGGGCACCAGCCCCTCCTGGCCAAGGAGAGACCTGGTAACCCGGAACAGAGCAGCTGGGCGATTATCCGCGGAGGCAATGAGGGCGGTGAAGTATTGTTGCTTCACCACCCCCATCACCACCAAGTAGGTCTTAATAGCAGCCCTAGCCAGTGTCCAGTCGGAATCACTCCGGGTCTTCACCCAGCGGTGCTCTCGGCGTCTCTTTGCCCGTTTAAGCTCCCGCAGTTCTTCTGTAAACCATGGGGAAGATCGAACCCCACGGGCTCGGAGAGGCCGTAGTGGTGCGCTTTCATCCAAGGCAGCCGCAGTCATCCTGTACCACAGGTCAACGAGTGCCTCGAATGAATCGTGTAGCCGATCCAGAGGAAAATCCCCCAGTTCCCTCTGGAATTAGTGAGAATCCATCAGTTGCCGGGGGCGGGCCAATTTAATAGGCCACACCTCCCTGCAGTGAACCGCCCCCCCGCTTCATTATGTGATGTTTGTGATAAGTGATGCATTTTAGTTTATAAATCTGAACTGACCAATATAGAAAACTGAATAGGCGCTGTTTTGTTTCTTACGATTATGGCAGCAATTAAACAAATGGCTGCAGAGATTATCAAAACTTTTTTAGACAGATTTGTGGCATTGAATGACTAGGCTTCACAGGCCCCATTACCAGCTGTGAAAAACTACCCAAACGCTGGTGTATCTGCATTCTTTGTGGTTATACAGCAACAAAGCAAGCCTCAACAAGAAGCAAATGGAAACATAGTAGCATGATTTTCCAGAACATTCTGCAGGAAAATGTGAAGGCCAAAAACACTACAAAAAGATTATGCAGTATTTTGGAAGTTTTTGTTTTAGGATAATAGGAGATTTAACAACAAGAAGTGAACCCACTGCTGCTTTCCCCTAACATGGAGAAAGAAGGCAGAAACAGTCTGGTGAAGAAGACATGGATGGTGGTGGGGATTCTTAAGAGTTGAATTCCAAGATGTTACTTTTTCAAGCTCTGGGTCACCCACTCACACAAAGTCTGACATGGGATGATTGGAAAGATTCAACCAACGCTGCCAGACATGAAGTTTGGCTTGACTTTGCAGCCCTCATTTTGAAACTAGCATAGACATCAAACCATGATATTTGGAACTCTTGTATTTCCTCCCACTGTTCATAGATAAGCTGGGCCTAGCCTAACAAATGCACGTACTGTAGAGACAAACCAAACATTAACTTGTGACTTTTTAGTGGTCTATCACTACCCTTGCCATTGGAGCAAGTACAAGGACCACATGGAACTTTCCCTCTTTTACTATACCCACATATGATATCTTGGAGAAAAGTCAAAGACCAAAGATTTGAAAGGAGGGGAAGTAATATTGGATACTATTTTGACACAGGTGTGGGTCAGCTAATGATGGTGGCTTAAAGCCACTGGAGCCATAACAGAAGGTATTCCACTTATACCAATGCCCTCTTCCAGCTTCCATATGGCATGCCAAATTGAGTTCTGTTGTACTCCCCTCTTTTTTTCAGAGCTCCTCAGTAGATTTTCAGGAGAAAGTTGAGGAAGAGGGGGTGCAGAAGGAGCAAAGATTATCTGAGCTTCTTTGAGGGGAGAAAGGAAATTCCAAGTTAGTAAAGGGAAAATTGGAAGACTTAAGATGTAAACAAAAAGAGCCTCCTCGAGGAATGTGGTATTTTTGAACCACAATCTTGGCGTACCCTGGTAATGGCCACCTTGTGTTGCTGGCTAATCTTTCTCACACTAGGTCAGGTGAAAGGAACTGCAGAATGAACTCACCAAAAGCTGGCTTCATTTTGGCAGTTTTACGTCTGGCCTAGACATGGAAGAACAACTGAAATATGGTTGAGGTTGTTTCTCTCTGATTACTGACTGCAGATTCTTATGGTACCTTCTTCTTCTTCTTCCATGTCTGGGCCAGACGTGAAACTGCCAAAATGAAAGCACCTTTTGGTGAGTTCATTCTGCAGTTCCTTTCACCTGACCTAGTGTGAGAAAGATTAGCCAGCAACACAAGGTTGCCATTCCCACGGTACGCAAGATTATCATTCAAAAATACCACAACCTTCGAGGAGGCTTTCTTTGGTACGTGAATCCACATGAATGTTACTATTAGCTAAAGCTTCCCCTCCTTCCACAGACAAATCACAGGTTCATTATTTCAGACAACCCCCTTCTGAAATCATAATCATTTTACCTGCACAACAGAGAGTGTTGGCTTCAAGGTAGGGTGCTCCTTCTTCAGTAAATTCAGTGTTTTCCTCAAGTTGTTAATTATTTCTCTAAAAGTATAAGCAGTAACTTATATTGGTGCTTGAAAAAGTGATTTCCATCCCATACACATCTGGCCAGCTAGTATAGAACCATTACAGATGACGTACAATTACAAAACCTTATTTTCAATCTAATCATCATCACAAGCCACTATATAACATCTCAGCAAAAAATGTTATTATTTAAAAGACATCATCAAATCCTGGAGTAATTTAGGAAGCTGTCCAAAATATTGAGTGATCAATTTACCTTGCCATCACTGCCACTGGCTGGCAGCTTTTCAAGTACCGTATACTGTGTCAGGGATGAATTTGAGAGGTTCTGCACGTAAGCCATGTGCCCCACGTTACAATCCAATATAGTGTACATTTCTAAGCCTCCATAGAAGATAGCAGTCAGTGTACATATAAAGATATGCACTTAAAAGTCTTCATTTTATTACCTCTTTTTCCACAATAAAAGGAAAATTTTAATACCTCAATTTGGGATATATTCCCCCCTGCCCACAGATGGTAGTTCCACTGGCAGGGCTGGGACGGTGGGACCCATCTGGGTTGTAAGCCCCCTTTGGGCATAGCTACTTGAGAGTGGGAAGACGTAACATTTCAAAAGCAGGTATTTTCTCCTTCACATTCAAACCAGAAATGCCTTATAGTACACTCCTATTCTAAATAACTCCCACTGAGTTCAACAGGAGTTACTCCTAGGAAGTGGCTATAGGGCAGTAGATATACTTAGTGTTGCAACCTGAATCAATTCAACAGAGCAAGTTGCCAGATCTGTGTAGCCCTATAAGTATAAACAGGTTGACTAGGAAACAAACCTAACTGAATCAAGTTTGGTTTATTCTTCAGTAATCGGCACTCACCAAAAACAAGGGTGGTCAATGCATTTGTTAGACCATTAAACTAGCTTTAAAATCCTATGGGACTCTTCAGCAGCCTTTACATGGAGAGTGGGGGTGCATATTGGGGGGAAATCCCCCCTCCAAATCACAGCCAAATACAATGGAACCTCGAGATACAAAATTATTTCATTCCTCGAGGTTCTTCGTATCTCAAAATGCGGTTTCCCATAGGAAAGCATTGAAAATCAAGTAATGCATTCCGGAGCTCAGGAAAAAAGCCAAAAAAATGTATTTTTCCTGTTCAGAACTTTCTAAAGTGGTGAAATCATGGTGAAAAATTCCAAAGTGCACTTTCAAAAGGTTTGAACAGATAAAAGACTCCCCCCCCCTTTTTTTTTTCCCTTCCCCTGAACTCTGGAAATTTTTCAATGCATTTCAAAGCATATTCACCACATTTCCACTAGTGTCATCTAGTGGCCAGTTCTGGTAATTGCAGGACTATTCCCCAACTATCAGCAGTTTTGGAAAAGGAGGAATTTTCAGCACTTCCTGGTCATGTTGAGAGCTTCTCTGGTGCCAAAACACAACTAAAAATTCCCACCACCATGCGAAGCATCGAAAGACTCCCCCAAAAAATTGTATCTTGAAGCATTATTTTTTCAAGATTTCCTTTTGTTATCTCAAGTTTTTTGTAACTCGAGGTTTTGCTATATAGCAAAATGTTTTGTAGTTTTCCTTTGGAACCATACTTAAAAAAAAGTCTGGCTATACACTGAGCCATAATTTGGGGCAATTTTATTTTTTCTGTTGCCTCTTCCATCCAGATCAAGAGTCCTTCTCAACTCAAAAGCTAGCACCTGTTTGTGAGGTCTTAATGGTCTACTAAAGGTATTGTCACTCATTCTTGGTTTTGGATTGTGTACAAAGTCACACAACTTTTAAACCATTTTTTGGCTGGACTGTACACTGTTTTCCCCCAAACTTAAACCAGAAATGTCCTACACTACACTTCTATACAGGCTGCTTGAAAGCCAGTCATATCCGACTCTAGGGTTCGGTGCTCATCTCTGTTTCAAAGCCGAAGAGCTAGCGCTGTCTGCTTCTGCAGACGTTTCCATGGTCATGTGGCAGGCATGACTAGACACCGGAGCACATGGAATGCTGTTTACCTCCCCACCCAAGTGGTCCCTATTTATCCACTTGCAATTTCTTGCTTTCAAACTGCTAGGTTGGCAGGAACTGGGACAGAGACGGGAGCTCACTCCGACGTCCAGCACTCGGGTCTCCAACTGCTGACCTGCCACCTTCCAGTCAGAGCTTTAGCCACTTGAGATCAGTGGTTAAGAAGCTTGCCTTGTTAGCTGGAAGGCCGACATGCCCGTTTGAGCTCCCATCTCTGTCCCAGCTCCTGGCAACCGCAAGTTGATAAATAGGGACCACTTTGGTGGGAAAGGTAACAACATTCTGGTGTCTAGTCATGCCTGCCACAAGTCCACAGAAACATCTAGAAACAGACAGTGCTGACTCTTTGGCTATAAACAGATGAGCACTGCACCCTAGAGTCAGATACGAATGGCAGCTTTGGATCACACAATAGGTAAAAGTAAAGGTTTCCCTTGCTCAAAAGCCAGTTGTCTCTGACTCTAGGGTGCAGTGCTCATCTCCATTTACAGCCAGAGCCAGTGCTGTGTTTGCAGTTGTTTTCATGGGCTATATGGCAGGCATGACTAGATTGGCCACCCAGTCACATGTGCCACCGATTAGGCCACACCCAACAATTAGGCCATACCCAGTGTGGTTAGGTAGTAAAAAAAAATTGGTGCCCATCAGTGAGTGGTGGGGTGGGCATCAGCAGGTTCACACCAATTCGCCAGAACCCGTCGCAGAAATTATGGCTGGCCCGCCCATCCAAGTTTTGAAATAAAGTACAGTAGTCCTAATTTGGGTGCAATGCAGGGCTTTCCAGCTGGCCACGCCCACCAGACCAGACCACAGTGTGGTAGTAAATTTTTTTGGAGCCCACCACTGGACACGCCCACATGGCAGCCAGCAATGGTGTGCTGCTGGCCCACAGGGATACAGAGGGACTCATCCCTGTGCGCCCCAGTGACTGGCGCCCCCCAGAGGCAGGCAGAGGTAATGGGAATGTATCGGATTTCCCACCACCACCACCACCCAATAGGCGGCCCCATCTCTTCCTGTCCACCGTCCTCCCGGTGCGCAGCACAGACACACCCCTGGCAGCCAGACCAGACCCTGGCATTAGTGCGATTAGTGCGACGCGTTCTAGCCCAAGCCGCCGCTCCAGAACCCGAGAGAGCGAATCCTGTTGGTCACGTGGGCAAAACAGGAAGCCCGCGCCTCGGCCGCTGATTGGTCCGCTTCGCTTTCAGCAAGATTTGAGCTGCGGGGAGAAGGGGGGGGGGGAGTCCGGCTCGGCGTCGGTGCCACGTGGAGCGCGCGAGGGATGCCCACGCGTGGCCAAGGCGGGCGGGCGGGCGGGCTCAAGATACACACACACCCCTCCGCGCGTGCGCACCCACCCTTGGCAGCGTTTGGTTTGGCATGTCTACCTGGCTACAGAGCCACCACCAGCCCCTCCGGCTCCGTGTAGTTTTCCCAAGGAGGGGCCCCCCCGTGGGCTGGCGTCGATGCCGCGGCAAGGCGAGAGGGGGGGCCCCGGGCAGCCCCGAGGGAGGAGGAAGAGACGCTGCTGCAGCAGAAGCTGCCCAGAGTAGTGGCCGTGGCCGCCGCTCTTCTTCACCCTTGCGAGCCACTTAGCTGCCGGCAGCCAGGGCAGACGGCGCAGCGCGGGGAGCCTCATGGATGGTGGGAACAACAAGGCGCCTGTGTGGCGGGAGAAAACGCGGCCCCAGCCGGTGTTGGCGGCGTCCTTATGGGCAGGCAGGGACGTGGCGGGCGAGGGAGGGAGGGAGGGAGGCGGGGGTGGGAACCCGCGAGGAAGGCTCGGCCTCCAGGGGAAGCGCCGGCCAAGGCGGAGACTCCGCGCCGCCGCCGCCGCCGCCTCTCCCCTTGCGCGCCCCGGGCGGGCGGACCAAGAGCGTCCCGTGGGACTACTTCTGACTGAGGCGACATTTCAGGCGCCTATTCTTAGACCCGCCGAGGTGAGGAAAGGCGGGGGCAGCCATAGTCTGAAGGCCGGCTCTAATGGACTCTCGTTCTGCAGAACTTTTTGTGGCGGAAAGAAGGAGAACAGTGAAAGTCCTGCCTCCTGTCGCCAGCCTCTCTCCACTTCTAGGCGCGCCTTTCCAGTTCCCCTCTCGCGTGAGTCGCTCTCCTGCTGCGGCTGTGCAGACCGGCAAAGCACACACACGGTTGGCTGGGAAAGGTCCCCCCGGGAGCCGGGAGGTCAGCAGCCTTGATCCCGGCCACGCGAAGGGATTTTGGTGGGGCGGGGGGGGCAGGTTGGCAAGGCTGGGGGGGGGAGGACGGCGCCTCTTGACGCGTGCGCCATTGGAAAGGGGATGATGATGACTCAGGCCGATGATCAGTTGCAAATCCTTGGTTGGTGCTGACTGGGAGAGGTTGCCAACCTGTACGGTAATTACCGTACGGTATGGTAATTTGGCCCTCCGTATGATGTACGACTACCGTACTGAGATGTACGGTAATTTTCAGTAATTTTGGAAAAATAAAAAAAAAAGATTATTTCCGGTTCCGTCCTGGGTAAAAAAAATTTTTTTTTTTTAAAAAAGTGATTATTTCCGGTTCCGTCCTGGGTAAAAATTCTAAAAAAGAGATTATTTCCGGTTTCGTCCTGGGTGAAAATGAAAAAAAAAAGATTATTTCCGGTTCCGTCCTGGGTAAAAATTTTAAAAAAGAGATTATTTCTGGTTTCGTCCTGGGTGAAAATGGAAAAAAAAAGAAAAAGATTATTTCCGGTTCCGTCCTGGGTAAAAAATTTAAAAAAGAGATTATTTCCAGTTCCGTCCTGGGTAAAAATGGGGGAAAAAAGATTACTTTCGTTTTCTTCCCTCATAGATATTCGAAGAAAATGCCCGCCCAGGCTCTGCCCAAAGCTCCGCCCAGGCTTTGCCCAGTATGCATGCGCAGAAATGGGTCTGTGCATGCGCAAACCCCATATGGTAATGTACAGTAGTTTTTGCGCAGCACCGTACGGTAATTACGGTTTCCAGGTTGGCAACGCTCCGTCTCTTTGTCCCAGCTCCTGCCAACCTAGCAGTTCGAAAGCAAGAAATGGCAAGTAGATAAACAGGGACCACTTCGGTGGGAAGGTAAACAGCGCTCCGATGTCTAGTCTTGCCTGCCACAAGACCACAGAAACGTCTGCAGCAGACAGCGCTGGCTCTTCGGCTTTGAAACAGATGAGCACTGAATCCTAGAGTCGGATACGACTGGCTTTCGAGCAAGCAAGAGAAACCTTCCCAACCTTTTAAAGCCGGGGCCGGGTCACGCTCCCTCAGACAGCGGGGGGGGGGGGGGGTGTTGCCAGTGGTGGTGGGCATCAGCAGGTTCGCACCAGTTCGCCAGGACCGGTAGCAGAAATTCCGGCTGGCCCTGCCCATCCAAGTTTTGAAATAGTCTTGTGCAACGCAGGGCTTTCCCCATGGCCACGCCCACAGTGTGGTAGTAATTTTTTTTGGAGCCCACACCGCTGAATTTTGCCCTTCCTCCACCACATGGTACTTTCGGGTGTGGTGCTGGGGGCTACATGAAATGGCGCTGCGGGCTGCATCATCCCACCCACAAGTTGAGAATTCCTGTTTTAAAGGAACAATTTAAAACTTTCCTCTTCAAGGAAACTTTTAAGAATTATACCTGTGATAAGTGAGCCAGTCAGTTTTTGAGCTTGCTTGCCTTCAGATATTTCGCTTGGCGTTTGTTTTTTATTTTGCTGTTGTTTGTTTGTCTCCACACTGCCCGGAGTGGGAAATATCCCAGATGGGCGGCATAAAAATGTAATAAATAAATACAGGTGAAACTCGGAAAATTAGATTATCGTGCAAATGTTCATTCATTTCACTTAAAAGGTGAAACAAATATGAGATAGACTCACAACATGCAAAGCAAAAGATGTCATGCCTTAATTCGTTATGATTGTGCTGATCATGGCATACAGCATACATGCGATTATGTGATGATTATGGGTTACATGAGATTGGGGGGTTGGGGCTTTCATAAACTGTAAACCATAAGCATCAATATTATAACAAAGTAAGGCTTGAACTATCTAGCTTTGCATGTAGTGAGTATCTCATAGATTTGTTTAACCTTTTAAGTTGCATTACTGAACTGAATGAACATTTGCACAATATTCTAATTTTCCGAGTTTCACCTGTACATTTCACGGCTAAACAGGCAAAGGCTTTTCCTTATGGAGCAGAGTCCCAAGTTCGAGTGAAGTTGCCTCTGTCGATATCACGAGGCATTCTAAACAGGTTTCATTCCTGTTTTGTGGCTCCACTAGAGTGCACTCATTGGAGTCTGTGTGCCTCTGTGGGAGTTTCCTTGCAGACTCGTGAAAGGAACTGTAGAATGAACTCACCAAAAGGTGCCTTTATTTTGGTAGTTTCACATCTGACCTAGACATAGAAGGATTTAATTTTGCATTGAAAGTATCCTGGAAGGCAACTCAAAAGATTGCCAGGTCTGTTTTATCTTTGCAGCAGATATTGAGATTGACCACCTGGAGCCACATCTGCATAGCAGCTTGTGGGTTTGGAGCTTATGGCTTCTTCCAACCCATTATCCGCACATATTAGAATGAATTGTTTATACAAATCTAGATCCGGGCTAGCAATTCTTAACTGTAACATAGATAACTATTGTGAAAGAGGGGGGGGGGGTTATGACTTCTCTCAGTCATAATATGTATCTGTAAGTCACAGACCAGGTCCAGTATAGATTTACTGTACTGGAGAGTTCGTGTGACCAATCAGATCCCATTAGCTTATGCAAGTGGGGAGGAGGTGGAGGGATGTTGCTTGAACCAGAATATTCACTTTGTTTTAGCTGTTCAAAAATAAACCTTCCCACTACTATCCCAGAAAAGGGAAAAGGAATGGTGCCTTTCAGCTTGTATTATTTCCTTCTCCTGCTGAAGTTTATATAACATAATACACCAGGTTGGAGCAAAATATTATCAGTGAGCAACACTTTTGTAAGATTCTCATGTTGGATTAGAATCCTTCTCCCCTCTGCACACCCAAAAAGCTTCTCTGGTGAACTAGGAGATCCCCCGGAGTAGAACAGTAGTGCACAAGGAAGGAAGAACCTGTGAAAAATTGCCTCCTTTTGCTATAGCTGGAGTTCCTGCAAGATCTTGAAATGGAATTACTGTAGAGTATGTGGAGATCAACAAAATAGGATCTGACTTTATATTTTGTTTTAAACCAGCATCCTAATTTGTTTGCTGGAATTTGTGTTAGTGTTTGAACTAATGAACTAAAATGCAACCCACATAAATTGGTGAATCCCCTTGGTACTATAGAACAAACATAATAAAAGGATGAATTTTTCAAATTATTTACTACAAACATAGCATTTATTCCTAAACTGCATTAAATACATAATGTTCAGGTTTGGCATACTTTAAACTCAGCTTTTAAGCATAACAAAATGAGAAAAGCTTAGGAATTCTTCTACATGTACATACATTTTTACATATTCCTTACAAAATGAGTCAGGAAGAAAGTGCAACATAGAGATTTTTGTCTCTTACTGATAGAATAAAATGCGAACACATGATATGCAGAAATTAAGAAACATGGCGTGAATCTGTCCTGAATTTGTGACTTCATTTTGAACCCTGTCCAGTAGTGTAGTGCAGTACTGCCAACAAATACAAAATAATAATACATTAAAACCAGAGTTTTACGAGTAACGTGACATGGTTAAAATAAATGTTCTTTTAGATCAGGGATTCACAACCTGCAGCCTGTGGACCGGATGCAGCCCACACCACCATTTCATGTGGGCCCCCACCATCTCCATCACGCACCATATGGTGGAGGAAGGGCAAAATGGTCATCTGGCCCCAGAAGCTGTCTGAGGGAGCATAACCCGGCTCCCAGCTTTAAAAGGTTGAGAACTGTTTTAGATGCTGTCTATAAAGAGTCACAAAGGAGTGGTGTAAGTCTTCAAAAGAAAAGAACTTTACCTTTGAAAAAGTAATGGAGACAACAGGTATACTGTGACCTGTATATGTCCCTTCTGTTGCAACCTCATCTGGCCCAATTGCTCTTTCCCTTGCCTTTTCTGTGCTACTTATGGAATGGAATAATGGGTTTTAGCACATTACGGTGGTATTAGCCTATGGGGTTGTTGTTGTTGTTTTTTTTGGGGGGGGAATCAAAACCCCCCAGCAAATCCAACTTTTATGTATTAAGAAACACTACTTTGGATTTTATTCAATTTACATTGTTTATTTTGTTGTTTAATAAAAAAAGAATTCTTCGTTTGATAGGGCATTGTGTCAGATAAAATTTTACTTTCAAGAATAGGATTATATACAAATTGCATAAAGGAACTTCAGTGCTTTGCATGAGAATCCGCCACTGTTCATTTGCTAAGTGCATATGTAAAGGTCAAGCCAGAGGAATACTGACATTCTTTTGCTTTTTTTTGCTGCATACTTAATGAAATGCAGATTTGGGGTGTGGGGTTGTAGTTAGAAGTAGTTTTCTTTGTAAGTACAGTAGTTCTTTTTTTCTTTTTTTTGAGGGGGGGAGCAAATACCTTGATATATGCTGAGCCTTGCTTTGTTTCTGTTGAAACCTGATCTTATCATCCAGAGCTGCAAAAACTTCTGTTCCCTTTGAGATTTTACAAAACTGTTGTAAATTTCCAATTAGCCAATTTCAAATTTCATACTACCTGCTTCTCATATCTGCAGTTAACAATACCCAAAACATATATTGTAGATGCTTGTTCCTTACAAAATGACAAATTTAATTCCACTTGTCTCCACAGAATGTATCCCCCATTGTTTTATCAGATTAATAACTATTACTCTAGCACATGCAATATTCCTATTTTAATGAACCCAAATTACTATTTTTCACATAACTGTATATATTTTATTAAATAAAAATCATATTTACTAATTTGCATTCTTATTTCTCATCTGTTTTTACTAGTACAACTTAAATAATGCCAGCTTTTCTACTGAACCAGAGCAAGACATTTGCATGAAAAAAATTGGAATTCATGGCATGACAGGAAAAGCCCGATTTCTTCCCACCCTAGCAGTGAAAATGCACTTTTGGAATATAGTTCAGAGTAATTTAACAGTTGTGAGTTTTTCAATATCCATTTTGGTAAAACACAACATATGCTTACCAGTTGGAGGAATGTATCACAAACTACCTATAAATACAACTTCTGACATGGCAAAACTTATGAGGGCTGTGCTTTGTGTTGAGACTAAAGTTGAAATGGTAGCCAGAGTGCTGTTGGTTAGTTATGTCAGTTTAAGTGTAGCTAAATACATTGTGATAGCACATTGCCACTAGCTAACCACCTGCTCTTTATTTCCCTTGTGATATGCTAGTCAGATCGGTTGATGCACAACAGGAAATGCAACTTGTTAATTAGCAATTCACCATTGCAATGTACGGCATAACTAATCAACAGTATTTGAGCCAATACTCCAGACTACCTCCCAAGCCCTGAAAAGCACTCAGTTTATTCTACCATTGGTTACCATCTAGAAATTATAAATTGGGTTTGACCCACTAATGTTTTCAAGTAATCAAAACTATGTAACAGAGATTAGTATGCAGCAGTTCTGGCAGAAATAACTTCAGGTACTAAAAGCATGAAGATACTATTGACAATAGTTTTCTCTGTCCCTGTTAAGACACTTCATGCAATGGCCTTGCCCAGTGGTTGATACATGAGTGATGTCAATTTGAAGAGTTATTTGTAGGTATCCTACCATAGGGACGTGTGCTTGTCAATCATGTGCTAGCTAGTTATATGACCATTATCATACCTGTCTAACTAATACAGGATGACGGCGGGAAAGAGTGTAAAATACAGGGGGTTTACAGAAATTATTTTACAGTGATTTCCAAGGCACAGATTCATTCTGCTCATTCTTGATAGTCCCTTTTACATACTAGTACCCACAAATACAAGATGTTTCAAAAAAGACTGACTATACACATCCATTTATGAAATAGGAGATGAATGTACTTAAAAAGTGGAATGCATATTTACCATGTTAAAATAAAAGGAAAACTTAAGTTTAAAATATTTTAAAAGAAACAGGTTTTCAGTAAAGTATAGGTTCAAATTACCAGTGGTAGCAAGATGTTTCCCGAACAGAGCATTCCAACTATAGTATTTTCATAGGCTTGAGTTGGAGAAACAAAGATGCTTTTAAAAGATTTTCCTGGTTCATTTCAGAGTTTCCATTTTTGTCTGTACCATGTGCATATTGTACTTATCAAAACTACTTAGAAAGCTGTTTGCAGAAACTAACAGGCAGTCAAACTCACTGCCCTCTAATGACAACACATCAATAAGCGTTAATGCAGTCACAGTAATTCACCTCTCTTTATAAAAATATAACTATAGTCTGTAAGCTAGTTATCCTGAGAGTACTCTATATATCTGCTACATAATATTCACTGTATGTTTTGGAGCCTGTGCCATACTTCTCTCTACCCTCATTTCCACAGAATTCTGACCAATGTCTCATATGCAGTAATTGCCAATATTTGGGCAAAGTGGAAAAATAACCAAAACAATATGAAAAAAAATACAGTTGACACTGCCAGACCTGGCTGATGGAAAAAAAATTCAGCAGATGATAGTTAAAAAAACATACATATACCTAGCAATATGCATCGTAAGTACTGGCTATTGTACTATAGACTTTGTCAGCATTAAGGCAAAACATCTGGACATTTTAAAAATATATCAAGCAAAACTACTTGAGCTAAGACACTGAAATTTTTCCCTTAAGGACTGGACAATGTTCTGCTGGTTAGGAGATGGCACTCTCCATAAGTAGTCATTGAGTTTATCTGAATCACTGCTTGTGTTCAGGAAAGAGTCTGCTGGCTTAGCAGAAGCCAGGGAGGAATTTTTGCCACCATTCATTTCTGAAACAGCAGAATGTACATTTATCTTTGGATATGAGAGTTTTGCTTGGTTATAGAAAGTTTCTAAATCAGATCCCTCATCTTCCGATTTGATTTCGACATAGTCGTCGTCATCATCAACCCCTTCCCCATCATCAATGTCTTTGAAATTAGAAAAATAGTTCTGGGTAGCTATTTGTGCATTTGAGAGCAAGTTTCTGTTAACTCGCAGGATTTTTTGAGAGTCTTGCAGAATCATTTCTGAGAGGTTCTCTGGGCTCTGCTTTGTCCCATCACATGTTGCAGCGCTTGGAGTGGCAGCAGGAACTGATTCTTGGTATCGGTCAAAGAGAAAGTTCCTGCTTGGATGTAGTTGCTCCTTATCCATTTTGGGTGAACAATTTATTGTTTCCCCAGATTTGTTGACCACAATTGAAGAAGATGACTGTGACCTGCTGTACATATATGACTTTGCACCGCTTTCTCTTTTCCCTGAAGAGTTGTAAATCTGGCTATGATGCAAGTTCTCTTTGTTAGGTTGACTTATGATAGCACTCCATCTTTGTGCAGGAGCATTTTGGTGAAGAGAAGTCTGAAGGGAAGGCACTGAGCCAGCTGCTGCCAACTGTCTCACACTATGTTTTGGAGAACTCATCTCTGAAGGAGAGTTTTTAGTCTTCAGGCGAGGGATTTCTGGCCAAGGAGAAAAATCAGAAAGTTCTCCATTACTGTACGTTGAGTGCAATAGCCAGTCATCTGCTCTCAAATTTTGGGGAGCTAACTGGGATGTTGACACTGGTGAGGAATATCTTATAGTAGATGGTCCTTGAGTACTATATTTTGGGGTCTTGGGTGAAGTTTCACAGAAAACAACCTGATCGTAGAGCTGGGAATATTCAGCAATCCTGGCTCCTGGAGAATGAGAAAGGATAAGATTTGATCTGAAAAGGCATGGCAAAGGATCTGAAAAGGCATGGCAAATAAACATTTTTAGGAAACCTGTTACTGTTTCTCAGAAATAAGTCTTGCTAATTTCACATGTCTAGTTTACACATAGGATCCCAGTTTTAGCTACAGATTCTGTTCCTCTAAAGTAGCTTTTACTTCTGTTTTTCAAGTTTTATTTCTTCACACAAAACAAGGAGACAGGACTTTTCTATGGTTATACCAATTATTAATATGCATATACCTATCTGAAATATGCAACCAAAATTAAGAGCTACCGTATATACTCGAGTGTAAGTCGTCCCGAGTATAAGTCACAGGTGGAAAATGCAGCAGCTGCTAGTGAGTTTTAATAATGAAAATATAGTAAAATTAATTATTTAGACATTTGTGTGGGCATGTTTTTGAGTGTTTACGGTAGTTACTTCATTTTTTAAAACCGTATTTGAACCACCCAACCAGTGGTGGTGCTGCAGGGGAAGTGGGTGGATGGGCCAATTGCACTGAGGCAGGAAGCAATGCTCTAGCCTAGCATTTTGCTCTCCCTGCAAGCACAAAGCATGGCTTTCCCTCTCCATCTTGGCCACATGGAGCAGGGACAGACAGGAAGGTAAGTGAAATCCTTTCTTTTTATGCACAGGTTTGATTTCCCATAGAAATTCATTGAAAACAAACAAACAGAAAAGCTTCAGAATACAAGAAATTAATTTCCAATGCATTTAAATGGGAAATCATGATTTGTACCCTCTTGTGGCCACCTGTGATAATGGCCCACCAATCATGTTTTCCTTTTCCCCTCTCCAGAAGCTGAAGCCACTTTTAAGCTCCCAAATCGCACTTATTCCAGTGCAGTTTTGGGACCCTCACTGTTGTTGACCCATGTATTAGTTGAGTCACCTTTTCTGGACCTCATTTTGGGGGTAAAAAACTCGACTTATACTCGAGTATATACAGTAGCTTTATAGTCAGATTTAGATCAGCCATATGAAATCACATAGAAGCGGGACATAGATTTTAATCATATAACAAATGTATATATTTTGTCTGGACTAGATATGGATAGAAGTCAAAGTACAGAGATGTATCTGTAAGAATAAAGGAAAAATAACAGCCTACCAATGGCAGGGCCACCTTGTTTCTTCTCTTCCAGAATGGCTGCCAAGTCTTTGTATCCTGATTTCTGTTGCCGGCTCAAAAGTTGTTCTTGCTCTGGGCTCTTTACTTTCAAAAGCTGATTTGCTTTTTTGATTTTCTGACTGTACTGTCTTGCCATCATGAAGACCCGGTTCTTTGTTTTCTCTGCAGCATCCAATTCATTTTCAGTACTTTCAACACTTGTGCTGCATAGAAGACTACTGGCAGATTCATAAAGGCTGTCCACAAAAGCTATCTCTTTGGAGAGAGATAATCTGTTGTGCTTTGTTGGTGAGTTTGGTTTACAAGATGCTGCCTCTTCAAACCTAAGATTGGCTTCATTTAATCTAGCTAATTTGCTGGGCAATGTCTTTGGGGAAAAAGACGTTTCCAGCAGTGAGCTGGCAGACACTGAACACTCCACATCTTTCTTAAATTGACGAGTAGTTTCAGTAGATGTGTAACTGTCCATGTCATCTTTGCACACTGGAAAAGCTGCAAGGACATGATCTCGTGTTTTTTCTTCATTCTTTTTAATATAGTTCTCCAAGTCATTCCAGATTTCATCTACTTCCTCTGATAATTTATCTGCAGCAGATTTGTGAGAGTGTGAATCAGAATTTGAAGAGCTATCCACCAGGCTCAAATACTCATGATCCAAAGGAACGGAATGATAGGGATTTTCATCTTCACTGAATTGGAGACTTTCTTCAGATACAAATTGTCGGAGGTGATCACAGCACACAAAATCTGCATCCAGACCCAGAAAACTTGTCTTTTTCGAACATTTAAGACGATCACACTTGAAATCCAGCAGTGATTGTTCTGGGAGGACGATGGTATCATAGATATTCTCCTCGCTGATTCTTAGATCATGAGAGCCTACAGGTGGACTGCCTTTCCTTGAAAGAGTTTCATTTCTTTTCAGAGGAAGGGAGGTCCCATTTTTAGGTGCTTGCGTTTTCTTGAAAGTAGCTTCCTGGTCTTGAGTTTCATAAAGTGAGTCTTTTGCTGACCCTTGGGGACCATGCTCAGATGCTTCCCTTCGAGCTAGGCCCATGAGTTTCAAATCTTCAAAACTTATATTGTCATAAACATGATCGATGTCGTCAATAGTCAGTTCTTCAGAAGATTCTGGGTAGACCTGTAGATTTTCCATGTCACTCCTAGAACTTTTCATTTGATTCCAAGAAGCATTTTGAGCAAGGCTATGTTTTCTATATCTTGAACAAGATGAAGAGGTTTTATTTTCACCAGCACTGCTGGCTCGCCTCACAACTCTGTGAGAGTTAGAATCCAAAAAGTCACTCTGATGTCCTAGTCCTACATGCCAGCTGCAGGGACGACCCGAAGGGATCCTTTCTTCAGAAACAATTGAAGCTAAATTGGAAGTAGAGTCCGAAGGCACAAACATCTGATAATCATCTTCATCCTCTACATTCTCTTGTAGGGGATGTCTACTTGGGAACAAGGCTTGCCGAATCTGGTGGTCTGTCCAGATATTTCTCACTGTAGCTGTTGTCCCCAAAATATTTGCCATGAATGAGTTGGTCTGTGGTATGAACTGTTGAGAAGACTGATTATCTCCACTGCTGTTCATCTGGGAAGATGCTTCACCTACAGGCTCTTCAGAGTTCTACAAAGATTTTAAATAAAGCAGATTAATTCATCTGTTCTTGAATCAACATCTGGAATCATAATAATCAGAACTATTAATACATACGGGGGCTTTTTCAGTGTTTGCTCCCAGGCTTTGGAATGTGCAGCCCCATGAAACCAGATTGGCCCCCTCCCACGTGAAGGCTGACAGATTTTTCTGCCTCTTATTCCCCTAGAAATAAAATCCCAGCGAGGAGAACAAATAGGTCAATCTTAGAAGAAATTAACCCTGACTGCTCATTGGAAGGTCAAATAGTAAAGATGAAGCTAAAGTACTTTGGACATCAAATGAGAAGGGAGGATTCACTTGAGAAGGCATTGATGTTGGGAAAGGTGGAGGGCAAAAGAAGAAGGGGGAGGCCAAGGATGAGATGGCTAGATGGCATTGTAGACACAATGGGCACAGAGCTGGGAGGGCTGAGGGGGATGGTGGAGGACAGAGGCGCCTGGAGGAAAATGGTCCATGGGGTCGCAAAGGGTCGGAGTCGACTGAACAACAAAAAAAAATTACATCCTAAGGTTCTCTGCTATTTTAAATGCTACTTTAATTAGAGGCCACTGTGGACAGTAATGATGGCCAAGCTGCCAAGATAGTTGCTATTGTTGCACAAATCCTTTTAGGGAAAAAAGAATATGACTGCTACAACTAGTGAAGTCTCATTACTCTGTATGTGTCCATCTGTGTATCACTCTGTCTATATGTCTGGAGAAGGTAAATCTAAACTCTGTGTGTGAGTGTGTGTGTGTGTTTATTTCAGATCATAACTATACTGACACTGATCTCATTTATCTAATTGCTGGCCTCTACTTTACCAAAACAGTGTCATCTGTCACTAAAACATACATATCTGTAGGTTTGGAGAAACTTCAAGATTTGGAAAAGTGCAAAATATTTTTATGGGGTGCTCTGGAACAATATCCTAGAAGGGCATGGATGAGCCGAAGCAGTTCTAACTGCAATATTTTTCTATTATGCACTTCAGCATAGAGTCAGTCTGGGAATAATAATTAGCTTACAAAATATTTAACCAAGTAGGAAAGGGAATTGCAGCCTGTATTTCATTCATCAGTTTGAATACCATCTTTTTTATACAATATTATTCTGCCAATACTAAGCTAACTGGGTGATGCCTTTCCCCGGAATATCAATTTCAACAGTGAGACTGGCATTCAAAATGGAGAGATCTTTCAGAATACAGTACTTCAGAAATATACCATATATGTACACCTCCACTATCCTCTCACTTTCCTCACTGAAGGTACACTAACTGTTAGGATCCCATGGCTGATCTTTCTCTACATCTGTAGCATTTTGTTCAGTCGCACAGTCGATTCTGACCCTATGGACCATTGCCCGCCAGGCACCTCTGTCTTCCACCATCCTCCTCAGCCCGCCTAGCTCTGTGCCCAATGCATCTACAATACCATCTAGCCATTTCGTTTTTGGCCGCCCCCTTCTTTTTTTGCCCTCCACCTTTCCCAGCATCAAGGCTTTCTCAAATGAATCCTCTCCTCTCATTTGATGTCCAAAGTACTTTAGTTTTATCTTTATTATTTGACCTTCTAAGGAGCAGTCAGGGATGGTTTCTTCTAGGATCGACTTATTTGTTCTCGCTGTCCAGGGGACTCTCAAAACTCTCCTCCAACACCACATTTCAAAAGCATCTGTAGTAATAGGATGTGTGAATATTCCATAATTGCACTACAGAGCAGCTCGTCCAAAATAGGCTTATAGTTAACTTTAATACTAGATGTACAGAATTATCTAGGCAGTTGTTTCTATTAGGCCTTTTTGTGTCATGCTCTAGTATTGATTTTTCCTTACTAATCATTTCACATTTGACAGTAAATTTAACTGAGACATTTCAATTAATTTCTTCATGAAGACTGTATAACTTCAGAATTACCTTAGTTTCACATTTGTTAAGATTAACACTTCTTCGTTTCTCGAAGTTTTCTGCAACTTGACTATTTAGCCTTTTGCGCCCTCCTTTTGACTTCTGTGAATTATGTTGTGTGTGCTGCAGAAAAAAGAAACTTTTAGATAATGATACACTATTTTTTTTAATAAAACAGAAGGGCTTCTGCCAAGCCTGAAGAACAGCAGAGTTCACCAACTGGGATATTGTAATATGACATAATGGAACACACTCATTTGTGGCTCATCTTAAGTTGAGTTCAGGAAAAGAGAATAAATAACATATCACTTTTGCCACAGAAGACAGAGGATTTGCTTGTTGCAAGGTAAATGATGGACTCTAGGGAAAGTATTCAAGAAGACATTGCTTTTCTAGTTAAAGTGGTAATGAGGAGCCCAGTTTGGAAGCACCAGTGCTCCTGTCACATTCAGGAATTCTTTCAAGCTTCTTTAATGTTCTACTTCCACAAAATGTCCTAAGGCAGTGATGGCCAACTGTGGCACTTCAGGTATTCTTGGACTTCAATTCCCAGAAGCCCAAGTCAACACACCTGTTGATCAGAACTTCTGGGAACTGAAGTTCCAGAACACCTGGAGCGCCAAGGTTGGCCATTACTGTATAAGGCAACCTCTCCCAAGTTGATGTCCTTCAGGTGTGTGTAAAAGTTGCTCTTGCTTAAAAGCCAGTTGTACCTGACTAGGGTTCAGTGCTCATCTCTATTTAGAGCCAAAGAGCCAGCACTGTCTGTGTTTGCAGACATTTCCGTGGACATGTGGTAGGCATGATTCGACACCAGAGTGCATGGGATAAGAACATAAGAACAGCCTTGCTGGAACAGGCCACAGCCCATGCAGTCCAGCATTCTGTCTCACACAGTGGCTCACCATTTCCTTCAGGGTATTCCCAAGGAGATGCCTTCACCTGCTTAGGATTCCCTGGAAATGGCATTGAGAGATATCCTGCCTATCTCTCCAACCCCGAGGTTGTCCTTAAGTATCCATAATTATAGCCATTGATACCCTTGTCCTCCATGAACTTGTCTAATCCTTTCTTAAAGCTGTCAAGACTGACAGCTGTCGCCACTTCTTCTGGCAGGGAGTTCCATAGACCAGTGATCCTCTGGGTGAAAAAGTACTTTCTCTTATTTGTTTGAGAACTAGTAACCAAAAGTTTCATCGAGTGTCCCCTAGTTCTCCTTCGTATAGTTTGTGAATCCACACTCATGGGTTATGCGCCTGCGCAGAACAGCCGATCGGAGGCTTGAAAAGCTATTGGTCAAAAGTTTTGGCGGTAAGACCGCCCACCGTACCGCCCACCCTGAGGCGCCCGCGCGCCATTTTACCTCAGTTCTCTTCTTTCCGCCGTAGCAGCAGGACGATCGTTGAGAGCTTCCTCAATTTTTTCGCCCTTCTGAGGGAAAGTCTTTTTGGCAAATTTCAACAATTTTTCTCGGTGATTCTGTCCTCCGGGCAGGATCGCCACCCCGGCTCTGTCTCTTCTTTCGAGTGGATTCAGTAGCCAATTTTTTCTTCGCATCGATCACCGTCTCCCCCCTCAAGGGGGTGGCGGCTGGTCCGCCCTTCGGGGTACTCGCCTCCAGAAGCTTCCACTGGAAGAATTTTTCCGCGGTTCATGGCTGCAGCGTTTAAACAGTGCAGGGCGTGCCTCAAGAAGTTCCCAGCTTCCGACGGACACAGCCTGTGCCTCTTCTGCTTGGGAGAGTCGCATCAGAGCCAGTCTTGCCCGCACTGCAAAAAGTTTACGCGCCTCGCGGTGCAGAACCGAAGCAATCGCCTCAAGGCGCATATGATGGAGCTCGCTCTGGCTCCCGCCGCTTCCGCGTCCACATCCGCCGCTGCCGTCCAGCCGCCACCGGCTTCTTCCTCCGTGCTTCCGATTAGGAAGAAGAAAAAGAAGGACAGGAACGGCGAGAAGAAGCGCAAGCATGGGTCGGAGAAGAGACGGTCGCTTCCTCCCACCCCGCGCACACCCGCCTCTCCCGGGCCTTCGCCGCCGTTCTCGACTGCCCGATGTCCTTCTCCGGGATCCTCCATCTGGGGAGGACGGTCGTCTTCCGGGTCACCTGATAAAGGACGCAGGGCTGGGGCTCCAGCTCGCCCACTTCAGGTGCTCCCCTCTCCTCCCCGAGGAAGAAACCGCTCGCCGAGGCAGGCCTCCGTCTCTCCAAGGCCCAGAACGCCGACGGACGACGCGGTCGTCACCGTTCCGACGACCGTTTCGCCGACACCGACGCCGGCCACCGTTTCGACACCCACCGTTTCGTGGAACACCAACCCGCCGGCTACCGGGGCTCTGCCTCCAGCGGACTCGGACGGATCTCAGATGGCCCTCGTCCGAGAGATGTTCCAGGTGATGGCGTCGTTTGCGGCCAAGCTCCAAGCCCCCATGCCTGCGGCCTCTGCGGCTCCGGTTCCGACCACCGCAAGCCCCGGGCATCCCGGCCCTGCCGTGGCCCCACTGACCTCTCGTGGGTCGAGTGCCCGCTCCGCCGGCCCACCCAACCCATCATGGTGTGGTCCGGACGTCGATGCGGAGGAATCCCATCCCGCCGGCCCGCCCAGGCCGTACTGGCGCGGTCCCGACGTGGATGAAAGACTGCCTCCCTCGTCTTCCGATGAGTCCAGCTCGTCGTCGGAGGAGGACGAGGGAGACGTCGACGCCGAGCGCACGCCGGAGCAGGCTATCGGCTCAGTGGACCCACCGCGTGGTGAGGACCAACGCTCACTGACTGCCATGCTCACGAGGCTGGGCACCGCACTCAACCTCAAGGTCGATCAACCGCCGTTGGAGGGTGAGGATCAGATGACCGCGAAGCTCGACAGACGGGCTGTGCGGCCAGTCCACATAACCATGCTCCCCTCCATGATGACTTCGGCGAGGGCGACGTGGAAGAAACCTTTGGCGGCCCACTCCGTTTCGTCCAGGCTCGACAGCATGTACCGGGTCCTGGACGAGAACGTCGAGTTCTTGCAGGCTCACCCCCTGCCGAATTCCCTGGTGGTCAAGGCCTTCCAGCATAGGACGGCCACCAGCGGGTTTCCGGTCCCATCGACGCCGGAGGGGAAGAAACTGGACGCGGCGGGGCGTAAGTTCTACGCCACCGGTTCCCTGTTCTTCCGTGCCGCCAACTACTCGGCCGCCATGGGCCTGTATCAATCTCACCTCTGGGAGCAGGTGAAGGTTGAGACAGCGAGACTGCCCGCAGATGCCCAAAAGCGGATTGACGCACTGGCCACCGAGGGGGACTTCGTCGCCGAGCAACTGATGCGCACTGCCCGGCATATCAACGATTATGCGGCAAAAGACATGGCCTCCGCAATCTACCTCCGTCGCCATGCTTGGCTCAGGGACACCTCCCTCGATGACGCTATGAAAAAGCTCATCGAGGAGTTTCCCTTCGACGGGCAGGGCCTCTTCGGTCAGGACACCGACAAAGTCCTGAACGAGATGCGCCAGACCAATTCCACGGCGAAGTTCCTGGGGCTCACCACGCCGACTACTTCCGCCAGGCCGAGGTTCCAGCCCTTCACGCGGCGATTCCAGGGCAACCCGCAGCAGCAGGGACCGACGGAGCAGCCTAGATCCAGCTCCTACAAACAACGGCGGCAGCACAAACCCCGTTACCGACCCTACGGACAGGACAAACGTTCGGGCGCGAGGCCCAAGCCCCGCGTTTGAAGCTGCGACGGCCGAGTCTCTCTCGCTCCACATCCCGTACCTCCCCCTCCGGAACTTCCTCCAGGTATGGTCGGGCATCACGGACGACCAGTGGGTCTTAAAGATCTTGTCCTCTGGCTACGCCATCGAGTTCGTGCGGGTACCTCGGGTAGGAAGACATCGTCTCACCACCTCGTCCCCCCATTTGGAGGAAGAAATATCAACCCTTCTCTCCAAGGGAGCCATCGAGCGGGTAACACCGTCCGACTGGGACAACGGTTTCTACTCGAGGTACTTCGTGGTCCAGAAGAAGGACGGAGGCCTTCGCCCTATCCTGGATCTGCGCCGCCTGAACAAATGCATCCACACCAGGAAGTTCCGGATGGTGACCTTGCAGACCGTCCTCCCCCTCATCAACAAAGGGGACTGGTTCACAGTCATAGACCTCAAGGATGCCTACTTCCACGTCTCCATCCTCGAGGAACACAGACGATTTCTCCGCTTCCGTATCGACAATTCCGTGTACCAGTACCGGTGCTTACCGTTCGGTCTGGCCACGGCACCGCGGGTCTTCACCAAATGCATGGCTCCGGTGGCTGCATTCCTCCGTCAACGGAGCATCAGGGTCTTCCCGTACATCGACGATTGGTTGATCGTCTCCCCCACCAAATCGTCAGCCATTCGGGACACACAATACACGGTCCACCTCATGGAGAGTCTCGGCCTCAGGATCAACTTCACCAAATCGAAGTTGACTCCCACTCAACGCGTCGAGTACATCGGAGCGGTACTCGACTCGCTTGCTACGAGAGCCTACGCCCCACGGAAACGCTTACAGGACATTGCGCAGGGGGTGAGCGAACTACGCACCAAACCGTGCATCCGGGCGAAGAAGGCTCAAAGACTTCTAGGCCTGATGGCCTCAACGACGGCAGTGATTCCCCACGCCAAGTTGAAATTCAGGTCCCTGCAATCGTGGCTCCTTCACGAGTTCGACGCACTTCGGGAGAGCCAGTCCAAACGGTTGACCCCATCGCCAGAACTGAGGGACCAACTGCTGTGGTGGTCTACACCACTCAACGTGGCCACGGGAAAGAGTTTCTACCCCCCGCAACCCTCGTTGCAGATACTGACCGACGCGAGCAACCTCGGCTGGGGCGCTGCTTGCGGGACTCTCACGGTCAACGACACCTGGACACCACACGAAACGGTGCACCACATAAATTACTTGGAACTGCTGGCCATCTGGAAGGCCCTGCGTTCCTTCGAGAAGCTGCTCACCGGCAAGGCGGTTCAAGTGGCCTCGGACAATACCACGGCGGTGGCGTACCTCAACAAACAGGGAGGAACACGGTCCACCACCCTCCTGTACCTCGCAGTGCAGTTGTGGGAATGGTGCCTGGAGAGGCACATTTTCCCAGTTGGAGTGCACATTCAGGGCACACTGAATGTTTTGGCAGACCACCTGAGCCGTCTCACCTCGACGACCCACGAATGGGAGCTGGACGACGGGGTGTTCCGGTCGCTTTGCGAGGCCTGGGGGACGCCGAGCATCGACCTCTTTGCATCGGAGTCCAACAGGAAACTCAGCAGGTACTGCTCCAGAGCAGGCATCGGACTGAACTCCGAAGGCGATGCCTTCATGAAACGGTGGGATCAGGACTATCTCTATGCCTTTCCTCCGTTTCCTCTGGTCCAGAAAGTACTCACCAGGATGTACCAACACAGAACCAATGCAATTCTGGTGGCGCCGGCATGGCCGCGCCAACCCTGGTTTCCGCTACTGTTGCGCATGTCGTCACAGTATCGCACACTGCCGGAGTCACCGACGCTTCTCCAAATGGAGCACGGCCAGCTGCACCATTCGGACCTGCCCAGCCTCCACCTCACCGCGTGGAGGATAACCCCAGACTGTCCAGGATCCTCGAGCTAGCGCGGCGCCCTTCCACAAGGAGGTCCTACGCCTCCAAATACAGGCGTTTTTGCGCTTTCCTGGCTTCCCAGCACATGCCCCCCCCCCCCGCAGGCGGGACTGCAGGACGTTTTAACCTACCTCCTCCATTTGGCGGAGTCTGGCCTTAGCATCACCTCCATCCGAGTGCACCTCGCAGCAGTGGTGGCACACTCCCCGGCTGGTTCGCCCGCTGCTGGGGCTTTCCGTGACCAAACGGTGAAGCGCTTCCTCAAGGGACTACGGAACGCTTTCCCTCCGGTCAGGACTCCTACGGCTCAATGGTCACTGTCTACCGTGCTCAACGCGCTCACCAGGACCCCATTCGAGCCCATGGCTACCGCCGATGTTCGCCTCCTCACATGGAAGGCGGCATTCCTAGTGGCTATCACGTCTGCACGACGGGCTGGTGAGCTGGTTGCCCTGCGAGCAGACGCACCTTTTCTCCAGTTCTTCAACGACCGCGTCGTCCTCCAAGCGGACATCACCTTCCTGCCTAAGGTGGTCTCCAAGTTTCACAAGGCACAAACTATATCCTTGCCAACCTTCTTCCAGAACCCCACTAACTCCCAAGAAAGGACTTGGCACACGCTGGATGTGAAACGAGCTTTATTGTTTTACACCAGCAGGACTAGAGAGTTCAGGAAGTCGCAACGCCTCTTTGTGGCTTATGGGGGAAAGTCCAAGGGTGAACCCATCTCTGCTCAAAGGTTCTCCAAATGGATCACCTCTACCATCTACCTGGCCTACGAGTCAGCCTCTCTGCCACCCCCACCGCATGTCAGGGCGCATTCCACCAGGGCGGTTGCCACATCCACTGCCTTTCTGGAGGGCACACCGCTTGAGGACATATGTAAGGCTGCCACCTGGTCCAGACCTTCCACATTTGTCCAGCATTACAGGGTGGACACCAGAGCCACTGCGGACGCCAGGCTTGGCCGTGTCGTCCTCACAAGAGGGCTCCGGACTCAACGCCCCTGACGGGTCCACCTAGGGGATCTTCAGCTCATCGTGGGATCATCTCATCCGACTGCCCACCGACCAAGTAAGTGTGAGCTTGCTAATCTCCCATGAGTGTGGATTCACAAACTATACGAAGGAGAAAGTTCGGTTTCACTTACCAGTGATAACTTTCGTTCTTCGAGTATATAGTTTGTGAATACACACTACCCACCCTGCCTCCCCTCTTGAGCTGCACGGATGAGATCAGTTGGTTTATCCTGTGCTTGGCTTAAGTATGGAACTGAGGTAAAATGGCGCGCGGGCGCCTCAGGGTGGGCGGTACGGTGGGCGGTCTTACCGCCAAAACTTTTGACCAATAGCTTTTCAAGCCTCCGATCGGCTGTTCTGCGCAGGCGCATAACCCATGAGTGTGTATTCACAAACTATATACTCGAAGAACGAAAGTTATCACTGGTAAGTGAAACCGAACTTTCTAGTGTTATGCGATAGGGAAAACAGTTTTTACTTATCTACTTTGTCCACACCGTGCATGATTTTATAAACTTCAATCAGGTCACCTCTTAGACGCCGTCGTTCAAGAGTGAAAAGGCCCAACCGTTGCAACCTCAGATGGTAAGGAAGGTGTTCCAGTCCCCTAATCATTCTGGTTGCCCTCCTCTGCACTTTCTCCAACTCCATAATATCCTTCTGGAGGTATGGCGACCAGAACTGTACACAGTATTCCAGATGGGGCCTCACCATAGATTTATAAAGAGGCAAAATGACACTTGCTGACTTATTTTCTATACCCTTCTTAATGATTCCTAGCATTGAGTTTGCTTTTTTCACTGCTGAGGCACGCTAGGTTGACACCTTCATTGAGTTGTCCACCAGGACACCAAGGTCCCTTTCCTGGTTTGTCGTAGAGAGTTCAGACCCCATCAGTTTATAAATGTAATTGGGGTTTTTTTCCCCAACATGCATCACTCTACACTTACTAATGTTGAAGCTCATTTGCCACTGTTTTGCCCACTCCCCCAGTGTCAAGAGATCCCTCGGGAGCTCCTCACAATCTCTCACAGTTTTCACTACCCTGTATAATTTAGTGTCGTCAGCAAATTTGGCTACCTTGCTTTTTACTCCTACCTCTAGATCATTTATGAAGAGGTTGAAAAGCAGGGGTCCCAGTACTGAACCTTGGGGGACCCCACTCTTTACTTCCCTCCAATTGGAGAAGTGTCCATTTAGTGCTACCCTCTGTTTCCTGTCCCTTAGCCAGTTGCTGATCCAGGACAAGACCTGTACCTTTATTCCATGACTGGTAAGTTTATTCAAGAGCCTTTGGTGTGGGACCTTGTCAAAAGCCTTCTGAAAGTCCAGATAAACAATGTCAACTGGATCCCCCTTATCCACATGCTTGTTGACACTCTCAAAAAATTCCAACAGATTAGTGAGGCATGATTTGCCCTTGTAAAAGCCATGTTGGCTCTCCTTTAGCAGCGCCTTCACTTCTATGTGCCTATTAATTCTATCTTTTAGGATGGTTTCCATCACTTTACCTGGGACACATGTCAAACTGACAGGTCGGTAATTTCCTGGATCATCCCTGGACCCTTTTTTGAAAATTGGTGTTACATTCGCTACCTTCCAGTCATCAGGCACAAAGCCTGATTTGAGGGAAATATTATATATTTTGGCTAGGAGATCAGCAATTTCATCTTTAAGTTCCCTGAGAACTCGTGGATGGATGCCATCTGGTCCTGGTGATTTATTAGTGTTTAGTTTAACAAGACATGCCAGGTCCTCCCTGGTTATTTCTATCTGGCTTAATTCTTCGGTTTCCCTCCCTATGAAGATAGGCTCTGTTTTGGGCATGTGGTCTCTGTCTTCTTCAGTGAATACTGAAGCAACGAATTCATTGAGAGTCTCTGCAATCTCTGTTTCCTCTTTAATAACCCCTTGCCTTCCACTGTCATCTAATGGTCCAATGGCCTTCCTAGTTGGTTTCTTACTTCTAATGTACTTAAAGAAATCTTTGTTATCTCTCTGAGTATTTTTAGCTATACGCTCCTCAAAGTCTTGCTTTGCTTTCCTGATTGTTGCCTTGCATTTGTTCTGCCAGAATTTATGTTTCTGCCTGCTGTCCTCATTTGGACAAGCCTACCATCTTTTAAATGAGCTTTTCTTGCTTTTGATCACTTCCCAAACAGCTCCTGTAAGCCACATCGGAGTCCTCTTGGACCTGGCAGTGCCCTTTTTCCTTTTGGGTATGCACTCCAATTGGGCCTCTGTTATTGTTTTTGTAAACAGCCTCCATGCCTCTTGGAGTGTTTGGACTCTCTCAATTTCCCCTTTCAGTTTCTTTTTTACTAGTTTCCTCATCTTTGGGAAATTTCCTTTTTGAAAATTTAAGGTCTCTGTGTTAGATTTTTTCAGTGACTTGCGGTCTATGATCAAGTTAAACATAATTGAGTTGTGGTCACTGTTCCCTGTTGGATCAGTCACATTAACATCTTGCACCAGATCCTGAGTATTACTCAGGATCAAGTCAAGAATTCTTGTTCCTCTAGTTGGGTCTTCAACCATCTGTCCCAGGGAACAATCATTTAGCATATCTAGGAACTTTATCTCTTTATCATGTGCTGAACAACAGTTCACCCAGTCTATGTGAGGGTAATTGAAGTCCCCCATTATAACCAGGCTTCCCTTCTTGGATGCCTGGTTTAACTTCCCACCAAAGTGGTACATATTTATCTACTTGCAATTTCTTTCTTTCAAACTGCTGGGTTGGCAGGAGCTCGGACAGAGACGGAGCTCATTCCGTCATACAGTACTCGAGTCTCGAACTGCTGACCTGCCAACCTTCCAGTTGTCAAGTTCAGTATCTTAACCACTAAGCCACCGCAGCCCCACCTTAAAGAAGGCTAATTTGAAGTCCCAAACTATAGATAATAGGCTCTTGTTACATACATGTTTTGTGAGGGAATGCTGAATGTAAGAGAGGGGAGAGATTTTCTCCAGATTCTAAACATAATCTAGAGCAGTGGTGGCAAACCTATGGCATGTGTGCCAGAAGTGGCACTTCGAGCCCTCTGTGGGCACCCGTGCAAGGTAAACCCCAAGGTTTGCCCTACCCCTCTGCCTAGCAGCCCAATGGGAGCATATCTTCCCTCCCCCCAGAACAGAGTTCACCCCACCCCTCTACCCAGCAGCCCATTGGGAGTTTTTCCTTCCTCCCCTGTCGCTGTGTTGGCACATTGCGATAAATAAGTGGGATTTGGGTTGCAGTTTGGGCACTCGGTCTCTAAAAGGTTCGCCATCACTGATCTAAAGCCATGGTTCCTAATGTGGGGCACACGTCCAACAGGGGCGCAATTTAATTTTTAATGGGGGCAATTTGAGAATGGGAACCATAGACCAAGTTAATGGCCTTTTAGGCATCCTCCATGTGAATAGGAGTTCACTTTTTGAATAATAAGAATCATATGTCACAGGGGGAGGGGGCATCAGGATTTTAGAGCTGCTTTGGTGGGGCATGGCCAAAAAAAAAGTGATCATCGTTGATCAACGATCGTGGTCAATGGTAGTTGAAACAAATACTTTTTACCCTTTCTTTATATAAATGAACTAGGCTCACCTGCATTGTACCTCAAGCCCATTTAGGAGCCAATTTACACATGAAAGTTACCTGCTCTGTCTCTTCCTCATCATCTGCATCAGTTTGGTCTGTAGCACCTGTCAGAACACCATCCTCTTGATCACTACTATAGGCCACAGAATTGTTGGAAAGTTTCCCCTTCCGAGTCAATGAAAACTTTTTCCTGGGACCAAGGAGAGCTTCAGCCTGAGAGAGCAAAGCTCCTTCCATACTGCTCCGCTAGAGGGGACATAAATATTAATTAACCATCCCATTCATATCCCAATCTCACCACTTAACCATCTCACTTCAATTGTGTGCGTGTTTATTTATTTATCTATGTATTTAGCTATATCCTGCCTCTCCTCCAATGAGCAAAAGACAGCATCTAGGGCAGTCATTACCATCCTTGGCATGCCAGGTGTTCTTGAACTTAAATTCCCAGAAGCCCTGATCAGCAGGAGTGCTGACTTGGACCTCTGTTAATTGAAGTCCAAAAACACCTGGAGTGCCGAGGTTCGCCATCACTGATCTAGGGCACCCCTTCTCTCCACATGACCAGGCAGGTTAGACAGAGGGAAAAAACTTGCCCAAGATCACATATTAATTTCATGGCTCAGTAGGAAGTTGAACTCGGGTCTCAAACCTCAGTCCAATAGGCCAACCACTTTAGAATGCTGGCTGTGTGTTATGTATGTTGACTGTGCTTAAACTGTCAAGGCGATTCAAACCACATTGTTCCCGTGCTTTTCTAAGCTGTCAAACAGCCTCCCTGTTTGACAGCTACGAAATCTCATGGACCATGAGCTTCTCATCCCAACACATTACTAGTCTTGGGCCCAGTTAGTACACAGCCCAGTCTCAATCAACCCCTTCCACCAGTGGAATAACAGAGCTTAGAGACAGCAGGATAGTAGATGAAATCAGTAGACCCTCGCATAACGTTACTTGGTTCCTAAGCGATTTTTGTTGTTATGCGGGTTTCTATGGAGTTTCCTGCATAACATTTTTAGCGTCGTTGTCTGGTTATTTTAGCATTGTTGTCCAGACAACGACACTAAAAATGTTGTTATGCAGGGGAACATATGCATAACGGCACGTTGTTAAGCAAAAATGATGTTATCCAAACGTGTTATGTGAGGGTTGACTGTACTTCCTAGCCATACCTGTCAACCCGCAGCTCCGGAAAAAACGGGACCTGCGCAGATCGCTTGTGCGCAGGTCGCTTTCCACGCATGCGTGGAAGGGTTTTAAACTTGTGTAGAACCCTTCCACGCATGCGTGGAAAGCGTTTTCCCCCGCTGCCAAATTACAGGGTTTTGGCAGCGCGGGGCGGGTTATGACGTCAATCGGTGTCAAATTCCGTGGTAATCCCGGCCAAATCGAGATGGTTGACAGGTATTTTCCTAGCCTGTGAGTCAGAGCCATTTCAAACTTTTTTTGTCCGAGGCGAACAAAAAGACAGTGCAACCTTAGCGCTCCATGTACAGTGAAGGTGACTGGGCTGGCATTTGATAAGATGGCATTCTTCACTGTATCAAGGATAGCAGGCTAGTTTAGGATGCTCAGGGCAGATTCTGTGGTCTAGACTGCTCTGTCCTCTAACTGAAAGAACCCTCTAGGTCAGTGATGGCGAACCTTTTAGAGACCGAGTGCCCAAACTGCAACCCAAAACCCACTCATTTAACATAAAGTGCCAACACAGCAACAGGGAAGGGAGGAAACACTCCCATTGGGCTGCTGGACAGAAGGGCGGGCCAAACTCTGTGCTAGGGTGACTGCATGGGTGCCCACAGAGAAGACTCCAAGTGCTACCTCTAGCACACGTGCCATAGGTTCGCCACCACTGTTCTAGGTAGATCCAGAGGAAAAGAAAGGAGATTTTGACGCTCTTTTCAAGCATCTGCTGCCAAAGACGGTTGTCTCAATCTGGTGATAGGGTGAACCAGATTAGTTGCTATGGTTCCCTTGCCTACCCTTCTTTTACATCATATGCTCAAAATCAGCCTTCTCATGGTAGAAGACAGAGGGGTCATTTAAAGTGGAAGAAGAATCATATCAAAATCTGACAGTCCAACATTTTCTTATACAGTTCCTTTTATCCTAATGAAAAACTGTCCATTAGAATGCTGTATATATATGTTCAATATGGATTTTCTTCCTCAGACATCAAAATGTTTTATGCCACCTCTGTGTGTTTTTTCCAGATGTGCTGCCCCAACAATAAAATCATGAAAGTTGCCAGACAATAGACACAGACAAGAATTGTTAATAGGAAGAACAATGCAAACTCCTAAAATGTTAGTCCTGTTCTATATTTCAGACATATTTTTGTTAAAGCACTGTGAGTTCAAGGCGAATGAAAGGACACAGCTTACCTTTTGAACATCTGGACCCATTTCTGAAATTGAGAGAAGGGGAGAGAAAGAGTCTTAATTTTAATTCCATACAAGTATAATGCACTGCATTTGTAGGGATACCATAAATAAATATTCTGTAAGGTTTGAAGCAACTTCCTAAATGTAAGACTTAATGTATGCTGTTTGGGACTGACAGAATGCTTGAATTTTAGGGCAGAAATAAAAAAAAAAGACAGGAATTGTTTTAAAAAGCTTCTCCTCTGTGGGGAATTGATTTGGCTTGTCAATTATTTTTCAGCAATCCTTCTCTGTGGGAGGGGGAGAAGGCTGTTTCCAAAAGAGGCAGCAAAACCTTCATTGCAGCATACACTTGAATGGCTGCCTCTTCCTTTGCTTGCTTGCTCTCTACCTTTGCAGGTCAGCCTAAGAGGTCTATTTTATTTTATTTTTTCATTTTGTCCCATGGTAATGTACAAGATGGGACTGTGGTGGCTTAGTGGTTAAGATGCTGTCCCTGCTCCAGCCAACCTAGCAGTTCAAAAGCAAGAAATTGCAAGTAGATAAATAGGTGCCACTTTGGTTGGAAGGTAAACAGTGTTTTCCATGCACTCCAGTGTCTAGTCATGCCTGCCACATGTCCACGGAAACGTCTGCAGACACAGAGAGTTGCTGGCCAATTTTTGTTACAACAGATATAACATGACTACCTCACAGCTTGCATTTAGTGTATTTTTTTAGTAATATCTATGCGGATCTTAGACCTTAATGTACAACATGATATTTTAATAATTATTAACAAAATATTCTCTATTTAGTTATTATCTAACTTACCACTTGGTTTTATAATCTTGTGAGCTCTGGATGAAGGTTCTGATGACAAAACAAACATTTGTTTATTTGACATAATTAGATTCCACTATGCTGAGTACAGTAACCTCTTTTCTACTTTCTTCCATCAGAAAAATCATGGATATTTTTTTTTCATTTGCAGATCCATACAGACTCTAGTTTTATGAACTGGCTCATTTTGCCCACACATACAAAACATGAGCATACATAGAGTCAGATTTAACTAGCAGATGGAGCACAAAACTGGATTTTATACAGTGTACAGTACCAAGGAGCCTCTAAAATGGCTCCTTCTAACTTCATTCTGTGAGCTGCTTTCCACGTTTTTCTTATGACCAGGTTGAACTGTTATTTTACCAGTAAACTCAGTTTTAACTCTCCACATAATTCCTAAATAAACCTTAGGAATCTTTTAACCCTTATTTTCCATAAACTATACAGAAAATACACATTTGAAAGTTTGATCTGGGGAGCAACTTCTTCTAAAATGACATTTGATTACCTGACTTTCTTCTCACCCTCTGTGCAGTAACACTTTCTTTAGAATTACTTGATGCTTTCAGATCCCTTTCTGGGCTGTAATGGAATCCTGGGTGATCTGTTGGAAAATCAGAGATGCTACATTTAAGTGTCACTTAGTACGTCAGACATTTGCAGGATTGCTGTGTTATATTTTACCCAGGTTTTGCTATAGTGAAGCGTGGTTAAGAAATACAACTTAGAGTGTGGCTACAGACTGAGGCAGGCATGGTTATTAATGCCTGAGCTCCTCTGAAAGCTAGCATATAATGCCTTCACTGCCTCCACCCCATTCAAAGCACCCCTTGTTTTTTTACTTCTATTAGTGAACAGCTGCCCCAGGGATGCTCCTACTATAAATGCAAAGTGGACAGTCACATTACAATGTGCATAATCCAGAGCTGCCCATCTTGTAGCCAAATACACACTTCAAGGAAATGCCTGCAAAGCAGCTTTCTTTATTGATTGGGTAATATTTAAAAAAAACAATGAAAATAGAATATTATATAGTTACTTAACGTAAGAGGACAAACAACTAGACAAGACTTCCATCCATGAAAGGTAAAGGCCACCCTTGTTTTGCTTTTGCTCGAAAGCAAGCCATACAGTATCTAACTCTAGGGTTCAGTGCTCATCTCTGTTTCAAAGCAGAAGAGCCAGTGCTGTCTGCTTCTGTAGACCTTTCCGTGGTCATGTGGCAGACATGACTAGATACCGGAGTGCACGAATGCTGTTTACCTTCCCACCAAAGTGGCGCCTATTTATCTACTTGCAATTTCTTGCTTTTGAACTGCTAGGTTGGCAGGAGCTGGGATGGAGACAGAAGCTCACTCGGTCGTGCAGCACTCAGGTCTCAAACTGCTGACCTGCCAACCTTCCAGTCGACAAGTTTAGCGTAGTAAACACTAAGCCACCACAGTCCCTCCCCATCAATGAAAACCAACAAATAATTAATATATTTTTCTCTCATATGGAATTGATTGATTGATTCCCACATGTAGGGGAATGGTGGCCCAATGACCCTGGCTTGGCCATTGTTCCACAGAAGAGAACATGCATTTTCTCTATGCATTTCACACAGTTTAATTTGTTGCCATACTTTTACAAAAGCTTTAGTCACAAAACGGAATTTCTCTTTGGATTTTATATTAATACTGTTCGGCATACTATCAGTATTAGTTGTAGGGATTGTTTGCTCTCCCAAACAGAAGGTGTGCCAACTGTGTTAATCATAACTAGCCAATGGGACTTAGTAGACACAGGTGGACAAATAGCTTTACTAAATGGAGCCCGGGTATCTGTTCCCACCGAGTGAAAAAGGCAAATGTTCAAAATGCAGAATGAAGCCAGTGGACAAAAATTACAGTCTGAAGCATGTAACCCCTTCATAATTTATATTCTCATATTATTCTGATAATCATAACTTACTAAACATAGTGCTACATAGTTACTTTTTATACTACTACCATCAGCTAGTTTGATTAAGAGTAAAATTAATGGAAGGTTTTGATTGTCTAGATTAGAAAGAGCTATGGTCAAGACTGCAGTGGCTCAAGTGGCTAAGACGTTGACTGGGAGGCGGAAGGTCAGCAGTTCGATTCCCGAGTACTGCAGAACGGAATGAGCTCCCGTCTTTGTCCTAGCAGTTCAAAAGCAAGAAATTGCAAGTAGATAAATAGGAACCACTTCAGTGGGAAGGTAAACAGTGTTCCGTGCACTCCAGTGTCTAGTCATGCCTGCCACATGACTATGGAAACGTCTGCGGAGGCTCTTTGGCTTTCAAACAGAGATGAGCACTGAACCCTAGAGTCGGATACGACTGGCTTTCGAGCAAGGGAAACCTTTACTATGGTCAGGAATGCTACATAACTGTAAAATAGTTAATGTTACTCAGTGTTTTTCCAGGTTTTGGGTCCTTCTTATGGAAAAGGCCTATACAAATTTCACCCATAGGTTAACTCAAAGTATCTGATTTAGGGTCAGAGAAAACGGGGCACTTGATATTCATGTGCCCTATTGATTGCTACATATTTTCACCTTTTACTTTCCCCCACTATTTAAAAACATTACAATGTGTGTTAATTATTTAAATAGAATATACTTACAGATAGCATCCATTTCAAGAATTGCCTGTTTTGCCTGGAAAAAATAATTGTGGATTAATTCCATATATATGAGGAGAATTATTGAAAAAAACTATTTTCTAGACATTCACCTCTTATTCCATTTATTTTGTACCTTAGATTTCTTTTAGGATAAACACCTCAAATTAAGAACTTTTTTTTAAAAAAAAAGCAGATTAGTACATGATTCATGCCTAACTACTCAGTGGACAACAAAATCAAAGATAAACTGTCTGAAACCCATGGACTATGGTTTCAAATACATAAAGTCCTATGCTTCATTCATATAAAGGAAATTAACACAACTAGGAGTTTAAAGCAGGGGTGCCCAAACTATAGCCCACAGGCCTTAGTTTGGGCACCCCTAGCTTAAGCAGTGGGTGGAACCACATGACCAGCCTGCTGAACCACATAACCAGCGCACAGCCCAAAAAGTTTGGGCACCCCTGGTTTAAAGGCTTAAACGAAACAAGCCAGCCTAAGCTTTGGCAATTTGTGTAACTATGTGAATGGAACAGGTGGCAAAGTTTTGCACAAAAATCGCATACAGTGGGCACCTCAAATAAAGTCCGATTCGGATAAAGTCGCATTTTTCATGCACATGTGATGCATCGCATAAAGTTCAAAACCGCTAAAAAAAAAAGGACGTTATCCGAGGTATTTGGTAAAGGAACCTCGGATAAAGTCCATTTTTGGACGTTATCCGTTGCATCGCCCATTTGATTCGGATAAGTCCAAAATTGGATAAAGTCCAAACTTGTGGAACGGAGTTTGGACTTTATCCGAGGTTCTACTGTATTTGCAAAAGTATGGTTCTACCGTTGATGATTCCTGGTTGAAAAAAATCAGACAATTCTTCATCCTTATTGGGAAGGAAAAGAATGTTACAATTCCTCATTCTTGTAGATGAGGACAAGTAAGAATTAATTTTGCTATAGAGAACTTTCTGGTTTGTTTTACAGGCAGGTTTGCGATAAAACCAGGAAAAGTGTATTTGGTTTTGTAAACATTTGTTCAGGTCACACATTTTCCATAGGTAATACAATATACACAGAAAGCTGACATGCAAACAAACTCTTTTTATGATTCAGTCTGTGTATACAGTGATATCAGCACTGGTCAACACAAAAAAACTTATTTTTCTAAGTGCTTTCTCCATTTCCATTCATGCATACACAAGGAGGCTGTTGATCACAGGGTAGTCTTACCATCCACAGTGGAGCATGATTCAATGAAAGACCTTATCACTCATTCCTGTACAGCAAAACACTAGTGTAATAACTATGCCGAAACTCCGAAATGTTTCTCTCTTTCCTTTCTGTAGCAGAAATGTGAATGTTGCAACCTCCCATTCTTGGAGGAAAACACAAAGGGGGTGGGGGTGGGGAGAGAAACCCCTCATATTTTATATTCGCAAGCCTTCACTGCTGAGGTTTGTGGTTCATTTTTTTCCAGTTGAGAAATCCTGTGGGAAATTTTGCAGGATTTCTCAGATGTTTTGTGGTCATTTGTTTTTAAATAGAGATAATGCTAAGCTATCATTCTTTCATGAAACTGAATCTTTCCTTTACAAGATTCATCCAGAAGAAAGGGTGCAAAGCTTCACAGGTTTGGCAGTTTAATGCACAGAACTGTAGGCAAAAAAATAAATGGTTTTTTTTAAAAAAAAGATTAAGGGGAGATAAGGGTCACAGAGGTCACAAAATCTCATTGGCACAAGGAGAGGTCTCATTGGGGAATTTCAGCAAAACTCCAAAAACCATTGAGAATGAAATGTTTGGGAGTTCTTGTCATATTCATACCCTTTAAAATCTCAGAACATCCCAAAAAGAAAAGAATGATTTCTAGCCCAGAACAATGCTTAAGGGGAGAAAAGAGATTGTAGTAAGAAGAAGATTTCTTCTCCTGTTTTCACTGGACACTGGTGCTCTGCTATGGAAAGTCCAGCAATAGATGCCACCTTAAAAGTTCTTTTTTCATAGAATAATTTCCAGATATTTGCAGAGTAATTCCAGTCCATGCATACAGTCACATACTACTTAACAAGCTGAAGATAACATACAGTGAACTTGCGTGGTAACAATTGTGCCTCAATTATTTTCCACTAGGTGTCACACATGCACAACTACATACTGTATCTGAAATAGGCTAAAGCAGTGAAAACTTTGTTGTGTGTGTCTTATTCTGCCTTCTTCCAGATAGGGATCGTATATTTATACAGAGCAACAATGAATTTGGTGTTACCCCAAAAGGTGTTGGTAAGGATGGATATGCAAAATCTAACTTTTGAAAGAACTGCAGCACATGGACCTGTAGAACATCAACACTGGCACTTGTTAATTTTACAAGTTAATTTCCCCTCCTTTTTGACCCAGGTTTTGGCATCTCTGCAGTTTTATGGACTTGGCATCTCCTTCCATTACCACTTACAGTGCCAAGCCTCCCTTCTCCCTCATTTTCACTGCCAGGAGCCAGTCCTGCCAAGAACAATAGACTTTGCACCTGGCACAATCAAAGCTCAGTTTATTTTTCTCACCGGTTGCATTGAGTATTTTTACAGAGTATAAAAAACAGGAGCAACTATTTATTTATTTTCAAAGGTTTTCAACTCAAGAAACATTCGAAACATTGTGCAACATAGATACCATACAAATAAAGAGCCTCCTATGCATGGCAGACCTGGCGAAGTGTTACAATGACATCACATTTCCCCCAGCCATGTACCTGGATGAAAGGTAGGGCAGTGCAAAGTACACTGGGAGGGCAGCAGAATAGTCTAAGCAGGAGAGAGGCTGATGCTACTGTGTGTTGTTCTTTGTCCTCCATGGTTGCAGGGCACATGTACTCTTCCCCTCCAGGTTTCATGTAAGGCTTGTTTATATAACAGGGCATGGTGAAGTACTTTTTGGGAGTATGATCCCTAGAATCCACTAGCATTGCTACCTGGGTATTGTATTCCAAAAAAAGATGGCCTTTTCAAGCTGTGGAGAAAGGGACTCCCCTTTACATACTGTAATAATAAATTTCCCCCAACTACTATAGCTACAGAGTGAGAAAAGGGGTTGTTTTCCAATAACTCTTCAGAATTGTAAAAAATAGAGTGGCCTCAGAAAGGGTCCATTGTGAAGCACATGCTCTGAGTTTTGGGATCCCAAAGTATAGGCAAGAAATAGTCTAGTCTGAAACCCCAGAGAGTTACTACCAATCCATATGGACTGAATTATCTAAGTGGGCAAACTGTTTGACTTAGGACAGGGCATTTTCCTCTGTTCTTACATTGCTCCTATGCCAAGTGATTTCCTGGTTAAGTATTCAGAAGGAACTTCTTGTTATGCTCATCCAGAAAACAGACACAACAAGCTAGGAGGGCACAGTATTATAAATCCTGGAAGATAAAGTTGTGGCGGCTGCTGCTTGGTTTTAAAGAGCCCTCACTGTAGTAACTTTAACTTTGGTGCAATGCAACCCACATGCCGTTTGTCCATACACCCACAATAAAATGGAAGTTGGTAATGTATTACCTTAGCTGGGATTTTGGCAGGATGGTTTTCCAGTATTAATCTCTTCAAGTGAAGAATCCAAAGGCGCTTATCTTGTTGTGATTTAGCCTGTTACAAAATTATATAGATACAAAAAAAATTATGGATAGAGGAAGAAAATCCTGGAGGAGACATTAAGCTGAAGATCTGATTCTCAGTGAAAAGGGGAGAGTTTCATTCAAGAATGCATCCATTAAATTTGTTGATGAATATTATTTTGTGCTTTGTGTTTTGCACTGTTTATAATTGAAAAAGAGAGGGTCACAGCTCATAGCTCGAGTATAAGAATCTGAAGCACAGCTAAAATGAAAATGATTGAGGAGTAATAGATTGCTATTTCCAATAATGTTTGGAATATTTGCATTTTATATTTGCAGCTTTGCTTCTTACTTCCACAATGTTCTTATACTGTTTCTTTATAGATATCTGATTAATGCAAAACAAAAATTACTTTTGTCTTACTAATACACAGCAGGAGTGAGAATTTGAGGCAGTTATGAGAGCCAAACTACAGCATGAGAGATTCTATGAGGACTGCATGAACTGCCAAAAATGTTTTTTAAAATGGGGAAAAATTAAGCAGGAAGGGGCCAGAATTCCACTTTCTGGTTTTTTTTAAAAGGAGGATGGGTTCCACCCCAATGGCTGATGGGAAGTTCTATGACCTATGTGAAAAGTAAACTACTATTTCTGGAGACCTCTAGATATGCAATTTTCTTTTTCATTCCCTTTTCTCTTTCTTTGCAGTAAGAAAATTATTTTGAGAGAGCATATAACTGATAGGGCTGGAAAAGGACAAAACATAAACTACATGAAGAGGGGGCAGGTTTTCTTCTTCCGTGTCTAGACCAGACGTGAAACTGCCGAAATGAAGGCACCTTTTGGTGAGTTCATTCTGCAGTTCCTTTTGCCTGACCTAGCGTGTGAAAGATTCGCCGGCAACACAAAGATGCCGTTACCAGGGTACGCTTGATTATGGTTTAAAAATACTACCATCTTTGAGAAGGCTCTTTCTGTGTATCCCCGGGGGGGGGACTGAAAAGTGAGATATAAATCTTTAAACTATGCCTAGCAGGGATTTAGACATCACTATTTTCTAAACAGATCTATGGTTAGAAACTATTACATTCTAGTGCTTGAAATGGAAAACAGAAGCTATTTCCAGCTGACAGCAAGGCACATTAATTGCACAGGATACTATGGGGACCTGTAGCTGTGTTTACGAATGCAATTATTAAACCTCAGTAACTTACAAGAAAATTCATCCCATTAATTACCCCATGGTTTACAGACCTCAGTATGTTCCTTTAAATTGAAACATTCCCTTTGGTTTTAAAAAAAACACCTGGCTTACTAACAGTGCACTAATAGCCAACTGAGATGCATTCATTGTACAGAATGAAGGAAAATAATGGCTTTCCAACACATCAAAAGAAGCTACAGGCAAAACAGCAAGTGAAACAATCCAAGAAAACCGTTCATGGCAAAATTGGTAAAAGACCAGACGAAAGCAAAATATTTTGTAATAAAACAAGACAGTATTGTAATTGAAAAATAAATATTGATGTGTTGACTTCACACTTTAAAGAGTCTTTTTTCAAGTGATATTTCAAATAAATATATTCTTACAGATAAAAACCAAGAGGACTGTGTTATATTCACACTTATTCAAAATTATTCAGAAATTCATGGAGTATAAATGTCTTATAAATTCCTGTCATCTCACTCAAGGTCTTCAGGTTATTCCCAAAATACACAGTAGAATATACAAAAAATTATGTCTGGTGTTTTTTAGGCAAAAATATTGGGATATCTTTCAGATTTCCTTCCTTTCTCACAAGTTACTTTCCACTTTCTCAAAATCTATCCGGTATGCAGATTTTTTAGAATGAAAATTCCTTCTTCAAGAAAATGAGGTACACACTATGAATAAAGTTAAATTTATATCACGTCAACAGAGCCTCAACAGTGAATTCCTTCATGGCTAATACGACTTGCTCCCGTTCAGCCATATAGTTTCACAGGCAAAACAGCTTTCAAAATATTTTTTCAACTATATACCTAACCCTCAAAAGACATGACTAAAACACAAGCTTTTTAAAAAATTGGTTATTGCTACATTTTTTCAATTATTTTGGAAGGGATACATTTCTACAAAAGGAAAGGGGCACGCCATACTGGATCATATGAAACAGAGATCTGATTCTTTTCACAGAACCTGAAAGTGGAGAACTCATTCAATAACACAGGGGATAATGATACTTCTCAGGAAATGTATCACATGAATGGCAGCCTTTATGCACTCCAATGCAGAATACATTGTGATCTTTAAATACCTGAACCGTATGCTGCATCTTGGGATTTTTGTAGTGGAAGACACTAAAACTAAGTGGTTCCTTTGGGATTACTTCTACCAACATGAGATTGCCACACTGCAACAGAAACAAAAGAGCTCATCAGTCTAAGGGAACTTGTTATGGAAAAGCTGACTAGTTTCTCTAAAGGACACTTGCACCCCACATCTGCAGCATGCAGGCTGCTCTTTCCCCTTAAACTCCTCCAGTTTGTACACCCTTACATACCAAGATATGAGCTTTGTAGGCAAACATCTCCTCTCTCTTCTTAGTAATAAGCAGCAGTTTGTCAAACAGGAACAAAGTGCGCTCAGTTTTGGCTCTCTGGATGCGGAATGTTCCTTCTAAAACAAGCTCTCCATAACTAGCAAGGTCTGGTCCTTTCCAGTTCGTAAGTAAGCTTTGTATCTCCTACAAAGAGAGCTGGAGTCAGATGCAGTGTGCATATGTGAACAATAACAACATAGAAAGTCTCTTAGAATAACTTCACAGGGCAAGCATCACATAAGGCGGTCCTGATGGTGTTACTTCTACAGTCTAGCGCAGTGATGGCGTATGCGCAGTAAACCCATTCGTGTGGATTCACAGGGACTTGGGCTTCTGGGAACTGAATTTTAAGAACAGCTGGAGTGCCAAGGTTCACCATCACAGGTCTAAACAAGGAGTAGGAGCACAAATCTTTCATCATATGCCTTGTACTGCACCAGTCAAACAAATGTATTTCTCCTAAGGATTGATAGACAGGATTGATAGACATTCATATTATGAAACAAAACCCACTCTGCCACAGCAATTCCACAATTATTTTATATGGCCCCATCAAAATTACACACAGCAGAAGACTGAAACAAAAAATGTAGGGTTAACAGCCATAAGGACAGACATTAATGGGAGAGATGATGAATATATGGAAATATCAGGATGTGTGAAGATCAAGAAAAATAAAAGGAAATGTGGTATAATAATGGTAAGTTATGAAAACCAGCACATGTAATCATAGTCTCTGAAGTACATGAGAACAACTGGGAAATACTGGCTACTTTTCAACCAATCAGCAATCACATACATGTGGATGGCCACTGGTTAACATATGTTAAAAAGGTACATAACACTGTCTTTGATACAGTCCTACTAGTATATAGCCATTTTTTTGTGATCAGTGTAATATGTAAGCTAAATAATTATAGCTAACAATATTCAGTAAATTCTTAGAGTGAGGCTCTTCATCTCATAGAATCATTATGGACTTTGTATAATTTGCTGAAGCTAATTTCAGCTAATTAACAAGTGCAAAGGTGCATCTTGGTTGCACAATTAGGCATGTGACCAGCCTCTGCATCTCATCATTTATTCACAATTAGCCATTGCAAGTTGCACCGACCTTATGTGAACATGAATAGGATTCTGGACTACATTTCAGTTGCAGCCATTATCTCCTGATAATGGTTAGGGTTAGGGTTCGATCATACTAGTTTTAACCGAGGTTGCTTAAGAAACACTTCACATAGTTTACTTTTCCTCACTATGGACAATCTTTTAGTAATGTATATTAACTTTTGCAATGTGGAATATTTGTTGTGCCACACATATATAGTGTAGATATAAAGATAAATGGAGTTCAAACTTGCTGAAAACATAAATATTTCCCCCTTATTTCAGATATGTGAGAACAAGTTATATTATTTTTAAAAGTGAGGAAAATGCATTGTGCCCTCTCAGTGTCATATATGGTATGGCTGACAATAGAGGTAGAATGAGAAATCATAATCATCCCATCTTTCCTCTCCAGACTCCTACAATTCTTGTCCCTTCTGATGAAACAGGAACTGAGGAAAGGTTATGTCTAGTTTGGATTTGTAGAAGTGTCATTTTCTGTTTCACTCAAATCTGAGGGGTGCCAATGAAGGGGAACCATGGCCCACCTCTTACAATTCCCAACCCAATATTTGGCATAAATTCTAGAATTCAACCCCTAACTTCGAAAATTTTTGCAGGACTTGGACCTGCTGAGCTGCAGCTGAATATCCACATTATGACAACAGAGACACAATATTGGGCTACTGTAATCGGCTACATGCATTCATGTTAATTGCTGAGCATAGACATAAGAACTGCTAAGAAGTGGATGTGGATGTCTAGGGGATGTCTTTGACTTAAAAGTCATCAAGATAAATCTTTTAAATTATAAAATTATTACCCAACCAAAGCTCCAAAGAAAGTGTTCTGGTGCACAAGAGAGAATTTGTCTCCCAACAGGAAGGACTGGTTTACACTGGAAATTTATCCTCTCCCAATTTTTTTTAGGAGAAGCTTTCATACTTTTCATGCATTCCAGTGACATACAAATACAAAGACAACTTTTCAGTCACACTGTAAAAGTACTCGTGAATGTAATGAATCTGATATACATCAAATAACATTCCTTGTGAATTATTTGACAATTGAATTTTGTGAAACATCAAAGTACAGAAATACTGAATTCTATTGAAATTGAAATATTGTTGCCTAATACATTTTTAAAATAAAATGCATGGTATTGAGGTAAAATTTGTTGATCTGGGATGTGTTTTGACTTACCTGCAGTCGGATAGCATGCTCATGTTTCCTCTTCATGTCATTAATATGCCATGCCACTCTCTGCATTGTGTCTATAGCATCTAAAACTACATCATAAGATTCAGTGTCCTTGTCTAGATGGTTCTCTATCTCCTAATAAAGGAGGAAAATAATAATTTACATCTGTTACAGACTGGCACAAAAATATGCTAGTAATATGCTAGTAATATAGTAATCAGATAAAATAGTAAATAATATAGGTAAAGGTAAAGGTTGCCATTGTTTGAAAGCCAGTCGTATCCGACTCTAGGGTTCAGTACTCATCTCTGTTTCAAAGCCAAAAAGCCAGTGCTGTCTGCATCTGCAGACGTTTCCGTGGACATGTGTCAGGCATGCCTCAGCACCGGAATGCACAGAACACTGTTTACCTTCCCACCGAAGTGGTCCCTATTTATCTACTTGCAATTTCTTGCTTTCGAACTGCTAGATTGGCAGGAGCTGGGACAGAGATGGGAGCTCATTCGATCATGCAGTACTCAGGAATCAAACTCTGACTTTCTAGTCTTTGAGTTCACCATGAGTTCTAGTCACTTGAGCCACTGCAGTCCCTAGTAAATAATATACAAGTTAACTATACAAGCAATAACATAATCCTCAGTACATTCCTTCTTCTGCTTCTGACAACCCTAGATCAGACTCTTCAAGATATATGTGCAACTCCACTATATTAATACCAGTAGCTATCAAGGTAAAAGTGATTTCCAAGTAAGTTATTTGGTGCAATTCAAGGTACTGGTTATGACCTTTAAAGCACTACATGGTAGTGGGCCAGGATACCTAAGAGACCACATCGCCCCCAAGAATGTCTGTCCGTCCAACCACAGCGAACCGGAGGGGCTCTTTAATTGTACCATCAGCTATAGAGGCTCGACTCTCTAACACAAGAAGGAGGGCCTTCTCCGTGTCCGCACCAGCCCTTTGGAACCTCCTGCCAATAGAGCTACGGCTCCAGACGGAGTTTCTGCCCTTCAGGAAAGGTCTTAAAACCTGGCTGGCGGACCATGTCTGGGGTGTTGATGGAAGGATGACCACTGCTGGTTGGTTGGTATAACTTAGAATCCTTCCCCTCTCACTCTTCAGCACTCTTTTTATGGGGTGGATGGTTTTAAGTGTTTTATGATGGTGGTGTTTTTAACATTTTATATTGGTTTGTGTATGTTTTAGCTGTTATTCAGTTTGTTTTATGATTATGAGTCACCCTGAGTCGGTCTAAGTCGAGTGGGCGACATAGAAATCTAATAAATTGAATTGAATTGAATCTGAACATATTGCCCCTGCATTTTTATTCTGGCTACAAAACCTTCATAATTCCACTGAACTTTAGACAAAGCCAGCACTAGTAAGAAAGTGAGATGGTATAAAGAGAACAAGGAGCTGAAAAGTGTATCCCTGTACATGTTATGTTTTGGAAACCCCATACGGTATGCTCATTTTAACATGTAGCTGACATTCCATTTCTAAAAATTCTCTTATATAAAATGTTTCACTATACATAATTTCAAACTCAGGTTTGAGTAAAAATCAATATAGGGGCCATAACATGTTACATTATTAATGCTTTAAAAAAGAGATATCCACTTCTATTTTGCAGAAAATGCCATAATGTGCTCTCAAGATTGCATGCTGTGCTATATCATTGGTTGATATTTTAACTTGAAAAGCAGACTTTGCAAAAAAATACTTGAAGGTGGACTCTTTAATTAACAGCACTTTCACACACACACACACACACACACACACACACACACACACACACACACACACACACACACACACACACACACACACACACACACACAGAGTGTATCTAAGCCATTACTGCCAAGCGCAGGCAATGGTCTAAATGGGATGTTAATAAATGTCAACATACATGCAAAAGTAGATGATACTTCAGTATTCTCTGGACAGGCTTTAAGAGATAGGATCCTAAAGGTAGTGAATGCTGGAGTGCTTCTTGTCTTTCTCTGAAAAACTTGGCCACGGATTTGTTCCTCATACATTCCGTTAGTACAGCCACTGACCTGTAAGGCATATAAAATATTTTTCACTATTTAAATAAAGATCAAATATGCAGACTGAAATCCTGTTGCTTAAGTATACATGTAGAAGGCAAGCACATAACATTGAGTCACTTCTAGCTAGCAATTAATGGGTTGCAATTAAAGGGTACCCACACCTGCTGACTTGGTATGCACTCCATCATCCCAGTGTGGACTTTTTATTTGCTGCTAGAATGATACACTATATGCCTTCTACATCTATAATTAAGCAACAAGATTTCAATCAGAAAAGCACTGTTTCATATACATAGTACTACTCATTACCTTCAAGTATTATGAATTTTCTGTGGAGGATGCACAAAGTTGTAAAGGCTAAATATCATTATGTGTGAATTTGCCTATGGTTTCAATAGTTTCCCCTCCAATGCAAAGATTTTCACTTGTATGTTTATTATGACTTATGAGGGATATCTAAAGGTAACTTTCAATAAACCCAAATATATACTCTCTGTATACTTGTTTCAATACACATTTATAACTTTTGATAATAATCTCATGTCAATGAGCCTGCTCTAGTTTGGACTGACACTGGATTTAGCCCAACATTACATGATGTTGCAAATGGAGTATTGTGCAAAGAAGCAATATCATTTTGCCTGCTTTCTCTTTTAATACACTGATTACTAAAGCATGTCCTTCTCAATTGTAATAGTAAATCTTACAGCAATATCAGCTTATATTCACCACCTTTTTGTTTCCAAAAAAGAATACATTCTTACCTTGGATAATTGGTGCAATATTGTGTGTATATGTGAAAATCTTCACTCTGTGTACAAGGACCAGAAGCAAAAAGGCTAATTTAGTATGCTGATTTTATCATCACTGGTAAAAAAAACTGAAACTAATGTGTGGGAAAGAAGCCTTACACACAAATTAAACATTACTATCATGCCCACCTTACAGTTTAGCTTGAATCCAGACATTAACTGACTGTGCTATTAAAAAAATAACATCTATGAAGTTTTCTTAACTGTCTATTGGCAAATCTTACTTGTTCTAGTAACTATCAGTATTATTCTTTAATAATGTTTGACAGTAGACTTGCTGTAATCTAGTGATCATTACAAATTCTTACTGTTTTCTCCTTTACTATTTTCAAAAAATAGGAAATAGTGTTTTTATTGTAAAATAATTATAATAGCTACCACATTTTCCTTTCAATACTTAACATATGCATTTCTAGTTAGCCAACAAGAAGACAAAAATTAAGGTAGAAACTAAGAAAGCTGGAGAGCCGAGGCTGATTTGTTTGTTTTACAAAATACAGCTAAGTCTGTAATTTATTTATTTAGCATGTTTCCATACAGCTCAGTAGCCAAATATCTCTGGGCAATTCACAAACTAAAACCAGAAAATGCAAGAATCCAATTTAAAAAATAAGATGCAAAATAAATTGAAACAGTTGTAACAGCAAAAAAAACCACAATTCAATGCAAGTTTGGAAGAATGAAAAAGTATCCATTTGGCATCAATGTCACTCATAGACATCATGCCAAGGACTCAAATGGGTACATGCACTGGTAGTAGAAACCAGACAGAAGATTCAAAAGACAGAGATCTCTTCCTTGCAGTTTGCATGAATTCTCAATATATGCTCTAGAGAGCTGAGAAAAACCTCAGAACTAAGTGTTTAGGATTACAAGAGAAAGGAGAAAAAGCAACCATCTTCTTGCAGCCCCCCTCCCCCCCTGCCTCTTTCTGGATCCACTACAGAAATTCTCCATTTTGAAGAAGACCACCCAAGGAGATTTCCCTGAATTACAAGGTCCGAATAAATCTTTCTGGGTAGACCATTCCAGAACTGCACACCACCCACATAAAAACTCTTCTAACCGCCCATTTCAGTTCATTGGAGGAGGGGCAGTCAACTTCAATTTTCCCTAACTTTAGCCATCTTTTCTGACAAGACTCATCTCCTCATGCCTAAAACCAGGGATGATAAAGTCTATTACAGTGATACCTCATACAACGTCCAAACTTGGTTCCACAAGTTTGGACTTTATACGGATTTGGACTTTGTATGAGGCATGCAAAATCCTAGCCGCGATGCCTCATACAACGTCATTTCCATAGAGATACATTGTACTGTAACAGCACAGACTTCAGGGCAAAGTCAAGGAAACAGACAGGAAACTGACAGAACTTTAAGAAATCATTGTCTAAAGGCTAAATACATTACAAAAACATGTCAAACAACCATGATTGTCCAAGAACCTGAAGAATGCTGTAAAAATCCCAGGAATGCTTCTAAAAATTCTGACGCAAAAATCCAAAAAAATCCAAAATTGTGCTCAAAACCACTCCTAAACACTCTTTGCCTCATGCAAAACCCACAAGAGCAATGCATGCATGTGTCCTGCCTTTTATACTGCCCAGGCACAATGCAACCTGAGAAAACCCCAATGCCTCATACAAAGTCGCACGACTTTGTATGAGGTAACTTTTTTCAAGGAATTAGGCGATGTATGAATCCGATGTTGTATGAAGCGGACTTTGTATGAGGTATTACTGTACTTGCTTTGTGCTGTGTTGCAGTTATCAGAGTTCCATCAACATCCTCACCCCTTTCAGGGACTATTTCAGGCTTGCAACCTCCACCCACCCCACTTTTTATGTATAAAATTTGTGTACATTTTGGTGCATACGTTCCCCAAAGTACACAATTATTTCTTGCTTTTATTTATTTGCACAGTTTTTAATCATTTTCTCCACTGCCTAGATATGCTTAACATTTTCCACAAGTAAAGATATTAAAAGATGTACTTTTTGGTTATGTACATTTTGAAAGGAAAGAAACCAATTCTGAAGCTCATGATTTCATTCCAATAATGGGGACAAACCAAACAAAACTACAAATACAGTAAAACCTCAGATAACTAATGGTTTGGATAATGAAAATGTTGCATAGCAAAAGGAAATCCAGAGAAATTAGTGCCCTCGGATAATGATTTTTTCAGCTTATTGAAAATGTTTCCCTAGGGTGCAGCAGAGACAGGTGGAATTGCGCCATTTTTCCAGCTGCCTGGCCAGCCGCCACCACAAAAAGCAGCATTCGGATGCTTCCTGGTTCGGCACTGAGAACTGCTCAAAGCTCCTTCTGTCACACAGAAGGGGGGGACCTCATTTCCCCTACGTTTCATTGTTGATTTTCAATGGATATTCAGAACATTTCCAACAGTGCCATCTAGTGGCCACCTCTGGTAACTGAACCCACCTATCAGCTGTTTCAGGGGGTGGTGGTGATGAACCAGAAAGCACCTGAACGCTGCTTTTTTGCTGCAGGACCGCAGAAAACACTTGGTGAAGGGTTGCCAAAATGCATTTAGCATGTCCCACCCACCCGCTGCCATGGCCAGGCAGCCAAAAAATGGTAGTTGTGCCTATTGCCGCTGCATTTGGGCAGTCTGCATTTTGGAACTTCCATTTCTCAAGTTAGGTAGCTCATCTTCACCTTTTTAATGTGTGTTTATTTGGACTTTTTTGACTTCCGGAATGGATTTATTGATTTTAATGCATTCCTATGGGAAACGGCATTTCAGTTAACGAAACGAAGGGTCTCAGAGAATGCAATAATTTCATTATCTGAGATACCACTGAATGCATTTTCATGAATAGTCTCACAATCACCACCTAGGTAAATCCATTTTTTAAAAGCCCAGTTCTCAATTCATTGGTGTTGTTTTTACATTCTAGCTTTTATTTTACATTCTCCATCTTGCATTAATTCTACCTGATTAGAAGAGAAAGGGAACAGCTGCATCAGGTCATCAGGTAAGCATACCTGATCTCCCTGTAAGGACTAGCAGAATTCTCAATTAGAAATGAGACTACAATTCCAATAATTCTTCATTCTGCGAGTTCTACTTGACAGACACTTTACATAAATCTAAATGTAGCGTACCTGGGGGAAAGGCTCAACTGAAAGATTCTGATGTTTAGCTCTGCCTAGTTTCCTATTCAGAAACAAAGCTCCCAGCTAGAAATGGCACAGGGTTAGGAAACTTGGGTATGGTTAGGGCTAGGTAAGCTTCGAAGTCTTGATGTTTAGGTGTTTCTCCCAGGTGAAACACATTTAGATGTCTGTGTGTAGGTAAAACACCCAGAATGGAATATTATAGAATTTGTAGTCCAAGTAATTTTTTAAAATCTCATCCCTACTCTCCATTCTACTTAAAGGTCACTTTATCACCAGACACTGACAATCTATACCTATAAATTCGTGCGTTAACTGTTATAATTTGACAAAGGATCCCGCACCAGGCCATACTATCCCATACCAAGCATTCGTGCACTTGCCCAAACTGGGTACGGAGGTAACTGGGGGGTTGAGAAATGCGCCAGTGGGGCAGGAGACCCACGAATGCCAACAAAAAGAAAGAACTTCAATTCCCAACGTTCCTTGCGCCGCGCTGTGCCACAGCCAATCAGGCTGAGAGGCGCGAGCAAAAAGAATATTGGGAAACGCGCCGCGGCCAATCAAAAACAAGCCACAGAAAAAAACCGCCGCACAAACAGAAACCACAAACACAAAACTACAAGCCCCAGAGTCCTGCGCACCATGAGCGCGCAGAACGCTGAGAAAGCCGGTGCACGAAAAATAAAAATAAAAAACACAACGGGAACGCAAGTCCACCACAGGCGGACGCAGCGCCTCACAGCCACGCAAACACCCGCCGGCCTCCTTTCACGGAGCAATGGGGAGAAGAGGGACTCCCTCTCCTCCACGCTACCCCGCCGAAAACAAGGCGAGACCACCACCGGCCCCTAAGAAAAGTTGAGCCGGGGTGGAAAAAACACACAAAAACAGGGGGGGTTCAAGGGGGGAAAGGTACTGATGCATTCACCCCCCCCCTTGAAAGCAAAACAAATCCTCTGGAAAGGAAAGGCAGCGAACAGCGCTCTGGCCGCTGCCTTTACTTTCCGAGTAAGTGTTTCGCTTTCAAGGGAGGGCGAAGGCATCAGTGCCTTCCCCCCCCTTGAAAGCAAAACAATTCCTCTGCAAAGCAAAAGCAGCAAACGGTGCTCCGTCCGCTGCCTTTACTTTACGAGTAAGTGTTTCGCTTTCAAGAGGGGGCCAAGGCACTGGTGCCTTGGGCCACCCTTGAAAGTGAACCCATTCCCAGGGAAGCAAAGCCAGCGGACGGCGCTCTGCCCGCTGACTTTACTTACCGAAAAAGTGTCCCGCTTTCAAGAGGGGGCCAAGGCACTGGTGCCTTGCCCCCCCTTAAAAGTGAACCCATTCCCAGGGAAGTAAAGCCAGCGGACGGCACCAGTGCCTCCCCCCTTGAAAGAGAAACAAAACTAAAAAACACAAACAAACACCAAAATAATTAAAATAAATAAACCCTTATTTTAAAAAAAAAACAGCCAAAATTAACCAAAACCAAAACCAAAAATAACAAACAGAAAAACACCGAAAAAGAAAAAGAAAACAAACCCACAAAAGAAATTAAACCAGCCAACATACCAGTGTGTCCTACCTCCATGACGGCCGGAACTGAAATGAGGAAAGAGACTACTTACCGGAAGAAGCGCCATCCAGAGGCCAGTAGAGAAAAAACAGTCAAAGTAAAAGAAATACTCAACAACCCCACCCAGAGGCCACAAGAGATAAAACAGTCAAAAACATAAAATTACATCACACATTCACACAAATCACAAACAAATCACAAAATAATAAAATAAAAACATTTCTAAAATCCTGTGGAGTTTTCACTAAAAAAAAACAACATCTAAACACAGTTTAAAAACATTGAATGTAAAAAAACATGTACTTTCACATTTTTAAAATTATTATCCAAGGTACAACTATTTAAAAAAATTCACATACTAAAACATTATTTGGTTAAATAAAATAATTGTAAAAAACTATATCATCCTTTCCTTTTTTTTAATCCACAAAAACAAACCCAAAAAAGCTGATTACAGTTTATAACAGCCCGTGTATATAAATAAACATTTCAAAAATCACAATTACAGACTAACCTCATTTGTACAAACATTAACAAAACAAAAACCTTCCAAAACAATTAACAGCCCGGCACCGCCGGGCAAAATTTGCTAGTCTGTCCTATCATTACAGAAGATTTCAAGTGTGTCTTTACCAATATTTTGACCTTCAGATTTGCGTTCATAATACAGTGGTACCTCGGATAAAGTCCGATTCGGATAAAGTCTGATTCGGATAAAGTCGCAGTTTTCATGCACATGTGATGCATCGCATAAAGTCCAAAACTGCTTTAAAATGGATGTTATCCAAGGTATTTGGTATAGGAACCTCGGATAAAGTCCATTTTTGGACGTTATCCGATGCATCACCCATTTGATTCGGATAAAGTCCAAAATCGGATAAAGTCCAAACTTGTGGAACGGAGTTTGGACTTTATCCGAGGTTCTACTTATAGCTATTTTCACTGGCATGAAAAATAGTAGGTGTAAACCACAGCTTATTTCATGGATACACTTTGCATCGACAGCTACAGGTGAAACACACTCCTGCAAGAAACTAATAATAAAGTTAACCACAATCTGCAGCAGAGACGTTACACTCTGTAATTAGCCAGTGAAAGAAATCCACATTTTAGTTATCATAGTAATAGGTGTAGAGGTGCTTTACCAGCATTTTAACTGCAAAATTCAATGTTAAAGTTATATACAAATGAAATAATAATCTAAAAGCCAATAAATATGACAAAAATAGGCTTCTATTTTGACATAATTATGTAAACAATTTATGGACACATAATCTTAATATCATACAGTTATCAAACTTTGTCCCACAAATCAATTTATTTTCGAGCCAGTTATCATGAGAATTATATATTCTCCTCTGCTTTTTAGCACATGTTTTCTTTTTCTTGACATCATGAAATGGTCTAATGGAAATTAGAAAATGAGCTAAAGGAGGGAATAACTATAAGATCCGGGCTCAAATAAACAAAATATGTAAATGCTGCTTAACATCCACTGCTTCACGTATAACCTTTGTTTGTACAGTGGGGTTTCAGAGGTCCCACTGTACTAACATGCTGTCTGGGAAGCAAAAGGTCAGCAGTTCAATTCCCAAGTACTGCAGGACGGAATGAGCTTCCGTCTTTGTCCCAGCTCCTGCCAACCTAGCAGTTTGAAAGCAAGAAATTGCAAGTAGATAAATAGGGACCACTTCGGTGGGAAGGTAACAGCGTTCCGTGTTCTCCGGTGTCTAGTCATGCCTGCCTCATGTCCACGGAAACGTCTGCAGCAGCAGCTAGCGCTGGCTCTTCGGCTTTGAAACAGAGATGAGCACTGCACCCTAGAGTCGGATATGACTGGCTTTCGAGCAAGGGAAACCTTTAACTTTACTGTACATGAGCAAATCTGCTCTGAAGAATCCCCTAAAACCACCAGAGCAAAGAAGGAACTGCAAAGGGAAGATTGGGTCCATATTGCCAGCACTGTCCATTTTAATGATTTTAAGAAACTGTATAGTAGTTCACTATATTTACAAAGCAACTACTTCAGAACAGATACTTTTTGTCTAGAAAATCCATAAGCATCTGGCTTTCATTCTTGCTTGACAACAGCCTAGCTACTGTTTTATGTGACCTTTGCTTAACGGTGTTAGCCACTTTCCCCTGTCTATTCTGCTCTATAGATTTATGGGAATCAGTGAGATTTATACTGAGGTTATACTACAGGTAGTTCTAACCATGCTGTAGCACTGTCATGGTATTTTGACACTAATGGACGCTACACAGCTATATCAGTTGGATACCACTTTATGAGTCACAGTTGTATGGTACAGAATCCTGGGATTTGACGTTTGAATTTTTTGCTAGAATACTCTTTTGCATTCCCTTAAAATAAAGACCTAGAATTCTTGAACAGAGAAATGGAACAACCTCATCAAACTATAAATCCCAAGAATTTTGCAGAATAGGGTCATGACAATTAAACATTGCATCAACCTGTCATACTCGCAAGGGTATACACAACAGTACACTTGCATGTGCTTTTTCTTTTTCTAATATTTTTTTCATTGATTAATTTTCAAAAAAAATACAAACGTATATATAATATGACATAACAAAAATACATAAGCTTCATAAAAAATAATCGCATAAATGATAATCGCATTATTGTCTGTTATAATACACATACTATTTAATAAACACATTAAAAATTAACACAGCGCCAATAACCAATTCATAAAACCTTCCCACAGTACTATAACTTATTTGCAACTATCAACTTTTAATTTTCAACTACACATCACCCAGTGTTTATTTACAATGCCCCGGAGAGTTCGGACTCAATGTTATCTCCAAAAACTACTCTGAGATGGTACAGGTCTGCTATATTCCATACCCATGAGGGAGTGATCAACAAAGGGCTTCCAGATATTCCAAAATCTATTTGCCTTCAGTTTATCTCTTTTTACTTTTATCTCCCATGTCAATTTATCATTCAATGCTAGATTCCACATTTCCTTATACCACTCCCCCAATTGTATAGTAACATCATTTTTCCAATTTCTAGCAATACATTGTCTACCCGTGGTTAACATAATTTCTAATAACTCTTTTTCCTCCTTATTTAAACACATACCCTCCACATCCGTTAACATAATGGTACCTGACACCAGTTTGATTTTCTTACCCATTATTTCCACTACCTCGTTTTCTATTTCCCCCCAAAAATCATTTATCATTTTACAGCTCCACCACATATGTTCGTAGGTTCCAACAGTCTCTTTACATCTCCAACATAAATTATTCCTTTTATTATCAATCTGATGTAACCTCTGTGGTGTCAGGTACCATTGCCACAACATTTTATAATTATGTTCCTTAATTCTTACTGACATAGTTCTCATTATCCTCTTTTTCCACTTATTTCTCCATTCATCATTGCCTAGCTTTATATTCAAGCATGTGCTTTTTCAGAAGCTGTTTGGACCATGAAGCCCAGGTATTTAGTGTTCAGAAAGAATAAAATGAGTGAAGTGAAATGAGTGAAATTATATTCCAGGTTGTGATGTACAGTACTATACTGGAGCAAGAGCCCTGCTAAATGTGACTGTAAATTAGGACAGTGGTATCAGCCATAAGGGGAAAACATCACAGTCTACTTAAAGTGTAATCAGCAAGAGAACTGAGGGTTTGTATTGTAATTTCATAAAATTTCAGTGAACACATAAAGAAGTCCATGCAAACAGTAAGCTCTAGTGCTTTTATCCATGGTTTATTTGTAATTCCTCCAAACCTGCATTTCTAGTTTTAATGTTATAGTTATATATCCTGGCATGTATAGAAAGATCTTTTGATGTTCAGTGAGAACAGAGAAACATGGATGATGGCCAGCAGACAGGCAGTAATAAATCCTGCAGCCCTAAATGTCAACATCCAATACTTAAAGAAAGCTTAAAAGTATAAATTTTTATATTTATTTTTAGATATAAATATCTCATTTCAAATGACAGCACTGTGTGAAGTTAAACCTGATGAATAAAGTCTCTCTTTTGCTTTATAGGGGAGGTGAGAGCTGATGGAATGGGGAGAAGCAGAACAGATTTCTAACCGAACTGGCCTTCAATATTCCCTTTCTGGTGAACAGCTGGAAAGACAAGACCATCTTCATAGTTCTGGAGCTAGACGCACCAAAGTATAAGAATCAAAGCTTGGAATAAGACTCCAGAGCCAAAGTTTTCCTATTCCTGGGCACCATGGCAAAGAACTGTTAGTACATGTGTCAGGACCAATCTTAGCAAATAGGAAAAGGAGAGATTCTTCTTTTTGTGCCGTATCCAATTCCGAATGTTGGTGATCATCATGGAGATCAACCATGAAAACTGTCTTGAGAATATAATGCAGTGGGCTTTCATCTGCCTTCCGCATTACAGCGTGACACCCATACCAATGATCCAGCTCCACGAGTCACTTTCTGGTCCTGAGCCCTTTTGGCATGCAAAGTCCTCCTCAGCCACAGGCCAGTATTGATGAAGCTGCTGCCCTCCATCAAGATGGATTCAAGTGGGATTTAATCCATTTGGGGACCATCACCCTTCCCTATGGACTTCGCCAGAGCATTGAGTCGCTGGCAGTTATGGTCTACTCTACTCTATTACCATAGCAGGCTAATTTGGCCAGACTTGCGAGGGAGATACAGATATCCTAATCAGAGACCTATGGAACAGGTACTCTAATCTAATATATAATCTATACCAAGATCATAATTAACTATACCCAAACTTTAAGAAATACTTCAAAGTATTTTTAAATGCAACAACACATTCGCATTCCAGACCTGAAACAATGATTCAAAATGAATGAAAAATTGGGCTTCCACCTTTGCAAAACTTAAGGGTAATATCAATCCACTGTTCTACTTGCATAATAGCAAAGGAAGCCCTGTTGAATGTAGAGACATCTCACAGAATGAGGTGCTAATCTTATTTCTGGAAGTAGTGCACCCTTAAGAGGAAACTATTATACTGTTTCCCAGAAATGAATGAAAGCCATCAAGAGAGGCTCTTTTGTTTACTTTCATGATCTTTCTTTGGTTTCTGAAAAAGCACTGTCAGACTTCCACACTCATACCACTAAAAACAAAACAAAAATCTTCAGGCTCAATGGTTGCTTTAATGTCTGCTGAATACAGCTGAAAACCCTCTGCAGGGGGTCATTCTTTATGTACATGGTTTACTGTGTTGCTGGAATGAAAGAGATCCAGCCTGTTGTTTCCCCCCAAATCACCTCTAAGAAACAACGGCTGGCACAACATCTTGCCCCAACTTTTGGGACTCTTATTAATAATTCTCCTGCACTATCCACAAGAAATTGGTGCATGCCTGAAAAAATGATCTGAAATCATGAAAGCTCACATAACATTTTCTCTCTCTTTTTCTAGTGATCCAATAAAGGTATTGCCTTTCTCCTGCATTAGTAGTGTGTAAGGATCACACAGATGTCTTTGTTTGTTTATAAAATTTTTCTTGGATTTCCTAGCCCTGTTATGAATTGTGCAGCATGACAATTTCTCTGTTTAACTTTTAAAAGATTTGTTAATCAAATTACAGTGTAAAGTTATTTTATACAGAATACAAATATACTGTACTGTATACAGTGGTGGGCATCAGCAGGTTCACACCAGTTCGCCAGAATTGACAGCAGAAATTCTGGCTGGCCCCGCCCATCCAAGTTTTGAAATAAAGTAGTCCTAATTCTGGTGCAATGCAGGGCTTCCCCCCTGGCCATGCCCACCATAACACACCCACAGTGTGGTAGTAAAAAAAATTTGAGCCCACCACTGACTGTGTATACACAAAGCACATTTGAATAGCAAAGAGGGCAATAACCATTGATAACATTCTCTGTTAGCTGGAAAGGGGGAGGAAGCAGAATAAAATACCCACCTTGCATAGTAAACAATCAATTGTCCTCTAAAAGAGTACTTATTTTAATAGTAGTTACACAACCTATAAATTGCTCATGTGTGTGTTGGGTCTTATAAAGATGGAGCTGTTTATATGGAAGAAACAAATTCAATGTCCTTACAACTATTTGTATCACATCATTTACTCACTATAGGCATCTGAGAACTGACATAATCTTCTGGAAGATTTTCATACAAAGAGACTGCAATATCTAGGGCTCAGATTAATATTAATAAGAAAATCATATCACTTACCTTTGAAACAAAACATTCAGCTATAGCAACAGGATCATTTTCACAGTTTTCCAAGTCTTGTAGAAGTTCACTATTTCATAACAGTAAAAAAGGAAAAAACACAACTATTTTAAATAATTGTATAAATATAAATTAAAGTAGATTAATTAATATAGTTAAAACAGCTTCCCATTAACACACTGATCTTTTGCTCCTGATCACATCTTCTGAGGCTTCTTCTCACTTAAAAAATGAATTTTTTTGTGAATGGAGTTTCTTGTGAATGTTATTATATTGTCAAGAGAAGTTAAATAGCTTCAGAAGATTTACATGTGTCACACTAAACTTTACCCTCCTAATGTGCTTGTAAGCACGTTTTATCAAAGGTCTCACTGAGATCAACATAACTTACCCCAAAAGATATGTAGACACAGTAAGTTGCATACCATAAGCAAGTTACTAGTTTTTAGCTGACACAAGAATGATACCTAAGAAACCAGGCAGCATCTTCCTGGCTGTTACTGTCATCCTTGCTTAAAATGAAGACCACATTTCTAGACAATGATGGAATGGGAGTGAGACTGTACTTGAAGAATGTCTAGTGGGATTGCTAGCTTTCAGGCATCATTTTTCCAAGTCCCTGCTGCAGGATACTGGGAGAGGTGCCAGAATTGGATGCACAATAATCTCATTCACATTTTTCTGAGCATCAGTTGAGGTAGAAGTGTGGCAAATACTTGGACTGAAAAAAACTACAGGGACATAATATTTTGTTCCCCTACAGGACTTTTTATACAATTATGGTGTGTGCTGTTAAATCAATTCCGATTTACAGTAACTCTTTCAAGAGTTTTCTAAGTAGAAAAGAGTTAGAAGTCCCTTCTTGGGTGGGTGGGTGGGGCATCCTGGACCTGTATAGCTTGCCCAAGGTTACACAGGCTGGTTCTTCTCCCTGGAGGCACAGTGGAAAATGAAACTCCCAGCCCCTGACTCCACAGCCACATACCTAAACTGCTGAGTTAGTTGTGGGGTAAAGTGTAATTTATAAGGAGCCATTTTTATCATGTGCTCTTATTATGTATCACTCTTCATCTCTGAGTTGAATCAATCCACTATTAAAGAGTTTTTTAAAAAACATTTTCCTGTGTATAGGCTTTGTTTATTTTGCAAGTAAAAATGAAAATCATAAGTAGCTCCATAGATTTAATATATTCCAGCTCTGACTTTCAACTCTAGAAATGTCTTGGTGTGTTTGCATTGAGTCTCAAGAACTGCAAGCTGCCAAAAACTAAAAAGATAGAAAAATGTAATAGAAGTCTAGTACCCGAAACCAGCTGAGTGAAATTGAAATACTGTATAAACACCTGCAGTTATTTAAGAAAAGCTTCTCTTGATAATATAATAGATATTAAATGTAGATCAAAGTGAAAAAGTACTCACTGTGCAGAAAAAGTTAATGTTATCTTCTAAGCATATACAGGTATAGTTAAAAGATGAGATACAACCACCTGCCTGCCAAGTGTGACTTTATGCAAGACAGTACTTTTTTGACAGCAGCATTTTGCACTAAATCACCACGTGATCTTTGACCTCCATCTTCCAGTCTATCACTCTTTAGTTCAATATGTTAAATATGAATGTGAAGCACAGCTATGAAACAGAATTCCATTGCAGAAACTTAACCTTTCACAGAAAGATACTGAGAAAATATTTATGTGAACCTCCATCTTCCAGTCTATCACTCTTTAGTTCAATATGTTAAATATGAATGTGAAGCACAGCTATGAAACAGAATTCCATTGCAGAAACTTAACCTTTCACAGAAGGATACTGAGAAAATATTTATGTGAACACTTTGAATTGTTTTGGAAGAAAACAATGGAGCATGTCTACATTTATGCCATCTTCCTGTAGACCACAAAATCTGGAGAGATAATAATTGGCTATTTATGTTGGTTTTCACCTAGCACCATGCATATTCACTCTTTTAATCTCTCTCACACACACACATGCACACACTATCACAAATAAATAAATAAATAAATAGAAGGATCCTTGTAGTTTCATAGAAATCAAATAACACAAAAAGATATAGAGCAGGCTTATTTGAAAACCACACAACTTCCTGGGTGAAAAGACAAGATAATACGCCTTTCTTGTCACTGCATCATGGTAGGCAACCAGGTACTCTTCCGATGTTTCATACTATTTTAATATCTTACCTTTGACCACATTGGGTATGTTTATGGGAGTTGTACAAGGAGCAGTGATGCACTGCAGCAGGTTCTGTCAGGTTCTGCAGAACTGGTAGCGGAAATTCCCCCAGGCCATGCCCACTTGGTCGGTCACACCCACATCCGTAGCCCATAATGCAGGATATTTTGCCCCACCCACAGATTTGGCCCCAGCCACAGTTTTGGCCAGCCCATAGAGTAGGTAGTAAAAAAAATTGCAGTGCATCACTGACAAGGAGGGTACAAAACTATCCACCTCTACCCAAGGTATTCACTGGGAAACTGTTGTCTTATCTTGACAAAAGTTCAGCTCTTATTCTTTTCTCATTAAAAGACAAGGTAACATTAGAAGACTCAACTCAACAGGATCTTATTCTTCAGCTGTCCTGTTCATCTCAAGCTCCATCCATCTATGAATGTTTGTTTGAAGCAGTATACAAATCTTTTGAGATAAAAATGTCTAAGACATGGTTAGAGAAAGCCATAGTAACTGTCATTGTAAGCCATGCTAGAGCCCTGTAGATATTCTGTGCTTTCATTTGTTTTACTTTCATACTGCAGACATCACCATATACACAATATATGGTTTTTACTAAAGTGTCTGTTTACTTACCTATTGAAATGATAGATATCTTTTATGTTTCCAAACAAAGCTGATCGTTCTTCTGTCCCCAAAGAGAGCTTGGATTCGTTAGTGATACAGTCAAGGTAATCCTATGAAATAAAGGAAAAGGTGCCTTAAACATGTTGTTGTTTTATTCTTCAGTAAATTGAACCATTTTTAGTCGTGAAAGATGAGTCTTCTCACTAGATCAATTTCACTTTATATTACTGTAATCCCTTCAATAGCTCTACCCTGAACAGTCCTCCTATTATATAAGATAACAATACTTATCTGTTCACCAGTACCAGAGAAATAAACCTAAAGACTGAATGCTTCTTTTTGCTGCTCATACTTTACATGGTATGTTTTCCAAGCTGCAAATGTATTCAGATTTCATCCAGTGACAGCTTAATTGTCTCCATTAGTTATTCAATAAGGTCACTGACATCTTCCTATATTAAGATGGTTCCACATATATACGAGTACTGTATTCTTAATAAATATGGTACAGTATTAGCAAAACCCTGTAAAAATATGGCCATCTTACAAGACTACTGAAATCATTTTTTAAATTTCTAAAATATAAACAGTGCAATGATACAATTGCCAGTTTATAAAGAATAAAATGTCTGTTCTTTTGAGTTGCCCATTGGGTGTAATGATATGGATTTTCATGTGCTCCAGTGTAACTAAGATTGGTCCTGACACATGTACTAACAGTTCTTTGCCATGGTGCCCAGGAATAGGAAAACTTTGGCTCTGGAGTCTTATTCCAAGCTTTGATTCTTATGCTTTGGTGCGTCTAGCTCCAGAACTATGAAGATGGTCTTGTCTTTCCAGCTGTTCACCAGAAAGGGAATATTGAAGGCAGGTGTATGGGCCAGTTCAGTTAGAAATCTGTTCTGCTTGTCCCCTTGCATCATCTCTCCCCTCCCCTTTGAAGCAAAAGAGAGACTTTATTCATCAGGTTTAACTTCACACAGTGCTGTCATTTGAAATGAGATATTTATATCTAAAAATAAATATATAAATTTATACTTTTAAGCTTTCTTAAGCTAGAAACATTTATTTGCATGTTGTGCAGAGTATAGTTTGGGCCACATAAACAAGAAAATCATAAATGAGAGCAGCTTCAGAAAAGGCTTTTCATAGTAGTAGTTAAAGCACTTTGCAGCCAGTCTGTATATCTATATTTCTAAAGAATTTTCCAAGATAAGAAACAGAAGCAGCAGTAGAAGAAGTGGTGAAGGTTTTAAGTGAAGGACAGTCACATCTGAAGCTCTTGCAAAACCAAGTGAATGAGGCAGGACAATAGTATGAGTTTCAGAACTCTAATCTGGAAACTATTTTGGGATTTTAGTTACCTTGCACACTGATTGGGTCTTCTAATGGTAAACTATTATGCTCCTGCAAAAGAACTGAAGTACACTGAAGATCTCTTTGGAATATAAATTAAGATGCAATTTCAGTTCCCTATATACATTATAAAAACTTTTGCTGTGTTATCTCTTACCAATCTAATGGATCTTCTATCCATGACGTCTTGGCAAACAGGGATCATCTATTGTTTGTTATACTTCCAACAGAACTGCTGTATTTATTTTCCAACTACCAGTGGGGATTATTTTGTTGTTCTTGCTACTTCCAACAATATCACTACAGCTTTTACGCCCTTAAAACTTACAGGATACAGAATGACGGAGTGATTTGGAATAGGAAAAGGAGTAAGACAAGGCTGCATTTTGTCACCCTGCTTATTTAACTTATATACAGAGCACATAATGTGCAATGCAGAGCTGAGTTGGAATTAACATTTCTGGGAGAAACATCAACAATTTGAGATATGTAGATGATATTACTCTAATGGTAGACAGTGAAGAAGACCTAAAGAAGCTCTTGCTTAGGTTGAAAGAAGAGAGGTCAAAAGCTGGTTTGAGACTTAACAGCAAGAAAACCAAGATAATGGCAATAGGCCCTATCACTCCCTGGAAAATTGAAGAAGTAGAAGTAGTGACAGATTTTACTTTCTTAGGATCCAAGATCACTGCAGATGGTGACTGAAGCCATGAAATAAAAAGGTGACTGATTCTTGGGAGACAAGCTATGAGAAACTTGGGGGAAATAGTTAAAAGTAGAGACATCACCTTGCAAACTAAAATTCGCATAGTCAAAGCAATGGTACTCCAGGTGGTAATGTATGGTTGCAAGAGCTGGACCATAAGGAAAGCTGAACACAGAAGAATAGACGCTTTTGAAATGTGGTGTTAGAGGAGAGTTTTGAGAGTCCCCTGGACAGCGAGGAGAACAAATAGATCGATCTTAGAAGAAATCAACCCTGACTACTCCTTGAAAGGTCAAATACTGAAGATGAAGCTAAAGTACGTTGGACATCAAATGAGAAGAGAGGGTTCACTTGAGAAAGCCTTGATGCTGGGAAAGGTGAAGGGCAAAAGAAGAAGGGGACAGCAGAGAATGAGATGGCTAGATGGTATTTTAGATGCAATGGGCACAGAGCTGGGTGGGTTGAGGAGGATGGTGTAGGATAGGGGGTGCCTGGCATGCAATGGTCCATGGGGTCGCAAAGGGTCGGAATCGACTGAGCAACTGAACAACAAAAACATACCATATCCAGTAGTGACAGAATGTCTATAACTACAGAAATTTCCTTCTATTGAAAAAAAAATCTAATCTTCTACCTTCTTATATGGAGGAACCCAGATTCGGCTCACTCTTTAACAGAATGATTAGTGGGAGGTAAAATACAAAAGGTCAAGAACCACCAGCCTAAATGATTTAATCCCAGTTTTATTGAGAGTAGATGCCATGTCACACACAGGTCTAGGGGGCACAGTAACACAAACTAGAGAGGCGATTAAACGTCGGAGCAGGTTAATATGAATGTATTTGCACCCACAGCGAATATGAAGGAGATCTAAAGCACATTACCTGTTAGGAATCTACCTGGGATTATTACACATAAGCATGTGCATCCCTTGTTTTCTAATTAGCTAAGCAACAGGCTCCAGTGAGAAATACTCTGATTAAGCAAGCATTTGACAAGAATATAATTACATGACTGCTGTTAAACCTTTATTCACATATACAAATCTTTCCCTTCATATTGCCGTTATCAAGTGCCTACAGGAGGGGGGGGGGGGGCTAGTCTGGTCAACTCTTTTTTACATAGTAAAACACACAGTGCATCTCCAAAACATTTATACAGAAACTCTGTGGGGAAAAGAAAACAATAATGTAAGAATCAGAACAGCTGGAATCACGTTAATAAAACTTCAACATGATCCCTAGCTTGAGGGTTTAGGCATCAATGCTGTGGCAATTTACCAATGGCAATAGCAGTAAATTCAAGGAATTCAGGGAAATGTCAGCAAGGGTTTCCAAAACTCACAAAACATTGGCACTGAGAACAGCAGAAACAATCTTCATCAAGAAAAGATGAAAGGGGGCCGGAGGGTGGGAGGGATTCTGACACCCCTGACAATTGCATTCTGATGTTTTCTAACAGCCCAATTCTCTTGGTGAGTGAAGAGTCATTCAAGCTTTTAAGCAGGAACTATATATTATAAGAAGCACAACATTGCCATAGCAAATAGCTGCCCTTTGACTTGTTCATCTCTCCTCCTTAAATCTAGCTCAAACTTCTGTTATTATTCTACACGTTTCCCTCAACTCTTCATCCTTTCGAGTGCTGGGTGACCCTCTGAAACTAAATGAAATATAATATATCTAGAGGGTTGCAAGCGGGCAAAGAAAATAGCTGGCAAGAATTTGCTGGATAATGATTTTTCTGCTAATGCAGTCACCAATGAATACAGCCTTGCATGTTTTAAGTAGGTTCATTGCTGGTTGGCCTTTAGTACACTTTCCTCATTAAAAATATGCTTTAATAAAAAAATCATTTGACTTTTATTGCCTTCTGTAGAAAAGCCTAATGAAGTATCAAATAGTCATTGGTCTGTTGTACAGGTGAAACTCGGAAAATTAGAATATCATGCAAATGTCCATTCAGTTCAGTAATGCAACTTAAAAGGTGAAACAAATATGAGATAGATTCATTGCATGCAAAGCGAGATAGTTCAAGCCTTACTTTGTTATAATATTGATGCTTATGGCTTACAGTTTATGAAAACCCCAACCCCCCAATCTCATGTACCCCATAATCATCACATGATCTCATGTACGCTGTACGCCATGATCGTCACAATTATAACGAATTAAGGCATGACATATTTCGTTTTGATTGTAGTGAGTCTATCTCATATATTTGTTTCACCTTTTAAGTGAAATGAATGGACATTTGCACGATATTCTAATTTTCCGAATTTCACCTGTATATTTTATGATAAGATAATAAAAGCAATCAGTGTTGTTGACGAAAGAGGAAGTAACATGGTACATGGGCTCACCAGATGCATTAAGGATTGCAGCCAACAAGTTTAAGAAACAAACAGGTAGATGACTAAACCTAATGCCTGTGGCCTTTATGTGTCAAAATGTTTGACAATCCATACAAGACTGCTTGTATATGCTGCCATTCCTTTACACATTTCACAAACCGGGTTCAGTTTTCAGATGCAAGCCCGCAAGAGTGGGATTTGGCTCACATCTGTGGAAGACCTCCAGCATGAGTTTCTTCCTCAGGCCTTTGTTCCAAGAGACTGGCACTCATCCACATTGTCTTCTTCTTGAACAAACTCCAAAGATACCATAAATGCAAGCAAGCTTTTCTCCAAGACTACTCAACTGCTACCCAGAAGTGGTGCCACCCAAGAACACGGGTTGTATTTTACAAATAATTTATCCATATTACCCATTTTAATGTTTAGAAAAGTAATCTGTGGTTGTGATTGTTGTATAACCAGCTGCACTACATTTTACATTGCTACTTGGGGGGCCATTCAACAATTATGTGATCCTCAAGGGGGGAGGGGGTCTGCCATCTGAATTAAGGAAAATTACGTGGGGTCAGGTCAAAGATTACGTAATCCATTTTGAGCTGTTGTGGTTTCGAAACATGGCGCTTTTTTAGGTTTAAAAATCATCTCTGAGAATTTTGATCTGATTTGAGATTATTGAATTGCTTGTGCAGCCTATTTCTATTTCACCAATAGTGAAAAGCTCTAAAAATTAGAGTTTCGATTACGTAATTTTAAAGGGATGGGTGGGGGTTCGAAGCAAAAATTACGGTTGGATTACATGGGGGGGGGGGCAGGGGTCAATTTCCCCCCAAAAATGGATCACATAATTGTTGACTGGCTCCTTGGCTTTCTGTTACATTTCATACTTCAACAAAACTTGAACAAGTTATGTAAAAATACCCCTGGAGTGTCTAAAACACTGTTAAAAACAACTTCAAAAGCTTTTTAAACCATTAATTTTGAAATGCAACTTCAGAATGCATCTTGTTACATAAGAAAGAAAACTCATAAAATATTTAAAAATTGTGATACTCTACAAAGTGGTACATTGCACCGGCCCCGGTGGGGCCGAAGAGGCCTTCTGGCCACAACACCGGCCGGCGTTCCGGGCCCCGCCCTCCACCCCTCGCCAGGACTTAAGGCGAGGGGGTCTGCCGGGCGAGTCCACCGCCGCAGCGCTCCCGGCCCCGGTGGGGGCGAAGAGGCCTTCCGGCCACAACACCGGCCGGCGTTCCGGGCCCCGCCCTCCACCCCTCGCCAGGACTTAAGGCGAGGGGGTCTACCGGGCGAGTCCACCGCCGCAGCGCTCCCGGCCCCGGTGGGGGTGAAGAGGCCTTCCGGCCGCAACACCGGCCAGCGTTCCGGGCCCTGCCCTCCACCCCTCACCAGGACTTAAGGCGAGGGGGTCTGCCGGGCGAGTCCACCGCCGCAGCGCTCCCAGCCCCGGTGGGGGTGAAGAGGCCCTGGGGCCACAACACCGGCCGGCGTTCCGGGCCCCGCCCTCCACCCCTCGCCAGGACTTAAGGCGAGGGAGTCTGCTGGGCGAGTCCACCGCCGCAGCGCTCCCGGCCCCGGTGGGGGCGAAGAGGCCTTCCGGCCACAACACCGGCCGGCATTCCGGGCCCCGCCCTCCACCCCTCACCAGGACTTAAGGCGAGGGGGTCTGCCGGGCGAGTCCACCGCCGCAGCGCTCCCGGCCCCAGTGGGGGCGAAGAGGCCTTCCGGCCACAACACCGGCCGGCGTTACGGGCCCCGCCCTCCACCCCTCGCCAGGACTTAAGGCGAGGGGGTCTGCCAGGCGAGTCCACCGCCGCAGCGCTCCCGGCCCCGGTGGGGGCGAAGAGGCCTTCCGGCCACAACACCGGCCGGCGTTACGGGCCCCGCCCTCCACCCCTCGCCAGGACTTAAGGTGAGGGGGTCTGCCGGGCGAGTCCACCGCCGCAGCGCTCCCGGCCCCGGTGGGGGCGAAGAGGCCTTCCGGCCACAACACCGGCCGGCGTTACGGGCCCCGCCCTCCACCCCTCGCCAGGACTTAAAAGGTGAGGGGGTCTGCCGGGCGAATCCTCCACGCAGCGCTCCCGGCCCCGGTGGGGGTGAAGAGGCCTTCCAGCCATGCCACCGGCTGGCGTCCTAGGGCTCTGTCCTCCCCTTCATAAGACTCTGGAGGCAGGGGTTTTTTGTGGGTGGCTTCGGTTGATTTGTCTTCTATTTTGATGTGGTGCTGATATTTTGTATTTTGTGGATTGTTTTGCTCAATATTGTAATTTGTATTATTGTATTTACTTGAAACACTGTATTGATTATTGTATTTTGAACACTGTATCTTGTATCTTATATGTAAACCCCTTGAGTTGTCCTGGGGTCATTTATATGTTGTTAGCCGCCCTGAGTCGGCCATGTGTTGAGTAGGGCGGGATATAAATTGAATAAATAATAATAATAATAACTGCAGTAGTATCACTGCACCTCTTGAACCTGCCCAATTAGACAAAATCCTTTCCTCTTCCCAAATAATGTCAAAATACTGCCCAAATTAATCACTATGTATAACCAAGAACAGAAAATTGATTTCTGGTTAGGATCAAGGTGAGCCTGTTTAAATGCAATTTCATATCCACACTTTGCAGAAGTGCATGAGTAAAACTCCCCATCTGCTACACAGTCCCCTGAATGCATGAGCTGAACTTCTGTGTTCCATTCTACCACCATTAACTTGTGACCTCCGCTCTAAAGTCCGTTCTCTTAAAATATGTTTGCATATTGTCATTTTTACAACAATGTCCCCAAGGCTTCCTGAAACTGTGAGTAATCTTTTGTTTTCACTCACAAGCTGCCTTGTATCACAGACTTAAGAAGATTCATGAAGCAGAAAGGACTCCTGTACAAAAGGCCATTAGGGTTGAAAGATTAGAAAAGTGGGTTGGGGGATGGGGAGGAATACTTCCGGCTGCAATTTTAATATACAGTAAAAACCCAGGTTACAACCGTCTCGGCTTAAGTTTGCTGCAGTTTAAAATGGCAAATCCTATGGAAATGCCATCCCGGTTTACAAATTTTTAATGTATTTTTTTCCAGTTTACAACAATCAATTCAGGACCATTTTTTATTTTTATTTTTCAATGCATCCCTATTGATGTTTCAGTTTACAAATTTTTCAGGTTACAATGCAGGCTGTTGGAACAGACTTCCATCATAACCTAGGGTTTTATTGTACAGTATTTTCATTTTCAATAGAATAAGAAGAACTTGTCTTAAATAAAAAAAGTACTAAGCCACATGCAACTAGTTTTAAATGATGATTAAAAACTACACCGTGATTGTTCCTTGAAAGGAAAGTATTTAATGTTAAAAATATCTTATAGTTCAGTTCTAGGATGGTTTACAAGGCGTATGAAAAACTCACTGAAATGTAATGTTTAACCATTTGTATTATAGCAGGGTCTAGTAATACATCCATTCAACCAATATTGTCAATTTCTACTTTTGAATAAAGGCTCTAGATCTTTTCTGAATCTTTACTTTCCATCAGTCTTAAAATTCTGACTTCCAAGCTTACAGCATTTGTTTCATTTTTGCAGATTTTGCAAAATTTGTGGCAGCTTAACCATGAGATATCTCCACAACATTATTAAAGCAGTCTTCAGAAGAATTATAGAAGTTTGCAGTGTAATTAAAAATGTGTACATGCACCACAACATCACAAATTTGTGGATACAGCAGTTTATCTGTACACCCCCATCCACAGCAGTCAGTGATAATCATCATGCATAGAAATGGGAGTAGGTAGGAACTCTACTGATACATAATAGTGGTACCTTAACTATGGATCGTGCTTCCAAAAGAAGTGGAACCTCACTTAAAAATGGCTCGGTTAACACAAAAATCGCATAACAAAAGGAAATCCATAGAAAATAGTGGCTCGGTTAACAATGTTAATGGATTAATTGATTTTAATTCATTCCTATGGGAAACTGCATTTTGGTTAACAAATTTTGGTTTTCAATGCATCTATATGGGAAATTGCATTCAATGCATTCCTATGGGAAATGTTGTTGGCATTAATTTTGTTGTATAATTTATCAATTTGTTTTTAAAGGAGGTTTTTAATTTATTGAAAGTATATATACTTTCAAGGTCATTTTGGAAAATTTCATTAATTGATTAATCTTATTTGATTTGATTTTTTCTCTTTTATTTCCTTTGTTTTATGGCCAAAGAGTTTCTATTCCTAATTGGTTAATATTGATCCTGTTTTAGTTTGTTTGTTTTTATCTTGTAGTATATACCAGCATTCTTTGCACTTCGGTGTCTAGGCATGCCTGCCACATGTCCATGGAAATGTCTGCAAACGCAGAAAGTGCTGGTACTTCGGCTATAAAACAGAGATGAGCACTGAACCCTAGAGTCAGATATGACTGGCTTTTGAGCAAGGGTGACCTTGTGTTAACCGAGCCATTTTTAAGTGAGGTTCCACTTCTTTTGGAAGCACGATCCATAGTTAAGGTACCACTATTATGCGTACGCACGCACGCACGCACGCACGCACGCACGCACGCACGCACACACACACACTGCCCGGCAAGGCCGGGCAAAATATGCTAGTTATCTTATATTCCTGTTCTCTTCCCTGAATTACAAACAAACATTGACTGTTGTTTTTTTTCTGGGGAGAGAAGGCAAGAATTCAAAACAGATTCCAGACTCACTGTAGATTTAATGGTGTTCAGGAGTGTTGATGAATATTGTATTTGCAATGTTAATTCTACCACACAATTCTTTCTATGCAGTTTTTCAAGTAAGGTTGTGAGCATATATTTCTGTACTTCCTTGCCCTGTTTCCTATCTACGCATTTAATTAACATGAAGTCATTTGCCTCTTGCTTTGACCTTCAGAGGCTTGGAGGAAGAAGGTCTGAAAATTATTGAGACAAAAGCAAGCAAGAATGCTTTCAAATTAAAAATATGTTGTGTCTAGTTTTGTTGTTAACAGGAAAGCAATGTACAAATTGAAAGGCTGGTGAGGAAGGGCAAAATAAATGCAGGAACCAAGGAGATTATGTCAGAGAAAATGAACTCATCAACAGCAGTTGCACCCCGAACTATTTACTATTTCTCAAAGGTCTTTTTCTTAGTGAACCTCAGTTTTGTTGCTCATCAGTGTATATTGAAAATGTACACAAGATAAAGAAATGGAGAAGGAAATTGCTTTTCCTGACCAAAGGAAAAGGGAAATTTTTTGCCTATTTTATGAGAGTTTATAGAAGTGAGAGTGAGTATGTGGGTGCCAATGGTTAAATGAAATGATACCATTAAACAAAATGCTAGAACTAATTATGTGCACAGTGCAGTACCTGTAGATAAACATAAAATTTAAGGAAAGTGTGGGAACAAATAAAAACGGTTAAACTGGCTGTAATGAAGCACACATTGAATTATAGATAAAGGAAAGATGGCAAATGTAATATTGTACATTGATTAAACATGGATGCACAATAGGAAAGAAATTAATCACAGTGTAACTAAGATTTGTTTTAAAAAAACTGGGTTAGAATTAGTTTGTATGTAGAATAGTTTTGTATGTAGAATGTTTTTCCCCTATATACTGTAGATGTAATAGGCATGTTTTGAAGATGTCAAAATAAAGCCATAGTAACTAGATTATTAAAAAATAGATAACTGGCCAGAATCCTATTAGCAATTGTGGTGTGTAACCATGTTTTCAGGTAGAACTAGAAAATAAATTTGGCACATCTGTAGAAGGGGGTTCCCACCAAGCAGGGAATTATATTTATCACTGCTTGTTATTTTCCTTATTTTGGTATTTTCCATTCAGATTATTTTGTTTTGGTTTTGACCATGAAAAAGTAGACACAGGCTTCATCTGCAAATCTGTTTGCTGAGGTACATCTTGTAGAAGACCCTTTGAAGAAGGAAAGATAGGATAATTGGAGAGAACAGGGAATATGCATCATCATCAATACTGATTATGACTGCAAAACAAGCATCACAGAATATCAGTTATCAATAGTTTTCCTTCCACTACAGCTGTCCCAGTCAAGGAACTGCACTTGCACTGGAAATTAGTTTGATAAATGTGAAAATGGATGAACCAGAGTACCAAAACAGTCAGGTAACTGTGGCTGAAAAGGTAATTATACAAGCAACAAGTTTATAACAGAGAATTCTTCAGAACATTGATTCAGTAGCATTACCTCATCTGCTAAAATACACAAAAATATCTACTTATTATTTTCTATAAAGGAGCCGTTCCATTCATTTACAGGAATAAACGTTGGGGGAAGAATCAATTTCTTAAGGATTGGCCCTTACATTATTTTCTCTTCCTTCTTAATGTAATAACCAGAGATTTCTAAAACCCGAAGCAGTTTAACTCTCACTGTTTTATCTATGTGGATTTTCACTCATAAGAGTGAATAAGGGCTTGCTACTCAGTCCACAGATAGTCTGGTTAAACAATCAATTCTCTGCCACAAAAGTAGCAAGAAGAATAGATTTAATCTTCTCAAAGGTTCTACAGCTCAGTAAAGTAGGAGAGCCAGCAAGCCCCTGTGCATCAAGAAAATACTGTTTTAAAAAAGATTAACTGAGGCTCTGCACAGCATTCATTTACTTTACTAAAGACTTATGTTGCAATTTGCATGCTTGAATCTCATCTAGTTTTCAATATCAGCTTTGAGTTAATATAGACAAGTTGGAATGTTCTCCACATTATCAGGATTAAGGCACTGACTAGCACAGCTACTACCCTTTTAACTGTCATCATCTGCGACGGGTGTGTGTGTGTGTGTGTGATACAGATCCAGTTTAGCTGGAGTTATTTATATACCTTTTCCATCAACCAAGGAATAATATGAACAAGTGAAATAAATCTAGTAAGAAGCAATCAACTTCCTTCCCTACAGCTGCAGAGAGCCTGGAGCAATGCCTTAAGATGTCCCTGTTCCCATACAGCAGCATACTGACTTTAAAAGATGCTATTTCAGGCAACACCAAACACAACTGTGAAAGAAATCAGGGATCTGTAGAACAAATCACTGTGAGAAGATGCTACAATGAAGTTTGGACTAAAGTGTCATCCATGTAGTGTATCCATCTGCTCATTCCAGGGAGACTGAAGATCTCCTGAAACAGACTTCAAAAGTAACAGAATACCTGACGAACAAATTAAGGTGGGCTGGCCATGTTGAACGGACAAGTGACAATAGATGGAGTCAGGGCCATAGCCAGAGGGTGGCCAGGGTGCGCTTGGCCCACCCTGGGAAGGCACGGTTTCCCACAGGAATGCGTTGAAAAGAGCCTTTGTTGTCCACCTTGAAAAAATATTCACACACCTACATCTAGAATCCTGACTATGGCACTGGATGGAGTTGGTAACCAAGAGCCCGCAAAAGACCTAGGGGAAGACCACCTCGCAGATGGGAAGATTTTCTCAAGAAAAAATGTTGGACCAACATGGAGAAGAACTGCCAGGGACAGACTGCTATGGACAGAAGTTGTGTGGAATGTGTCACAGAGACTTCTACACATACAAGGTCTCCTCGCTGAATAATGACTCCAAGGTAACATTCTGCCTTCACAACTGTAATGCAGATGATGTGATAGTATCTCTTCAGTTGCAAATATTTGCATACATTAACAGCTGAGGAAAGAAACTGATTGAACATGTTCTATTTTGCAAGCTAATACCTATTCCTCTACTGGGTACTCTACCAAGGAGTTTGATAAGTCATACTCCAAGTTCCTATTTTCAAACAAAAATGTACCAATCTCACTAGCTGTAGATTCTTTCAGCATCAATAAGACTTAGTTGGCAAATACAGCAGCTTTGCTGGGAGATTGTATCAATATTAACTTTACTAGAACTGTGTACAATTCTTATAAACATGATTATTCATTTCTGATCTGTTGACTGCAATAAACTAAGGTTTTTTTATTTGAGAGAATTAAAGTCTGGATACATTTTTGTGGAAGAGAAGGGTCAACAAACTGAAGCTTAATCCAGATAAAATGAAGACGTTTAAGAAATCAACTAAACTGGATTACTGCAATGAAATCACTCCCGGAGGGAAATCAGTCCTGCCAGGAAAATAAAGTTTATCGTCTGTAGAAGCACACATGAGTGGCAACTAAGAGCTTAATTGACCAACTATGGCTAGTGTGCCAATTGGAAAAGATCAGATCAGCCTTGTTTACTCATTCCACAATAATCCTGAAGCTTGACTACTGCCATTTGCTTTATATCAACCCACTTCTAAAGCAGGTTTAGAAATTTCAACTGATGCAAAATGCAAATGCTAAGATATTGGTGGGTTTAAGAGTTGTGCCAGGCTTTACAGGCTTATTTTAAGTTATTTCTATTGGTTTGTATGTCTACAATCTTTATATGTACTGTGGTACTTCGCTTAAAGAGCATAATGCGTTCCATGGGATTGTTCTTTATGCAAGTTTGCTCTTTAAGCGAAATACCATTGTAAGTGACCAATTTTGACTTCTGGCGGAAGGGGGGGAGAGATTGCAAACCCCGATTTAGTTCTTAAGTGAATTTTTTGGTTGGTTTTGGTTAAGTGAGGTGACCATTCAGAGAAAATTCTGCTCTTCAAGCGAGTTAATCTCTAAGGAGGGTGCTCTTTGTGTGTACAGTAAAAACCCTGACTTACAAATGCCTCGAGTTATATAAAATTCGACTTACATAATGATTTTGTGCTAAAACCATGTCCCGATTTACACGATTTCCTATGGGTTTGCTTCGAGTTACATAAAGATTATTTTTCCTATGGGTTTGCTTCGAGTTACGTAAAAATGTTTTTTCCTATGGGTTTGCTTTGAGTTATATAAAAATCCGATTTAAGCAAAAGCCTACGGAATGGACTTTTTTTTCGTAAGTAGGGGTCTTACTGTATACAGTATCCCTCTTTTCTTCCTAAGAACTTAGTAACAGGCATCACTCTCTTCCCAACTTTGTGAGATAGGTCAGATTGAGAGAATCTGACTGATCCAAAATCATCCACTAATTTTCATGGCCATGTGAGGATCTGATCCCAGGTCTCCTGAGTTTTAGTCTAACAACTCTAATGACCACACCACACTGATTCTCACTAAACCGGATTCAGCACGTTTATCAGCTAGGCATGCTTTAAAATTAGCTTCAGAGGCTTTTCTTGTGTGTCCAGTCAATCTAATCAATTAGACTAGTGGACACAAAAGAGGGGCCTTTTCAACAATGACCTGCAATGTTGTAAAATTCTCTCTCAACAAGGTGCACATGACTCCTTTGGTACAGATCTTGAGTGATCATTAAAAATTAATTTATTTCAACCTACTTCGCTTTGATTACTTTCCCACTATTGATTTTAATTTCTAATGGTGTTACAAATTTAGCTGCTTCTAAATCAGGGATTATGAGTTGATCTATTGTGGAGTATGATAAAATGGCTATAAACCTGCATAACCAGAATGACAACATCAATCAATAATTGGTCAAATAATTATTTACCATATAATAACTAAGATCCTATTGCATGGCCAGGGGCTGCAGTGGTTCAGTGGTTAAGAAGCTTGCCTTGTTAACTGGAAGGCCGGCAAGATGGCAGTTCAAGACCCGGGTACTGCATGATGGTTTGAGTGCCCATCGCTGTCCCAGGTCCTGCTAACCTAGCAGTTTGAAAGAAAGAAATTGCAAGTAGATAAATAGAGACCACTTCGGTGGGAAAAGATCTTGGGGACATGAAAGGAGCCTCATTCGGGAGTCCCTTGAGTGGAGTTTCTCCAGCAAAAATCCTTTCAACCCAAAATAATTCTGACACGAAATTATTATTACTGCACAGCCCTGTGTGAGCAAATGAAATAATGTCATCATCTGAAGTACTGCATACCACTGCTGATGAAAGGCTGCTTTGGTAGATAATGAGACTGTGGTCATTTTTTTTATAAGACGCCCTCCCCCATCCCACGGCCCCAATGGGATCCTTACGGTGAAAGAGTTACAACAGGAGCCTCAGAAGGAAACTGAAAATGCTTTATTTCTGGGAAAAATACCATGGCTGATTAATATCATCAGCCTCATGCTGCGTAAATTATAAAAATGGATTTCAGCCAATGTATTTGGTTTTTTTTTCAATATAACTAAATTTTTACCTTTTACTGAAGCCACCTATTGAGAGCACCTGCCCTTAAAATGGCATATTAAGGCTTAAAAAATTAAACTGACAACCACAACTGTTACGGGTTACATTTTCTTAGTTGTTGTTAACAAGGTTCACTTGCAGTTAGGTTTAGAAACCAAAATTTTATGCTTTTCAAAATCTCTGTTAAGAGTGAGTCATGCTATGGCTGGTGTCAGGCAGAGTGGAAGAATGTGAAGAGTAGGAAGTTTTTTTTTAAAAAAATCTATCATTAAAAGCAATAATAAATATGACAGAACCGTTAATGGATAGGGATTAAATTAAAATCTAGACTCTGTATTTATTAGCCTATGTTTTCATCTCTCTCCTACAGATTTTTTATAACTTTGTCAGCAAGTATTTTTAAGCTCATATGCTCCTGAGTAGCTTTAATGCCTACTTTTGCAAATGTTATAATGGCCTGCGGCTTTAAAAGTCATCATTATTCAGGCCTATGCCTAGTCTTTTGAATTATGTTTGTGTTCAAAGAGAAAATGTGAGCGGGGAGACAGGATTTCACAGCCACAATGGCAGCCCTTCCTTTTCCAGGTGATACAAAATACTTTAATCACACCATGGAAAGTGCTACCATAGTTATAATTAACTATTGGGTGATTATATCAGTTCAACATCATGAAAGCTCAGCATGTTTATGACTGCCTACCTAGGTGACTGAAATAAACCCCCCTTAACATTTTGGCTGTTTCTAACAACATCAAGTGAACTGTTGCAAGGCAGTTTCAACTACTGTACTTGAAATCTTGATTGCTTCTGAGACTGAGTATTTAACTGGAGTAGTGCTTTCTACATTTAAAAAATTCCTGATAATTGTTCACTCCAAACACTACAAAGTATGCAAAGAAGTAAGTTAGCAGATTCATGGTGGAGGTAGGCAAAGCATTAAAAAAAGTTTTATGATCACCAGCATCAGGGTAAGCATTTATGCCTCTACTGCTGTAGTATCATTTAGCTATAATAATGGCATGGAGATTCCATCTTGGTGGACCACTGGTTTCCAGTGTTCAAAACCTGCTTCTCACACACCATGGTCTTGACTTTGGGTTAGCTTTCCCCACATCATCTCTTTTTTTAAAGCTCAACCTATATATGCCATTAGGGATGGGACTTTGGTGATAACCTAAAAGGAGGTATGAAATAGACCCTTTCTTTTATTTTCAGAGTTTTTCATAGCTTTACAATGGATGGTCTCTGAAACATAACCTATTTGCTGGTGTATGACCCACTTTCCCCCCTTAAAATACACTGGAAAAATGGAGTGTGTCTTGTACTGTAAATAGTGGCCTATAGTGAGCTATTTTGGTAATAATGGGGTGCGTCTTATACTCCAGTGTGTCTTATACGCCGGCAAATATGGTACAGTAACAAATCTGGGATTTCAAATGAGAGGGTAATAATTTATTATATTTCTCTTGTATCTCTTCTTTTGGAGTACTTCTGCCTATCCCTAGTATGTAAAATTTCTTCATTAATATTCCAGCAAAAATAACCACACCTGTGACAAGCAGAGCTGTTGGCAGCCAATTAGGATTCAGATAACATCCTGAAACACAAGGTGTGACTGCACCTTTAAAAGGGCCGGACAATCAAACTGCTCTAGTGACTTGTTTCCTATTGCTGCATAGAGAGCTCCTCTTACTTCCATTTTGGACTGAATTTATTCCTTGCTGACCTGCTACTGCTGTGGAGATGGCAAAGATGTTTCTGCTGTTCCTCCATTTTTGGACTGCTTAATTTCTTGGCTTTTTAAGCCCTTTTATTTTATTGATTTTGAAAGTTTTTATTTATTGTTTACCTGATAACTTTTGATTAATTATGACTTTTAATGTTTATATCTTTATATAAGTTTTTCTACTACATTCTTGGGTTGGTTGGGGTGTCCGTCTTTGTATGCAAAACAAAGTAATGAACTATCACTAATTGGAGTATTTTTTTAAAATTGAATAAATTGAATGAATGCCTGTTGATAAATTGGTGAACATTATAAGAATGGCGTTATGATGTAAATGTGAACTTTCAAAGTATTCTTTCTGCCTGTATAAGTCTGTGAATTGTTTCTCTTATGTACTGTTGTTGCTTCTTTTGGTAGTAGATGATTGTGGCCTTCTTGCTGCCTTTTTTGGAAGGATGAGATGGGGGATAGTTTTCACTGGGTTCTGTAGAACTTAATTCGCCATTGTGCCGGAGACCAGAATGGAGAAAACCAAAATGAAAGTACATGAAAAATTCAGGTCCATTTGGGTTTACCAAGGGACTTAATATCCAACAGACCCCCAAACCAGAAGAGGCCCCCAAAAGATCACAAAAAGGCAAGTAAACTAGAAGGTTTCCCTTATACATCCCTAGATGTCACATCTTGTAGTACGGTGCTGCAGTGTCTCAGTTGTTAAGAAGCTCGCCTTGTTAGCTGGAAGGCCAGCAAGTTGGCAGTTCAAGACCCAAGTACTGCATGATGGATTTAACGCCCATCTCTGTCCCAGCTCTTGGGGATATGAGGAACCTCATTTAGGCATCACCTGAGCAGAGTTTCTCCAGCAAAAATCCTTTCAACCCAGAATAATTTCTGACATGAAATTATTATTATCTTGTAGTACAGTAGATCAAAAACAGAACAAAAGACACATGTACTTGCCATATTCATTGGGGAAAAGGACAAGATGTATTTTAGTGATGACACAAGTTTATTTAATTTTAAGAGTGCATAGATACTTAAGGTTCTCCTGGAGAGCCACTTTTAGTATTGGGATCATTTCACAATAGATTATCAAACTGATCCAGCAAAAATGGTTATTAAAGTACAGGCAACTTTACTATAAAACCAATTTTAAAAACCTGACACAGATGTGCAAGAAAAGACTTGTTTCTGGGGATTAATTTAAAAAAAAACACACACACATGCCTTTCTACATCAGATCTTGATAATCTTTTTTGCCTCACTGTCTGTTTTTATGTGTGTCATCATCAGGTTAGTATTTTCTTTTCCGGATTAGTGGTGTACTTAAACACTGAGAATTGCCCACAGCAACATATTATAAGATTTACGGATTGTCTCTGTGATTTGTTTCTGCTCTGGTTGAGCAGACAAAGAATCACAAAGACAAACAAATATTATCCCTCCAGGAGAGTGGACGGCAGACCATTCATTAGGCACAACAGTTACAATATTGAAAAATACCAAATTCTTACACACACCCAAAACACACTGAAAGTTCAAATTGACTTGTTTGTTCTTAGAACTGAACCCAGAAGTGATGAGCTAAATCATTATACTTATAAATTCTTATGAAAAGAGAGAATATTACTTCAATCCTTGATGGAATTTCTTCTTTCTTGGTCACTCACCTTTTCTGCCTTTTTTGTCTCTTGGCCCATTGTTTACTGGAGGGTGAGAAAACTTTAACCCCACCAATGTCAGTATTATAGCTCTCATAGTTTCTTATCACTGGCTCTGCTAAAATGGGATAAGAACATAAGAACAGCCTTGCTGGAACAGGCCACAGCCCATCCAGGCCAGCATTCTGTCTCACACAGTGGCTCACCATTTCCTTCAGGGTATTCCCAAGGAGATGCCTTCACCTGCTTAGGATTCCCTGGAAATGGCATTGAGAGATATCCTGCCTATCTCTCCAACTCGGAGGTTGTCCTTAGGTATCCATAATTATAGACATTAATACCCTTATCCTCCATGAACTTGTCTAATCCTTTCTTGAAGCTGTCAAAACTGACAGCTGTCACCACTTCTTCTGGCAGGGAGTTCCATAGACTAGAGATCCTCTGGGTGAAGAAGTACTTTATCTTATTTGTTTGAACCCAAAAGTTTCATGGAGTGCCCCCTAATTCTAGTGTTATGCGATAGGGAAAACAGTTTTTCCTTATATACTTTGTCCACAATCAGGTCACCTCTTAGACGCCGTTGTTCAAGAGTGAAGAGCCCCAACCGTTGCAGCCTCAGATGGTAAGGAAGGTGTTCCAGTCCCCTAATCATTCTGGTTGCCCTCCTCTGCACTTTTTCCAACTCCATAATATCCTTTTGGAGGTATGGCGACCAGAACTGTACACAATATTCCAGATGGGGCCTCACCATAGATTTATAAAGAGGCAAAATGACACTTGCTGACTTATTTTCTATACCCTTTCCTAATGATCCCTAGCATTGAGTTTGCTTTTTTCACTGCTGAGGCACACTGGGTTGACACCTTCATTGAGTTGTCCACAAGGACACCATGGCCCCTTTCCTGGTTTGTTGCAGAGAGTTCAGACCCCATCAGTTTATAAATGTAATTGGGTTTTTTTTTTTGCCCCAACATGCATCACTCTGCACTTACTAATGTTGAAATTCATTTGCCACTGTTTTGCCCACTCCCCCAGTGTCAAAAGATCCCTCTGGAGTTCCTCACAATCTCTCACAGCTTTCACTACCCTGTATAATTTAGTGTTGTCAGCAAATTTGGCTACCTTGCTTTTTACTCCTACTTCTAGATCATTTATGAAGAGGTTGAAAAGCAGGGGTCCCAGTACTGAACCTTTGGGGACCCCAGTCTTTACTTCCCTCCACTTGGAGAAGTGTCCATTTAGTGCTATCCTCTGTTTCCTGTCCCTTAGCCAGTTGCTGATCCAGGACAAGACCTGTCCTTTTACTCCATGACTGGTAAGTTTATTCAAGAGCCTTTGGTGCGGAACCTTGTCAAAAACCTTCTGAAAGGCCAGTTAAACAATGTCAACTGGATCCCCCTTATCCACATGCTTGTTGACACTCTCAAAAAATTCCAACAGATTAGTGAGGCATGATTTGCCCTTGCAAAAGCCATGTTGGCTTTCCTTTAGCAGCACCTTCTCTTCTATGTGCCTACTAATTCTATATTTTAGGATGGTTTCCATCACTTTACCTGGGACACATGTCAAACTGACAGGTCGTTCCTGGATCACCCCTGGATCCTTTTGTGAAAATTGGTGTTACATTCGCCTCCTTCCTCTCATCAGGGACAATGCCTGATTTGATGGAAAGGTTATATATTTTGGCTAGATCAGCAATTTCATCTTTAAGTTCCCTGAGAACTCGTGGATGGATGCCATCTGTTGCTGGTGATTAGTTAGCATTTAGTTTAACAAGACATGCAAGGACCTCCTCCCTGGTTATTTCTATCTGCCTTAATTCTTTGGTTTCCCTCCCTACGAAGATACTGGGAACTGTAAGGTAAAATATTTGAGGATCCAAGGCATGGTAGTAGGTGATTTCCCCCCACCTCCCAACCCAGGCTACCTCTGTGGAGAAAAAGGCTAAACCTTCCTTCCCCACATGCTGTGTTCCCAGTAACCCCTGTCCAGATTTGGTATTTTTTTAAAACAAACCAACAACATGAATGGCTGATCAATAACCATGCATCTGTATCATGTTCATTTGGAGTTTTGGGGAAACAGTAGAAATTCACAAGATTTGGTGGGGGTGAGGAATGCTATTACATGGAAAAATAGCAGATGAAAAGCCCTGGTCCCATTTTTTTTAAATCAACAAAAATGGCACAGTTAAAGCTTTTTAAGTTGGAACTGCCAGAAGTTCAGACTATCAGTCTTGAAAAATGCCTCTATAGACAAGAATTATGCTGCTGTCTCAATATGATAATTGACACTATTCATTTACACCAGGGATTCTCAACCTGCGGCCCATGGGCCAGATGCGGCCCTTGGCGCCATTTCATGTGGCTCCCCACTGCTTCCACTACTCCAGGAAGTGCCATGTGGTGGAGGAAGGGCAAAATGGCTGTCCAGCCCCTGAAGCTGTCTGAGGGAACGTGACCCAGCCCCCAGCTTTAAAAGGTTGAGAACTCCTGATTAACACTGTACACTATTCGTCTCCAGTGTATATTCAACTACAGTACAATGTAAGCAGCCAGTACTATGTCAATGTACTGCAAACTTTGCAGTAGAGCCATTTGCTCTAGGTATTTTCCCCAGATTACTTCATTTTTCACAGGCTAGAACACTAGAATTTTAAAAAGAGATCCACTTACCTTCACAATACTTTTCAAATCTTGGACGTATGTGCGCTCAGTTTCCAGGATTTCTTGGACCACTCTATCAACGTACAGAAGCTTTGGACTTGTAGGTTCAGTAATCAGGGAAATGACACAATTTTTGCTACCTTCCTTTGACTCAGCTTTCCGTGGCATACTTGATTTTCTTCCATCAGAGGCCTGTTGCTCCTTGTCAAGGTTAATTTTTATGAAATTCCTGTTGGAAAATCGTTGTGCTGGGCTCAACTCAAGTTTTATGGCTCCTGAGTCCTTATCCTGGTTAAACAAGCCCAAGTGATGGTTTGAAACTAAGGTTGTTCTACTGCCAAAGGAGGAGTGGCTATCCCTGGATGATATGGAAGAGGATGTGGAGCTGAAGCTAACTGGGCGGTCACTGTCCGACAATTCCATGGCCTTGATTTCACAGTAGCGGAAGGGTCTGTCTTCTCTGTGCAAGTCTTCCTCCCCTGTTGTCTTTGGGGTGGTGCCCAACATCACAGGAGGCAACACATTAAGAGGCAAATGGTAGCCATCTTTAAGGAAAGAAAAAGAGAGAAACATTGTTTTAGTTAGTTATTGTTTGCTGAACAATCATATAGAAGGATTGGTACCATGTGAATAGCTTTGGATGCATCTATCTAGTGCAGGGGTGCCCAAACTTTTCAGGCCATGGGCCGGTCACGTGGTTCAGTGGGCTGGTCATGTTGTTCAGCGGACAAGTCATGTGGTTCCTCCCACTGGAAGCAGAAGTAAAATGTGCCTTGCAATCTGCTTTGCAACAGATATGTTTTGCAACTGGATGAGATAGATTTTAGGCTGCCATTTTCTCTGCTTAAACCAGGGTGCCCAAACTATGGCCCATGGGCTGGATCCAGCCGCCGATGCCAATTCATCCAGACCATGCCGCCCTTGTCACTCCCGGAAGCAGAAGTAAAATGTGCAGGTGTGTTTTACTTCAGCTGCCAGAAGTGATGAGGACAGTGCAGGGCATGTGAATTTACAACGGGGGCTGGATCCAGGCTACAGGCCGTAGTTTGGGCACCCCTGATCTAACGGTTACTAACCTTTTAGACAGAGATGTTCTTGAACTAAAACTCCCAGAAGCCTTCAACACTGGTTGTGGTAGCCAAGATTTCTAGGAGTCGTCATCAAAGAACACCTGGGGTCCCAAGGTTGGAAACTACTGGTCTGGGAAATCTTTTGTTGCAGTGCTACACATACTACATCACATCATCAGAAGCATGAAGAACTTTTGTCAAGGAATTGTCTATTGCTTTCTACATTTGTCTTTGTCTTAATACATATTTCTCTGATACAGATCTACAGGTGAAACTCGGAAAATTAGAATATCATGCAAATGTTCATTCATTTCACTTAAAAGGTGAAACAAATATATGAGATAGACTCATTACATGCAAAGCGAGATATGTCATGCCTTAGTTCGTTATAATTGTGATGATCATGACGTACAGCGTACATGAGATTATGTGATGATTATGGGGTACATGAGTTTGGGGGGTTGGGGTTTTCATAAGCTGCAAGCCATAAGCATCAATATTATAACAAAGTAAGGCTTGAACTATCTCGCTTTGCGTGTAATGAGTCTATCTCATATAACTGTTTCAGCTTTTAAATTGCATTACTGAACTGAATGAACATTTGCACAATACTGTATTCTAATTTTCCGAGTTTCACCTGTAAAAACCAAACACACATCTCCAAATTTCCACTTTCCCAAAAACCTCAGGCTGTATCACCAAACTAGTAATGTATTTGGCTGAATAATCATACTACTACTTTTACTGTGTCTAGGCCAGATATGAACTTGCCAAAATGAAGGCACCTTTTGGTGAGTTATCATACTAAGGAAATATACTGCTCACAAAAATAGGCACACAAAATAGGGCACACAAAAATAAGGCATCACACAATCTGAATGACTGAAATACTGTATTCCTATTGTTGTTCACATACTGTAGTCGAATGTGCTGACAACAAAATCACACAAAACTTAACAATGGGAATCAAATTCATCAACTCATGGAGGTCTGGATTTGGAGTTACACTCAGCATGACACTGGAAGAAAACACTACAGGCTGAACCAACTGTGATGTAATGTCCTTAAATCAAGTCAAAATGAGGCTCAGTAGTGTGTGTGGCCTCCACGTGCCTGTATGACCTCCCTACAACGCCTGTCCATGCTCCTGATGAGGTGGCGGATGGTCTCCTGAGGGATCTCCTCCCACACCTGGACTAAAGCAACCCCCAACTCCTGGACAGTCTGTGGTGCAACGTGACGTCAGTGGATGGAGCAAGACATGATGTCCCAGATGTGCTCAATAAGATTCTGGTCTGGGGAACGGGCAGGCCAGTCCATAGCATCAATGCCTTTGTCTTGCAGGAACCGCTGACACACTCCAGCCACATGAGGTGTAGCATTGTCGTGCATTAGGAGGAACCCAGGGCCAACTGCACCAGCATATGGTCTCACAAGGGGTCTGAGGATCTCATCTCGGTACCTAATGGCAGTCAGGCTACCTCCAGCGAGCACATGGAGGGCTGTGTGGCCCTCCAGGGAAATGTCACCAAACACCATTACTGACCCACCGCCAAACCGGTCATGCTGGAGGATGTTGCAGGCAGCATAACATTCTCCACGGCATCTCCAGACCCTGACACATCTGTCAAATGTGTTCAGTGTGAACCTGGTTTCATCTGTGAACAGCACAGGGCGCCAGTGGTGAACCTGCCAATCTTGGTGTTCTCTGGCAAATGCCAAACTTCTTGCACGGTGTTGGGCTTTGAGCACAACCCCCACCTGAGGTCGTCGGGCCCTCATACCACCCTCATGGAGTCTATTCCTGGCCGTTTCAGCAGACACATGCACATTGATGACCTGCTGGAGGTCATTTTGCAGGTCTCTGGCAGTGCTCCACCTGTTCCTCCTTGCACAAAGGCGGAGGTAGCGGTCCTACTGCTGGGTTGCCCTCCTATGGCCTCCTCCACGTCTCCTGTTGTACTGGCCTGTCTCCTGGTAGCGCCTCCATGTTTTGGACACTACGCTGGCAGACACAGCAAACCTTCATGCCACAGCTCGCATTGATGTGCCATCCTGGATGAGCTGTACTACCTGAGCCACTTGTGTGGGTTGTAGGCTCTGACCCATGCTACCACTAGAGCCAAGGCACCGCCAGCGTTCAACAGTGACCAAACCATCAGCCAGAAAGCAAAGGAACTGAGAAGTGGTCTGTGGTTACCTCCTGCTGAACCACACTTTTATTGGGGATGCCTTGCCAATTGCCTCTGATGTCCACCTGTTGTCTTTTCCATTTGCACAACAGCATGTGGAATTGATTGTCAATTGGTGTTGCCAACAGGGTGGGCAGTTTGATTTCACAGAAGTGTGATTGACTTGGGGTTACATTGTGTTGTTTAGGTGTTCCCTTCATTTTTTGGACAGCATATTATAGGTAAAGGAAATTTTGCTTCGGAATGGGTGGTGTAGAAATTGAACTAATAAAAATAAATAAATAAATCTTAACCTATAAAATTGAGGGTTAACCGTTGGAACTTTGCATAGGCTCCTTAGCCAGGCCCTACTAGCCTGCACTCACCATTCGTGCACACGCCCGAACTCGGTACCCAGGTAAACGCAAGATTAAGAAATACGCCAGTGGGGCAAGAGCCCCACAAACACAAAAAAGGGAAACAACTTCCTTTCCCAATGTTCTTTGCGCCGCGCCGCACCACAGCCAATCAAGCTGAGAGGCGCGACCACAAAGAACATTGAAAAACATGCCACGGCCAATCAAAATCGAGCCGCAGGGAAAAAAACGCACCACAACCACAAATCACAAACCCATAACTACAAGCCCCAGAGTCCTGTGCGACATAAGCACACAGAACGCTGAGGAAACCGGCGCCCGAAAAATTAAAAAGAAAAACAACTCACCGCCTCACAGCCAAGTAAACACCAGCCGGCTTTCTTTCCCTCACCAATGGCGCCTGAAGGTCCCGACTGGAGTTTCCCCTTTAATATCAGTGGGTGGGGGGGGGGGGTTGCAATCCCCCTCTCCCCTGGCTCCCCTAGGGTTGGGAGGTTTGTGGGGACAAAAGGGGTATGTCCCCCCAACCCTTCTGGACCCAGGAGACCAAGGAGAGTGGATCGATTCCCCCCTCCTAAAAAAACTCCGTCTTTAAAGAGAAGAAACCAAGCGGTGCAACCCCCCACCCCCCACCCCCTGATATTAAAGGGGAAACCCCGATCTACTTTCACGACTCCACACAATCAAAGCACCATAACACAATAAAGCCCTCCTCCCCTCCACCTAGCCCACCCTTCCTATCCCCCACCGACCACGCCCCCTCCCCACCACCTAGCCCACCCTTCCTAACCCCACCGACCACACACCCCTCCCCACCACCTAGCCCACCCTTCCTATCCCCCATTGACCATGCCCCCCTCCCCACCACCTGACCCACCCTTCCTAACCCCCAACATCCATGCCCCCCTCCCCACCACCTGGCCCACCCTTCCTAACCCCCAACATCCATGGCCCCCTCCCCACCACCTAGCCCACCCTTCCTAACCCCCAATGACCATGCCCCCTCCCCACCACCTGGCCCACCCTTCCTAACCCCCAATGACCACGCCCCTCCCCACCACCAAATAAATAAATTATTTTTAAAAAAAATTACTGAAAACACAGTCAAAAACATCCAAAAATACACAAAAACAAAAACACCAAAAACAATACGAAGTTAAAAAAACACAATCAAAAACAAAACAAACAGACAAAAAATACAAATTCCAAACCCACCCCCACCCCCACCCCCACAAAAGAAAGAAAACAAGCAAACTTACCAAAAGATGTCCTACCTCCACCAGGACCAGAAAATAAATGAATAAAGAAAGAGACTACTTACCAGAAGAAGCTCCACCCAGAGGCCAGGAGAGAAAAAACAGTCAAAATACAATAACCCCTACCAGCACCACCTGCTCGCCACAATAGTAAAAACAATTCAAAAACACACAACAGCTCCAAACAAAAGACCACAAGAGTAAAAACAAATCAAAAACATAACACAAATTCACAATTTTACACAAAAGGTCATACCAATAAAAACAAGTCAAACAAATTACACTAAAACACACTTTAACACAAATCACAAACATATGTCAATAAAATACAATAGAAACTTTTAAAAATCCTGTGCTGAGTTTTAACTCAAATTTAAACCCAAAACATCTAAACACGTTTTAAAAACATTGAATGTAAAAAACATTTACTTTTACATTATTAAAATTATTACCTACGGTACAACTAATTAAAAAAATTCAAAAAACTAAAACATTATTCGCTTACATAAAACAATTTGAAAAAAAATATATCATACTTTGTTCTTTTATTAATCCTCAAAAAAAACCAAAAAAAGCAGATCACAGAAAATAACAGCCAAGCCAAAAAATTTTTACATAAATAAACATTTAAAAAATTAAAATTACAGACTAAGCAATTTTTAAAAAACATTAACACAATTTAACCTTCCAACACAATTTAAAACAGCGGGCAACCTCTGCTAGTATATAAATAAAATGGTTGCAGACTAATAACGCTTATGCACTTGTAAGACTACATTCCTCTTTGCCAAACGAACACTCTCTCTCCCACTGCTTCTTTTTTAAAAGAGACTTAATATTTTAACTCCTCCCTAGACTTGTTGCTACACAGTGCAAGATTTCCTGCTGTGCTCTTTACCAGGCAGAATATCTGTTTCCATTTGCTAAATAATGACGGGATCTACCATACCCACATTAGAAACTGTTCATTTGTTTCCATATTTTAATTTGGAACCAGTGAGAAAATGCATATAATATCCAGCATCTAAGAAACAGTCTAATTTTAATTCTACTTGTTAAATGATAGAAAATCATTGCAAAAATTAATGTATACAAAGTGTCTATTCAATGAAGCTGTAGAAGAAATGCTTGCCCGCAGGTTCTGATAAGAAATAGGTATATATTTTATCAGCTTTAAATATCATTAAAATCCCAATCTACAGATCTTGACTGGCTTGGAACCTGGGTAAATAAGATAACTGAAAAACCCTTCCGCTAATTTATCACAAAACATATCATTAAAAATCTATAACAATGAACACCTGATTAGTTCCCTTAGTTGGACCATAACGAGTTCCTGTTTCATTCAATCACTTTGCAGTCTGTTTTCCTGTTTCACTGTTGACTTGTCTCACAGATAACCCGGTAAGTCATGTTTGCTTTGCACACAGTTCCAACAAAATAAACTTAACAAAAAGGACCCAAGGATCCTTGTGATTTTAAGGTAACACATTTACAGCTGTACACAAAAAAATGAAAAACTCTTTAGAAGATTCTAAAATGCACACTCCACTTATTTTATAAACATTTTATCCCTTTGTAAAATGAGCTACAATGCCCTGCTCTTATACAAGACCTCCATAAATTTTTAAAGGCACAAATTAAGGATCTGACAGTGTACACTTGTGGTCTTACATCAGCACAAAATTTGGGAACCCACAGGAGTGGGACTTCATGGCACTCCCATGTCTGACGAAGTGGACTTGATCCACGAAAGCTCACATTAAAATTTAACAGTTAGTCTTCAAGGTGCTATAACGTATTTTTGTTTTGTTTATTCCCTGCTATGCTTGAAACACAGACTAACTCCGTTACTATTCCAAAAAGCTGCAACTATAGAATCATAAATTTGGAAGAAGCCTAAAAGGCCATCAAGTCCAAGCCCCTGCTTAATGCAGGAATCCAAACAGATCTGACAAACAGTTGTCCAGTTCTCTCTTGAATGCCTCCAGCGTTAGAGCGCTCACCACCTCTTGAAGTAATTGATTCCATAGTCATACTGCTTAACATTTTAGAGGTTTTTCCTGATATCCAGCCTAAATCTGGCTTCCCGTAGTTTCAGCCTGTTATTATGTGTCCTGAACTCTGGGATCATTAAGAACATTTGCTAATTGCACATCCACTCAGGGTTTTTAGTCCAATCATTTAGAAAGCTATCCTAGGTGCTGGAACTATTTCAAGGATAGGGGTTCAGCACATCAGATAGTTATTTTAAATTTTAAATAATGGACTAAAACCCAGCATGGATTCACCAATCCCACTAACAGTGGAACTGCCAGCCTTGGATTGCTTGCAAGACATCATGGAGCTGAAGGGCAGCTAATTCTTAACTGCTGCTATGTAAACCTTGTGTTGACAATGCTATGAGTAGCAACGGCTGACAACACCAGGTACCAGTCATAGGGGAACACTTTATGTTGACCATCACACCAAGCTCTATCTTATGTTAGATTGTTGTGAGGGAATGCTAACTCTACTCACTTTAATCCAACTATAACTGACATAGTTGGTTTAGTTTCTGCAAGCTAAGCACTGGAAAGATGGCTTAGTGTATATTTATCAATGATTAGGAGGAAATGTGTTCCAGCGACATGATCCTTCCTTGTTCATATCTTTCCATAAACATAGTTTAGTTCCCCACCCTGTCTGGCCTATAACCTGTAAAGCTACACACTGACTGTTGATATTCCAACAATAGGCTTTATCACACAAAAACACAGATCTGTAGAGATTGTTTTGGAACAGAGATATGCACTATTTCCACACCCATAGATAACAGTAATATTAGAATGCAAGTGGCTCAAGATCATATATCAAGAACTTTTCAATGTAATTTTTATTCACATAAATAAATACAAGTAGCTGATGTCAGCATAATGATGTCTTTATCACAATCAAATGTCTCTCTTCCATTCATTATAATTTAAGCACAGCTGATACTTTCAATAGTTGTTTTTCTAATGCAGTTAAAATACTTTGTATTTCTGGCAATTTCAGAAGAAAATACTGTAACTTGGATGTCATATCTTACAATGTTATTATTTTAGAATCTATGCCAATTTATATGCCTTATAACTGCTGCAATTAGATACGCAGCAAACTATAGCCTACTGGAATTGGCGGGTAAAACATATGCTCATGTGTCTTCTTTTCTCTCTGAAATTAATTATGAGATTATCTATTTAATCAGCATTGTATTACCAAAACCTCACATTCATTCTGCATGCGTTATCATTATCAGGTTACACTTTCATCGCTGATAATTCAGTTTAGAAGCTGTAAAAGATTCTGTAACTGTGCAAAACAGATTTAGAAGGCTTATTTTAGATGGATTTAATCAGATTTATCTGAAAGATAAAGACATGTTTTCTACAGTTTGATCATCACACACATTAAGATGCTGCAGGAAATATGGTCGAGAAAACTTGACTAAATGGAAACCATGGCAAAAGCTTCAAGGATTGATAAGACACTTTGTTTTGAATATTAACAAAACTATGCATAAGGAACACAGGAAATTTAGCTGGAGTGTAAAAAGATAAAAGTAAAAAATAAAGCTAAATTACAGGTGAAACTCGGAAAATTAGAATATCATGCAAATGTTCATTCAGTTCAGTAATGCGACTTAAAAGGTGAAACAATTATATGAGATAGACTCATTACACACAAAGTGAGATAGTTCAAGCCTTAATTTGTTCTAATATTGATGCTTATGGCTTACAGTTTATAAAAACCCCAAAAACCCCAATCCCATGTACCCCATATTCATTACATAATCTCATGTACGCTGTACGCCAAATTAAGGCATGGCATACTGTATCTCGCATTGCATGTAGTGAGTCTATCTCATATATTTGTTTCACCTTTTAAGTGAAATGAATGAACATTTGCACGATATTCTAATTTTCCGAGTTTCACCTGTATATCCAAATGAAAAATTTCATAGGATAGGCTCAGTTCAAAATCCCCCACAACATGTCTCACTGGGTGTCTGAATGGGAATTTCAGTGTATTAGCAACTCCAGACTTGTTCCACCAGTTTGCCTTGGCTTCCTAATCTAAAATGAGCCCTGTTAGCATATTCTGACGGTCCTCTCTGTATCATCATGCAGCACGCCAGAGTCCCTCAGCACTATTGTGAGGGAAAATCCTCTGCAACAATACCTCACCATTTTGGAATGTCTCAGGCTCCTTAAGCAGTGAATGGACAAGTTTTTCTCCCCACCCCCACGCTATCAGTAGATGCTCTTTCACACATCTCACAACCTACCTGTGAAACCGAAATGCATCCTGCATGTCTAGCAATTCCAGTATTGTTTCACCGGGATGCTCAGGTAAAATGAAAAGTCCATATAGTCCACAAAAAGTCCTCAATGCATGAGTCAGCTTTTAGTTAGTGAAACCCTACAACACAAAAGGCTGCACAGAAACCTGATTCACAATGCTTCTCCTTGCCTGTACCAAATGCTGCCTTAGGCACTGCCAAGAGCTTTAAATGAAATATGACATCATTCAACTCAGGAAGAGGACAATAGATACCACTGCGGGTAACTTTAAAATGCATACTTCAGTAAGCAGCCTTCTGCAAGACTATTCTTTCGGACAGAAAGCCCAAGGGCGTGAAATAACTGCACAACAATTTTGTTTATTTTCTTCTTTGGTTGTTTTCTTTCTTGGCAACAACATGAAGAAAAATGCAAAATAACCCTAAGCTGGAGATAAACAAATGGGTCCTAGATAAAGTAATACATAATAAAGCAACATTTGGAGTACTTTTCAGCAGATTAAACATGTCTAATGATTTGCATGGTAAATTTAATAGCAACATTTTAATTTTTATAGATTAAATGAGCCACAAAATCAATTCATAAAATCATAAAGCTAAAGGATTTATTTTATTTAAAGGATTGATTCCTGTCTGATAAGTTAACTAAAAGGTAGAGAGGAGTCTGCAGAACAATATATCTAACACCGTAACTACACTTTTTACAAACAGAAGCTTCCATGCAATAGTGATTCTTACTGCTCATCTCTGTTTCATAGCCGAAGAGCCAGTGCTGTCTGCTTCTGCAGACGTTTCCGTAGTCATGTGGCAGGTATGACTAGTCACCGGAGCGCATGGAACACTGTTTACATTCCCACCGAAGTGGTCCCTATTTATTAACTTGCAATTTCTTGCTTTTGAACTGCTAGGTTGACAGGAGCTAGGACAAAGATGGGAGCTCATTCCGTCCTGCAGTACTCGGGAATCAAACTGCTGACCTTCTGCCTTCCAGTCAGCATCTTAGCCACTTGGTATGACTGAACATATAACAAAAAGAATGAGGTAATAAAATTTATACTGCTCCAAAAAATGAAGGGAATGCCTAAACAACACAATGTAACTCCAACTCAATCACACTTCTGTGACATCAAACTGTCCATCCTGGTAGCAACATCGATTGACAATCAATTCCACATGCTGTTGTGCAAATGGAAGAGACAACAGGTGGACATCAGAGGCAATTAGCAAGGCATCCCCAATAAAAGTGTGGTTCAGCAGGAGCATACCTGTCAACCATCCCGGATTGGCCGGGATTTCACGGTTTGCGCCATTTCCCGCCCCGCACTGCCGAAACTTCGGAATTTGGCAGCGGGGGAAAGAAGGTACTGCGCAGCCCTTCTGCACAGGTCGCCTTCTACACATGCGTAGAAGGGATTTACGCTTGCGTAGCCCCATTCTACGCATGCGTAGAAGGCTACGCCACGTAGGAGGCTACGCCACTTGCATAGAAGGCTACGCCACTTGCGTAGAAGGCTACGCAAGCGGTGTAGCCTTCTATGCATGTGTAGAAGGCGACGTGCGCAGAACCGTTTGCACAGGTCCCGTATTTTCCGGAACCGCGGTTGACAGGTATGAGCAGGAGGTGACCACAGACCACTTCTCAGTTTCTTTGCTTTCTGGCTGATGGTTTGGTCACTGTTGAACGATGGCTGTGCCTTCACTCTAGTGGTAGCATGAGACGGAGCCTACAACCCACACAAGTGGCTCAGGTAGTGCAACTCATCCAGGATGGCACATCAACGCGAGCTGTGGCACGAAGGTTTGCTGTGTCTGCCAGTGTAGTGTCCAGAGGATGAAGGCACTACCAGGAGACAGGCCAGTACATCAGGAGACGTGGAGGAGGCCGTAGGAGGGCAACAACCCAGCAGCAGGACCGCTACCTCCGCCTTTGTGCAAGGAGGAACAGGTGGAGCACTGCCAGAGACATGTAAAATGACCTCCAGCTGACTACCAATGTGCATGTGACTGCTCAAACAGTCAGGACTAGACTCCATGATGATGGTATGAGGGCCCAACGACCACAGGTGGGGGTTGGGCTCACAGCCCACCACCGTGCAAGACGTTTGGCATTTGCCAGAGAACACCAAGATTGGCAGGTTCGCCACGGACGCCCTGTGCTGTTCACAGATGAAAGCAGGTTCACACTGAGCACATGTGACAGACGTGTCAGGGTCTGGAGACACCGTGGAGAATGTTATGTTGCCTGCAACATCCTCCAGCATGACCATTTTGGCAGTAGGTCCGTAATGGTGTGGGGTGACATTTCCCTGGAGGGCCTCACAGCCCTCCATGTGTTCGCAGGAGGTAGCCTGACTGCCATTAGGTACCGAGATGAGATCCTCAGACCCCTTGTGAGACCATATGCTGGTGCGGTTGGCCCTGGGTTCCTCCTAATGCACAACAATGCTAGATATCATGTGGCTGGAGTGTGTCAGCGGTTCCTGCAAGACAAAGGCATTGATGCTATGGACTGGCCGCCCATTCCCCAGACCTGAATCCGATTGAGCACATCTGGGACATCATGTCTCGCTCAATCCACCAACGACACATTGCACCACAAACTGTCCAGGAGTTGGGGATTGCTTTAGTCCAGGTGTGGGTGGAGATCCCTCAGGAGACCATCCACCACCTCATCAGGAGCATGCCCAGGCATTGTAGGGAGGTCATACAGGCATGTGGAGGCCACACACACTACTGAGCCTCATTTTGACTTGATTTAAGGACATTACATCACAATTTGATCAGCCTGTAGTGTTGTCTTCCACTGTCACTCTGAGTGTAACTCCAAATCCAGACCTCCATGGGTTGATGAATTTGATTCCCATCGTTAAGTTTTGTGTGATTTTGTTGTCAGCACATCTGACTACAGTATGTGAACAATTATAGGAATACAGTATTTCAGTCATTCAGATCGTGGGATGCCTTATTTTTGTATGCCCTTTATTTTTTTGAGCAGTATGTTGATCCAAAGTAAATATAGAGAGGTAGAGAGAGAAATACAAAGGCCAAAACCTAGCAGTTTGAAAGTAAGAAATTGCAAGTAAATAAATAAGAACGAGGGACCACTTCAGTGTGTGTGTGTGTGTGTGTGTGTGTGTGTGTGTGTGTGTGTGTGTGTGTGTGTGTGTGTGTGTGTGTGTGTGTGTGTGTGTGTGTGTGTGTGTGTGTGTGTGTGCACGCGCCATTGTTGCCCCTCCTGAAAAATATCCCCACCCACCCCCATCTAGAATCCTGGCTACGGCCCTGGTACCAGGATATTGATCTTTCTTGGTTTTGCAGTTCTCTTGATATTTGATTTGATGTTTCTAGGACCAATATCCTAGCCATCCTAGTCAAGATCCAACCATTCTAGCCATGTTTCAGTTAGGTGCAATTTGACACACGAGTCCACCAAAAGGAAATCCAGAAATATTAGTATAGTACAAGAAAATATAGTATGAGAAAGGAGAGGGCCCAGGAGTTGGGTTAGCTCCCCAGCCTTATAAAACTTTATTGCTGAATATGCTGTGGTGGTGGAGATGGGCACCACACAGCATGGGAAGGCACTACTACTGCCGCCGTCTAGTAACTTCGCAGCCACTTCTAATGCAGGACTTTCATCATGGATTAGAATAGTATTCAGCAGAAGGGCAGACTGACCATGGGCTTTTCAATATCAAGTGGATTATCTTCTGATTGTAAAGAGTTCCAGATTAAATAGACCTTGCTATTAGATATTTGCAAAGAGACGTGTAAAGGCAGAGCAACTTCACTGAGATGTTATGACGTGACTATAAAAAGCCTCTATATGAAACATTTACATTTAGATCATACTGGCTTTGGGATTTTAGCCAACAATACTATTATGTACAAAGATGTCTAGTGAAATTCTGAAGACTGCTTAATAAGACCTAAAATATTTGCAACTCCAGGAGCAGTTTGGTAATTGAAAGTGAGAGTAGATTAACACTATAGATTAGCATAGATAGATTAACACTATTGAAACACTTCAATAGTGTTAATCTATCTGAACTTCAGGATCCCTTTCCTAAAATCAAACTACTGTGCTTTCCAGAAACCACTGCTGAACAACCAGATGGTAAATTACAGCAAAAATAAAATTGCATTTTCATCAAGAAAATGTTACCTGGAAAAGGAGGCTAATAGATTTTACAATTTGGGAAAAGATTTGTGTAAGCAGGTTACTACTGTTCATTCTACCTCCCCCTAATTCTCCCTCAACCTATTTCTCAGGATTGGGGGATTCTTTGAAACAGAACATGAGGTGAAACCCACCCACTCCACAGCCAGCATAAAAGCCCAAGCGGATGCATTCAAGGTATAGATCTTTTCCCCCCAACATGGGTTGGGCAAAATTCCTAGACTGAAGGGGTGCATGCAGTGCAGCATCTAGGGCCACATGTGCCTTGGCAGAGGAACAAGCACTTACCGTCAATCTCTTTTGTCTTCCACCAATTCACATCTCAGTATGAAGGAATTAGTCCACCATCTTATCCATACCACTACACTGGATATTAAAATTTGGTATTGTTTCACATTAAAGTCTAGTTAGCAATGGGTGGCAAGTGAATTGTGAGTAGATACAACATTCATTCATTCATTCATTTATTCGATTTATACCCCGCCCTACTCGACAACATGTCATACAGTACACGGTATTAACATGGTGATAAAGGTAGGTTTTTTAAATCTGTAAAATTGCTCTGATGGCTTATATGATTATTCATAAAACTGAGTAAGGGAAGAATGAAGTGAACATTTAGAAGGAATAGTGCCCCACTCCCATAATCTAAGGTTGTTGTTTTTTTTACTCCTTACTACATATTTAAAATAATGTTGTTTCAGATGTTCGGAACTATATGGTTTTTGAGTGCTTTTATCCAATATTAGCATCATAAATGTGAACCAGATGTAAATAATTGAAGAAGTACTGTGGTCTCGACTTCACGACTTGCAAATATTAAGTTTCCTTTTCCCTTGATCTTAATAAAACCATAAATGCACTACAGCCAGTTCAAGCTCCTCTAGAGGACATTCTGACAGAGTAATGTATTAATAACCTTCTGCAATGCAGAGATGATTTAATCTGTATATATCATACTGCAGAGCATGGTGAAAATAATAAACAAAAAAGACGTATCTTCTGCTGATGCATTCGAACCCAAGTCTTGTGCATGCATTAAATGAAAACAAGAGAGCATTTACACTTAGAAAGGCTAACAGAATGCTATAGCATATTGTTCAAAAACGTTTTCCCCTATAGACAAAAGACTCCAGTTACTATTGCTTTTCACTTTATTCCAAAGTTTTATGCAGGCAAATAAACTGATATTAAAAAAACTATAATGACCAACTACCAACAACACTGCTAATTGCAGTATTGCATAAAGTAAGAAAATCTCTATTCTAATTGGCCTATTCTTGTTTAAAATGCCACAATTTCTTTTTTTAAGGTTGCAAACATACAATAATCTGCAAATCTATTCTTTCTTTTTTTCTTTCTGCATTTTCAAAGAAAGTACAGTACTAAATTGAGGCTCATCTACAACTCCATATTCCTTTCCCCATTGACAGGCAAAAAGAAACTGTAACTAATCTATTACCTGAATCCTTCTCTTCTGCCCAATAAAAGAACCATACCTGTCAAGCGCCGCTCCGGAAAATACGGGTACTGTTACGGCCCGGGTGCGCATGCGCAGGAAAAACTCCATTGCACATGCACAGAACCCCTTTGTGCATGCGCAGAACATGTTTGCGCATGTGCAGATGGGTTCTGCATGCATGTGCAGTAACCCCTTTCCCCGTCGTTCTAAATGCGGGACGGCACCAGGAAAGGGGAGGGACACTCACCAAAATACAGGATTTCCCGGCCAATCCGGGATACTTGATAGGTATGGTCAGCTTTAGGTATCTATCGTCTACTCTTAAACCAAGAAATGGACTTCTGAGGTTGAAGCTTTGAACTCCCTCCTACCTCCTTCATGTAAAGCTTTTCAACCCACTAGGTCTGAGGCCCACTCAATATTTTATCCATCCTGTAACTATTGGGGAAAACAGTGGTACCTTAGATAAAGTCCAATTCGGATAAAGGCCGATTCAGATAAAGTCGCGGTTTTCATGCACACATGATGCATCGCATAAAGTCCAAAACTATATTTGGTATAGGAACCTTGGATAACGTCCATTTTTTGGACGTTATCCGATGCATCGCCCATTTGATTAGGATAAAGTCCAAAATCGGATAAAGTCCAAACTTGTGGAACGGAGATTGGACTTTATCTGAGGTTCTACTGAATTTGACATGCCACATAAGGAGCGCTGGGGCATAACAGTATTACTCCCTTACCACACTAAAAAAAATTCCTATAGTTAAATCCAGCAAGCCAAAGGAGATTAACATGGAGGGACAGGGGATGAAACCTCAAAAGAAGATAGAGTGTTAAAATGTCTGGACCTCTTTATTTTGAATACTGTAGCTTCAGTTCTAGCAAGGGAAGAAAAAAAATCATACTATGAGAAACACTAAGAAAGACCTTCAGTAGTCTCCATAAAGAAAGTTCTCTTTATTTTTCCAGGTAAAAGCTTTAGAAAAATATTGACCACAAGGAGATTGCTCCTGATATATATACAGTATATAATATATAGTTCTTGACATCTATTTTTATACCAATAAAGAATGAATGCAGTTTTAAAATTTTTTAAAAAGAATTGCAGATTTTAGTCCCCACTGAGCCATGAAAATTCATTGGGTGACCATGACAAATAAAATGCAACAATGAAGTGGAGACAAGCACTGTTACGTACACTACATTGAATTTACTGTACAGTAAAACCCCGATTTATGTAAAAAGGCCATTCTCTAGCTTCTTACGTACATAGGGGTTTTACATAAATCGATGCATCCTCATTGAGATGCAGTGAAAAATTAAAAAATGGGCTAGAAATTGGTTTTCAATGCATCCCTATGGAAAATCATGTTTGCGCCCCTAGTGGTCATTTTTGATAATGACAGGCAATTTCCCCCACACACCTTTTGAGCTCTTCTCCGAGGTGCATTCACAACTACAGTAAAGTGCACCCACCTCACACAAACAGCGGAAAGGAACAAATATCCCCCCCCCCCCCCCCGCGCACACTCTCCCAGTCCCGGCAGAAGCAAGCGGGGACTGCAGAAAATCATCACTGCTGCCTCTGCCACCGCCTCCATGGCAAGCGATGTCTTGCAACTTTTGATGGTGGGGCAGGTTGTGCGGGGTGGAATTTTATATTTTAAAATGGTGGCACCACCATTTTAAAATCTAAGCACACCAGGAAACCCCTTACCTAACTCGCTTTGTTGAGTAACTCAGGACGTGATCAGAGAAATACGTAAATTGAGGTTTTACTGTATGTGTATTTATATATGTATGTCTGTTTATATAATTATCATAAGTTGCCCTGAGTGGTATTTGCAACAAAAGGGTGGGGTATAAATGTGAGTGAATGAATAAATAAATAACATGGCAAATGTTATTTTCCTTTCCTTCTGTACATGATTATACTGGTTATCCTAAACCACTACTGCTTTGGACATTTATTTAGTAGCCAATTGCCCAAAACACCCAAGAAACCCTGTTTGTGACTACAACAATTAAAATGGCATATCCCTTGACAAAATTCCAAAATATGCATAGACCCGGTATTCTCAGCCTGCAGCCCATGAGCCAAATGCAACCTAGTGCACCATTTCATGTGCCTCCGCACCACCACCAGTTTCACCACACCAGTAAGTGCCATGCAGTGGAGGAGGGGCACAATGGCCCTCTGGCCCCCAAAACAGTGTGAGGGAGCATGACCCGGCCCCTGGCTTTAAAAGGTTGGGAACTCCTGGCATAGACAAGCAAGTTGAAAAATGGCTTTTAGAGAGAAAGGAAGCAGTCTACTGTATAAGATGTTGTACATAGGAAAGAACACATTGATGCCTTTCTAGACACATCTCTGCCCAGGCCTGGGCAGATTCTCTGTATGTCATTAACAAGGGAAGTACTACCCAAACACATGCACACAGTAGCAAACTACTAGAGCTGGGGGGGAATCAAAGCTGGGCTTTGGCAGTACTGGCTGGAATATTTTGGGAGTGTTATACTTTTAAAAGCTGCTCTCTCCAGCTCTGGAAGAAAAAAAACCACACACATCGAAACTATCTCTTTGGACATCTTTCTTTCTACACACACAGCTGAGGATCCAGCAGCTAGAGGCCCACATATCTAACCATCAACAAATTAAGGAGCTTGAGCTGTTCTTGGACAGAGCGGAGCAGACTATGCTGGACAAAGAAGTGACAGGGCACAGTTCTGAGGGAGAAGGCCCTTCACTAACTCAGGAGGGAGATGTTTGGAGGAATGTGACTCAAAGGAGGAGAAGAGTAGGGGATCACTCTGAGAGTCTGAAATTACAGAATAAATTTGAGGCTCTTTCCCTCATCACACCTGATGAGGAACACACAGAGGAACAACTGGTTCCACCTGATGATCTCTCCTTCATCACACTTGATGAAATCCAGGAAGATAAACTACAGGAACAAACTGAGGTTCTCTCGCTTAATATGGTTGATGAGGTGCATGTAGATGAACAGATTGCAGGAGAGAGGCTCCTTGTACTAGGCGATTCAATAATTAGAAATACAGAGAAATTGATTTGTGATGCACATGATATGGTGACTTGCCTGCCAGGTGCAAAAGTTGCAGACATCACAAGAAATCTAGATAGATTGTTAGAGAGAACTGGGAACGAGCCAGTTGTCATGGTACACGCTGGTACCAATGATGTTGGGAAGGCCAAGCGGTCTGTCCTGGAAGCCAAATTTAGGTTGTTAGGAAGAAGATTGAAGTCCCGGACTTCCAAGGTAGCATTTTCAGAAGTGCTGCCTGTCCCTCGCGCAGGACCTACCAGGCAGGCAGAGCTCAGAAGCCTCAATGCGTGGATGAGGCGGTGGTGTCGAGAGGAGGGCTTCAGATTTGTCAGGAACTGGGGAACATTTTGGGACAAGCCATATCTGTTCAGGAGGGATGGGTTGCATTTGAACCATGATGGGATCAGATTGCTGGCACTCAACATCAAAAAGGCAGCAGAGCAGCTTTTAAACTGATAACTGGGGGAAAGCCAACAGGAGCTGGGCAGCATCCGGTTCGGGAAAATGTGTACTTGAGTAGTGAGGAGGATGCAAAAATTACTGAGCAGAGCAAGGAGCTTGTCACCAGCACTCTAGCAGAAGGATGCAAGAGGCAGTCTAACAATGCAACTGGACTCAAAAGACTGTATCAGGAAAGCATATATAAATGCTTGTGTACAAATGCCAGAAGCCTCCGGAACAAAATAGGGGAGCTGGAATACTTAGCAATAGATAAGAATATTGATATTCTTGGTATCACTGAAACCTGGTGGATGGATGATAACCAATGGGATACAGTTATCCCAGGCTACAGTTATCCCAGGAAGGATAGGAAGGGGCAAACGGGAGGTGGTGTAGCCTTGTATGTCAAAGAAGTGATAAAATCATATGAATTGGAATATCTAGGTGATTTGGAGTCACCATTAGAAGCTTTGTGGGTAAGAGTACCAGGCCACAAGGATGGTCTAACAGTAGGCATATACTATCGGCCTCCGACCCAAACTCTTGAGGGAGACTGGCAGTTGGAGAATGTTGTAAAGGAGGCATCCAAGAAGGGAAGCCTGGTTATAATGGGGGACTTCAATTACCCTCACATAGACTGCGTGAACTGTTGTTCAGCACATGATAAAGAGATAAAGTTCCTAGATATGCTCAATGATTGTTCCCTGGGACAGATGGTTGAAGACCCAACTAGAGGTACAAGAATCCTTGACTTGATCCTGAGTAATACTCAGGATCTGGTGCAAGATGTTAATGTGACTGATCCAATAGGGAACAGTCACCACAACTCAATTATGTTTAACTTGATCATAGACCGCAAGTCACTGATAAAATCTAACACAGAGACCTTAAATTTTCAAAAAGGAAATTTCCCAAAGATGAGGAAACTAGTAAAAAAGAAGCTGAAAGGGAAAATTGAGAGAGTCCAAACACTCCAAGAGGCATGGAGGCTGTTTACAAAAACAATAACAGAGGCCCAATTGGAATGCATACCCAAAAGGAAAAAGGGCACTGCCAGGTCCAAGAGGACTCCGATGTGGCTTACAGGAGCTGTTCGGGAAGTGATAAAGAGCAAGAAAAGCTCATTTAGAAGATGGAAGGCTTGTCCGAATGAGGGCAGCAGGCAGAAACATAAATTATGGCAGAACAAATGCAAGGCAACAATCAGGAAAGCAAAGCAAGACTTTGAGGAGCGTATAGCTAAAAATACTCATAGAAATAACAAAGACTTCTTTAAGTACATTAGAAGTGAACCCAACTAGGAAGGCCATTGGACCATTAGATGACAATGGAAAGCAAGGGGTTATTAAAGAGGAAACAGAGATTGCAGAGAGACTCAATGAATTCTTTGCTTCAGAATTCACTGAAGAAGACAGAGACCACATGCCCAAAACAGAGCCTATCTTCATAGGGAGGGAAAGGGAAGAATTAAGCCAGATAGAAATAACCAGGCAGGAGGTCCTTGCATGTCTTGTTAAGCTAAACACTAACAAATCACCAGGACCAGATGGCATCCATCCACGAGTTCTCAGGGAACTTAAAGATGAAATTGCTGATCTCCTAGCCAAAATATATAATATTTCCCTCAAATCAGGCTTTGTGCCTGATGACTGGAAGGTAGCGAATGTAACACCAATTTTCAAAAAAGGATCCAGGGGTGATCCAGGAAATAACCGACCTGTCAGTTTGACATGTGTCCCAGGTAAAGTGATGCAAACAATCCTAAAAGATAGAATTAATAGGCACATAGAAGAGAAGGCGCATATAAGGGATGATTCGAATATAGAAGGGATAATGGGTAATAAAGTGAGCATGTACGCAGATGATACGTTGTTAATGGTGAAACATCCGGAGATGGTAATGGATAGGATTAAAGATCAACTACAGGTATTTGAAGCTATAACCGGATTGATGATAAATTGGGACAAATCAGAACTGATGCTGTGTAATATGGGGGTAGGCGAGATGGGAAGGATAGTGGGGACACTCAATATTCAAATTAAAGAAAAGTTGAAATATCTGGGGATAACTATTTCAAATAAATTGGAGGAACTTAAACAATTGAACTACGACAGTTTGAAAGTAGAATTTAAGAGTAAAATACAAGAGTTTCAGAAGCTGAAGCTGTCATGGTTCGGGAGGATTGCAATTTGTAAAATGATATTGCTGCCAAAGATTAATTTTTTATTTGATGCACTTGCGATCCACTTGAAGGAGAAGGAAATTAATGAGTTTCAAAAGATGTTTAATAGTTTTTGTAATGGAGGTAAAAAATCTAGACTTCCAAAGAAGTTCTGGTACTTATCTCAGAAAGAAGGGGGTTTGGGCATGCCAAATTTGTTAGCTTACTATCGAGCATTCCAAATTAAGAATGTTGTGAAGATCTTGGCAAGAGAAAAGGTAATTTGGGAGGAATTGGAGATGAAAGAGTATAGGAATATTGGTAATATGATCTTTCTGGGAATAAAGGATAAACCGATAAAGACAAGTAATACTATGATGAGAGGCCTCATGGAGGTGTGGAAAAGAGTAAAGAAAGATATGGTCCCAAATCTCTCTCCAATTTTGGAATTGACTGATATGGTGTGTTTTCCGATAAAATAGATAAGGAAAAAAAAGAAATATTGGATAAAAATGAAATGTCTTTACTGAAGGACTGGTTAAAAGTTTGCGATGATGAAACCAAGAGGAAAAAAATATTTGAAAAGTTAAAATTGGACTGGTTCCAGAAATTGAAGGTTGATAATTGGAACAAAAAATACAGAAGAGAAGTAGGGATAGATAGAACAAAGACTGAATTTGAAGAATTGGTATTAAAGATCAGAAAAGGGGAAAAGAACATTAAGGGTCTGGTAAGCAAACTTTACATTATACTGAATAAGGGTAAAGATCCACAGGAAGATTTGAAACGGAAGTGGGAACAAAACTTGAATATAAAAATAGGGGATGTTGAATGGAGGAATAAATGGAAAAAGAGGATAATGAGAACAATGTCAGTAAGAATTAAGGAACATAATTTTAAAATGCTGTGGCAATGGTACTTGACACCACTGAGGCTTTATCAGATGGATAATAAAAGGGATAATTTATGTTGGAGATGCAAAGAAACGGTTGGAACATATGAACATATGTGGTGGAGTTGTAAAAAAATAAATGATTTTTGGAGAGGAATAGAAGGGGAGATTGGTGAAATAATGAGTAAAAGAGTTAAGTTGGTGTCAGGTACCATCCTTCTAACAAATGTGGAAGGCATGGGTTTGAACAAGGAGGAAAAAGAATTATTGGAAATTATATTAACGACAGGTAGGCCATGCATAGCCAGAAATTGGAAAAACGATGTAGTTATACAGATTGGAGAGTGGTATAAAGAAATGTGGAGTTTAGCATTGAACGACAAACTGACATGGGAGATTAAAGTAAAACGAGATAATTTAAAAGAGAATAGGTTCTGGAGTATTTGGAAGCCGTTTGTGGATCATTCTCTTATGGCAAGTGACAGTTCTGGACCTGTACCATTTCAAAGAGGTTTTTGGAGATGAAACAGATACTAAACTCTCCGGGCATTGTATATATTCACAGGGTGATGTGTAATCAGTAAAGAAACAAAAAATAGTGGTAGCACTGAAAGTTTTTATGATTGTTATGGTTACAGTAATAACTTACAATGTGGCATTTAATATTGGAGGTTACATGGTAAATAATTAGTTCAATTATTATCATGTGCTAGCTCTTATGAATTTGAGGCAATACTGTATTGATGTTGTTTCTGTTGTATTATTGTATTGTATTGTTATTGTTATTGTTATTGTTTTTCTTTTTTGTATGTTTGTTAAAAATTTAATAAAAAATTATTTTAAAAAAAAGGGAAGAGAAGGCGCTGCTAAAGGAGAGCCAACATGGCTTTTGCAAGGGCAAATCATGCCTCGCTAATCTGTTGGAATTTTTTGAGAGTGTCAACAAGCATGTGGATAAGGGGGATCCAGTTGACATTGTTTATCTGGACTTTCAGAAGGCTTTTGACAAGGTCCCACACCAAAGGCTCTTGAATAAACTTACCAGTCATGGAATAAAGGGACAGGTCTTGTTCTGGATCAGCAACTGGCTAAGGGACAGGAAACAGAGGGTAGCACTAAATGGACACTTCTCCAGGTGGAGGGAAGTAAAGAGTGGGGTCCCCCAAGGTTCAGTACTGGGACCCCTACTTTTCAACCTCTTCATAAATGATCTAGAGGCAGGAGTAAAAAGCAAGGTAGCCAAATTTGCTGACGACACTAAATTATACAAGGTAGTGAAAACTGTGAGAGATTGTGAGGAGCTCCAGAGGGATCTCTTGACACTGGGAGAGTGGGCAAAACAGTGGCAAATGAGCTTCAACACTAGTAAGTGCAAAGTGATGTACGTTGGGGCAAAAAAAAAAAAACCAATTACATTTATAAACTGATGGGGTCTGAACTCTCTGCGACAAACTAGGAAAGGGACCTTGGTGTCCTGGTGGACAGCTCAATGAAGGTGTCAACCCAGTGTGCCTCAATAGTGAAAAAAGCAAACTCAATGCTAGGGATTATTAGGAAGGGTATAGAAAATAGGTCAGCAAGTGTCATTTTGCCTCTTTATAAATCTATGGTGAGGCCCCATCTGGAATATTGTGTACAGTTCTGGTCGCCATACCTCCAGAAGGATATTATGGAGCTGGAAAAAGTGCAGAATGATTAGGGGACTGGAACACCTTCCTTACCATCTGAGGCTGCAACGGTTGGGCCTCTTCACTCTTGAACGATGGCGTCTAAGAGGTGACCTGACTCAAGTTTATAAAATCATGCACGGTGTGGACAAAGTAGATAAGGAAAAACTGTTTTCCCTATTGCACAGCACTAGAACTAGGGGGCACTCCATGAAACATTTGGGTACTAGTTCTCAACAAATAAGAGAAAGTACTTTTTCACCCAGAGGATCACTGGTCTATGGAACTCCCTGCCAAAAGAAGTGGTGACAGCTGTCAGTCTTGACAGCTTTAAGAAAGGATTAGACAAGCTCATGGAGGACAATGGTATCAATGGCTATAATTATGGATACCTAAGGACAACCTCCGGGTTGGAGAGATAGGCAGGATATCTCTCAATGCCATTTCCAGGGAAACCTAAACAGGTGAAGGCATCTGCTTGGGAATACCCTGAAGCAAATTATGAGCCACTGTGCGAGACAGAATGCTGGACTGGATAGGCTGTGACCTGTTCCAGCACGGCTGTTCTTATATTCTTATGGTTTCCTAGCAATGAAGTATTCAGAAGTAGTCTACTGCTAGTATTCTGGGACCTATGTAGTTTGCCCAGGATCACGCAGGCTGGGCTCTTCGCCCAGGAAACCCGTTTTGTGTAAGTATAGACATATAGCAAAGAAGTGTAGGGATGGTGATAGGAAGGCAAAATCCAAGAATGAGTCGAGATTCAGAAGAGATGCTAAATGCAACCAAGAAATAATTCTTCAGGTGGAGGCCAAACACACACAAAAAGAAACAGTAGCCCAGCTTCTCAATGGGTATGGGGATACAGTGGAACTCCTGATAATGTCCGATCCTGATAACGTCATATCCAGACAACATCCATCAATTTTCAGAAAATTGATGGACCGGATTGAGTCAGTCGGACGTTACCCAGAGCTGTCTGCACTTGCCCTCCGGGGGGAGAACTGGCTAAGCGTGTGGCTGCTTTCTCCCCCCGGAGGTCCAGGTCTGCACAGACCCACTGCGGTGCCTCCCCCCAAACAAACTGCTGCTGCTGCAGACAGGAAGCTGGCTTGGTTGTGGGGAGAACATGCCGAGTAGCTCCTCCCCTTCCCAACAAACCGCTGCCGCTGTGGACAGGGAGCCGGCTTGTTTGTAGGGAGAACACACTGGACGGCGACTTCCTGTGCTGGGCGGAGCTTGCGTCATTGGCTTGGTTGCTAGAGTGGAACCAGGAAGTTGCCCGGCCACGCATTCAAGTGGCCTAGTGAAGTGGGATAGCATCGGAAAATCATCCGGACAGAGCGAGATGCCTCCAAACAGCCTTCCACCACAATGGTAAGTGACAGAGGCTGCAGGTGGGGCTCAAAACAGACCCCTGGTTTTTTGGGGGGTGCTGCCTGGCGCATTCTCCCCACAAACAAGCTTCCTGTCCGCAAGCTTCCTGTCCACACTGGTGGCAGTTTGTTGGAGGGGAGGTGCCATGGTGGGCGCTCCCCCGCGGCCACTCCACTTTCCCCCAAACCAAGCCAGGGCTTGGTTTGGGGGAAAGTGGTTTTTTTAAAGCAATATTCGGTGCTGGTCCCCATAACGTCCAAATCCGGACAAAGACCAGACTTGTGGAACCAAGTTTGGACATTATCAGGAGTTCCACTGTATACCGTATTTTTCGGACCTTAAGACACACTTTTTCCCCAAAAAGTGGGGGGGGGGAATGAGGGTGCATCTTATATTCTGAATTACAGACGCTGCTGCTGCTAGAAGTGGCTGGCGGGCGCCAAAGCCTCACCGTGCCTACCTAGGCCTCCACTACCTCCACCGGTGTTGACCTCCAGGCCTCCAGGCCTAAGTAGACGCAGTGAGGCTTCGGCACCCACTAGCTGCTTCTAGCAGCAGCAGCAGCAGCAGCAGCGCCTGTACTTTGCGCCAGGCAGGCAAGCAGAGGGTCAAGGGCTGAGCTGCTCAGGCGCTGCTGCTGCTAGTCGTGTGGGCTGGTCCGAGCAGTCCATCATGAGAGAAGCGGGGAGAGCACAGCAATGGTTGAGCCTCCCTCTGGTTCCCCTCCGCCTCTTGGCCGTCGCCTCCTGGTCATGCGTGGCCCCAGCAGCTGGAGCAGCATCACCCCAAGGCTGGAGGCGAGGAAGGCAGCTTGCGAGTGGCTGGAGAACCAGGGGACACAGCCTTCCGCTGCCACCCACCGCTGCCTGGAGTGGGAACCCCAAGGCCTCCGCCCCAGCCATAGCCACCTTGGTTCCCCCGCCAACTTGGCCGTTTTCGCGGTGGCTGGCTCAAGGCCAGTGGAGATGTCCAAGGCCCCATTGACGCTGCCCCTCCCAAGGACGGTATGGCCTCCACCGGGGGTTTCCCTCCACCCCTCAACCGGGGGTTTCCCTCCGCCGCCACTTTTCCTGGGCATTTTCTCACCACTTGGCCTTGGACGTCATCACAGAGGAGGGGCAGGCCAGGCCGCGTCTTCGACTCTTACCCCTTCTGGGTAAGTCTCTATTTCTAATTCCAAGGTGTGTGTGTGTGTGTGTGTGTGTGTGTGTGTGTGTGTGTGTGTGTGTGTGTGTGTGTGTTGTCCTGTATGATTTGGGTGGGTGTGTTGGGTGTGGGTTGTGTGTCGTGTGTGTGTGCTGTGTGTCGTGTGTGTGTGTGTGTGTGTGTTGTGTGCGCACACGCGTGTGTGTGTGTATAGTTTTTAAGGTATCACAACATTTTTGACTTTTTGTTTTGTTTACTTTCTGGGTGCATCTTATGGTCAGGTGCGTCTTATAGTCCAAAAAATACGGTAATAGCAGACAACAAAGAAAAGGCAGATGTGCTAAAGTCCTATAAAAGTCCTATATGTTTTATAGTTATAGAATGGGATAATAAGTTTTATCTATTATGTTCACTGCCCAGAGTGATATTTAAGTCAGATGAGCGGTATAGAAAAAGAAAGACCCATAGTTCTTTATGATCCATGAAACCCAAGACTTTGCTATGGTCTAAAAAGCATACATTGGTCTCCTTATGAAATTCTTTTGTATGTCCCAGTAGCTTGCAAACATTTGTAATATACTGTTACAAAATTTGGTCCCTTTTAGACCAAACACTGATCTAGATCTTGCCAATGCAAAAGATTTTCTATAGCCTTAAAGGAGAAAACTATAAAAACCAGCATTTCCATGTCCAGAGGTTTTCAACTTATACATGGCATTTGCAACTCATTCTCTAGGGTACTCAGAGTCCTGAACTGCAAGACGTCACAAATGTCCGCTTCGTACAACATTGAATTCATAGAACATCACCTAATTCCTTGAAAAAAGTTGCCTCATACAAAGTCGCTGCGACTTTTATGAGGCTTTGTATGAGGTTGGTTTGTCCCCTAAAATCAGGGTTGTTTGACATGTTTTTGTAATGTATTTAGCCTTTAGACAATGATTTCTTAAAGTTGTCAGTTTCCTGTTTCCTTGACTTTGCCCTGAAGTCTCTGCTGTTACAACACAATGTATCTCTATGGAAACGCCGTTGTACGAGGCATCGTGGCAAGGATTTGGACGTTGTATGAGGCATCGCGGCTAGGATTTTGCATGCCTCATACAAAGTCCAAATCCGTATAAAGTCCAAACTTGTGACCAAGTTTGGATGTTGTATGAGGCATCACTGTATCTCTTTTGCGCTCAGCAGAACAGAGTTGACAGGGTCACCTGTACTTGTCCCTAGTGATATGCACAGAGCAACAGTTTAGCACAGTTCAGGAAATGGACAATGTTGGTAGAGGATTTTTTTTCTTCTTTTGCATCTAGGTCAGATTTAAACTGTCAACATGAAGCCACCTTCTTGGCTTTGTTGTTAGCCAAAATCACACTATGTCGAGTGAAAGGAACTACGACAGGGGAATTATTGGGATGGCAGTGAATAACTGCATATTAGACAACAGATACCCTGGGGTACATGGAAAGAGTCTCCTCGAAGATGGTGGTATTTTTAAACCACAATCGGGCATACCCTGGTAACAGCAATCTTGTGTTGCCAGCTAATCCTTCTCACACTAGGTCAGGCGAAAGGAACTGCAGAATGAACTCACCAAAAGGTGGCTTCATTTTGGCAGTTTCATGTCTGGCCTAGACACGGAAGAAGAAGCAGATACCCTTTGTGTCACTTTCTAGGTTCTTCCACTAGAAGGAGAGGAAAAGAAAATTGGGCTGTTAGTCTCTTAGATGAGATGAATAAAATGAGATATTTCAACACAAATTCTTTTTAAATGGTGCAGGGCCCAAATGGAATCTGAGATATGCAGACAAACTGATCGAAGGGGATGTAGAAGGCCAGGTGTCTGAAATACTGTATCCAGATCGCACTTCTGCCTTGTATGCAGCCAAATCTTGGCCAAATCAGACTTTTCTACCTCAGCAGCCTTTCTTTTGAAAAATGTATGGTCTCACAGTCCTCAGTCTCTACTTGTTTATCTATTTTGGGTTTTTTTTTTCTTTACCATGCTTCTTGAAAGGGCTGTCCAAGCATATAAAAGAATGATAATCATGCTGAAAACATTCCATGTTATCACCAATTAACTGAGTAATTAAATCACGTTTTAAAGGAGAGAGAACAGCTTGCATCAAACTCTGAAACGATGCTGTTTCTCTAGAGGAAACATCCAAAATGCATTACCTGATACATGAAGTACTGGTTTCTCAGGAGCTATCAACATTTCTAAATGTTTGTCCTGGCAAACCATTTCACAGACATTCTTATACAGTCTCTAACACTCAGCTCTATAAGAGGGTGTGTGTGTGCAAATGTTTTGAATCTTAAAAAACTCTATTTTATTTGAATATTCCATTTTAATATATTTACAGACCAATACTATTCATATTCCATCACAAGCAGATGTGTGTTAAATAAGATTGAAGTCCTTGTGAAAATATAAGAACTAAACTAGAAAAAGGCATTAAAGGAAAACCTGCAAAACCTAATTGCATCGATTTTTTTATAAAAAAAAACACTTTCAACTTGCTTAAGACAAATATACACAATAATTATATATGCCATACAGTTGCAAGAACATTTTTTACATAAAAATATGTAAATGGAGAAAAAGGAGAAGAATCAAAGGAAGTACAAGAAAATAGGTGCTTACCCTGCAGATGCTTCCTCTGCAACAAACAAGATCATTTTCCACAGGGCTGGATGGATAAGCCTACCCACACTCCATCAAATCAATTGTTAATTCTACAAATAGTAATTGGCTTAAGGCTGCTCTTGGGCATTTTATACACAGAGATGTAGCAGCCTTGAAGCACAGCTGCAAAGTGAGGATAAAAAACACCACATTCAAATACAGTACTGACAAGTGTAACTACAGGATTGGAAAACAGATTCTTCCAAAGAACCCAATGCTATTTGCTTCAAGGTGTTCAATATAAGATTAACCAGTTACCAAAAGCTACCCTCTGCTTTGGATTTTGAAGCTGCAGTTTTTGATACCTCATCTGGCAGCCAGCCATCACCCCAGGCCTGAAAAGTAGTGGAAAGCTTAAAGGAAAGGAAAGGCTGTCGGGAAAGTTGCTTTTCAGCCTGCAGAGACTCTGCAGAATTTTTATTTTTGAAATAATGCCAGAATCCAAATTCAAATTGTATAATGTGAGTGAGACACCTTTTAAGAGGCATGCAGCACTGTTGATGCAAGTCAACAGGACTGATTTGGAGGGAAGACATTATTTTATCCCGTCTTGATGTAAAACAACCAACTGAAAAGCTATGCCAGGTCAGAAGTCTGAAACTATGCAAAAATGAACATTCAGACAGTAATAGTGAATCAAGGGTAGACCAGATTACCACTATAGGTGGTGGACTTTGCTTGTTTGGAGATTTTAAAACAGAGCTTGGAGGGCCATTTCTCATGGATATCTGGATTCTTGAAATGAGGGGTGGGGGGTGCTAGACAAGACAATCCCTGAGGTTACTTCCACCTCTACATTTCAATGATTCTATACTTCAGTCGCATAATTACTATAAGAACTTGTTTTAGTAAAGGTTTCCCTTGCTCGAAAGCCAATCGTATCAGACTCTAGGTTCAGTACTCATCTCTGTTTCAAAGCCGAAGAACCAGCGCTGTCTACTTCTGCAGACGTTTCTGTGGTCATGTGGCAGGCATGACTAGACACCAGAGCGCACAGAACGCTGTTACCTTCCCACTGAAGTGGTCCCTATTTATCTACTTGCAATTTCTTGCTTTCAAACTGCTAGGTTGGCAGGAGCTGGGACAAAGACGGGAGCTCATTCCGTCCTGCAGTACTCGGGAATCGAACTGTTGACCTTCTGCCTCCCAGTCAGCATCTTAGCCACTTGAGTCACTGCAGTCCACTGTTTTACTCTCACACATTTCCATGTCCTTCTAAATACAGTAGAACATAGACCTCAAGCAACAATAAAACATAGTAAAGGTAAATGTCGCCTTTGCTCGAAAGCCAGTCGTATCTGACTCTAGGGTTCAGTGCTCATCTCTGCAGACATTTCCATTGACATGTGGCAGGCATGTCTCAACACCAGAGTGCACGAAATGCTGTTTACCTTACCATTGAAGTGGTCCCTATTTATCCACTTGCAATTTCTTGCTTTCGAACTGCTGGGTTGGCAGGAGCTGAGGCAGAGACGGAAACTCACTCTGTCATGCAGTACTTGGGAATCAAACTCCGACCTTCCAGTCTTCCAGTTCAGCATCTTAACCACTTGAGCCACCACAGTACAAATACTTTTAATCCTCGCTCTCAAACTCAGGTCTGATGAAGTGGATTTGATCCACGAAAGCTCACATTTAAATACAGGAGTTAGTCTTTAAGGTACCACAACATTTTTTGTCCCCCCCCCTTTTTTTTTGCTGTTTTGTTTGTTCTCTGATATACTTGCACAGACTAACATGGCTAACACTTCAAACATTTGGTCAGTTTAATAATCACACTGTTTCAACAAATTTTATTCTCAGTGTTTGTTGATCACCTGTACTTGCGTCTAAATTGTGATGAGAGATAGAAACCACTACAATACTGAATTGAGCTTTTCAGCATGGGAGAAGAAAGTTTCTGAAACAGACTGTAGACAAGTAAACTCCTTCTCAATAGCATACACCAGTTCACTGTAACATGAAACCATTGCATGGCCTTCCACATCCTCTCTTCTCCCTCTGGGGCAGTCAAAAACAGAGGCAGGAGAAGCTTTTGCCCTACTTTCATAAAACACCAGTTCCCCATCCCCTCCAAACATGAGTAAACTGTTGCTAGGTTAAACGATGGCTAATTTAAACAATTCAGGATTTAACTGTTGTTTATTACCGTATTTATTCGAGTATAACGCGCACTCGTGTATAACGCGCACCCCTAATTTTCCATGAAACCTCGGTATAAAATTTTTTTATGCGTGCAGGTGAGCGGCGGCGGCAGCGGGACCTGGGCGCCTGCCGCTGCCTGGGAGGGTAGGGCCGCGGCGTGCTCCGTGCCTACCCGGCGCCAGCTTCTTGAGTCGCGCGGCCCGGGTAGCGCGGGTGGCTGGCGTTAGCGCCTCCCCCGGAGGGTTCCCTTCTCGTCCCGGCGGGTGCGTGCAGGTGAGCGGCGGCGGCAGCGGGACCTGGGCGCCTGCCGCCGCCTGGGAGGGTAGGGCCGCGGCGTGCTCCGTGCCTACCCGGCGCCGGCTTCTTGAGTCGCGCGGCCCGGGTAGCGCGGGTGGCTGGCGTTAGCGCCTCCCCCGGAGGGTTCCCTTCTCGTCCCGGCGGGTGCGTGCAGGTGAGCGGCGGCGGCAGCGGGACCTGGGCGCCTGCCGCCGCCTGGGAGGAGGGGCGTGGCGTGCTCCGTGCCTACCCTTGAGGCTCGTTTAAAAGAGGCGCACCCAGTCCTCGTGTATAACGCGCACCCAAACTTTGATTTCTTTTTTGGGTATAAAATTTTGCGAGTTATACTCGAATAAATACTAACCTGGTTCATTCACTAACCAGCATTAAATCTATAATTGTTCTTCAAGTTTGGATGTACAGTAGTTGCGAGCTGCATTTAGCTATCAACTGATGCCCACACATATCATTGCAACTGTATCAGAAGATGGTAAAGGTGCTTTTACATTATGCTAAATTTTATTCAATGTAACACCCAAACTATTGAAAGACCAATGATTCCACCGATGAACTCACTGTACTGTGGCAAAACCACGCACAACCACTGCATTCAGACATAGCAATCAACTTTGAAGTAGTGTTACATGAACAAACATCCCCTTGTTCATATTTCCTTCTTCTCTTTTTCCTTTGGCATATACAATGAATTAGAGCTCATTTTTATTGGCCCCAAATGGGAAATTAGGAAAATCATGAATGGACTTAAACAGAAGTATTCCGACCTTTTAACACCATTTGATGAATAATGCCAAAAGTAAGACTGTGTAAGTGTAAAGTGATGTGCAAAGTTGTAAATGTAAGACACTGACCTAAGAAAAGAATTAAAGCCAACACATTGGGGGAAAAAGTTCAAATATGATCCAGATTTGCCTTTCCATGAAATTTTACTTTGTCCATGGAAAGAACTGGGATACAGTACCAGGTTTCTCAACCTTTGGCCCCCAGATGTTCTTGGACTTCAATTCCCAGAAGCCCTGATCAGCAGGTGTGCTGACTTGGGCTTCTGGTGACTGAAGTCCATGAACACCTGGAAGCATACCTGTCAAGCGCAGCTCTGGAGATCACGGGACCTGCACAGAACGTTTCTGTGCAGGTCCATTCTACGCATGCGTAAAAGCCTTCTACGCATGCGTAGAAGTGAGCTGCGCAGAACGTTTCTGCATAGGTCCATTCTACGCATGCATGGAAGGCTTTTACGCATGCGTAGAACGGACCTGCGCAGGACCGTTCTGCGCAGCTCACTTCTACGCGTGCATAGAAGGCTTTTACGCATGTGTAGAAGGCTTTTACACATGCGTAGAACAGACCTACGCAGAACTGTTCTGCGCAGCTCACTTCTACGCATGCATAGAAGGCTTCTACGCATCCCCTTCTGCACAGAAGCCTTCTACGCATGCGTAGAAGAGTTCTGCGCATGCATAGAAAGGACCTGCGCAGAAGGGATGCGCAGTAACTCCTTTTTTCCCCGCTGCCAAATTACGGAGTAGCAGCAGCTCCGGGCGGGAAATGGTGAAAATCAGCGCGAAAATACGGGAAAGCTCGGCCAATCCGGGATACTTTACAGGTTTGCCTGGAAGCCCAAGATTGATAAACCCTACAGTAGTTGGGGGGGGCAGAAAGGGGGCAGCAATAGCCTGTGGTTCATTCCCTCCCACATTTTTCCAAGGTCATTTTTAGACTTTTTGTGTCAAACAGAAGACCTAACAGTTTTACAGACAGGGTTATCTTTGTTACTTTCCCATCAACTGCATTTTCAAAAATTGCACTTTACATTTCTTCAAATAAAGGGGCAAATACTTTCAAAAATGGCTAATGGTTTCAGAGACGATATAATAAAGAAAAAACACAAAATGACTGCTTGGGTTGTTTAACAAATGCACATGATGTTTAAGGCAACATAAGTTTTAACACTTGAAGTTTAAACATTGCATAAGCTAAATATAAAATAGAGCACCACAACTTTTTATGTACAAACTCTTTCAAGGGAGAAAAATCTCCTAAGTATAGTGATTTTAAAGATAGTTACAGCACATTATCACAGACCACTGGCCACTCTGGACAAACAAGTAAGTTTGAAAGTAAAATATCTTTGCCGAGGCTTCAGAACATCTGTTTAGTTTTAACGAAAGAGAACAGAAGAACTCAGATGAGATGCCCTGTGTCTGTGTTTTGCAGGAGCCAGAACTACAGTAAGGCGGTCCAACTGAAACAAACACAGTATACTCTTTTTTGGAATCATGCTGCTTCCAAAGGCTAAAATACGAAGCCAAATATATGTGTTAAAACATCAAATAATTTTGGGGTTTTGGCAAATGAGGAATTACCTCTGAGTTCTATTCTTTGAAGTAGAATCCTAGTTCAGTCCACATAACAAAGCCAGTCCACCAAACATAATAATTAAATGTCTTCAGAATGAAGGAAACTTGCCAGACTTTGCAAATTCAATTGAAAAGTATGTACTGGCTGGTTTAGTCAAAATACAGAAGTTGAACTTTTTACCTCATACCATTCATATATATATAACCAGATGTTAATGCTTGTGTTTGCACTCATCTCTATAGAAACAAAAGACAAAAAATGAAGATTTCAGAAGAATTGCTGTCACTTTTGATTTAGTAATGTCAGGTTTCATGTAGTGCTGCTTCTCTTAAGTCAAACTCAGTGGACAAGCATGACAAAAGACAAAAAAAAATGTTTTCCCCCTTCTCATACGAAACTAATTTCATTTCAACGGTGTATGTAGGATGAGGACAGTCAGGCCAATACTGCTTCTTGAAAGGAGAAAGTAACCGTGGCAGTTAATACTGAAACTTAAATACTGACATACTGTAGATTTTTGTATACAACAGAAAGTTGTACTTATATATGGCCTTGCCTAGGGTATTCACAGCCTCCCTCCTCCTCTAAACCCTAAATGAAATCATCAAGGACATTATAAACATACCTCTTCTTTAGGTTCCTATAAAGCAAGAGGGGTCGTAATTGGAAACTACACTCATCAAAGGGATGGTTGGCAAAAAGTGACTCTACTTCTTGGGTGATATTTCACATCAGTTATGATCAGTAGATCCCCCAATTAGCCACACACAAAAAGGTGTATCAGACCAAGGGGAAAAAATGCTTCCACTGGAGTATATCTCTCCTAGGCCCATTTTCTTGCCTCTCAGACACACACATCCCTGCCAATGCCTTGAACCCCAAAGATGGGCTGGGGGGGGGAGATGTTTGTGTCCAGGAAAGGTGAGAACAGAACATTAACTTCCCATGGCTTCACTGTTAAATGCACCAGAAAATGCTGTAAGCAACTAAGAATCTCACTGTTGGTTAGGCTGATAGGGAAAAATTCTTTCAAACGATGCTCTATATCAGGGGTTCTCAACCTACTGCCTATGGACTGGCCCCGGCCCATGGCACCATTTTATGTGGCCCACATTGCCACAACCACCAGAAGCGGACACATTTATGACAGACGTAAATGCACCTGTGACTGTAGTAAATGCATTTACGGACGTGTTTTATGGCAGCATTTAAGGCGGGGGAACCACCAGTCTAGCCCGCTCAGATGTCTGAGGGGGCATGGTCAGGCCCATGGTTTGAAAAAGTTGAGAACACCTGCTCTATATAGACATGAATATTAAGTCCCATTCAGTATATAAATCACTCTGGACACTGGTAATATTTCATCATAAAATATAAAAGAGTCAGATATTTGGTGTTGCCAATATAGTTCAATATCTGCCCATTTATATAGTGTTAATTGGGAAAATAATAAATGTACCTCCAAGAAATCTAGGCATACAGCCCTTCCCTCCAATTTGCCTTCTCTGAGATCCATTTCATATTTTACAAGAAATGGGAAAAGAGAGTTTCCAAATGTGTGAATTAGCTGACAGGGACAAGATGTTGGGAGGAAAAAAGGACTCTCATTCTCATAATTTAAATATAAATTAAATAAAATAAAATTAAATATAAATAGGAATGAATGAATGAATAATTTGGTGAGAAATCTTCCAAGAAGAATTATGGGACTGGGAAACATCAAAGAACAAGAGGTAGCATATCTCTCTTATCTTCATGGTGTTCCTGACTCTGAAAGGTGCTCCACTGAACATTTGCAAGTTGTGAGGATTTTCTTTATGCTTTTTTTAAAAATCCATTGGATTTATATACACTAATGCTCCAAACTATGGCACGATAAAAAATATCTTGCCATCATTGTCTCACTACTTATACCCACAAGTCTGAGTTGCTGAGTGGTCAAAAATGTATTTTAGCAGCTTGACCTAAGTAAAGCATGCACTGTTTGTATTAAGATTTAATTGCTTATAAAACATCAAAGCAGGATGCACTTTGTCAGCAAGGAACTATTTCCCTCTTTGAAGATAATTCAAACCACAGGGAGCCAATTTAAAAACATGTGGCTTTTTTCCTGTAATAATCACTAAATTTAATATTTATCAAAACTTTGCAGTAATTGACATTTCTGAACATAACAATGCACTTATAGCTAATAGAATAAACATGTTCAAACATTATGTCCTAATGACACTTCAGGTCGTTGTCGGCTGCTACTTGTATTCGAGTATACGTTTTTCCTGGAAATCATGGATGTGTCTCTAATAACTCATAAAACTGATCCTGGCATGAAACATGTGACCACACGTTACACTGAATAGATAGTGGAGGGCGCAGTTGAGTTAGACGAAGGCTGCTTGCTTGTCACTTAGCCTCTTCATGTCTGCAGCATTCTCCTTCGAAGTGATCAGTAGCAGCAGAGATGGTTTGTCGCCAAGTGGACAATCTATGGCTGCTGCCTCCCAGGTTTGTGGGCAAAATGGCCATCCAGCCCCCGAAGCTGTCTGAGGGAGCGTGACCTGGCCCCTGGCTTTAAAATGTTGAGAACTCCTGCTTTAGTACTGGCATCATCCATTTTTGGAAAATAAATACTTCCCTATTTCCCATGGCCCACAGCATCCTCCCATGATGAAGGGCATTCCATGGGACTCTTGTTGAGAGGGGACTGGAAATGTTTAATTGCTAAGAATTATCACAATTGAGGACAGCATGTGCTATACATGGTATAATGTATGGAACAGGATTTCAAACAGTTTTCTGACTAATGTATTTTTTTCTGAACACCCTCATATATCATTCTTATTTGTTTTGTTAAAAAAGGGAGGAGGATAAAACAGGGTCTTGCCATAATCACCAAGGTATTTCCATTTACATAATATGAAAGTCACAACAAAGCCAGGTATGATATTGGAGGGCTTGTTTGTTTTAAAAGCTATTCTAACTATGACTATGTCTGGAATCCTGTAGGTGAAGCTCCGTGCGTGTAAGGTTTTTGACATCAGCATTAGCTTTTTATCTTTAATTAAAAGTTCCTTATCAGAATCTGAAGCTGAGCTGGAAATGGGGGAGGGGGCTTTTAACATCTGAAAATTGCAGTCCTGTCACTGGATTGGAACTGACTGTGGTGATTTTTGAAAATGAAAGGCCCCACATGTAAAACATGTCCCACCACCACCACCACCACCACCATGATGCTACTGATGAAAAAGGCTCACAGAAAGAGCCTCCTGGAAGACTGTGGTATTTTTGAACCACAATTGGGCATACCCTGGTAACGGGAAGCTTGTGTTGCCAACTAACCTTTCTCACACTAGGTCAGGCAAAAAGAACTGCAGAATTAACTCACCAAAAAGTGGCTTCATTTTGGCAGTTTCACGTCTGGCAAAGATACAGAAGAAGCAAAAAGCAAAATATTTCACAGCAGCTGACAATTTTTCAAGAGACCTCTTAATATAGAGAGACTTTATTTGTCAAGGATAAGAAAATATATGAGTGTTCATTACATTCTCACCTAGAACACCTTCTAATCAAGTTGTTTTGAGTACATTTCAGGTTGTGCAAACTGAGTACATGGACAAATATTTGAGAGGGCTTAACCCAAACAATTGCAGTTTAGATCCTACTGGGCTGGAAACATTTTTTGCCATCTTGGAAGACAACTTAACAACAGGGATGGGGAAGAATGCAACACTATAGCAATAGTAATTATATTTATATACTGTTCCATAGCACTTAGTGCACTCTCTGGACAGTTCACAAGTTAATTAGCATTTTGACCCAACATACTCATTTAACCGATCTCGGAAAGATGAAAGGCTGAGTCAATCTTGACTGGATTGAACTCACAACATTTTGGTTGCATTATAGCAGTTTAACCACTGCGCCACCAGGACCCCACTAGTAGTTCTCCAGACGTTCTCAACATTATGAACCATCAAATCATTCTAGCTCATCTAACTGAACTGGTTCCCTTTTTGAATGAAACTAACCCTTTCATTCCACTGTGGCACAAGTCAAGATCCAGCCTAATGCTGGTTTTTGAACAGATATTTTGCTTCCATATCCTAATTCTCTATTCTGTGTCTTCTACCTGCCCTGCAGTCATCTTACAAACAAAATTTTAGATTTTTAAAAATAAATCTAATGAAACTTACCAGGAACAGCCAAACAGGTCCCAACTGATAGATCAAAAGATAAACAAACCTAAAGATCATGTCTCTCTTATATATTAGAGCAAATAAAGTTTGAGAGACATGATCTTCAGGTTTTTTCATCTTTTGATCTACCAAGTGGGACCTGTTTGGTTGCTCGTGGAAAGTTTCATTAGATTTCCATTAGTAAGATAAAAAGTATGTGTAACTAGGAGACAGAAGATCAAAGTATAGTTCTCTCTTCTGTGTACACATATTTATTTCTGCAGCTAATAGCACTCTGTATTATGCTATCTGTTTTTCTTTTGCTTGTAATACATTTTCTATAAACAGTACTTTAGTAATTTTTAAAACCTGAAAAATACTTTCCACCAACTGTGTTTATAGAAATTGCCAAAAAAAGAGAAAATTGTTGTCAACAACAGAACTGACTAGATTCTAAAATAAACCTTTTAAAAAGACACATTCATGTGATAGTAATGTTATCCAGCAGAAGTGGATTAAATAATTCCAAACAAGTATATTGCATAGTATACTTCCAAATCACAACTAACAACCCACCCACTCGACAAGAGAAAACATATGTGCTATCTCTCTTTATCTAATTGATCTGCTTAAAAGGAACCTAAAAAAATAATTAACATTCTATCAATTATATACCAGTTTAAGATAGGTTAGGTTTGAATAGCCATCTTCATAACAACATCATTAAACTCATCACAGTAGATTAATCCTAATGGGTTTTTTCATACTACAGATTTTGAACATGAAATTATATTTCAGGAAGAGAATATTGCTCGGAGGGCATTTCATGGGTAGGTGTGCACATGCTCAGAACTGTCCATTGTTCATTCCCATAGCAGTCATAGACAATGATGTGAAATCATCACATTATCTTCTAGAGGGTATCCACACATTATTTCTTTCTCATAAATTCCTTCCAAATAAGAATTCTGTACCATGTGGGTTTGGTCATCAGAAGATACAATACAATGAATTTAGAAATTAAGATTAGCCCAGTTAAACCATTTGTATAGAAACCCAAATAGCTGCTAAGGGTAAACTGAAGGCGCACCTTGATAACATCCTCAAGGCTGCGGCAGTGCATTGCAATCCCGGTGTTAAATCCTGCATGTCTCATTTAATATGTGCTGCAGGAAATGGCTCCGTGATCATAGTGTGTGGGTCACTTTATGGCAAGCTGGGATCCACCTTAAACAAATTCATGCCAATGGCATTTTCCTGCTTCAGGTAAAAATGAATCCCCGGCTAAGAGTTGCAGACGACAACAACAACAATAACTTGACATGTGTTTACTAAGATCAGAGATAGATTCCCCAACTTCATCTACTGCTACGAACTCTATTCCTTTCAAACAAAATGAGTAGCCAGACAGTCAAGAAACTGTCGTCTGGACTGTAGAAGATACTTGCCAACAACCACCTTTAAGAACTAAGAAAGTGAACTTTCTTCATGCTAATTTAAAACAAATATTAGTTCAATCTAATGTTTAAGAACTGCTTAGAGTAAATCAAACCTGGCAACATCACTTACTGTAATATTCAGCCACTCACAGGCACTCAGAAAGCAAGAGAAGTAGCTGGTATGACCTTTGCATATTATGTAGCAGCAATCTAGCTCTTTATGAAAGAAAAGCTGTTTTATTGCTTGTCTTTCTACTCAACTACCTATATTGGAGTTTTATTTAAGCCAGGAGTTCTCAACTTTTTTAAGCCAGGGGCTGGGTCATGCTCCTGCAGACAGCTTTGGAGGCCGGACAGCCATTTTGCCTTTTCTCCACCACATGGCACTTGCTGGTATGGTGGAGGCAGTGGAGGGCCACATGAAATGGTGCCATGAGCCGCATCCAGCCCACAGGCCACAGGTTGAGAATCTCTGATTTAAGCAGTCAACTCAGCTTTCTTTACTTATAAGAAAATGTCCATTCATTTGTATCAACATGCCCACTCTTGAATCACATAAATCTCAGAGAGAAACACAGAACTCAATATTCCACACTTTCTTCTGTGATGAGCTGTTTCAAATTTAGGGGTTTCATACTGTTCAGAGTATATTTCAGCACATATACAATGCATCTCATTTAGACCTTGTACACCAGTATAGGCAACCACCAGAGATCCAAGGTCTCCAGAGATCCTCCTTAGACCTTGGAAAAGTGCACCTACTCACACAACCGCCATCTCAAATATTTTCCTTGTGGAAATAGGAAGATTAACTCTAAGATGGGCCTCTGGTGGCTAAAAATATTGAACTAAATGTTTTTGATGGATGGTTTCCCGCAAAACATGGAAATGTATTCCCATGCCCCCCTACAAGCAGAAGTCAACTCTATGAGCTGAGATTTTTTTTTTGGTCCACTAGGTGTGGATGTGTTGGAGGAACCAGAGTGCTGGAACACGTTTGCGCCCGTGAGAGGCTCCATGTTCCAAATGTGGACATTTATATAATGAGAAGATAATGTCAGTACTGGGGTACATAAGCACACACACACACACACACACACACACACACAGAGTGTGTGTGTGTGTGTGTGAGAGAGAGAGAGAGAGAAAGAGACTCAAAACTGTATAGTGAAGACTGAGCAAACTCAATGTGGTCAGAATACTGCCAGAGCTATCAGAGGAACAGTAAAAGGACAATTGGGGGGGAGGGTGGCCCTGAAGAAGGCCACAGATCCTACAAAATTGAACAGCAGCATTTTATTGGAGGAGTCACATATTACCTAGTATTTATATTTTATTAATTATAACAATTATAATTATAACAATAAAAACCCTCATATTCAAAATCACTCATATTCAAACTAATTTTATACTGAAAATCCTGTGCTGGTTAAGCACTACCTGTTTTTGAGTGTGAAGAATAAGGGATTTTAAATCTGTTGGATAAGTGAGGATATTTATCAGCTGTTTTATATACTTCGACTCCCTCTCACACTCAGGCAAACACTAAAATCAAGGGCCATTTAAGTTTTACAAGTCTAATTAAAAGGATCACACTGACTAAAACACTGGGCCATAACTGGATACCAGCCTGCCAACATTCAGGTCAACCACTGTGTTTTTAAAAGACCCATTTTAAAGACTCATTAATATTCTCCTCAGGACTCCAAATGCATTATAAAAAGCCCAGCTTGACAACCATCCTGCTAAAGATGGCATTGTTCTGCCTTTCAACAAACTCTTTTTGGAACAGATTGGAAGGGTTAAAGGCCAGCACTCCTTTTAATGCATCAGAATATAAATAATAGAACCCTGTGATGTGTACCAAAGTTAAATACTTAGAAATACAAATGGGTTTTATCTAATCATAAGAACATAAGAACATAAGAACAGCCTTGCTGGAACAGGCCACAGCCCATCCAGTCCAGCATTCTGTCTCACACAGTGGCTCACCATTTCCTTCAGGGTATTCCCAAGCAGATGCCTGTTTAGGATTCCCTGGAAATGATATTGAGAGATATCCTGCCTATCTCTCCAACCCGGAGGTTGTCCTTAAGTATCCATAATTATAGCCATTGATACTCTTGTCCTCCATGAACTTGTCTAATCCCTTCTTAAAGCTGTCAAGACTGACAGCTGTCACCACTTCTTCTGGCAGGGAGTTCCATAGACCAGTAATCCTCTGGGTGAAAAAGTACTTTCTCTTATTTGTTTGAGAACTAGTACCCAAAAGTTTCATGGAGTGTCCCCTAGTTCTAGTGTTATGCGATAGGGAAAACAGTTTTTCCTTATCTACTTTGTCCACACCGTGCATGATTTTATAAACTTCAATCAGGTCACCTCTTAGACGTCGTTGTTCAAGAGTGAAGAGGCCCAACCGTTGCAGCCTCAGATGGTAAGGAAGGTGTTCCAGTCCCCTAATCATTCTGGTTGCCCTCCTCTGCACTTTTTCCAGCTCCGTAATATCCTTCTGGAGGTATGGCGACCAGAACTGTACACAGTATTCCAGATGGGGCCTCACCATAGATTTATAAAGAGGCAAAATGACACTTGCTGACTTATTTTCTATACCCTTCCTAATGATCCCTAGCATTGAGTTTGCTTTTTTCACTGCTGAGGCACACTGGGTTGACACCTTCATTGAGTTGTCCACCAGGACACCAAGGTCCCTTTCCTGGTTTGTCGCAGAGAGTTCAGACCCCATCAGTTTATAAATGTAATTGGGGTTCTTTGCCCCAACATGCATCACTCTGCACTTACTAATGTTGAAACTCATTTGCCACTGTTTTGCCCACTCCCCCAGTGTCGAGAGATCCCTCTGGAGCTCCTCACAATCTCTCACAGTTTTCACTACCCTGTATAATTTAGTGTCGTCAGCAAATTTGGCTACCTTGCTTTTTACTCCTACCTCTAGATCATTTATGAAGAGGTTGAAAAGCAGGGGTCCCAGTACTGAACCTTGGGGGACCCCACTCTTTACTTCCCTCCACTTGGAGAAGTGTCCATTTAGTGCTACCCTCTGTTTCCTGTCCCTTAGCCAGTTGCTGATCCAGGACAAGACCTGTCCCTTTATTCCATGACTGGTAAGTTTATTCAAGAGCCTTTGGTGTGGGACCTTGTCAAAAGCCTTCTGAAAGTCCAGATAAACAATGTCAACTGGATCCCCCTTATCCACATGCTTGTTGACACTCTCAAAAAATTCCAACAGATTAGTGAGGCATGATTTGCCCTTGCAAAAGCCATGTTGGCTCTCCTTTAGCAGCGCCTTCTCTTCTATGTGCCTATTAATTCTATCTTTTAGGATGGTTTCCATCACTTTACCTGGGACACATGTCAAACTGACAGGTCGGTAATTCCCTGGATCACCCCTGGATCCTTTTTTGAAAATTGGTGTTACATTCGCTACCTTCCAGTCATCAGGCACAAAGCCTGATTTGAGGGAAATATTATATATTTTGGCTAGGAGATCAGCAATTTCATCTTTAAGTTCCCTGAGAACTCGTGGATGGATGCCATCTGGTCCTGGTGATTTGTTAGTGTTTAGTTTAACAAGACATGCAAGGACCTCCTCCCTGGTTATTTCTATCTAGCTTAATTCTTCGGTTTCCCTCCCTACGAAGATAGGCTCTGTTTTGGGCATGTGGCCTCTGTCTTCTTCAGTGAATACTGAAGCAAAGAATTCATTGAGTCTCTCTGCAATCTCTGTTTCCTCTTTAATAACCCCTTGCCTTCCATTGTCATCTAATGGTCCAATGGCCTTCCTAGTTGGGTTCTTACTTCTAATGAACTTAAAGAAGTCTTTGTTATTTCTCTGAGTATTTTTAGCTATACGCTCCTCAAAGTCTTGCTTTGCTTTCCTGATTGTTGCCTTGCATTTGTTCTGCCAGAATTTATGTTTTTGCCTGCTGTCCTCATTCGGACAAGCCTTCCATCTTCTAAATGAGCTTCTCTTGCTCTTGATCACTTCCCGAACAGCTCCTGTAAGCCACATTGGAGTCCTCTTGGACCTGGCAGTGCCCTTTTTCCTTTTGGGTATGCATTCCAATTGAGCCTCTGTTATTGTTTTTGTAAACAGCCTCCATGCCTCTTGGAGTGTTTGGACTCTCTCAATTTTCCCTTTCAGCTTCTTTTTTACTAGTTTCCTCAACTTTGGGAAATTTCCTTTTTGAAAATTTAAGGTCTCTGTGTTAGATTTTATCAGTGACTTGCGGTCTATGATCAAGTTAAACATAATTGAGTTGTGGTCACTGTTCCCTATTGGATCAGTCACATTAACATCTTGCACCAGATCCTGAGTATTTCTCAGGATCAAGTCAAGGATTCTTGTACCTCTAGTTGGGTCTTCAACCATCTGTCCCAGGGAACAATCATTTAGCATATCTAGGAACTTTATCTCTTTATCATGTGCTGAACAACAGTTCACGCAGTCTATGTGAGGGTAATTGAAGTCCCCCATTATAACCAGGCTTCCCTTCTTGGATGCCTCCTTTACAACATTCTCCAACTGCCAGTCTCCCTCAAGAGTTTGGGTCGGAGGCCGATAGTATATGCCTACTGTTAGACCATCCTTGTGGCCTGGTACTCTTACCCACAGAGCTTCTAATGGTGACTCCAAATCACCTAGATATTCCAATTCATACGATTTTGATTAATCATGTTGATTATTATTTGATAGTCCTTCAAAAATGGTACAATCAACCTAACTGAACAGATTACCAGGATAATATCTGTTTCAAGCTTTCATTTTCTCACTTGTGTCTTCACGATTACTGATTTAGGCAGCAGCCCAATTCATCTTTTTAAAGCAAACTATACAGACTAGCTTGAAATAAGCTAATCTACAGTATCACCAGCCCCACTATATAATTGTTAGATACAGCAACAACAAAAGTTAATACTTCCTTGATCTAGAGCAGTGATGGCCAACCTTGGAACTCCAGGGGTTCTTGGACTTCAATTCCCAAAAGCCCAAGTCAGCACTCCTGCAGATCAGGGCTTCTGAGAATTGAAGTCCAAAAACACCTGGAGCACCAAGGTTCGCCATCACTGATCTAGAGTACAAAATTCAGAACTGTGTCCTTTAGCTCAGACTGTAAACCAAACAACAGAATACAATTTATAAAATTTGTCCACTAATGTACTGGTGCACTGATTGGGCCTCTGGTAACTGAAGTCCAAGAAGTGCCAAGGTTCGCCACTACTGGAATAAATGGCCCTTCCATCCAACTTATTCAAATCAACATGGCAACAGAAGCAACAAGAGGAGCAAGTAAACCTTCCTAGAAACTTCCCTCCATGGTGTTTTGACTATGGAAATAATACCACAACAATGCCAACACAAAAAGAAAAGCTGATTAACAAAAAATTCAATGAATAAAACCAATTGTAGCAGTTTGTATTTTGAAACAGTGAGATCCTTCCTGAAGTGAAAGGAGACTGATCTATGCTTTATGGACCTTGACTTCTAGCTGGCAGTTAATGAGTCACCATGGGAATTCCCATTGGTACATGCTCAAGAATCTTAGCTGGGACTTTTTCATTGACAGCTATAAGCAACTCAGTGTTACATTGTTTTCCTTCCATATGTATAACAAAACAATAGGATTTCAGCCATGATTTCATAGAGACCGAGCTTATATACACAGGCTGTAAGACATTACCAGCTTTTTCTTGTCATAAAAACACATTTCTTGGACCAACATTGACCACAATGGTTATGAAAGGATGGACACAGGCACATCTGTGTGCACATCTGATGGGATATCTGACCATAACCTTCAGGCTGATGGGGGCAAAGGGGAAGGACAAGGGAAGGATATGTCACAACCCACCATAGTGTGCTGACATAGCTAGGCTGCTTGATTAGGGTTGCCATACATCCCAGAAAACCAGGACTGTCTTGCATTCAAGGTTGGAAAATTTGTCCTCCTGGCCAGTTCAAGAAAAATCATGTTAAAGTCCCGGATTTTTAAAATTTACTGATTGTATATTATAACACACCACTGAAATAAATTTGAACTATCACCATCAAATGAGTGATTTCCTGCCACATTGGAGTTGGAGTATACCTGGAGACAAATCACACCACCGCCCGATAAGTGTGTTTCCTGGAACTGAGGACGTTAAGAATTGACCGCGATGCGACTTCTCAGAAGTACTGTACAACTGATCATCTTACAGCAAGAATTAACTGTTGTAAATAAATTCATTTATGTACTGATATATTTAATGTGAAAGTGTTTTATAGCTGTCATTATATTATGTTTGATTTTTTAAAAAGGCTATTTTGTAGATAACCCACCCATTTTTGTCAAGTATACTTCTGTCCCGGTTTTGTGGGAGAGAATTATGGCAACTCTATGCTTGATGAAAAATAGCTGAAGGAGAGGAAGGGTGGATTGTTGTCGTCACTTTTTGTGGAAGACTAGGATGAGTGGGAAGATGCAGAAGAAAGCTGATACCCTTTTATTTAGCGATGGGAGAGGAAAAAGAAGAAAAAATGCTGAGCTTCCTTGGTCAGCTTACAACAGATGACAAATGCTGGGAACTTCCTTGGTAATGTCAGGACCTGCCCCTACATAGCTATACTTATTTTAGACTTCCTATAGAGAATGCTTATGTACATTTTTAGTTTGGTTTGGGACTGCTACTTAACAAGAATGAAAAAAAGCCTTAATGAATTGCAAATGCTGTAAGAGCTTAAAGTACCTGAGTTTCCTGTTGCCCAGTACAATATTAAAGTATATTGGTCACAATCCTGTTGCTTAAGAGTTCACATAGCAGCAATTGCAGAAATGATGTGAGCTGTTTTCGGAGGTGCCTATTTTCTTTATCAGTTGCTAGTCTGGGCAACAGCAGACAGTTGATCGCATGACAGGCAGCCTGATAAAAACAACCAGCACTTATATTCATAGAAAACCTCAAGAAAATATTGACCATTGACATTACTATACAATGTCTAAATTGTCTTGGTCTAAATAAATTGGCTAGAATCCAGTCTTATTGTATAATTTGTATTGTATATTTTGTAGCTATTATATTTGTCTTATATATTGTACCGCTGAATTTGTATCTATTTGTAACAGCATTTTGAATATTGTATTTATTATTGTATTTTGAATTTTGCATTCTGTAATGTAACCCCTTGGGTTACCTTGGGGTTATTTATATGTTGTTAGCCGCCCTGAGTCAGTCTTGTGCTGAATAGGGCAGGGTATAAATCGAATAAACATAAACATAAACAAAGCTATGGCACTCATGGAGAGGTGCAGCAGGGGAAAGGCTGGAAAGGGAGGTGCCAACGTTCAACCAGCTGTACAAGCCCTCCCTTATATCCTCGTGTGAAGCTCACAGTCCGATACCTGTCTCCCAGGACTTGGGACTCAGGGGAACTCCAGTTAACTGGGACCCCAAACTGGCAGAAGGTGCTCATGGGATAGTGACTGTATATCAGTCCTCTGAGGCTGCCAGGGAAAGGGCTATGGAGGAGGCAATTGTGTCTTTAATAAAAACCTGCTGCTGCTGCTGCTGCTTCCATGTCTAAGCCCAACATGAAACTGCCAAAATGAAGCCACCTTTTAGTGAGTTCATTCAGCAATTTCTTCGGCCTGACCTAGCGTGAGAAAGATTAGCTGGCACAACAAGGTTGCCATTTTGCCCAGGGTATTCCCAAAACTGTGGTTCAAAAATACCACAATCTTCCAGGAAGTTCTTTCTGTGTACCCCAATAAAAGAAGGTAACCCAAAGCCCATGGAACTCATCTAAAGGACCTTCCACTGCCAGCACTCAAGGAGGAGGGGCTGGCAGGGTTCACAATGATATAAGAAATACAATCATTATTTAAGTTGCTTCAGTCTACTTTCAGAAGGTCAATATACTAATTTGGAAATACAGCTGTATATTCATGTTTATTATTAGCCACTCCAAGAAACAATATTGACGAATTTCAAATTATCCCACCATGGGAAATTTTCTGATAATCATGCTAAATTTGCACTCAAATGTAAGACTTTATATATATTTCCAATGAGGTTTTCTTCTTCCAGAATCACAAACTTAGGAACTGGCTATATTCCAAGAGGGCAGCAACTGATCCATTCTCATAGCAAATGACCTTAAATGGCCTTGTGGGCAAACAGAAGCAAGAACTGCAAATACAGCAAAACAAAAAGCTGCGTGCATGATCTGGACATTTTAGGGAGAAAAAAGGGGAGGCAAGTGAAGTGCATAGGCCTGCTAGAGGCTTTAGGATGAAGGTGAATTACAATCCAATAATATCAGAATATGAACAAAGGCAAAAAAAAAACACAAGAAAGGGAAAGACACATAATTTCACATATTCTGCCCTAGACACTTACATCTAAGGTGGACACTAATGTTCTTCTAGATAATGTTGGACTACAGTTTCTAGCAACCCTCACCACTAGAAACATTAGGATGAGATAAACTGAAGTCCAATAATATCCAGGGGGCTACAGTTGCCCACTTCTCTTTGCTTCCACAAAATTAAATTTGGCATCAGATATAGAAAATGTTAAACATCAGCATATTGGACAGCCTGAAGGGAAAATCCAAAGTTGGAGGAGAGTCAACTTTTGGATTTGAAAATAAGGGAAATTTTGGCCACACCCCTCTGTGGGTGTGGCCAAACCTGTGGGCATGGCCAAATATAGCCATGTGACTTGCTGGGCTCTAGTCATGCCTGCCACATGGCCATGAAAATGTCTGCAAACACAGACAGCACTGGCTCTTTGGCTATAAATGGAGATGAGCACTGCACCCTAGAGTTGGATACGACTGGCAGATTTTACTTTCTTAGGATCAAAGATCTCTGCAGATGGTGATTGCAGCCGTGAAATAAAAAGGCGACTGATGCTTGGGAAACAAGCTATGAGAAACCTGGGGAACATAGTTAAAAGTAGAGGCATCACCTTGCAAACAAAAAATTGCATAGTCAAAGCAATGGTATTCCCGGTGGTAATGTATGGGTGTGAGAGCTTAGACCATTAGGAAAGCTGAGCACAGAAAAATAGATGCCTTTGAAATGTGGTGTTAGAAATAGGTCAATCCTAGAAGAAATCAACCCTGACTGCTCATTAAAGGTTAAATAGTAAAAATGATGCTAAAGTACTTTGGACATCAAATGAGAAGAGAGGATTCACTTGAGAAGGCCTTGATGCTGGGAAAGGTGGAGGACAAAAGAAGGGGGTGGCCAAAAATAAGATGGCTAGATGGTATTGTAGATGCAATGGGCACAAAGCTGTGTGGGCCAAAGAACCCTTTCCCCCATCTTCTTGGGGGACTTTTGTTTTGTTTTCTTTCTTGTTTAATCAGTGGCTTAAGTGACTAAGATGCTGACTGGGAGGCAGAAGGTCAGCAATTCGATTCCCGAGTACTGCAGGACTGAATGAGCTCCTGTCTTTGTCCCAGCTCCTGCCATCCTAGCAGTTCGAAAGTGATCAGTTCATATAGGGAATCCCCCCCCCCTCTCTCTCATATAGTGATCTGGCAACACACACACCCCAATTAGTGTGGAGGAGCAAGGGATTAATTCCCCCCCCTCTCTCATATAGTGATCAGGCAAACCCCCACCCCCAATTAGTGTGGAGGAGCAAGGGATTAATCCCCCCTCCTCTCTCTCTCATATAGTGATCAGGCAACACCCCCCCAATTAGTGTGGAGGAACAAGGGATTAATTCCCCCCCTCTCTCTCATATAGTGATCAGGCAAACCCCCCCCCCCCCCATTAGTGTGAAGGAGCAAGGGATTAATTCCCCCCTCCTCTCTCTCTCTCTCTCATATAGTGATCAGGCAACAACACACACACCCCCCCCCCCAATTAGTGTGGAGGAGCAAGGGATTAATTCCCCCCCCTCTCTCTCTCTCATATAGTGATCAGGCAACCCCCCTCCCACTGATTTGCCCCTGCATATATGAAATATATCGCTCACCTAGAGCAGACTCCTGCTCCCAGCAGCAAAAACGAAGCAGCCTTATGGCAGGAAAAGGGAAAGAGAAACTACAGAACGCCCCCCTCCCCCTTCTCTCTCTCTCTCTCTCTCCTTCCATAAGTGAAAAGCCTACCACACAGTGACCTCTGGTGGGCGGAAAAAATACTACAGCTTTGCCTGTGAGGGCTCTGGTCAGGATATTTTTTTAAAAAAATAAGGGAAAATACGGGGAAATTAATAAAACGAGAGGGGCGGGAAGAGGGGTAAAAATAAGGGGTTTTCCTGGGGGGAACGGTATAGTTGACAGGTATGATCCTGCTGAGTGCAACAGATTAGCTATTTTGGTGGTCTAATAGCATTTGTACACCCACATAGAAGGGGGAAATGGAAAAAAATTAAATTAGGTTGTCACCCACATAATTTGTCTTCGATTCTTTACAATGCATGGTCATCTGTTTCAGCCTGTACAGATGGAATACAAGAAAAGTAAGGAAGAGAAAGCAGTTTTAAAATGTGTGAATGCTTTTCATTTTTGTTAGATTTTATGCTAGGCTTATAGTTATCAACAATATGTGTTACAAACCTATTATGACCTAAAGAAAAGTATGTTTTTGGATTTTTAAAAAATTTGGTGGAAAATAATACAAATAGTACGGATAAATGTGGCTCTTACAGCTGGAAAAGACAAGAGAAATATGCTAAAATTATGCTTTACCCAGTTGTCTTGCAAAATCAGAGAACAGTTTTCAAAAGAACATGGGGAAACCTTTCCAAGAGAAAAAGAATGGATTTCTAGTTTACTATATCCAACAAGCTATCCAGCTGCACAGGAAGCAGCCTGCTGACAAGTCATAAGCAGGTCGGGATTTCCTGCTAAAATAGAAGCTACTACTCAAGCAGAAATTAGAAAAGGAGGTCAAGCTGCAAAAATATTCCTTTTAAAGAAATATGCCAAAAATGGGTTGTGTATGCTACCTAGAACTAGAGTCTCATTCCACACCATTCTCAGTTGTTGTTGTTTTACTAGTGTGAATTCCCAGTAAGTTTCCATGGCAGGGCAGGAATTCAATCCCATGTTTCCTAGTCCACTCTAATCACTACATCACACTGCATGGGTAAAAATGACTGGAGTTTTATTACAAGTGTGTATTCTGCCTGCTGTGGGAGTGACTAGCCCAGACATTTCTGGTTTGGGGTGCCCATCCATCGTTAACCAATCATTCCTTCTCAACTCTGAATTCAAAGAGAGCTCTGCCTCTCACTGCTCTGGTTTCTTTCCCTTACTTTTGTCAGTTGCCATCAATTGTTTTATTTCTGTTGCTTGGTTGGTTGCTAGCATTCATGAAGTAAAGCAGGGGTTTGCAACCTACGGTCCACAGGCCGGTTCCAGCCTGTGGCACCAAATAATCCAGCCCTGACCTCGATCCAGCCGCCCCTGCCAGAATCAGCCATGGACTCATTTACGGCCATGTAAATGCATTTACTACAGCCATAAATGAGTCTGTGACTGTCATAAACATTTTTATTACAGCCGTAAATGAGTCTGCAGCCGTTGTAAACACATTTACGACAGCCACAGATGGATTTTATGGCGCCAGTCTGGCCCATTCAGCTGTTTGAGGGGGCATGGTCCGGCGCGCAGCTGAAAAACATTGAGAACCCCTACCGTACTTGCAATTCCAAGTACAGTAACACTCCGTTTTACAGACGCCTCATTTTCTGGAAATTCCGTTTTACAGAAGGAAATTGTGGGGAAATCACATCCTGTTTTCGGGGGGGGGAACGGTTTACGGAACGGGTTTCCCCAGAATTTCCTTCCGTTTGTTAAAAAATTCCACCCCTGCGCCACCCGCCCCCACCGTCGGAAGTTACAAGACATTGCTTACCGTAACAGCAGTGGATGTAGCAGCGGCAATTGCAGCAGTTTTTGCCGTGTTTTCCTGCTTTAGCCAGGAACGCATATCGGGTGAAGACTGCTCAGGAAGCAGCAGCATGGAAAAGGTAGGGAGATCGCTTCATCATTCCCTTTGTGCTGTTTTTCCTCCATTTTTATCTCACACCCCCACACCTTGATCAAGATGTGGAGGTTTGGGATAATAAAGGGAAATGCTCTAATAACACCCTCTCTTCTCCACCCCAGCCTCTCACCAGCTGGTGAGATGATCGGGGTATGGGAGAGGGTCATGTCTGCCATTTTGGGAGGATTATTTTGGTATTATTTTTCGTCTGGTCAGGACCGTTTTTTTATTTTTCAGTGCATTCCTATAGGAAATTGTGCTTCATTTTATGGAAAAACCATCTTACAGAAAAAGCTACGCAATTGACTTTTTCCGTAAAACAGGGTTTTACTGTAACTGTACATAAAAAATAACTTTTTTTATTCGTTCTCAAACAAAGGTCCCAGAGTATACATGAGTGTTGGTTAATGAGAAAGGGTGGACTCTGAGAGACTTGTAGCTTTTCTCTTCTGTGGATCTTTTGAACCACAATTGGGCATACCCTGGGCAATGACAACCTTGTGCCGGCTAATCTTTCTAACACTAGGCTGGGTGAAAGGAACTCCAGAATTAACTTGCCAAAATGGCTTCATTTTGGAGTTTCATAGCTGGCCTAGACATGGACAAAGATGAACCAGAAATTCAAAACTCTGTAACATAAACAATTGACACTTCTAACTCTGGGGTAGCAAGTAATTCTCACCTCCTATTTTGAATCTCTTGCAAGTTTACAAGCTGAAATAGTAGAAAAAATACTTCTGCCACGAAAGAAAGAAAGAAAACTCAATATTTCTGACTTTAATAGATTTAATCATGTGTAGATAAAGCTTTAAATATGAAGGTTAAGTTAGTCAAGATGGAAAACCAGAGCTTGGATAAGTTTTGTATTTTTAAATACAATTCCCAGAATTCTTCAACCAGCATGACAACATGCCTTGCTGGCTGGGGGCTTCTAAACTGAAGACCAAAACAACTAAATTTTCTAAGCCCTGTGGTTTACCTCTGATCTAGAAAACTGATTTCAGACTCTCTACTTGAAGCAATCTGCCAACAATTTTAAGACAGAAAGATCCAAATAAGTAAACAGAAAAACTGGAAGTTAGATTGGCTAGATTATGCTACACTACATAACAGTAAATCAATCTATGCAGTTTTATCCATGACCCCACTTTTATTCTAATTAAAACCAGAAGAACTACCATCTGCTAGACAGAGTGAGTGGGTTTCTAAGCAAATACAATAATCTACTTAGATCTCTTAAAATGTTGATATATTCCTCATGTACATACACAAACCAGTCACTTTTGCTTTGCTGAGATAAAGTAAACCAGTAACAATTATAGGTCCTTCTTGTTGACCAAAGGGGCTTGGTGGAAGAAGACAGAGAAGAACAAACAATCTACTCATTCATGAGGGGCTCTCAAGTCAAAGACTAAATTTCAGTACAGTAATTACAAGACTGTGGCCTTTTTTAAAAAAACCTTCTGTTTATTGTTCATTTAAACCTTTATGATTGATACACATACAACCAGAAAGCTAGCACAGAGTTGTTTAAGGAATTGTTTTCCATTAACTCACAGTTAAGACTTAAGAAACTTTACCACAGCAATCGCAACAAAGATGTAATTACAAATAATATATTGATTGAAATCAGTCCATAAAATGGCACAATGTACTGTACTATTTTAGCATTACAAGAAGAGGAAGCAGTGAGTCTAGGTCACACAATCTCCCTGTTTTTCTTTCTCTTCTTCTAGCATTTTAAAACTTCTGCTTATGTTTTAGCTTTCTCTTCATTTCTTCCTTGAACTCCAAAGTGTGGCTAGCTTTTATCTAGCCAACTTCGTTAGCCAATCTCCTTGTTGCAACCATTCCAGATGAAAGGCAGAAGCTTTTTAGGAAAGAACTGAAGACATGGCTGGCTCATGAAGTGGTGGTGGGGGGGCTGTGAGAGGAGAGAGCGTGCACACACACACGCGCACGCACACACATACACACACACACACACACACACACACACACACGGCTGGCTTATATGACCATGAGAACTGCCATCTTAGATTTTGGATTTGATATTTTCAGATTTTAGCATTATGGATGTTTTGATAATGGGTTTTTTAATTGGGTCTTTATTTTTTTAGTGTAACAGTTTTTAATGATAGCGGACCATTTTATTGTGATTGTGGCTTATGAATTGTGAGCCGCCCAGAGTCGCTACAGCGATAGATGCGGCCATATAAAACTAAAGAAAGAAATAAAATAAATAAAATGAATAAATAAAATACACTCTAAAGTCACAATAAGGTTTGCCGACTTTTAACTCTGTTTTAGTGCTACATCCAAATCAGCTCATTATCTTTATGCTGGAGAAGGAGCAGGATATATTTATGAATACCCTTTAATTTTTATTAAAAAAAACACCACTAAATGTGGTTATATTTATTTTATTATTTTATGAAGTTTGTTGGTCATCTTGAGCAGTATCTTTTAGTGGAAAGGTAGGGTATAAACAGTGCTGTGCTGCAAAAAAAATTACTATCCCCACCATGGGTGTGGCTAACTCTGTGGGCATGGCTAACTCTGTGGCCCACGTCCACTTGGCCTCCCTACACCATGGCCTGGGGTAGGGAGGTGGGTGTGGGCAGCCAAGTGGGTGTGGCCTGTGGGCACCTGTAGCAGCATAACACTGGGTATAAATGCTGTAAGTAATAATAATAGTTTGTTTTATTTATTTATTTTTATTTATTTATTTATTAGTCTTATTTATATATGCCGCCCACTCAGGTAGAACCTGACTCAGGGCAGCATTACAACAAGTTCTAAAACAGATAAAAACACTTTAAAAAACCCATATCCCACCCACTTTAAAAGACCCACCCATCCCACCCACTTTAAAAAGAAGAGAGAGTTTTAGTAATACTTCATCTCAAATCGTCACCACAGAGAGAAATGACAAAGTGCTGGAAAGCACAGTACACCTATGAAGGCACCCAACTCACTGCATTCACTCTTGTGTTTTTAAAAAGGGAAATTCTTCTTTTGCTGCCCACAGATAAAGGCCAAAATACCTGGTGGGTGGGTTCCAACGGCCCAATGGGAATACTGTAACATCACTGCCAGTGAAAGACTCTGGCTGATTAAAGACCTCCTTTTCCAATCACAGAATGGACACAACTTTGTCTTTCTTTTCTTTTTTCTTTTAAAATATTTCTATCCCGCTTCCTTCACTCAAGAGTGACCCGAAGCGGCTCAACAACATAATTAAAACAACAATAAAACAATTTAACTAACCCCCATTAAAAAGCCCATTTTAAAAACCATCTAAAAGATCCCTTCCCACCCAGCACAGTTAAAAGCAATCAGGACAAAACCAATATAGGATAAATAAGCCAGCGGGACTCATTACATGAGAGCCATTATGCACTCAAGATCAACAAAGCAAAAAACCCAAAGTCTTTAATAAGCAGTAATCTGCTGCTGCTGCTGTCACTCCTGATGCACAGACACATCTGCACAACAGGAATTTAGCCAACAAAAATATATTTTGCACTTGGACGGCTGGAAAGAATGACAGGGAAATTCAGAATCCATCTCCTTCTTCCTCACCCTTCACACCACTGACATACACGTATAGTATTGGACAGACTACTGAATTGTAAGGAAGAACATCATGGTGAACAGATGGTTGCAACACAGTATAAGTATGATAACAACACAGAGAGATAGCAGAGAGACAGGAAGAACTGAATCATGGGATACTGGGGAACTTCATCTACATTCATATAATTCATTGTTGAAAGGTAAACAAAGGTTTCCCTTGTAGATTTGCAATGGCTAATATATTTCTAGAACAAACAGCTTTATTTTTAATAGGAAATCAAATTACTGCTCAGTGGGAAAAGCCACAACTTTGTTGTTGTTCAGTCGCACAGTCGACTCCGACCCTTTGCGACCCCATGGACCATTTTCCTCCAGGCGCCTCTGTCCTCTACCATCCCCCTCAGCCCTCCCAGCTCTGTGCCCATTGTGTCTACAATGCCATCTAGCCATCTCATCCTTGGCCTCCCCCTTCTTCTTTTGCCCTCCACCTTTCCCAACATCAATGCCTTCTCAAGTGAATCCTCCCTTCTCATTTGATGTCCAAAGTACTTTAGCTTCATCTTTACTATTTGACCTTCCAATGAGCAGTCAGGGTTAATTTCTTCTAAGATTGACCTATTTGTTCTCCTCGCTGTCCAGGGGACTCTCAAAACCCTCCTCCAACACCACATCTCAAAGGCATCTATTCTTCTACGTTCAGCCCGACAACTAGAGTAAGCCTATTTGAATCAATGAAACTAAGGGAGGAATTGACTTAATCAAACCCCCACTGAATCAGTGGGCCTACTTTAGTAAGAGTTACTACAACGACACACAGGAAAACTTATTTTACGGTAGATACATACAGCTTTGTGTTATTAGTAAAAACCTTTTCAAGTGCCTGAAAATAATGAATACACACTAAGTAACAATCATCAAATACCATAAAATAGGAACCAAAAAATTGCTTAATACACCAAGCATTAACTCAATCATCTCATCTCTTAAATATCTAATTGTTCTAATAGCATGGTTCAAAAGACACATTCACAAAAATGAGGAATGGTATTATCTTTCCTACATATGTATTCTGAGAAAATGAAAGAACAAGATTTCTCAAGAGGCAGACAATACTGACCTTCATCCCTGGATAAAGTTTCTTTAACCTCTGGTGTTTTATCTGGCATCTCAGAAAAGAACAGTTCAGTGAAACCTGAGGGACATAAAGAAAAGAAACTATTCTCTTACCGAGGCTAGTACGTTTGAACAGAAAAATACTTTTTTATAAGTCCAAGATATTATTACAAACTATTTCAGACATTACCCATCATCAAAACATGAGCAACGTTATTCAAATTGGCAGATGGGCAACATAGTTAACAAATCAACACAATCAGTCGAAAGAAGTTGCAAACAGTAGAAAGCTTGAATAAAGTAGCACTAGATTTAATGGCTAAGGAAATCAATAAGGGAGTTTGAAGTTCTTGTATTTTTCCTTTATCCTTTTGGGAACCTCAACTATACCAGGGCCCCCTCCCACAGGTCTTCATAAATGTAGTCCCATTCTCCTTGTGATGCTGGTTCTTCTCCTGGGGAGTCTTCTGCCAATTAGGTCCCAGACCAATATTCCTAGGTATCCTCCTATCCACCTTCATCTAGGTATTCTCTACTCCAGATCCTGTGGGAACATCTTGCCTTTCTTTCTTAGGACCTACCTGTGGTCCTTATATCTGCCATGTGCTGGGGGGAAGTGATTCCTCCATCTCCCATATAGAACACTCTCCATTCCCCAGGGCTCACGTAACTATGTACATCTCTAATAACATCCTGCATTCCCAGAAGTTGCATGCGGTTTTATGTCGTTCCTCTACTCCTTACATGGGAGATCCTATGAGGTGGAATGGGCTGTGCAGGCCTACCAACAGGAGTACCCATGTCCCCACCCTCTTCACGCATCCACAGGAAAGTATTCATACAATTGCCTAGTTCACTTCCTGTTCCCTTTACAGCTTTTCCTTTTAGTACAGTATATGCTTCTTTTTGCCTCGCCCCCCCCCCATCATTTTCCTACTTCTGTGCAGTTACAGAATAGCATAACCAGCTACCAAGAGGCTTCCCAGAGAATTAGAATTCAGAACCTCTGTCTTTCAAATATCTTTTTATGTTATCGTCCCATGTGTTCGATCTGTATGCAGTGGATATCATATAGAAAGCTGGCTTAGTTACAGTGAAGGGACAAATAAGTGTTGGAGATCAATGCATATTACACTTGTATTCCTAGCAAAAATAATAGTGACTTGGAAACTACTAGGTAAAGGTCACCCTTGCTCAAAAGCAAGTTGTATCTGACTCTAGGGTTCAGTGCTCATCTCTGTTTATAGCCAAAGAGCCAGTGCTGTCTGCGTCTGCAGACGTTTCCATGGACATGTGGCAGGCATGCCTCAACACTGGAGTGCACAGAACGCTGTTTACCTCCCATCAAAGTGGTACCTATTTAAGTAAAGGTAAAGGTTTCCCTTGCTCAAAAGCCAGTCGCATTCGACTCTAGGGTTCAGTACTCATCTGTTTCATAGCCGAAGAGCCAGCGCTGACTCCTTCTGCAGACATTTCCGTGGTCATGTGGCAGGCATGACTAGACACCGGAGCACATGAAATGCTGTTACCTTCCCACCGAAGTGGTCCCTATTTATCTACTTGCAATTTCTTGCTTTCAAACTGCTAAGTTGGCAGGAGCTGGCACAAAGACGGGAGTTCATTGAAATAAATAAATAAATAAATAAATAAATATTGGGTCCAGCCACTGTCAAAGAAACACAGTGGGGTATTGAACTCCCAACAGTTGGCTCCATACCCAGATATCTAAACCACTGAGGGCAAAAGAAGGATCATTCTTGAACAGCAAGAAGACAAAGAAATTACTTCAGAAGAATTACTTAACTTTAACATTGACAATGAATAAATCAAGATTGTTTAAGATTTGCCACACTCTGAGTACAGTCAAGAAATCAGAAGATTGAGAACTGGAAGGGCAGCTAGGAAGAAACTGGAAAAGATCCTCTAGCTGCACAATGATCAAGGCCAAGATCATCCTTACCAAGACATTCTTGATTCCTGTGGATGGATGTGGAAGCTGGAAAACAAAAGCAAAAACTGACTGGGAGGAAAATCTATTCACTTGAAATGTACCACTGGAAGAATGCTTTAAAATATTCTTAACAAAAAAAAAGAAGATAAATCAAGCCTAAACTCTCATTACAAGCCAAAACCCTTTAAACTGAGACTACCATAATAATAATTATGTGCTATCATGTTGATTCAGACTCGTAGCAACCCTTGCTAGGGCTTCCTAGTATGAAATACTCAGATGTGATTTCCCAGATGCTTGTTCTAATACTCTAGGACTGTGTGCTTGCCCAAGACCACACAGACTGGTTGTTCTCTCAGGAGGCATAATGGGGAACTGAACTCCCATCTCACTGGGATACCCAGCCCACAGAGGCTAATGGACTATATTATATAATAAAAAGCCAGGATTCACAGAAAAATACCATAATTATAGGAAAGCAGAGAGCAGTAGGACAAGAGAAAGATGGATAAGATGGATTCACTCAATAAAGAGAGCCAAAACCTTAAGTCTGCAAGACCCGAGCAGAGCTGTTAATGATTAGACCTTTGAGGTCATTTAATGCCAAAATTTGAAAGTGATCAGACAGCATGCAACTACAAAACACGAATATACAATTAGTGTTCTTTTACAATAACTGCAAAGCTCTAAATTCAGAACAAAATAAAATGAAAACATCGTAATAAAGAATAACCGAAAAAAGAACAATTGGTTTATCTTTAAATTTTAGCTGGATAAAGATGGTTTGGAAACCCCACTATGCACTGGAAATCTTGTTTTCAATATTAGTTGAATCCCTCACGTAATACAAGCAAGCATTCCAAGATGATCCTAGAAAGAGGAAAGTGGTTAGAAACCAAGGTTGCCATGTCAGACATGTCCCATTCCTTCTGATTTCAGGTCCAAAACCTGAGACAAAACTGGGTCCTTACACTGTCACAGAGGATGGCCCCTTGCATAACAATGGCCAATGCTCCCTGCCTCGCCCCGGGGCCCACACCATCGGCTCTGGGGAGTGGAGGCAGGTGGGAGCCGCCGCCGCCCCCGCCCTCTGAGCCTCACTCACCCAGAGGGCTGAAAAGGGAACCGCCACAGCAGCCACCAATGCTCCCTGCATCACTTCGGGCCCACACCATCAGCTCCGGGGAGTGAAGGCAGGTGGGAGCCACCGCCACTGCCGTCCCCGCCCTCTGAGCCTCGCCCACCCAGAGGGCTGAAAAGGGAACCGCCGCAGCCGCCAATGCTCCCTGCCTCAACCCAGGGCTCACGCCATCGGCTACGGGGCGTGGAGGCAGGTGGGAGCCGCCGCAGACCATCTTTGCCTGTAGTCGAGACTCCGCCCTCCCCCATGCCATTGGCCAGGACTTGGACCTTGGTTGCAAGGATCCATTGCTTCCATCACCTCCCTTCTTGGAACTGTTTTGGGGGACTGGGGTAAGTTGCTGGGTGTGACGTGTTTTTTTGCTGAGACTTGATAACCCTAACAATGTCTTGAACAAATGAATCAACAAAGCTTTCCAGTAGTTACAGAGTTAGACAAGATGGTCTGGGCATCTCCCCTGTTTGCTCACATCTTGTGTACTTGATCTTTGATGGTAACTGATGCTTTTAGGGAAGACTTCACTTCCTTGCCCACCTAGCTCCCTTCCAACTTTTCCCAGAATGCAGCAGAGTTTAGTTAACATTTCTAACCATTATGGGGTCTTTATAGTAAAACTTATTCCTATGTTTCTTCTAAGCAGGTTTCTTCGGGACAAAGGCAAGGACTCTATATGCATTCCCTGCATTAGAAAAATGGGAGTGGAATGGTACATTCATAAGCACAAATCCTAATGAGGCATGGGTGTAAGGGGTGGGGGGAGGCAGGAAAGGGCACTTAACATCCTCCCATCTAGGATCCTAACCTTTTTATTCCCTAAAATATATGTAGGTTAAAAAATAGTCAAACCATGCATAGATTCCAACAAAAGAGTGGTGCTCAGTTAGACTTAATCTTGAGCAGAACTCAGAACAATACTTTTAAAGTTCCATATTACAATTCAAAGAGCCTACACATACAATTGCAATATTTTAACTATTTCTCGTTAATCAAAGGGATTGGATACAGTTATTTTGAGCAATATTCTTTTCAAATTTCAGAAAGCTACCATCTGGGTTGTGAAGTCCATCCAAATGTTGTTGTGGTACCATGATGGCGAACCTCGGCACTCCAGGTGTCCTTGGACTTCAATTACCAGAAACCTAAGTCAGCACTCCTGCTGATCAAGGCTTTTGGGAACTGGAATTTAAAAATTGTTAAATGTAGTCCAACTCCTATGAGCATTTGCCCTTGTATAAAACTGATGTAAATAGTTGGAAGGGCACAAATTCCATGCTTCTGCCACTATAAAAGCACAACTGGTGTCCTTAAGCTGATGACAGAACTTCAGTCCAATCTAGGGAGACTAGATTTATTTCATAGCTTCTGTTTTTTTAATGGGCTTATATCTCAGCCATTATCCAAACCACAGAGGAAGTGTAAAGCTGCATACTTCCCTGGCAATCCCACTAGAATCCCACTAGAAATCTATTTCCAAGGAAAAAAGCAGAGGACTGTAGTGTCAGCAATCATTTTTACATTTTTAGCTACAGAATTGGGAAAGCTGAATTAGTATGGGTTTTCTATTAAGTTAAGTGGTTTACAGAATGCCATGCAACCTTAGAGGATCATCCTCACCCTTGCCAATACCCCATGACTAATTATAGAGAGACGTGAAAAGAATGTCAAGAGGCACTTTGCTTCAACTTCAGTTAACAATCTTTGCCTGCCAACAGTACACTAGATGGCTACGAAAGCATCATATTACCAGAATCATTCACAACACAACCAAAGTGACTTCTTTAAATCCTTAAACAGACAGAGCTTTTTATACTTTTCAGAATATTACTGTGTTGGGAAACAAGGGATGCATTAGTTTAACTCTTTTTCAATAGCAATTACGATAGCAATAGCAATTACACATATATACCGCCCCATAGTACTTAGTGCACTCTCTGAATGGTTCACAGAGTAATTAGTGTTATGCCCCCAAAATGCTGGGTACTCATTTTCCCGACATCAGAAGGATGGAAGTCTGAGTCAACCTTGATCCCTGGTCAGGATTGAACTCACAATGTTTTGGCTACAGTACAGTAGTTTAGCCACGTGCCACCAGTGTCACTGATAGATGTCAACTTAAGCCAAGGGTGCCCAAACTTTTTGGGCCATGGGGCCGGTCCTGGGAGCAACGAGAGCTTTGCAGGCTGGATGATTTGGCATCGGGGGCCAGATCTGGACCCAGGGCCGTAGTTTGGGAACCCCGACTTAAGCACTGATAGATGTCCACTTAAGCAACACTAGATTCTGCCTAAGGGAACAACAGGTGCAGCTCATTTGGGGAGGTTCCACTCCTGGACTGTCACTCACCCTTCCAGCTAGAGCTGCGGAAGTCCCCTTCCTAAATGCATGGAAAGTTCCTGCCAGTCATGATACAAGACACCGCCCTGATATGGATTACAACCACAAGTCATACCATTCCTCAGCCAATGAGGCCAACATAATGTAACAAATCTAGAAGGAAGCAGGAGAAAGAAGGTGTGAAGACAAGCAGGGCTTAAAAAGGGTCAATGGTCTGCTTTTTATGCAAATCTGAGTGCAGCTGTCATTTTTTTTTTATTATGAAACTGAACAACGCACCTAAACATGCAAAATAAAAATATAATTCTGTTCATTATGATTTCAGTCTAAGTGGGATCTGCCCAATCCAAAAAATACTTCTCTAACATCACCATACTTTTTCCAAAGACACTCATATGATGACAATTCTTTGAAATATATACAACATATTCCTTTTCTGTGTGCTGATGTTTGAAAGCAAATGTGCAGCTATAGAATATGAACAGCTGCATGATTCAGACCTGTGTTTAACATCTCCCATGCATCTAATGTGACTAAATTCAGTGATCAGCTGATTACAAAGGCACAAGTCTTTGTCACTAGAGGGAGTCCTCACCACATACTGTTTTAGGATTAAAGTAGTCATCTTTGTATAGGCACATAAATGAAGACAAAGAATTAGTGAACTACAAATAAAAACTACACACTCCTCTGAACTCTTCCACAGAGGTTTCCCTGAAAAAATTCATGTTCACATAGGGTTGCCATAATTCTCTCCCTCAAAAACGGGACATTGATCAGGGGGTTGGACTCAATGGCCTAAAAGGCCCCTTCCAATCCAGTAATTCTATCATTCTCAGTCACCTTTGAGCACCAGCTCCTTGACAGGCGCGGGGGGGGGGGGGGCTACCTTTGGGCATGAGAGTCCGGATCACCCCCTCCAGCTCTTCTTCACCCTCCGTGGGGCCTTCCAGCCCGAGCCCCTCCCAGTACTCTGAGGAGCGGAAAGCTTCCCAGGCAGCCTCCTGGAGCACCCATTGATTGGGTGCTCCAGAGCTCCACTGGCCACTGGCTCCGGGCCAAAGTCGGGAGGCCCTACAGGAGTCTTACAGGAGTCCTCCAAGCAGGAACCGCACAGCCACTTATTCACCATTGGGGCTTCTCCAGGCAGATGCTCATGGCTGCCCAGAAACCCTCTGGAATCCACCAAGGGTTGCTTTGCCCAAGACCTCCATGGCTAACAAGGAGGGGAACAGCCCAGGGTGACATCATGCCTGGAGAGCGAGGATTTACATAGAGCTACAAAAGTCAGAGAAATACAGAAAAAAACTCCCTCTCTCTTTCTCCCTCTGCCTTCCGGGACTTTAACATGATTTTTAGTTAACCGGCCAGATCAATGTTTTTGACAGTGAATCCGGGACAATCCTGGTTTTCCAGGATGTATGGCAACTCAATGTTCACACCAAACTTGAATTAACATATTACATACTTTTAAGGAGGGTACTCTAGAACAGCCAAACCAGATATTAAATAGCATACAGATGTTAAACAGCTTGATGTCTTTAACGTCTTTAATTTAAGGAAGCGGTGGAAAGCTGAGTGTATCTCTCTCTCTCTCTCTCCCTCTCTCTCTCTCTCAGAGAGAGAGAGAGAGAGAGAGAGAGAGATTAACATTACTATGTCTAAACCACTTTTATACATTAAAGGAACAAGACAGTGCAGAGAGAGAGAGAGAGAGAGAGATTAACATTACTATGTCTAAACCACTTTTATACATTAAAGGAACAAGACAGTGCAAAATAAAGAATGGGTTTAAACATATATAATTTTTTTGAAATACAAGCACATGACCAATAATGTGGGCAGTACAAATGCACACGTTTATCTTAATTGCTTGGTGAGCCTATCCCATTCCAGCAGCTGCTTAAATGTAAAGTCTCACATTAACATGAGTGAGAGCTCTTAGTAAAAAAGCAGCCAGCACAATGAAAGTCATAGGATTTAAAAAGAAACAATACCTGTAAGATTAACAGCATGCAAGTCATTGAACTTAAAGTAGAGCTAGAAACAAGGGCAAACTAGCCCAAGTTAAGAGTTAGAATGGTTGGGTGGAAAGAGTATCATCTCAGTCCTAAAATGAATTTATCTATCTATCTATCTATCTAATCTATCTATCTATCTATCTATCTATCTATCTATCTATCTATCTATTTAGTTCAACTTATATTGCCACCCAATCAATTAAATAGAGGTCCTGCCTTCCAATTGTTGTATTATTACATCATATCCTTAGCTGTGAGCAGAAAGCAAAATACAGAAAGTTCCACTGTATGTGTTCTGCATACATTGCATTATCTCAGTAGCTATGTGTAAAATGAGTCCAGCTAACTTTCTTTCCTATTGCTATCATGATGACAAACACAGCGAGGGTTGTAGAAGCACTATACAAATTATTTATTATAGCACTAAAGTTTCAACTATTAACTGTAAAATCATGAAGCACATAAGGAAAGCAAATAGAGATGATTAATTTTTTTACAAGTTTAAAGGTAAAGGTCACTGCTCGAAAGCCAGTTGTAACCAACTCTAGGATTCAGTACTCATCTCTGTTTAGAGCCAAAGAACCAGCGCTGTCTGCGTCTGGACATGTGGCAGGCATGACTAGACACTGGAGTGCACAGAACACTGTTTCCCTTCCCAAGTGGTACTTATTTACCTACTTACAATTTCTTGTTTTCGAATTGCTAAGTTGGCAGGAGTTGGGCCAGAGACAGGAGCTCACTCCATCATGCAGCACTTGGGTCTCGAACTTTTGACCTGCTGACCTTCTAGCCATCAAGTCCAGTGTCTTAACCACTAAGCCACCACAGTCCAAGACAAATAAAGATGATAACACAAAATAGATTCCAAAATCTATGTTGAAGTGACTCCTAAAAACTGTAATTTGGCCACAGTGGGATAAAAGTAGGAACTTACAAACCTGTTTCAGTTCTCTTTAAGGTACTGTAAACTATCGTGATTTTCCATCTTCAAACATGCTTTTGCGGGAAATGGGAATTAAGGGCATGGTGGGCAGGATTTATAAGATATTAAATAAAGAAGGTAATTCATAAAATATATTAAGAAATCTCTGGGAGCAAGATCTGAATGTCAAAATTACAGAAATGGAATGGCGAAATAAATGGAGAAAAAGGATAATGAGATCCATGTCAGTCAGAATAAAAGAACTTAATTATAAAATGTTATGGAGATGGTACTTGACCCCAGTGAGGTTGTATCAGATGGATAATAATAAAAGTAAAATGTGTTGGAGATGTATGAATATATTGGGTACGTATGAGCATATGTGGTGGAGTTGTAATGTGGTAAAAGATTTTTGGGGAAGAATTGAAAAGGAAATTTGTAGTTTACTGGGAACGAGTCTTAAACTGGGGGTAAGTACCGCTTTGCTGATGGACATGGATAATATAAATTTAGATGCTGAAAATAATATAAATTTAGATGCTGAAAAAAAGAGTTATTGGTTATAATGTTGACAACGGGTAGACAATGTATAGCAAGAAACTGGAAAAGTAACGCAATTCTGAAAATTGAAGATTGGTATAAGGAAATGTGGGATCTTGCACTAAATGATAAGTTAACTTGGGAATTGAATAAAAAAGGTTTAATTAAAGAAAATAGATTCTGGAAAATTTGGCAATTATTTGTGGAGTCTAAATTGGTTGGAGGAGCGCGGGTTGGACCAGTACCAGATCAATTGAATTTTTGGAAACAGTGACAAATGCTGTGATATCCTGCATCCTCCAGGGCATTGTATGATACACAGGGTGTGTAGTGTGATTTTGTGTATATTATATTTTTATTATTGTATTCTTACTGTGTTTTGTTTAGGGTGAAGTGTGGTAATATTGTAATAGTTAAGAAGTTATGGGTAGATTAAAAGAGGTAAATACGAACATTTATGGGTACAGTATATATAAATGAAGATGATTTAGAGACCAAATGTTACAAGAAATAGAAAATACTGCAAAAGTAATTTTAATGATGCATATAAAGACTTAGAGTATAACAATCAATAGTTAGTGAAGGATGGGGAGGTATTACATAGACAAAGTAGAGTTACTGTGTTGTTTTAGTGTTATTATTAGTATTGTTTAATATTTTATGAATTTTTATGTTACTTGTATTGTATATTGTTTATGTATATGTACTGTAATTCTTTATTTTTGTTTAGTTTTTGTTATTATATTCTGAAAAATTAATTTAAAAATTTAAAAAACATGTTTTTGCTTTAAAAGAGAGATGTAGAGGGAAAGGCTCAGGGGGATTCAATCTGAACTCACATTTTACAGCTGTGCCTCTCTTGGTGAAAAGGAACTTTGAGAAATAATGCCCTACTACATTTAAATACAGAGATCTTCTCAAAGATAACATGTGACTGCACCAGACAAGGCTTGACAGATAGACTGTTGTTACTGGTGTGTTTCCACATTACACAACGAACACAATGACTCATACTTGTTGGACAAAAGGATTTCAAGGGATAAATATCAGTCATGTCAAGGTGACCCACAGCCATGATCATCTCAAAGAAGGTACTGCACACAGACCCTTATGTATATCCAACTCCAAGCTAGTTATGAGAACTGGACCTCTTAGTGTTCACATTTCTGGCTCTCTTCTGCTATTAGGAAATAGAAAACATGGAAGGGGGAAGAGAGGTAGATAATGCCTTGATGGGAAAAGTCTGCTTGAAGCTGTAATTGCACTGGAGACTGTAGCCAAGAAACCAGGAGAAGACTGGACTTGGGGGGCAGCAATGAAGGAATTAGGAAAGACCATCAAGTGTGAGGATATATCACTGGAGACCGAGACCAAGATCACCCACATAATTGTATCCCAAATTGCCATTTACAGGTGAGAAAGCTGGACAGCAAAGAAAGCGGGGGGGGGGGGGGGCGGGAAATGAATCATTTGAAATGTTGTGCTGGAGGAGAGCTTTGCAGATACCATGGACTGCCCCAAAGACAAACAAGTGGGTCCTGGAGCAAGTAAAAACTGCAGTAGATCAACTTGTCCTACATTCTCCTGATAAAGGATGCAAGAAAATAACTGCAATAAAAACAGCTTTTTAAAATTATTTTTATTTGATCTTGTTGCTGCTTTATGCCTGAGCAACATACACTTTACATCAGGAGTTCTCAACCTTTTTAAGACGGGGGCTTGGTCATGCTCCCTCAGACAGCTTCAGGGGCCGGATGGCCATTTTGCCCTTCATCTACCACATGGCACTTCCTGGTGTGGTGGAGGCAGGGGGGCACATGAAATGGCACTGAGGGCTGCATCCAGCCCACGGGCCTCAGTTTGAGAATCCTTGCTTTACATAGTACAGTATCCATATTATTATTATTATTATTATTATTATTATTATTATTATTATTATTATTATTATTATTATTATTATTATTATTATTATTATAGTTTAGCTTTCAAAACAGGGGGATGAGTGGGGCTAGGCCATGCCCTGGGGTAAAGCCCCCCCTCTTGCTTGACAAGTTCTGGTTGTTTAGGGCTGACATTCTTTGACTGTTAGACTTTAGAAGAGGAGGCTAAGCATGTGAAGCCAATCATATATACACCAACTATCTAATTTCATAGCTGTTTTGAAAATGGTTGTGCTGGTCTCAATCTGCCAATATTAAGGAAAGTAGCCTCCCATGCACATTTAGAACAGGCAGCTTCGTGACAGGATATTTTCAAATATGCCCTTCGACAAAACTGCTATTTTTACATCCAACATAACTGCTTAGAGTGGCCAATACTGCCTGGGGTCTTTGCGACAATCACTGTAAGACAAGTTGGGCAATTATTAGGGATAATAAGTGCCTATTCTGAATGAGCCATACACTGTAAATGTCTGTAGTTTCAATACTGCCAATGCTGAGGATCTATTGTCAACTTTCTTAGCACATAAGAGCCTGATATTTTTCCTTAAGTATTATTATATAAATAAAGAATAGGTGTTCTCTAATAAGGTCTCCTAGCCAAGTCTAACTGAACAAAGTCACATCTGACACAGCAATAGAGAAGTGTGGACACATTAAGTAATGCAATACTGTATTAATAAACAATCCATGTTTTCTTGCCAAGATTCTTCAGGGCAGGTCTCCTTTTAAGCATTGTGACTCATGCGCACAACAGTGCAGTTAAAACTCAGCCATCAGGAACAGTGCAATTCGGAGCCAAGGATCCAATTAGGAAGGTAAAAGAAAACCATTATAGTCAGAGAGGTGAGATCATATCATGTTGCCAGAAACACATCAAGGGAAAGCCTTATTTCATTTGGATACTGTTCCCTCTGTGATTAGAAAACAGCAAAAGATTTTGGCTGCTTAAGCGAGTGAAAGACAAGCATCACCATGAATATATCCAGTAACACCCAATCACTTTTAAACTTTCTTAGTATGTAAAAGTCACCCATAGAAAGACAAGCTGAACAAAGATAATGGACAGAAGTAGAAAGTTAAGACTAACAACACAAATACTGTATTATGGTTAACTGATCGTTTTCAGCTGTTCGTCTATGCCCCTATGTAGCAAAGATAAAAGTTTTAACCTGTCCTTTCATTTCTTCTCATGATAGTTCAGGGCAAAAAAAAAGAATAACTTTCAGCAGAGCAAATGCTTCCAGCTAGAGCAGCAAGGCTTAGAAGAAAGATAGCTGACAGACTACAACCTATGGCATTCAGTCTCCATAGTAATTGTGGCTTGTGGATACTTTTCTGCTGAATCTGCAGTGTACTAACAGACACAGTGATGAACGACAACACAGAAAGTTACTAAACTGCCAAGAACTGTCATTTTTTTCAAGCTTTTCCCATATAGAAACCTCTAATCATCTACAAAGTTGAAATGAGTTGCATTTTCCAAACATAGTAGGCTAAAAACCATGCGTGCTTCCACTTTAAAACAAGGACTCTGAATATTGGACAAAATATGTGTGTAGGTTTGTGTATATAAAGCACACATTTGGTAGCTCTGACAGTGCTGCCAATCCCTCGTAAAGGATGTGAGATGTGTGTTCAATGCTGTAATTAGCTCTTATTTTCATACCATGAATTACAAAGTTGACTAAAGAGATTTATAGTCTAATTAAGAATTTATTATTAATAGCATTTGGAGGCTATTTCTAGAGCTGAAATATAACAATAACCCATTATAAAAATCAGAAAAATCCACATGCATGTAGGGACTCAAAATAAACACAGAAGTAACTGACCAAGATTAACAATGAAGAATATTCACAGGTGATTCAGTATAATAGGTACAGTATAACCCAATTCTGGTGATTGAGATCTAGCAACTTTTTTTTACTATTAAAAATCCCTCTCCTATGTGCCAAGGCTCTCAATGTTTCCAGCACCTAATTCAGGATATGTTGGTGCAAATTACAAAAGATTTTGCCCAATATCTCACACCTACTTCTTGTTCAGAATGAATATTTTATGAGATCTACAGATGAACATATCACTGACAACTTAAACATTGCTTCTTCCATGAACATTTCATGCCCCTCACAAATGGTACATCCTATGACAATCTTAAAAGCCTAAAACAACTAATAATTTCAGTCACAATGCCATTCATTTTATTAAGTTGAATTCTCCAATTTGTCAAAAGAAAAGCTATTACAAAATATTTACTTTTACAAAGGATCAGGGGAAACAAGCAGAGCTTGGAAATTACTTTTAAAAACAATAGATTACTTGTTGGTCATTAGTTTTCACATGTAATATGATACTTATGAGTAACAAATAAAATGATGTGTATTAATGTATTACCATCAAGGTCATTTTTAAAAAATCACTAAAAAAATATTCCTATCTTCCTAAGGTAAGAATTCTGCAATAACGATTCAACATTACTCATTATGTAAGAATCCTAACTCCTGTCTCCGTTTTGTTAAAATGTTGAAGCATAGTGAGCAATGTAATTACATCCAAGCTCAACCAATATTGTTAAGGCCAGTCCAAGCTCTGATAGATACCTAAAGCTGACCATACCTGTCAAGTATCCTGGATTGGCCGGGAAATCCCGTATTTTGGTGCGCGTTGCTCCCCTTTCTCGGCGGCGTCCCGTATTTAGAATGGCGGGGAAAGGGGTTACTGTGCATGCACGCAGAACCCATCTGCGCATGCGCAAACATGTTCTGTGCATGCACAAAGGGGTTCTGCGCATGCACAAAGGAGTTTTTCCTGTGCATGCGCACCTGGGCCGGAGCAGTTCCTGTATTTTCCGGAGCAGTGCTTGACGGGTATGAAGCTTAATGAAGGTAGCAGGAGTAGCACACACTCCTTTGCACATAGGGAATTATAGTTTTATTCAAACAAACAGAAATGACCGTATACAGAAGAGATTCTAAAAGTAATACTTTAGAAATCAAATGAGAAGAGAGGATTCACTTGAGAAGGCCTTGATGCTGGGAAAGTTCGAGGGCAAAAGAAGAAGGGGGAGGCAGAGAATGAGATGGCTAGATGGCTAGATGGTATTGTTGACGCAATGGGCACAAAGCTGGGTGGGTTGAGGAGAATGGTGGAGGGTAGGGGTACCTGGAGTGGGATGGTCCATGGGGTCACGAAGGGTCGGAATTGACTGTGTGACTGAACAATGACAAGATTTCTGTAATCTACAGTTTCCAATTACTAACATTCATACGTTTTTCCAAAGAAAACATGTTCTAGATATCACAGGACAAAAAATAGGAAATATTCTGACAATGAAATATGGTAACTATTAAAGCAAAACTGGAAAGAAAAGGAAAATATATATTTTAGCATATTTGGCATATATTTTGCTGTGTATATAAGACAACTCTTATGGGTTTCTGGGCAGGAAAATAAATATTCACTAGTAAATGCACAAATACTGTACAGCAGTAGAGAATTGCAGATTGCAGGATCCCAAACTTTCCTAGGTCCTTCTCTGTACATTTCGTATCACCCATGTTTCTCAATGAAAAGTGATACTCATTCAATGTGGAGAAAATTGGCTTTTACTGTCTTCAGAATGGAAATGATTTTAAGTAATCAGTTGTTTACACACTTCCACTTCAGTTACTTTAAAACACACTATTTCAGAACATGTATGAACAACTCAAATCTGCAGGATGAACAGATATTTGTAAATATTCAAGAATGCACAACGTCCAGAGGGATTTTCACATCCTTAGAATCTACTGATCTAGGACAGAATAAGGAATAAAAATAAATCCCACAAGACTAATTTGTTTCAAAAACACATTAATGTTAATCACAAAAGTATTTCTAAATGCATAAAAAAGTATAAATTTGTTATTTAATTGATGAATTAAAATTAACAAAACAGATACAGTGATACCTCATACAGCATATATATACGGATTTGGACTTTGTATGAGGCATGCAAAATCCTAGCCGCGATGCCTCATACAACGTCCAAATCCTTGCCGCGATGCCTCGTACAACGTCGTTTCCATAGAGAGACATTGTACTGTAACAGCACAGGCGTCAGGGCAAAGTCAAGGAAACAGACAGGAAACTGACAGAACTTTAAGAAATCATTGTCTGATGGCTAAAAATATTACAAAAACATGTCAAACAACCCTGATTGTCCAAGAATCTGAAGAATGCTGCAAAAATCACAGGAATGCTTCTAAAAATTCTGATGAAAAAATTCAAAAAAATCCAAAAACGCGCTCAAAACCACTCCTAAACACTCTTCGCATTGCGCAAAACCCAAAAAAGCAATGCACGCATGTGTCCTTCCTTTTATACTGCCTAGGCACAATGCTACCTGGGGAAAACTTTTTTCAAGGAATTAGGCGATGTTGTATGAATCCGATGTTGTATGAAGCGGACTTTGTCTGAGGTATTACTGTACTTCTAAGCACACAAAGAAAAACTGGAAAGCTGCATCCAAAATCTAAAATTATGTAATTTTTTTTAATCAAATGCATATGCATGTATGTCAAAGATGAACCAAATATAAATGTGAGTGAAGTGGAATTTTATGAACACTTGTTCAGATCTCAATTAATTTTATAGGTGTAGCCTATATGACTTGACTGGTGCCATGAGCAGTATTTAGTTACAACATAATGCTTGCCAAAAGATGTAAGATTAAATGCAAAATCTCATGGGGATAGACTTAAACTTTTAAGGAACCACTTTTCCTTATAGCTGCCTCTCACATGACTGTTTTCAGTCAAACAAGCACCAGCCTGAAAATTCTTTTGAACAACTTTTACAAGTACCCAACTGTAAAAATGCCAAATCATACTCAATATACACATACCGTATTTATTCGAGTATAACGCGCACTCGTGTATAACGCGCACCCCTAATTTTCCATGAAACCTCGGTATAAAATTTTGTTTCACACCACGGATTGAAATTGACATAAGAAACGTGCCTACCCTTGCCGGCTCTTGAGTTGCGCGGCGCGGGAGCGCGGGTGGCTGGCGGTAGCGCCTCCCCCAGAGGGTTCCCGTACCGTTCCAGTGGGGCAGCGGCGGGTGGAACTCCTGGGCGCTAGACGACAATCGGGGAGGAGGGCCGCAGCGTGCTCCGTGCCTACCCGGTGCCGGCTCTTGAGTCGCGCGGCCCCAGGAGCGCGGGTGGCTGGCGTTAGCGCCTCCCCCTTACCGTTCCGGCGGGTGCGTGCGGGTGAGTGGCGGCAGCGGGACCTGGGCGCCTGCCGCCGCCTGGGAGGAGGGCCGCGGCGTGCTCCGTGCCTACCCGGCGCCGGCTTCAGTCGCGCGGCCCGGGAGCGTGGGTGGCTGGCGTTAGCGCCTCCCCCGGAGGGTTCCCTTCTCGACCTGGCGGGTGCGTGCGGGTGAGTGGCGGCAGCGGGACCTGGGCACCTGCCGCCGCCTGGGAGGAGGGCCACGGTGTGCTCCGTGCCTACCCGGCGCCGGCTTCAGTCGCGCGGCCCGGGAGCGCGGGTGGCTGGCGTTAGCGCCTCCCCCGGAGGGTTCCCTTCTCGACCCGGCGGGTGCGTGCAGGTGAGCGGCGGCGGCAGCGGGACCTGGGCGCCTGCCGCCGCCTGGGAGGAGGGCCGCGGCGTGCTCCGTGCCTACCCTTGAGGCTCGTTTAAAAGAGGCGCGCACCCAGTCCTCGTGTATAACGCGCACCCAAACTTTGAGTCCTTTTTTGGGTATAAAATTTTGCGCGTTATACTCGAATAAATACGGTATATAAATCCTTGCATGTTATGTTTTTCTATTTTAAACCAAGATAGATCCATCACAACACACACCATGAAAAAACTGAACAGAATGTTACAACATGACCTTAGTCGAAATAAGGAAATGTTTAATTTCTATTTCAATGTAAAACAGCCTAATTTATATTTCCCAAACTATTATGCCAACTGCCCAAAACTACCATTTGGAGTTCAATTTGCAGTCCATTTAATACCACAGTTCGATTTTTACATTTCTCTGAATTTTGCAGAGAAATTCTCTGATTGAAAGTTTTGAATCAAAACGCAATGTAGCTAAGGAACATTCATATGTATTTTTGTCCAGGGGGGGAAAGCATACAAACATGCAACTGTAATTTCATGGCATGGTTTCAATGATATGGACTTTGTGACTTTTGAAACTAGCCTAGGAAACAAACAAAGAAGTCACTCTATGTCTGTTGGACCACACCTATGTAACAATGCAAATTTATACTTCTAGCTTGAAGCGTTTTAACAGTGAACAGGATGCTTAACTCAAAACAACAGATGATCACAAATGCCCATTCATTTCCTTTTATGTCGGCAAATAGAAGCAGTCACTAATTAAGGACCTCTATCAGGTACAAAAAAGAAGTGTCCATAACGACCTGATCATTTGACCATAACAATAGGCAATGTCCCAGGAAAACAGCAATCTAATTTCCTACAACTTATAAGAAAGTCAACATACCTTAGCAATCTCTCTCTCTCTCTTTGGAGATACTGTACTTCAAAAAGTATGGAAGTTTATGAAGTATTTTTAAATTACTGTACATTTTTCTTTCCTTTCGAGTTGGCCAAGTAGAGTGGTGGGAAGGCTCACTCACCTTCTCTCTCTGGCAAAAAGGGATAATTCTTTCCCCTGAATTATCCCTTTAACACGGGGTGACCAAACCTTTCCGCCTGTGGGCTGGTCATGTGATGCAGTGGGCTGGTCATGTGGTTCCTCCCACCGGAAGCGGAAGTAAAACATGCCTTGCAATGTTTTGCAACAAGATGAGATAGATTTTAAGATGCCATTTTCTCTGCTTAAACCAGAGGTGCCCAAACTATGGCCCACAGGCCAGATCCAGCCCCTGACGCCAATTCATCTAGCCTGCACAGCCCTCGTCACTCTTTGAAGCGGAAGTACGTGTGGGTTTTATTTCTGCTTCCAGGAGCAACAAAGGCAGCGTGGGCCTGATGAATTGGCATCAGGGGCCAGATCCAGCCCACAGGCCGTAGTTTGGGCACCCCTGCTTTAACCAAACCAGACAAAATAGCAAGTGTTCCCTTTTTAATAAATAACTGTGTGCCTTCTGACTTATGGCAACCCTTTTCAGGGTTTTCTAGACTGTGGATATACAGAAGTGGTTTACCACTCCCTTCTTCTGGGGGTGCCCTGGAACTGTGCAGCTTGTTCATGACTACATAGCTTGACTCTTCTCCCAGTAGGCACAGTGGAGAATAGAGCTCCTGACCACTAACACTGCAACAACATACTTAATCCACTGATTTATTCAGCTATTCCCTTTCTGCTTATACTGCTTGAGCAAAGGGATAATTTGCACTGTCCCTTTTAAAGTGGGTATGAACTTGTTTAGTGAAACCCATGCCTATAGGCCATGTTATTTTGGTAACACAACCTTGACTATGTATCCCAGTACAGGACAGGACAGAAGCAGATGTGGTATGAAACCTTGTGATGGCTATTTTTAAAAAATAATAACAAGATTTCTGAATCAAAAAGTTTATTTTAAAAACTTAAAATAATGACTTGATTAAAGTTATTAATTCAACTGAACTGTCAGAGTGTCTCTCTCTCTCAGAACAACTCCCCACATCAACCACACATCACAATCTGCGCAGCTCCAGGTGCCGACCCCAAGGATAGCGAGAAAGTCTATGACTCGAAATAGAGCCTGCTCAGTGGCAGCACCATCACTTTGGAATACACTACCAGTGCAGCTGCGCCAAGCCCCACCCCTGGACATCTTTAAACAAATAACTTAAAACCTTCCTTTTCAAGGAAGCCTTTAAGAATATTGCATCTCTGACAATAAGTTAGCTGGTCATTTGAACTTGCTTGCTTTTTCGATACCAGGTATTTTATTTTATTTTTCAGGTATTTAGTCTGTGGTTTATTTTATTTGGTTGTTTATTCTATTATGTTGCTTTTGTGTTTTTGTCTGTACACCTCCCAGAATGGGAAATATCCCAGAAGGGCGATATAAAAATGTAATAAATAAATCAATAACATTTGGGTTTAGCTGTAAACATTTTTTCTAAACCAATAATACATCAAACTGAATCAATGTAAAGAACTGGAGACCATTTAGGGCTGAACATTACAACAAAACCAGTAGTACAGTAAAACCCCGACTTACAAATGCTTCGAGTTACATAAAATTCAACTTACTTAATGATTTTGTGCTAAAACCATGTCCCGATTTACACAATTTCCTATGGGTTTGCTTCAAGTTACATAAAGATTCTTTTTCCTATGGGTTTGCTTCAAGTTACATAAAGATTCTTTTTCCTATGGGTTTGCTTTGAGTTATGTAAAAAATCATTTCCTTATGGGTTTGCTTCAATTTACATTTAATTTCATTTTTCCTATGGGTTTGCTTCAAGTTACGTAAAAAAATATTTTTTTCCTATGGGTTTGCTTTGAGTTACTGTACATAAAAAACAGATTTAAGCAAAAGCCTACGGGACTGACTTTTTACGTAAGTAGGGGTTTTACTGTATTCTATTAGGTTACAGATGATCAATACTAACACTTTGGGACTATTTTTTTTAACATGGGGAACACCTTCCTGCCCAAGTGACAGCTTGATAATTGTCTGCAAAGCAATAAGAGTGGCAGAAAAACCTTCATGCGATGGACCTCAGTTTACAATACTTAGTCTTGGAACAATTAAAAAACTGAATAAAATAAGTACATGTGTTACTCATTAATTTATTGATGTGGATCCAGACTGGTTTTGTGAAAGACAATTATGTTAATTGTTCAACAATCAAAACTCCAATGCTATTCCATGAGGCCATGAAATGTCTTCTTGGAACTGAGCATGCTGAAAATCAATTAAAAATTTGAGTCCACCCCAAGAGCACAAGACATTTTTTTTTTTATCAATGGGGTTCTTAGACAACAACTCTAACTGCCAGTGGTGTTTTGAAACATACACAATTAAAATACAGAGAAAGGGACATTAAAGGAGAACCTCCGTATAGGACATCCAAAAAACACAGCCCTTAGACTTGAGGCTCAGCTACCTGCTGTCCTGATAATACTGGCAAAAGCTATAAAATTAATTTGTGTAATGCTGTGTATTGAAATTTTGTTTCCTAATAATAATTTTAGCAAAATTTCAGCCCAAATCTTTTCAGTTACACCTCCAGCATAATATACTTGGCATAAGTGTTGTTGATAATCTGTTAGATCAGGAGTCAACAACCTATGGCCCACAGGCCGAATCCAGCCTGTGGCTCCAAATCATCAGAACTCCACCCTCGCTCCAACCGTCTCCAGTGGAAGCGGCTGCGGACGTGTTTACAGTCTGGCTGCCACAACAGACTGGCCCCCACAACAGTCCGGCCCCTACAGCTGTCTGAGGGAGCGTGACCCGGCCCCCGACTTAAAAAGGTTGCCAACCCCTGTATTACATAGAAGTTAACACAGGCAATTGATGTTGTGCATTGACTTGTGCAACTTGGTATACAACAGCAAATGCCTATGCCAGGCTTCTTAAACTTTTTTAGCCATGGCCCAGACCACGCCCCCTCAGACAGCTGAGTGGGCCAGACTGGTGGTTCCCCCCCCACACACACACCATAAACACTGCCATAAAACATGCCCGTGGCTGTCGTAAATGTGTTTATGACGATCACAGACTCATTTGCAGCTGTAGTAAACATGTTTCCAACGGCCATAAATGAGTCCGCAGCCGATTCCGGCGGCAGGGTAGTGCTGGAGTGAGGTCAGGGGCTTTATTATTTGGTACCATGGGCCTGATCTGGCCCACGGGCCATAGGTTGAGGCCACTAGGCCTATGCCAATGTCTTGAAGAAATTTGGCAACAAGATTCATACCACTTTGTCATGTCAGTGTAAGCACTCAACAGGATTTTGACCTTCATGTTAGAAAGTTAACAATAACTTAGAGAAATAATAAAATCTTGCAAAGGAGAGTATAAGAAAATAAAAGCATTAGTTAAGATTGTTCATTGTTGTGTGCTATCAAGCAATAACCAATGAATAGCAACCCAAACAGGGCCTTCAAGATAAACTGGCTATTTAAGGAGAGGCATTCCCAGTGAGTTTCCATGGCTATGTGGGGATTCAAACCCAGGCCTCCTGAGTCCATCCTTCTATCTACTGTACCACAAAGGAAATCAAATATAATGCATGATTTCAGATGTATCAGTGTTGCTAACATTAAGATTGAAATGTTAGCTGTTCAATTTTATTTTTCTATACTGTATAGGAAAGAAGGAATATCCACAATAAAAAAATGACAGGCACAAATTAAACTGCAGTACATTAGAGCGTAACAATTTATTTATTTATCTATCTATCTATCTATCTATCTATCTATCTATTTATTATACATAGTACCTTTGTGTCCTACCTTTCATTTTTCATAAAAGAAAAGGCTACATTCATAAGAGTTGACCATGGTCTCCTATCCAGGCATTAACCAGACCAAGATCTGCTTGGCTTCAACAAGGTGGCTGCATCATGTACAGAGAGGCCACGGCAAGCGATCCAGTTTCAACAAGAATAATTACAAATACACCAAACACGTGACCCTCCCACAGAAACCAACAAAGAGTTGATATTTCTGCTTATACTCAACATCTAAAATACTTTGACTGTAGTCCAGAAACATAGCACAGTTTGGTGGCGCAATCATCACTATCAAAACATAGTTGTAAAGGTCCCAAATTAAGAATCTCAACCCTAACAAATATTACACTGTGATCAGGGTATTACCTATTATTTCTCTGACCATATATTTATCTTCACAATGCAATCCTTTCCCTCTCCATATCTGTTACAAAAGAAATATAACTTTAACAACTCAGGAGAAATACAGTTTGGCATGTCTTCTAAGAGGAATTGACTGAATAATTAAGTGCTGGTGTATAGTATTGCGCATAACTCCACCTCTGTTTAAAATCATAAAAATATATAAACCCACCACAAAAACAGAACCTGTTGTATTCACAACAGCTGGTTTTGATCTTGCTTCCAGAGGGGGAAAAATCCAGCAACAGTCTAAAACTTTAGGTAACAACTTCCCTCAAATCCTTTGTGTTGACTGAAAAAACGACTGTACCACTTCCATGTTAATTCCCTACACAGATATTGCAGTGAACACAACAGATCTTATTTCTGAGTTGACCATGATGTAAAGGATTGCATCCTTCCAGCTATTTTAAGTACAATATATTTCAGTAGAAAGCTTCTAGTTTGTGGTATTACCATCAATTCTCAATAATTCGGATGGATGTGTCACTACCAAACAGCAGGTAAAGCTATTTAAGAATACTTACGAGACACATGATAACTTTTAAAACAGTAACCTGATTCTAGCCATTTCATGGCAGTATAAAGACCAAACAACAAGCTTCTGACATTATGCCCACATGTATGCCATTCTAAAACCATAAGGTACTAACAAACCATGGTTTGAAGCTGGTGTTTTGTTTGCTTTCTTGCAGTCTATGAGTTTTTACGACAACTAACCATCTGATTTAGTGATCACACTGCTGATCTATATTTGGAAAAACATGCCTTCTTTCTCCTTTGATCTAAGCCCGTGTTTCTCAACCTTTGGTTCTTGGACTTTAATTTCCAGAAGCCTAAGTCAATTTCCAAAAGCACTGATCAGTCAATGTACTAACTTAGGCTTCAGGGAATTGAAGTCCAAGAACCAAAGGTTGGGAAACACTGATCTAAGCAAAATTAGCACGGATACAATGGCCATAGGAACTTGTGTATAGTATATGGTGAGGAATCTTGAATTATTTATTCCAATTCTTGATGCGTATTGGTAACCTATGGTTACAATAAAGAGAGCTATGTACATTTATGTTTGCCAGGTCTCAGGGTGTCAACTGCAGACAAAGGAAATTATTGTGCTGCCTGCCAGCCTGGTCATTCAGGAGAATATTTTTTAAAAAAACTCCTGTGAAAATATGAACACTTTACAGTCGTTAGTCATTACTAAACACTTGTTTGTTACGTTTTTTTAATCATATGCTGTTTGGTCAGTTCTGCCTTATGGCAATGCCTTGCAGGATTTTCTAGGTAGAGAATACTCAAAAATAGTTTACCATTCCTTTCTGAGGAGGGTGCCTTGGCCACATAGGCTAGCTCTAAACCAGGAGTTCTCAACCTACGGCCTGTGGGCTGGTCTCGGCCCAAAGCGTCATTTCATGAAGCCTGCCGCCCGCACTCCATCCACAGCCACCTCTACTGCGGGAAGCAGCGGAAGCAGCAAAAACAACCAAAAACGTGCCATCTTCACTCCTGCCGTCACCAGAAGCTGTGGAAACAGCCAGAAACATGCTAGAAACACATTTATGACAGCCACATATGCGTTTTATGGCAGGGGGAACCACGTGTCCGGCCCACTCAGCTGTCTGAGGGGTGCCCGGCCTGCAGCTGGAAAAGGTTGAGAACCCCTGCTCTAAACACAAGAGGCACATTGAGGAATCGACTCCGATATATTTAAGCCACTGAGCTATCCAACCAGCTCAGAAATTTGTTCAAATGAGAATTTAGTTAATTAAATTTACTTGCTATTGATTTTATACTCTTACTCTAGTTAGGACTAGGTTTAGACCCATGCTGTTACGGGAATAGACAGAGTATAATTAGGCTGTCAAATCAAAGCATAGGACAAAGATTTCCATTTATTTCTCCTCCGTTTTACAGCCTATTTCCACTGGAATGGCTGTAAAAGGCCACCACCTATGATGTCCTCAAATGTCTTCTTTTAATCAAATTTACAGAACGTAACATACTTTGCAACTAAAAATTGGGCAAGACCACTATCCACTCTCCCACTGTTACAACCAGAATTCGGCACCCAGGATCTTGCTTAAGAGAACACAGATGTACAGAAATGACAAAGTAAAGAACTTCCAAAAAACAGCAAGAAAACAAAATGACAAGTATATTTAATTTAAACCTCAGTAGTAGGAAGTGGTTAGAAAACAGTGTAGTTTGTTACTCATTTCTGTGAAACTCCTAGCTTGAGGTTCTCTGACTTTCCTTGAAATATGTGTTTAATTTACAATGATAATTATTCCTTCTTACTCAACATACAAAATGTCATTAATTTTCATCATGTGAAAGTTATAGAAGGCATTTACCACCATGTCACCAATAATTTCATAAGGAAAATGCATATAAATCAATAATGTAAACACGGCTGAAAGTTTAATTACCTTCATTGTTAAAACATAATGACATCATACTGAAACTGACCCTATATCACCAATCATTATGCTGGTTTTCAGCACATTGTTGAGGCACTACTTAATGGAGCTAGTTTCAGGAAAATAAACTATTTTATTATAAAGGATTCTCAACCATTTCAACGCCATTTCATGTGGGGGCCCCCACTGCCTCCACCATACCAGGAAGTGCCATGTGGTGGAGGAAGGGCAAAATGCTCATCTGCCCCCTGAAGCTGTCTGAGGGAGCATGACCCGGCTCCCAGCTTTCAAATGTTGAGAACTCCTGATCTATAGCAATAGCAGAAGAGCAGTGAAAGTTGTGTCATGGGAAACTAAGAGGAGATTCATGTCTTGCAGGTTTCCACTAGTATAGTTGTAAAAAGTTCATACTAAGGGCATATTAAGATGAATAGAATTTGAGGGAAAGGAGGTGCTTCGATATTGCTATGTTCTCTAAAAGGTGTAATGCTTACAAAGCCACACAGAGTCCATTTTGACAGAGACTCAGAGAGACAGGTACATAGGATCACAGTTAGAATACAGAAGTGACATTGAGAACTTTTATTTCATTGAAGTGGTTGGCCATGTCCATAAAAATAATTAGTTTAACAAGGAAAACCGGCCGTATATTACCACAAAGTTTCCTTTTGACCATTTCTTCCACTTTAGTTGCATTCAAATTATATTCCTCATTGTTTTTGGGACACTCACATTTAATATGCCATTAGAACATCAAGTTTCAATTAATCTTAACCAATTTAGCAGGAGGGAAAATCCAATATCATGGTTCTAAATTGGCTTATTTTCACAAATCACATTTAAAATTAATCACAGTTTCACCATGTCTAGAAAATATGACATGCTATGGTTGATCTAAAATGAAAGGGAACAGATCCATATGTTTCCTCATTCCTCCCTTTGCTCATGCCAGAGGCATAGGAAAGAGATTAGACCTGTTCTTATAAAAACACGGTTTAAGCAAACCATGGTTTAGCACTATACTCAAACAAGCCTAATATCTATGGTAATTCCAAATCAGAAGCTGGAAAATACAATTTTCTGGACTAAATCTCTTAATATCCCCCCATTCAGCATGACCAATGCTCCTACTCTGGAACCTGTTGTTCAAGCTCTGTCCTAAATACATGCATACATGTATGCATGTATGTATGTATCCTTCAGTTAAGGATCAAAATATAATACAAGTTCTTTTCAAGCAAACTGCTTTCTCTGGAACACATCTCTAGTGTTCCTTTTTTTTCAGTCCTCCAAGTCCTTATTCAAGGCAAGGCTCTAGTCTAGAGAGACATGAAGGGCATATTTTTAAAGAAGAACACTAAAAACTGTGTTTATATCCTTGTTTGGGAAGTTGTTTTCATGCAGGTGCAACTGATTTCCTGTACAGCAAACTGCTATAGACATTCTTCTACACAGGAACATAGTGGTGGCCTCCTATACATTGCCAGGTTTTCAGGTAATGAAGATGTTGCCAAAGGTCATTCCTTCGTCAGAATACACAGAGCCTCTACTGATTTTTCAGTATGTTTGGCTGGATTGTCCCCAAGCCCTAAACAGGCAAAAACAAATTTTAAAACATACAGCATTAAAGTTCACCGTTTTTCTGATGAAAACAGTAAGTTACAGTTACTGGGTGTTTTCCTTCCTTCTCACCGGAAAGCGATATACTGTATATAACACTTACTGACATCTTTTTTCATACTTTTAAAAAGAAACAGCATGCCACAGGAGAGTTTAAATCAAGTAAGCTGTAAAGAACTTGTGGAGTATTTACACTTAAAAGGTAACACACAGAAGGAAGTCTGTTCTACATGATGTGCTGAGAAAAAAGTAGATAAGAATTATTGAATGTGAACTATTGCCTCTTTATAAATCTATGGTAAGGCCCCATCTGGAATACTGTGTACAGTTCTGGTCGCCATACCTCCAGAAGGATATTATGGAGCTGGAAAAAGTGCAGAGGAGGGCAACCAGAATGATTAGGGGACTGGAACACCTTCCTTACCATCTGAGGCTGCAACGGTTGGGCCTTTTCACTCTTGAACAACGGCATCTAAGAGGTGACCTGATTGAAGTTTATAAAATCATGCACAGTGTGGACAAAGTAGATAAGGAAAACTGTTTTCCCTATCGCATAGCACTAGAACTAGGGGGCACTCCATGAAACTTTTGGATACTAGTTCTAAAACAAATAAGGGAAAGTACTTTTTCACCCAGAGGATCACTGGTCTATGGAACTCCCTGCCAGAAGAAGTGGTGACAGCTGTCAGTCTTGACAGCTTTAAGAAAGGATTAGACAAGTTCATGGAGGACAAGGGTATCAATGGCTATAATTATGGATACTTAAGGACAACCTCCGGGTTGGAGAGATAGGCAGGATATCTCTCAATGCCATTTCCAGAGAATCCTAAGCAGGTGGAGGCATCTGCTTGGGAATGCCCTGAAGCAAATGGTGAGCCGTGTGAGACAGAATGCTGGACTGGATGGGCTGTGGCCTGTTCCAGCAAGGATGTTCTTATGTTCTTATGAACCTAAAGCATTTTAGTTTTAAGATTATTTGGGCTGCCGTGGGCGGGTGTTGAATTTATGAGCATTAATATAAATATTCCAAAAACTCACAATTAGGTTAAAAATAAGATTTATTGCTTCAAGGAGTTCATACAGAGATGGTGTAGGAGGAAAAGAGCCAAAAACTCTATTACAGAAGAACCTTGAGGTGGCTTCCATGCATTGGGAGCAGGAACTGTCTTGCTGATGGGGGGGGGACGGGACGTGTATCTACCTCTCTCTAACAGACATAAACAACAGCTAACTGAATTACCAAACTAGAAGAGAAAATGAAACAATTTACCAAATTATTATTTAGAGACAGAAGAACTGTCTTTCGCCACCCTCATAACCAGTTTAAGTTACTTGTTACATGATCTTACCCCCAAACAGTAGACCCACCTCCCCCAATAAATACAGTAAAATCTGCAGATTTATACATCTGAGCCACCCCATCTACCACCCTGTTTCCACCAGGGGCCAGCCAGATTATCTGAGGAGTATATAAGCAAGGTGCAAACCCTCATTCTTTCTTTGCAACTAACAAGAAGAGTCCTTAACCTGGTTACCACCCTTCCCTGAGCTCCACTGTTCTCAATCTTACTTTGAACTGAACTTAATGGATGCAAAAGGAAGACATTGCCATTACTACTCAAGGTATTATTACTTGAATTGAAGTGAGGTTGATCTGGCTCTGATCTCTTTTTTGATCACTAGGGTTGACTTAGCTTACCTGGCTGATTAGGTGGGAGTTCCCTCACCATTCACAATTTTTCTTCCAGAAACTGTGTGCTCAGAGTAGTAGGGAAGAGTACTATCTTTGAAAGGAGCTCTGCTCTTCATGGGAGTGTAGCATACTCTGGTGAAGCTACATTCCATGTAGTTTCTTGGGTTTTCTCATTTTTATTTTCATTGTTTTTCTTTTCAAAAATTTCTTTCATTTGAACATTGGGGAACCAATTCTGTGCATTTAAGACATAAAATGATGCCACACTAAGGCTGATGTCAGGACTGTCAGAGGAGATTTTTGGACCTCAAAGGTTTTCCTCCTTCCTTGTCCTTCAGCCCCCAAAGGCTACCCCAGATTGAAGAAGATTCCCAGAATCAAAGGCTGGGGTAAGCATAAATTTTTCTTTTCATTCCCAAGAAACAGCCTCAGCTGATGATGTCATCAGTCTTGTGTGGCATAAAGTTGTGCAACAGGATTTCTGTCTCTGTTTCCTATCCATTTCTATAAATCTCATTCTTCTTTTGGTTCCCCGGTCATATTCTTGCCCTTTCCCCATTCTTTCTCCATCAAAAATAATTCTGAAATCCACTCCTCCTCTGAATTTTGACCATTTTTCAAACTCTCTAATCCCAGATCTCAATATATTCTACAGAAGATATTATCACCAAACTTCTTCTTATGCCCTTTCCTTACTTCCTATGAGCACTTAAAATGCAAGGCAAATCTGATAATAATGTCTTCTTCTTCAAGTGCTGTATCTGTTCCAAATGTTGGCTATCATCATGGCTATAACTCCTCGGAACAGTTCCTACGAGGACATTCCACACCAGCCTCTCAGGCTCTTTAGCCACAAAGTCCATCTACGTCCAGGTCCTCTCTTCCCAAGGATCTTCCCTTGCATAATGAGTTGGAGTATTCTATATTTCATGTCATACCACATGATATTCCCAAGGTATTGGAGCTTTCTTTGTTTCATGATCTTAAACAGTTCATGTTCTTTATCCATCCGATGCAACACTTCTACATTGTTCACATGATCAACCCATGACATCCTTAGCAGCCATCTGTGGATACACATTTCAAAAGCTTCAATTTTCTTTTCAGATGCTTTAGTAGTCAATGTACAACCTACTAATGTCTATTTTTTTAAAAAGAACCTAAAAGGAAACTAATGATAGATATTATGACTATAAGTTGACATCAGGTTAATTTTTCAAGCGTAAATTATGAATGCAAAATATTTTGCTGTCTTGGGGCTTTACCTGTTAACTAGCCAGAGGCATTGAAGGTGGATGTTATTCTCAAACATGTGGGAGCTGAGCTTCTCTTTCTTGTTTGCTGCCAGACAACTTGCCTCCTCTAACGAAGACAATTATACAAAAGTCCCAGCAGCCCAACTCTCAAAGCAATCCAAGTGCCACAGACAAAACAAGCCTTGTGACGGTGCAAGGTCACAGATTTTTATGGGTTTCTACCCCATCTTTCTCTCAGAAATAGGATTCAAGACGAAATCTACCACATTTCATCTAAAATAAAATACTACATTCATACTAATTCACTACAGTATTAATCAAAAACATGTGTTATGCTTAGGCTTTGTGGGGCAAAACTGTGGGTGCCTAAAGTGGGTGCATTTTTTCTTTAAAAAGAACTTCATCAGAATTTACTAAATACCAAAAATGCTATAATTTTTTTCACTTCATAGCCTAGAAATAACCATACCAAGACCTCCCAAAGTACATTTCACAATTTTTGGATTAAACCCATATTACAATAATTACTTGAATCCACAACTATTCCCAAGAGATGTGACCACAGCACATATGAATTCACATTCACGTCAAGTTTCTGACTATAATCTACCAATATAAAATTGATCAAACCATTGGTATTTTAAGTCTTTGACAAGCAAACTGAAATAACATTCTGCTTTAAGAAGCTGTCTAATATTGAAGACCCGCTTTCTAGTTGAAACAAGTGAAAAAGAAAAAAGACTATGCCAAGGAAGGACAAAGCAAATGCCAAAGCCATTATAAAATGGACAAGATTCCAACTTAATGTGCTTTATAGATGATCCTAACTACATACTGTAGTTCATCTAACAATGGCAGGTGGCAGAGAGGCTATAACCCAGATCCAACTTTCGTTAATGAACTTATAACTCAACAGTGCATTAAGAATGTAAGTGATCCAATCCCAAACACTTGGCATAGAACCATTTTCTTTCAGATCTACTCAGCCATCCAACCTCAATCTCTTATGAAATGAAATGGGAGGATCAAAGAACAATTAAGTAAAATGGGTCTACCTGGATACAGGACAAATGTTGTGGGAACCAATATTGTAGTTAATACATTTCATTCGTTGCACACGAAGGGAAACCTAGACTGTGTCCTTTTGATGAGCAAGACTATAAAAAGTGGCTTATATATTCAAGAGCCCTGGTTCAGCAAGATACATCTTACCTGAAAACACAGAATTTGGGGGGCATGAAATTATGGACTGTGCATATGCCAGTTTCACAGCAAACAATTCTACAGAAGTTCATCATCCACTGAAGTTAAATGGCAATAAATTCAGGATGGATTAAAGTACTTCTTCACAATGCATGTAGTTAAACTATGGGGTGTACTTTCATAAGATGTGGTAAAGGCAACAAATTTGAATAGTTTTAAAATAAGTGGGACACATTCATGTAGGACAGGGTCATTAATGGCTCTAGTCATTACAGCTACAGATTTTCTTCAGTAATAGAGTTACTGTCTGTTTGTTTATCATGGGAACATGTGGGGGACTGCATGCATTTACTGCTTGTAAGCATCCCTTTGCCAAGTGGTTAATCATTGTGAACAGAATGCTAAATTAATTAGGCATTACGCAATCTAAAATAAAGGCACAAAGCTTTGTATGTGGCTGCTTTGTATTCCTTAGGAGTCAAAGTTAACACAGAAACAGTCAGACACTCATCTGAAATGAGATCTGTTTGTAGAGGGCTTACGAATTTCTTGGACAGAAAGGGTGACCATCAAAGAAGTGCTAAGGGCAATGAATGAAGTCATAAAATATTCAAAATGTAGAAAACTAGACCACTGTGGTCACACAATGAAAAACAAGAAGGACAAAGCAGAAATAAATGAGATATTAATTACTGCAAGAGGAAAATCTTATTGTGTATAAAAACATGGGAGAGTGGTTTGGATGCAACACCACTGTTTGGAGCTGCTACATTCTAAGTCAGAATAGCTGTATTGACATCCAATTGCATGTTGTTGTTCAGTCGCACAGTCGATTCCGACCCTTTGCAACCCTATAGACCAGTGTTTCCCAAACTTTGGTTCTTGGACCTCATTTCCCAGAAGCCTAAGAATTCCTCAAAGCACTGATCAGCCAATATACTGACTTAGGCTTCTGGGAATTGAAGTCCCCTATGGGGCATAGGGCCCACTTTGGGAACCACTGCTATAGACCATTGTCCTCCAGGCACCTCTGTCCTCCACCATCCTCCTCAGCCGCCCAGCTCCGTGCCCACTGCGTCCACGATGCCCATCTAGCCATCTCATCTTTGGTTGCCCTCTTTTTCTTTTGCCCTCCACCTTTCCCAGCATCAAGGCCTTCTCAAGTGAATCCTCTCTTCTCATTTGATGTCCAAAGTACTTTAGCTTCATCTTTACTATTTGTCCCTCCAATGAACAGTCAGGGTTGATTTCTTCCAGTAATGACCTATTTGTTCTCTTTGCTGTCCAAGGGACTCTCAGGACTCTCCTCCAACACCACATCTCAAAGGCATCTATTCTTTTGCGCTCAGCCTTCCTAACGGTCCAGCTTTCACACCCATACATTACCACCGGGGAAACCATTGCTTTGACTATGCGGATTTTTGTTTTCAAGGTGATGTCTCTATTTTTCTCTATGTTCCCCAGGTTTCTCATAGTTTGTCTCCCCAGAATCAGTTGTCTTTTTATTTCATGGCTGCAGTCGCCATCTGCAGTGATCTTGGATCCTAGGAAAGTAAAATCTGTCACTCTTCTACTTCTTCCCCATCTATTTTCCAGGAACTGATGGGGCCTGTTGCCATTACAATAATACCTCATACAAAGTCCGCTTCATACAACATCAGATTCATACAACATCGCCTAATTCCTTGAAAAAAGTTGCCTCATACAAAGTCGTGCATTGTGCCTGGGCAGTATAAAAGGCAGGACACATGCGTGCATTGCTCTTGTGGGTTTTGCATGAGGCGAAGAGTGTTTAGGAGTGGTTTTGAGCGTGATTTTGGATTTTTTTGAATTTTTTCATCAGAATTTTTAGAAGCATTCCTGATATTATTATTTTTTTGCAGCATTCTTCAGGTTCTTGGACAATCAGGGTTGTTTGACATGTTTTTGCAATGTATTTAGCCTTTAGACAATGATTTCTTAAAGTTCTGTCAGTTTCCTGTCTATTTCCTTGACTTTGCCCTGAAGTCTGTACTGTTACAATGTATCTCTATGGAAACGACGTTGTACGAGGCATCACGGCAAGGATTTGGACATTGTATGAGGAATCGCGGCTAGGATTTTGCATGTCTCATACAAAGTCCAAATCCGTGTAAAGTCCAAACTTGTTGAACTAAGTTTGGACGTTGTATGAGGTATCACTTATCTTGGTTTTCTTGATATTAAGTCTCAAGCCAGCTTTTGCACTCTCCTCCTTCAGCCCAATCAAGAGATTCTTTAGGTCTTTCTCACTTTCTGCCATTAAGGTGACATCGTCTGTATATCTCAAATTGTTGATGTTTCTCCCAGCAATTTTGATCCCATATTGTGATTCCTCCATCCCTGCATTGCGCATTATGTGCTCTGTGTATAGATTGAATAAGCAGGGTGACAAAATGCAGCCTTGTCTTACTCCTTTTCCTATTCCAAACCACTCTGTCATTCCGTGTTCTGTCCTAACTGTTGCTTCTTGGTTCGTGTACAGATTTCTCATGAGGCATATGAGGTGTTCTGGTATTCCCATCTCTTTAATTACTTGCCACATTTTATTGTGGTCCACACAGCCAAATGCCTTGGTGTAGTCAATAAAGCAGAAGTAGACCTGTTTCTGGTATTCCTTTGTTTTCTCCATGATCCAACGTATGTTGGCAATGTGGTCTCTGTTCCCCCTGCCTCTTCTGAACACAGCCTGCACCTCTGGTAGTTCTCTCTCCACGTGCTGCTGAAGTCTATCCTGTATTATCTTGAGCATCACCTTGCTGGCGTGTGGGATGAGTTCGATAATTTGAACATTCTTTGGCATTGCCCTTTTTTGGTATTGGGACGTATACTTATCTTTTCCAATCCTGTGGCCACTGTTTTGTTTTCCAAATCTGCTGGCATATCGAATGCAGTAATTTGATTCCATCATCTTTTAGGGCTTTGAAAAATTCAACTGGGATACCATCATTTCCACTAGCTTTGTTGTTTACAATGCTTTTTAGGGCCTTTCTGACTTTACTCTCCAGGATGTCTGGCTCAAGTTCCATTTCCTCCTCATTGTTATTATCAGGAGTGTTGAGGTCCTTTTTGTAGAGTTTCTCTTTCCATCTTAATCTCTTTTGCATCAGCTAATTCCTTTCCGTCTTTGTCCCTTAGCATGGTCATTTTTGCTTTAAATGTTCCCTTGATTTCCCCAATTTTTTTTGAAAAGATCTCTAGTCTTGCCTCTTTTGTTGTTTTCCTCCATTTCTTTGCACTGTTCATTTAGGTAGTTTTCCTTATCTCTCCTTGCTTTCATTTGAAATTTTTTGTTTAAGTAATTGTATTTTTTTTCTTTTTCCTTTGACTTTTGCGTTCCTTCTTTCCTCTGCTATTTTATGGGCCTCATCAGACAACCACTTTGCTTTCTTATGCTTCTTTTGTTTTGGTATGGTTTTCCTTGCTGCTTCCTGCATGATGTTCCGCATCTCTGTCCATAATTCTTCTGGCGCACTGTCTATCAAGTCCAAGCCATTAAATCTGTTTCTCACCTCCAACGTGTATTCATTAGGTATGTTGTCTAGGTTATATCTGTCTGGTCTAATTGTTTTCCCTATTTTCTTTAGTCTAAACCTGAATTTTGCAATCAGTAGATTGTGATCTGAGCCACAGTTTGTTCCTGGTCTTGTTTTTGTATGAGAGAACCAAAATGAGTATCTCCAACATGATCTGCACTAGCATGATCCAAGATAGATTGTATCTGATACTTTTTGTGAATGTGTCAAAACCAACCCATTGGGAAGAACACAGACAACCATACTTTACACATCTATTTCATGCTATTCTTGTGTGAATTCAGTTCAACATGGTTTCCAAAGTAGCCGTTATATTAGAGTATTAAAAATTCATTTGTTCTTGAGCTGAGATGTTCATTTTTCAAACCTCAGTTGGCAGGAAGAGGACTACAAATGACTGAGAATAAAGCTAAACTGCATACAGTACAGGTAAATTGGCTCCTTCAATCAAATCAAACTTTAAATTTCCCATGTACATTTCCAGCTTTAGAAATCTGTTAGGCATCAATAAGAAAAAAAGCATTTATGTCTGAGGAAACATTGATATATTTTGTAAATACTCATAATATAGCTCACCTATCAGACACAGTACATTACAAAACATTGAGGTAGTTTGTTGTCAATCATGGTGGCTAAATGTGTAGTTCTACATGAATACAGTGGTACCTCGCTTAAAGAGCATAATGCGTTCCACGGGATTGCTCTTTAAGCGAGTTTGCTCTTTAAGTGAAATACCATTGTAAGTGACCAAATGTGACTTCTGGCGGGGCGGGATTGTGAACCCTGATTTAGTTGTTAAGCGAGCTTTTGGTTGGTTTTAGTTGTTAAGCGAGGCGACCATTCAGAGAAAAATCTGCTCTTTAAGCGAGTTAGTCTCTAAGTGAGGTGCTCTTTATGTGAGGTTTTACTGTAAATGAGTACTGGATGTCAGATAAACTGGAATGGTACATTATAATCCCGAGAGGCAACTATATATTCTCCTCCCTTCCAACCACAATTATTTACATATCCCATAGTTGCTATTTCCAGATTTAACTTTACTACAACCAAATATAATTCTATTATAAATTTAGCTAGAGGCTAGGACCGCAAGCAGTTATGGAAATATGAACCATGTGTCTTAATTAGTAAAGACTGTTCACCCTGAAAAAGAGTAAAGAGGACAACTTATACCACTTCTGTTGTTGCATTTGCCAGGCTTTGCGGCAGGTTTGAATAACAACCAGGGATTTTCCGTTATTGTCAGTTGTAAAAAGCTATAATGTCACTTTCTGTTAGGCTGACCAATCATTGTGTACCCTGATGTATATAAATTGACGCCATGAGGCCTCACTCTTATGTCTGATGAAGTGGATTTGGTCCACGAAAGCTCACATTTAAATAAAGTTAGTCTTTAAGGTGCCACAACATTTTATGTCTTTTTTTGTCTGTTTTGTTATTTATTTATTACATTTATACCCCGTCCATCTGGGATATTTTCCCACTCTGGGAGGCTTACAACACAATAATAACAATAATAAAAATCTTTACAATAATAAAAATATGTAGACTAATTGAATAAAATTAAAAACAACAAGGAAGCAAAATAACACCCACACATTTAAAAAATGTTTTAAAAAACTATTGGTGAAGGGGAGGGGATACCTAATGCTCTGACATGCCTGTTGTTTTAATGTAAAAAAAAGTTAAATTGCTTATATTTTTGGGCTGTCACATTTATTATGTTTTTATTTGAATAAAAAAGGGGGATTCAGCTTAACTGGACATCCCTGTTGCATCCTGTGCAAGGCCAAGACTTGGAGAAGCACAGCCAATGGATCCAATCCCATTGCCAAGCACTTCATCTTCCCTCGGTTCAGCATCCCAACTGGTGGGGCTTTAGCTGTTCTAGGGGCCTTTCCTCAAAAGCACATTTTTGAAACAATAGAGGAGAACAGGAGGCTCCAGAGTTCACATTTGGTATGTGTAGCTGTAGTTAGTCCTAGCTTAGGAGGGGTCCAACCTTACGCTTATGTGCTAAGGAACCATGCTATAGTTATCAGAGAGTAAAGAAAACAAAAGGACAAACAAAGTTTGTTTGTTTGTTTGTTTGTTTGTTTGTTTGTTTGTTTATTTATTTATTTATTTATTTATTTATTTATTTATTTATTTATTTATTTATTTATTTATTTATTTATTAATTAGTCAAATTTGTATATGCCGCCCGCTCAGGCAAACCCGACTCAGGGCGGCATCACAACAATACACAAAATACATAAAAACATTATAAAAACCCCCAACCCACCCCCTTTAAAAACCCCTATATCCCACCCACCCATCCCATCCACTATAAAAAGGAAGAAGAGAGAGTTCTTATACAAGCCAGCAGGCGGGCACCATAGTCCCATTCGGGCCCCACACCTGCCCTGCCAGCCAGGTCTTTACTCCTTTCCTGAAGGGCAGCAATTCACTTTGGAGTCTTAGGTCTATTGGCAGGAGGTTCCAGAGAATTGGTGCGGACACGGAGAAGGCCCTCCTTCGGGTGCTAGACAAATGTGCATCCCTCGTTGGTGGCACCATTAGAGAACCCCTCCGGTCCGCTCTAGTTGGACGGGCAGACACTCTTGGGACGATGCGGTCTCTAAGGTATCCTGGCCCCCTGCCATATAGGGCTTTAAAGGTCAAAACCAGCACCTTAAATTGCACCCGGAGACAAACTGGTAACCAGTGCAGCTCCCGGAGTAGCGGAGAGGCATGGGCATATCGCCCACACCCCATTACCACCCGGGCCGCCGCATTCTGGACCAGCTGCAGCCTCCGAATGGTCGTCAAGGGCAGCCCCATGTAGAGCGCATTACAGTAGTCTAGTCGGGAAGTAACCAGAGCATGGGTGACCATAAGCAAGGAGCCCCGGTCCAGGAGTGTGCGCAATTGGCGAATCACCCGAAGTTGGGCAAAAGCCCTCCTGGCCACAGCCGCCACTTGTTCTTCCAGCAGCAGCCGCGAGTCCAGAAGAACCCCCAAGTTGCGCACTGGGTCTGTCTGGGGCAAAACAGCCCCATCCAGTACCAAAGGTGGTAACTCCCTGGATAACACGGGGCCCCTTATCCACAGCCACTCTGTCTTGCTGGGATTCAGCCGAAGCCCATTGGCCCCCATCCAGACCCCAATGGCTTCCAGGCATCCGGATAGGATTTCGACAGCATCACTGGGGTCCCCACGGGCCGAGATGTACAGCTGAGTATCATCCGCGTACTGATGGTACCGCACCCCGTGGGAACGAATGATCTCACCCAGTGGCTTCATATAGATGTTAAATAAGAGAGGAGAGAGCACAGAGCCCTGAGGCACCCCATACTTAAGGGGCCTAGGGCTGGACCTCTCACTCTCTAACCATACCGACTGGGTACGGCCCTCCAGAAATGAGGAAAACCAGGACAACACAGTGCCCTGGATCCCCAGTCCTTCGAGCCGTTCCAGAAGGATACCGTGGTCGACGGTATCGAAAGCCGCTGAGAGGTCAAGAAGAGCAAGGACGGATGGACAACCCCCGTCCCGCTCCCGCCAGAGATCATCCATCAGTGCGACCAATGCCGTCTCCGTTCCATATCCAGGCCTGAATCCTGATTGAAAGGGGTCTAGATAATCCGCTTCCTCCAGGACACTCTGCAGCTGGCGCGCCACCGCCTTCTCCAAAACCTCACCCAAAAAGGGCAGGTTGGAAACTGGCCTATAGTTGTTAAGGACAGCTGGGTCGAGGGACGTCCTCTTCAGGAGGGGGCGCACCAAAGCATGTTTTAACTGTGCAGGAAATACCCCCTCCCGTAATGAGGCATTTATTATCCCCCCTATCCAGCCACCTGTTACCTCCTTGGAGGCTTTCACCAACCAAGTAGGACAGGGATCCAAAGGACATGTAGTGGCACGAACAGCTGCAAGGAGCCTGTCCACTTCATCAGGGACAACAGGATCGAACTGGTCCCAGATCGTACAGCAAGACTGTGCTCCGGCACCCCCCCGACCCTCCCCATCCACGCCAGGATTCAACCCTGAACGAATCCGATCGATTTTCTCCACCAGATGGTCAGCAAAGTCCTCAGCCGAACCCTGCCAACCGGGCACCGATCCCCCCCTACCAAGGAGGGACCTGGTTACCCGGAACAGGGCGGCTGGGCGATTATCAGCGGAGGCAATAAGGGCGGTGAAGTATTGCCGCCTCACCACCCCTATCGCCACTAGGTAGGCCCTAATAGCAGCTCTAGCTAGTGTCCAATCGGAGTCATCCTGGGTCTTCACCCAGCGGCGCTCTATGCGTCTCTTTGCCCGTTTGAGTTCACGCAGTTCATCTGTGAACCACGGAGATGACCTAGTCCCCCGGGCGTGGAGAGGCCGCAGTGGCGCGATTTCATCCAAGGCTACTGTTGTCGACCTATTCCACAGGTCGACAAGTGCCCCGGGTGAATCGTGTAGCCGATCCAGAGGAACATCTCCCAGTTCCCTCTGGAATCCATCTGGATCCATTAGTCGCCGAGGGCGGGCCATTTTAATCGGCCCAGCCTCCCTACGATGAAGTGTCGCCCCCAGAAAGTCAAGAGTCACCAGATAGTGATCCAACCATGGCACAGGTGAGATGACTAAATCCTGTAATCTTAGATCACTCTGCCACTGCTCCGACAAGAAAACTAAGTCTGGCATGTGACCACTGCCCCTGGTCGGACCCCGAACTACCTGAGTCAGGCCCATGGCTGCCATGGAAGCCATGAACTCCCTTGCCACCTCAGAAGCCGCCCCCAGCGATGGCAAATTGAAGTCCCCCAGAACCATAAGTCTCGGGAACTCCAACGCCAGCATTGAGGCGGCCTCGAGGAGCTCAGGCAGGGCATCCCTTACCCTGCAAGGGGGCAGGTACAGGAGTAAGATCCCCAACTGACCCTTGGGGCCCAACCGCAGAAGCAGGGCCTCACAACCAGACACTTGTGGAGCAGTGGCCCTAGCAACTCCCAAGGACTCCCTGGCAACAATGGCGACACCACCGCCCCTCCCCTCACCTCTAGGCTGGTGCCAAATACCGAACCCAGCTGGACACATGTCCGAGAGAGGTACTCCATCTTCAGGAGTCAGCCAGGTTTCGGTGATGCATGCCAGGTCGGCCAGCCCTTCCTGGATGGCATCTTGAATCAGGGGGGCCTTATTACAAACCGACCTGGCATTCACCAGCAGCAGCCTAAGGGTGGGGCCACTCCGGATCTGCCGCTCAGGGCCCAGAGATGTACCGGTAGGGCTGGAATGAGGGACCGCAATTAAACATCGGACCCGCATTCCCCGAATGCGGCCCGCCCCACGGTACCCGCCATACCGTCCCATGCCCGTCACAACACCTATATGGTTCTCCGGAACCTCCCTAGATAGAATGCTGCCCCTCCCTGGCTGGCAGGACCAACATTCCCTCTTCCCTCCCCATCCGCCATCCTCCCCCAATTCTGGCAACAAACATAGCAAGTCCTGTCGTTGAAGGCTCCCTTTCATCTCCCCGCCGGCGGAGAAGGCGGGGAGAGCGCAGCAACGCTGGCGGCGACGTCTTCTGGGCCTTCCAGGCCACGGCAGGCTCCCTTTCATCTCCCCCCCGGTGGAGGGGGCGGGGAGAGCGCGGCAACGCTGGCGGCGGCGTCTTCTGAGCCTTCCGGGCCACGGAAGGCTCCTTTTCATCTCCCCGCCGGTGGTGGGGGCGGGGAGAGCGTGGCATCGCTGGCGGCGGCGTCTTCTGAGCCTTCCGGGCCACGGAAGGCTCCTTTTCATCTCCCCGCCGGTGGTGGGGGCGGGGAGAGCGCGGCATCGCTGGCGGCGGCGTCTACTGAGCCTTCCGGGCCACGGAAGGCTCCTTTTCATCTCCCCGCCGGTGGTGGGGGCGGGGAGAGCGCGGCATCGCTGGCGTCGTCGTCTTCTGAGCCTTCCGGGCCACGGAAGGCTCCTTTTCATCTCCCCGCCGGTGGTGGGGGCGGGGAGAGCACGGCATCGCTGGCGGCGGCGTCTTCTGAGCCTTCCGGGCCACGGAAGGCTCCTTTTCATCTCCCCGCCGGTGGTGGGGGCGGGGAGAGCGCGGCATCGCTGGCGGCGGCGTCTTCTGAGCCTTCCGGGCCACGGAAGGCTCCTTTTCATCTCCCTGCCGGTGGTGGGGGCGGGGAGAGCGCGGCATCGCTGGCGGCGGCGTCTTCTGAGCCTTCCGGGCCACGGAAGGCTCCTTTTCATCTCCCCGCCTGTGGTGGGGGCGGGGAGAGCGCGGCATCGCTGGCGGCGGCGTCTACTGAGCCTTCCGGGCCACGGAAGGCTCCTTTTCATCTCCCCGCCGGTGGTGGGGGCGGGGAGAGCGCGGCATCGCTGGTGGCGGCGTCTTGTGTGTGTGGACACCGGAGCGCAGGGAACGTTGCTACCATCCCTGCCGAAGCAATACTTGTTTATCTACTTGCAATTTCTGGCTTTCGAACTGCTAGGTTGGCAGGAGCTGGGACAGAGACGGGAGCTCACTCGGGTATCAAGCTGATGACCCCCGCCAACCTTCCAGTTGTCTTAACCCCCGTGGAGAGGGGAGAATCATGACAACCATCCTAGAATGCCCGCTGACAGTGCTGATCCTGGACTTTAGAACCAGAGAGGGGAACAGCAGAAGCCCAGCAAGGACCACTTGGGGGAGAAGAGCGGAACACCCCCCCCCCAGCCCATCAACCTCCAACCCAACCCCGCTTTCACACACACACTTTTTTTGAGGGGAGTGTCTTTCTCCACTTTTCATGCCGCACCCCCTACCCCGGGCTGCCTTCACCACTTCAGCCCATCATCAGTCATCTCCACGGTCGGCCCCTACCGTTCTCGCTCACTCGCTCTTGCCCTACCTGCCTGGTTCAGAGAAGCTGCGAGAACAATAAATCATGGTGCCGGCTTCAGCCACAATGGGGCAACCACCCAAAAGTGCCACAGAGGCCCCACTCCTCTTTTCTAGGGGGGCTGTGAGTGGGGGGGAGGTGAAAGGGAGAGAAAGCGAAGCAAAGCGAAGGTTCAGTTTTGATGTCCTTAGACACCAATTAGTCTAGTCCAGGGGTGCCCAAACTACAGCCTGGAGTCTGGACCCGGCCCCCGGGCAGTAGTGACCGGCCCCCTGAAACATGTGACTGGCCCACAGCCCAAAAGGTTTGGGCACCCCTAGTTTAGTGTATGATATATTTGTTGTTGGTGCGTTTTGATTTGTTTTGGGTATTTTTGTTATTTATTTTGTTTGTTCACCGCCCAGAGTGGGATAATAACACCTAGATGGGTAGTATAGAAATCCAATAAGTAAATAAATAAACAGGTGGAGACCCGTCATCCGCCTCCACTTTCCTCGCCAGGAAAGCACGCACGCGCACACACGCGCACACACACAGTATATTATTATACTACAGCATATATAATAATGTTGTAGCATAATAATATAGTTATATATTCATGTGGACTTCAGCTTCCTATTGACCCCATAGATGCTTGCCAGAAGAGAGCTGGGCCAGTTTCTGTTAAAGTGAGGGATCATTAAGCATTGGATAAGAAATATCACATAGTTCAAGTGTAGGCGAGTGCTTCTGCCTCGTACTCCGTAGGCACTGAGGCTACAATCAGGTGGACAAAGGAAAATGTGTCCTGTAAAGCAGATGAGCACACTGGAGCTTTCAGATGGTTTTAAGAAATAATAAAGGTAATTTAGTCATTTCTAAGAAATGGGAAAAATAGAGAATTACTTTTAGAACTTATAATAATAGTAGTGACTAATTATTGGAGAAACTGTCTCCTATTTTTCATATACCAGTAAGAGCAGACCACCTTCTTTTCCACATTCTTGCTAGCCCGCTACAAGCTGAGCATCATGTGCTAAGGAGCCATGCTCATATAATGATGTAAACCCACAGGGTTCCTGCAAATTAGTAAGACCAAAATAGCACTTTCACTGCATGACCACTGTACAGGAGTGCTACCCTACATAACCCAGCTACGTTTGTCTTCAATGCAGTGAGAATGGTTTTCTGAACCTGATACAGTTCATCTATTCCAAAGTTGGAGCAGATCCGTGATGGCACGAACAAGGAAATAAGGGAGGGAATCAAAACATGTGGATGTGGGGAGAAGGAGGATGCCTATTTGTAACAGCCAAACCATTTGAACTATTATCACATTAACTAAAAAAAAAAAACAGCATCATAACTCTCTAATTAAAAACAGGGCTGAGACTAAGAGACAAAATCTTGCCTAAAATTACTGATTGACTGTTTAGGCAAGATGGCATTTCAGCCAAGGTCACACTGCTTCTCCACTCACTCAATTCTTCTATATCCATGATGGTGAACCTTGGCACACCAGGTGTTCCCAGGAGCCCAAGTCTCTGTGAATCCACACGAATGGGTTCACAACACATGTTCTCGGACGGACTTCAATTGCCATAAGCTCAATTGCCATAAGCCCAATTCCCAGAAGCGTATGTGAAGTAAATATGTTCATGTGGATTCACAGAGACTTGGGCTTCTGGGAATTGAAGTCCAAGAACACCTGGAGTGCCAATGTTCGCCATCACTGTTTTATATCCTCCCAGCATATCACCTTCATAATGAGAAAAGCAGTTCCTTCACATGCAGCACATGAGTCTCACACAAAGTAAAGTACACATGCAACTTCTCTCCTACAGGGTTGACCGGAAGGGCAAGAAGTGGGAAGGTCCATGAGATCCATTTCCCATCCTGCAGTGTCACATCCTGAAACACAGGTGCTCAATACAAGATTACTACTATGTGTTCCACCAGATGACATCACCAGGTTTTTGTAAGAATGAGAGTGGTAATGCTTGTAAACTCTTCTGTATACTAGGAAGTGGCTATCAGTATTGTTATTCATAACAAACTCTGAAGACAAGAAAAACAAACTACTTTTTTACACAAACATTCTGAAAGTCAACAAGCTGGAACTCAGAAAGAACACCACTCCTGAAAGTGACTTTTTCTTAAAACGTCACTGCAGTGCAATACAAGGAATTACAGCTAATTTTATGTTGTTTCTGATACAGCTCATCCTAAGCATCTGTTCAATTCAAAAGCCACAGATATCTGCCAGAATGGCTTGTTTCTTGCAAAACATTAATTTTGTCATTCCTTCTCCTAGCTCCAGCCCAAAGTCTTTTACTTGACAGTCAGAATTCAACTTGACAGTCTGATTTGTCCACCTCAGTAACTACAGTAAAACCCCAGGTTACAACCGCCTCGGTTTAAGTTTGCTGCGGTTTACAACGGCAAATCCTATGGAAATGCCATCCCAGTTTACAAATTTTTAATGTATTTTTTTCGGTTTACAACAATCAATGTAGGACCATTTTTAAATTTTTCAATGCATCCCTATGGATGTTTCAGTTTACAATTTTTTCGGGTTACAATGGAGGCTGTTGGAACGGACCTCTGTCATAACCCGGTTTTTACTGTATCTAATAAAAGCTGTTTGACTTCTCATGTTGATGATGCAAAAGTTCAAAGTATAGTTCAAGAGCATCTCTCACTAAAAATGTGATGACCCAGGTGAAGCCATACCTGTCAACCGCGGCTCCGGACAATCCGGGACCTGCGCACAACGGTTCTGCGCAAGTCGCCTTCTACGCATGCGTAGAAGGCTTTTACGCTAGCATAGAACCCTTTTACGCAAGCGTAAAAGGGTTCTACGCAAGCATAAAAGCCTTCTACGCATGCGTAGAAGGTGACTTGCGCAGAAGGGATGCGCAGTACCTCTCCCCCCCCCCCCCCCGCTGCCAATTCCAGGGTTTTGGCAGCTGCGGGCGGGAAATGGCGCAAATTGGCGCCGAAAATCGGGAAATCCCAGCCAATCCGGGAAGGTTGACAGGTATGGGTGAAGCATGATCAAGTACCAAACAGACACAGACATTGGGAAGAAGTAAAATAAGTGAGTCTGATTAACAGATCCTCTGCTAACTTCATGAACTTTTTCAATGACACCAAGCCTTCAAAATGGTTTTAAGGCAACTAATAAAAGTCATCACAGCAAAGCAAGGAATCTGTTCAGCTTCTGATATTGCTTGACTACAGGTCCCATAATTCCTCACCACTGGGTATGTTGGCTAAATAGATTGAGAGCTGCAGTCCATGCCAAAATATCCCCACCTCTGCTTTATTATTCAAATGTTGAAGAAGCTGCCCCCAGTTGGAGGGAGGTTCATCCAATTTATTTTCCACAGCATTCCATCATCATAAAAGTAAATTACACTTTTACTTATCCACAAAATTGCAGCACTTTGGCTGAAACACAGACATCACAAAGACTTTTTAAAATGCACGCAGCAGAAGTTACACAAGAAATAAAATAAGTTAACACAGTCTAGACAAATTAATGGGTGGTGTTCATCAGACACTTGAAATAATAACTGCGTGAAGTTTATCAAAAAAAACATTTTAAAAGAGCTCCCCTGCCTCCCTTCCCTCCCACATTACCCTAGAAACTGCTCTGTCAAACATTCCTGAAACTCTGTTGAAGAGGACAGAAACCAGAGAAGTTGTCTAAATAACATCTGGAATAATAGTAACTTTCAAAAAAGCGGATTTGCTTTGTTTAAGTGTCAGCATGCATCCTACCTCAGTTGTCAGAAATCTAATAAAATCATACAACACCAGGCATTTACTTCCTGGGACTGCGGTGGCTTAGTGGTTAAGACTCTGGACTTGACAACTAGAAGGTCAACAAGTCAGCAGTTCGAGACCCAAATGCTGCACAACAAAGTGAGCTTCCATCTGTCCCAGCTCCTACCAACCTAGCAGTTTGAAAGTAAGAAATTGCAAGTAGATAAATAGGTACCACTTTGGTGGGAAGGTATATAGTGTTCCATGTCTAGTCCTGCCTGCCACATGACCACAGAAACGTCTGCAGATGCAGACAGTGTTGGCTCTTTTGCTATAAACAGATATGAACACCAAACCCTATAGTCCAGGGGTGCCCAAACATTTCTGGCCATGGGTCGGTCACGTGGTTCAGGGGCTAGTCACGTGGAACCTCCCACCGGAAGAAGCAAAACACACCCGCACATGCACAGAACGCTGCCGTAAATGCACCCGTGGCTGTCATAAATGCGTTTACAACAGCAGTGAATGCATTTACGGCAGTGTTCTGTGAATGTGTGGGTGTTTACTTCTGCTTCCAGGAGCAGTGAGGGTGCACTCACTGGCATTGAATTGGCATTGGGGCCCGGATCCGGCCCACAGGCTGTAGTTTGGGCACCCCTGCTATAGTCAGATACGACTGGCTTTTGAGCAAGGGTGACCTTTACCAGTTACCTACTTCCTATGCCACATGGGCAAAGTCTTAACACCAGTAACAATCTCGAGAAGAACCTAGTCATGAAAAAGTAAGACCTTTGCCAGGCTTTAAAATCATGGCTTTCCATACTTTTTTTAAAAAAAAAAACTACTTTTTTACGCCTCTTTCATAAGACAGCATTTAGGTTAGCCATGTGAATGGAGAAAAGCCACACAGATTCTTGCTGTCAGGAGTTCATAACTTTCGGTTTCAGCTGCCTGTGTTCACTTTGGCCACCAGCTACCAACCGGAGATATATTTTCATCACCCATGGCAAAAAAAATTGCACATGATTTAGTATCCAGGCAAAGCCCAGAGTCCAGGGCTGGGGTGGGGGTTGTCAGGACAAATAGCAATAAGCTATACAGCATCCTCTCCTTTCCTTCTCCACATGATTCCCACATGCAGGGAAGCAATTACCGGTTGCGGAGCTGGGTCTCCCAGAGACATTTAAAGGTACAGAGAGTGAGCACAAAAAGGACTTTAAAGGAACTCTTCCTCCCTACCGCCCCAGCTGCCAAGTCTCTCCAAAAGATAAGGCTGCTATGGGTACTCGCTGAACCCAGCTCTCCCCCAACCAACCCCACCCCTCTTTTGGCTTCTGCTGCTACCTGTACTTGACTATGTGCGGCGAGGGCGGGCACAGCTTCCTTTGGATCGCTTGGATCCACACCTTCAAAGGAGATAATTAGGTCAATATCTCCCTTGCTCGAAAGCCAGTTGTAGGGTACAATGCTCATCTCCATTTACAGTATTGCCAAAGAGCCAACGCTGTCCCATGGTCATGTGGCAGGCAGAACTAGACACCGGCAGGGCGGGACTTGGCCAGGGGAGGAAAAGCCCCCTCTGAGCTAACAGCCCCACCCCACCCCACCCCACCCCGGGCAGTTACGTACGTGTGTGTGTGTGTGTGTGTGTGTGTGTGTGTGTGTGTGTGTGTGTGTGTGTGTGTGTGTGTGTGTGTGTGTGTGTGTGTGTGTGTGAGAGAGAGAGAGAGAGAGAGAGAGAGATTGCTGCCCCTCCTGAAAAAATATTCTCTCCCCCCCCCATCTAGAATCCTGGCAATCGTCCTGGACACAGCACACAGAACGTTGCTACCATCCCTGCCGGAGCAATACCTGTTTATCAACTTGCAATTTCTGGCTTTGAAACTGCTAGGTTGGCAGGGGCTGGGCCAGAGACGGTAACTCACTCCGTCGCACAGTGCTCGGGTCTCGAGCTGCTGACAACCCCCCCCACACACACACACCGACCTTCCAGTCGTCTTAACCCCCTCAGAGAGGAGAGAATCATCCGTCCTAGAATGCCCACTGATGGAGCCGGAGAGGGGAACAGCAGAAGCCCAGCAAGGGCCCACTGGGGAGAAGAGGGACGCCCCCCCCCCAGCCCATCAACCTCCAACCCAACACCCCTTTCACACACACACACCTTTTTTTGGAATTGTCTTTCTCCACTTTTTCCTGCCGCACCCCCTACCCCGGGTCGCCTCTGCCACTTCGGTCCATCATCAGCCGTCTCCACGGTCGGCCCCTGCCGCTCTCGCCCTGCCTGCCTGGTTCAGAGCAGCTGCAGGAACAATAAATCAGCCACAATGGGGCAACCGCCCACAAGTGCCGGCCGGGGAGGCCCCACTTCTCTTTTCTAAGGGGGGGCTGGGAGTGGGGGGGGGAGGTGAAAGGGAGAGAAAGCCAAGCGAAGGTTCAGTTTCGATGTCCTCTGACGCCAATTAGTTTAGTTTAGTCTACTCCAGGGGTGCCCAAACTACAGCCCGGAGGCCAGATCCGGCCCCCGAGGCCGTAGTGAACGCCCCCCCGAACCACGTGACTGGCCCACGGCACGAAAAGTTTGGCCACCCCTGGTTTAGTCTATGATGTATTTGTTGGGTGGTGGGTTTTGATCTGTTGTGGGTATTGTTGTTATTTGGTTTTGTTTGTTCACCGCCCAGAGTGGGATAACAACACCCAGATGGGCGGTATAGAAATCCAATAAGTAAATAAATAAATAAAATAAGTCAGGTGGAGACCCGCCATCTGCCTCGCCAGGAAAGCGATTATTATTATTTTTATTTTTCAAATCGTGTCAGAAGCACACAAAAAGTGCTTTTCTGGGTTGAAAAGGGATTTTTTTTTTTGTTTTATCAGGGGACGCCCGAATGAGGTTCCTCCTTTCACGTCCCTCCAAGATCCCCCCACCCCCACCCCCGAAGCGGGTCCCTATGGATCGACTTGCACTGCCTCGCTTTCTAGGTTGGCAGGAGCTGGGACATTGACGGGGCGCGCATTCCGTCATGCGGCGCCCGGGTCTCGAACTGGCGGCTCTCCGACGTTCCTTCCAGCGAACAAGGGCGAGCTTCTTAACCACTGAGCGCCACCGCCAGTCCCTCAAGATGTGGCAAATAATAGGCTAAAGAGGGGGGAGGGAGGGGGAGGGAAGCACCCCTTAAGAAAGAGTGTCTCAAAAGAGGACAAAGGGGGGGGGCAGGGAAAGACACGTGTGTGGGTTGGGGTGAGGAGGGGGACAAGGGACAACAAAGCGCCAACGCTTACTGGGAGGGACGGACGAGCCGACGGGCCGCAGCTCCTCCGAGCCGGGTCGAGAGAGAGAGAGTGAGTCCCCGCAAGTCCTTCCCAGCCCTTGGCGGGTTAAAGCTGGAGGGGGCGGCGGTCCTCGCTCCTTCCTAGGTTTCACGGGGATCCCGACAGCGGTGCAAACGGGTCCTTCTTCTGCATCCCCTCTCACCAGTGCTCCTCCTTCCACGACGGCTATGGAGGCGGCTGCAGTGCACTCATGCGGGGTGCGCTTCCCAGAGGGCGGTCGGTAGCCAGAGTGGCCGCCTCTTCTCACAGCAGAGCGCAGGGGAGGCTCTGCGGCGGCAGGCCAGGCGACGCCCCGCCCTCGGGGACCTCCCCCTTTCCCCCAGCCTCTCTTGCCCCCGTCTGGGGTCGGTCGGCCTTTCCTCGAGTCGGGGAGGCCCGCCTTGCCAGAGCTACGGGATCCCCCCGCCACCCACCCCGGAGTGGGAGAGCAGTCGGTTGAGGTAGCAAGTGAAGGGTTAACACCGCTTGGACGTGTGACTGTGGCACGGAGGAGGAAGCAAAAACCACAGACCTCAACTACTGTGTAGCATACCTGTCAAGTATCCTGTATTGGCCAGGATTTCCCGTAATTCAGCACCGCTTTTTCTACTTTCCCGCCATCCCATAATTTGAAGGTGAGGGGAAACTAGTTACTGTGCATCCCCTTTTACGCAGTACCCTTCTACGCATGCGTAGAAGCCTTCTGCACATGCATAGAAGCCTTCTGCGCAGAAGCCTTTGTGCATGCATAGAAGCCTGCACATGCATAGAAGGGTTCTGCCACGCTTGACAGGTATACTGTGTAGAGCAGGGAGTGCCCAAAGTACGACCAGTGGGCCGGATCTGGCCCCCGATGGCAGTTCATTAGGCCCGCCCTCAGCGCTCCCGGCAGTGGAAGTAAAACACGTATGGTGCGGTGCTCATCCATTTACAGCAAAGGACAGCACTGTGTCTGCAGACGTTTTCATGTAAATGTGGCCATACGGGTGTGTTTTACTTCTGCTTCTGGAAGCGACGAGGGCGGCACAGGCCGGATGAACTGCCGTTGGGGGCCAGAGCCGGCCCACTGGTTGTACTTTGGGCACCCCTGGTTTAAGCAGAGAAAATGGCAGCTTAAAATCTATCTCATCCTGTTGCAAAACAGATTGCAAGGTGTGTTTTACTTCTGGTTCCAGTGGGAGGAACCACATGACCGGCTCATGGCCCAAAAGGTTTGGGCATCCCAGTATAGAGACATCCAATGGGCATTTCACTGTTTGGGGTGGGTGGGAGAGACGGTGTGGTTTGTGGCGGCTCCCTCAGGTCTCAGGAGCTACTCCTGCCATTTTCTTCACCAGGAACTCTAAGGTAAAATTGAAAGTCTCCCTCGAAAGCCAGTTGTATCTGACTAGGGTGCGGTGCTCATATCCATTTACAGCCAAGGACAGCACTGTCTGCGTCTGCAGACATTTCCATGGATATGTGGCAGGAACGCTATTACCTTCCCACCTCAGTGGTACCTATTTATCTTCTTGCAATTTCTTGCTTTTGAAGTGCTACGTTGGCAGGAGCTGGGACAGAGACGGGAGCTCACTCTGTCAGTCGTGCAGCACTCAGGTCTCAACCTGCTGACCTGCTGATCTTCCAGTCATCATGTTCAGTGTCTTAACCACGAAGCCACCAGGAGCTCTAGGGTTGTTTTTCGACACTCCGAAGTGGGTCAAACTGGGTCCTCCTCCTCGTCTGTGTTTTGTTTCGGAGAGTCTCTTCACACAGAGTTGTTCTCTCATTGTCATTTCCCATGTAAGCACCTGGGTTACAAATTAGTCAACAAGTGCAACTTGCCCATTAATAGCAATTTGCCTGTTATGAAGTCAATTCTGAGTCAATGGTCTCCCATTGTGGAGCTTTCCCAAAGTCACACAGGCTGGCTCTTCTCCCAGGAGAAATAGTGGGAAATTGAATGCTCAACCTCTGGCTCCCCAGTCAGATACCAAAACTGCTTTGCTATTCAGTTACCTACTTCCCCTAATAGGGATGGGAAAATAGCAATAGCAATTACACTTATATACCATCCTATAGAGCTTAGTGAACTCTATTGGGTTGTTCAGAAGGTAATTAGCATTTTTGCCCCCAACATGCTGGGTAGTCATTTTAATGACCTCGGAAGGATGGAAGGCTGAATCAACCTTGTGTCTGGTCAGGATCGAACCGGCTGCTGTGCCTCAAGGGCTCCTTACAGCTATTAAATTTCTCTCAAATGTGCAGCAGATGGTGAAAGTGCTGGAACAGTGACAGAAGACATGAACACCATCTATATCTAGTGGATAAGGCAGTGATTCTCAGACCTTTGACCCTGTAGGGGATTTCAAGGGAAGGTTCCAGACACTATCCGCCAAGGCCAGTAGTTAGGTGTTTTGACACATAAAGCTGACTTCATTCATTCACATTAGAACATTGTATAGTTTAACATTATGGACACATATGAAATATAGGTAATTATGGGTGTATAAGAAATATAGATAAAATTCAAAACAAATTAAAATAGTTAAGACTATTTTTGAACACAAGTGGGCTACTGTACTTCAATAGTGCTATCTCCGCCATTTACTAGATCTTCTTTTGTTCATGTGGTAGGGTATGAATTGTGTGTACATAAATACAGCATTGATTGAATTTTTCCACATTCACATAACATTTGTCCTGTATACAAGCAGCCCCTTTTTGCTTGATTATTCTTTGGTCCTCTATTTCGCTTCATAATCTATTAAGTGACTTCCAGATGGTCCAACCAGAATCTTGTTCTGGTAGGAGCTGAAAACTGCAACCTGACATCTTCCAGGCATTTCCTCTTAGCACTTCTCCAGCCTAAAAAGACTCAGTGGGTTTTAGGAATAGATGCCAGGAAGGCTTGTGTATCCTGTTATGATCATCTGACCACTACATCCTGCTACTCATATTATTAGACTGGTACTTATAGGATTCACCTATTAGTCTCACCTTCGTGCACCTCCAAGCGGCAGACATGCTGATTATTCTTCTGTGCATCCTTTGTCTAGGACACATTTAACTCATTCCATGGAGAACAATTCCAGTTGTTCATAGATCAATGTTTCCCAACCTTTGGTTTTTTTGGATTTCAATTCCCAGAAGCCTAAGTCAGTACATTGGCTGATCAGTGCTTTTGGGAATTGACTAAGGCTTCTGGGAATTGAAGTCCAAAAACCAAAGGTTGGGAAACGCTGCTCTAGAGAAAGCCAGAGCAGGTGGTTATGCTGTTATATGAATCAAATAATGACATTTTAGAATATTAATACACATCTTATTAATTGTTCAGATTCCCTGTCACAGAACCTAGTTTGTGAAAAAGTGATAACATTAAAAACCTGAGCTGAAATTTGAAGGAATATCTCCCACTCACATAGAAGAGTAAGGGGATTCACTGAGTGTCAAGATCCTCCCTCTTTTAGAGATGGGGTGGGTGAGATTTTAATGGGGATGTTTTTTAATGATTTTATTGAGGCTTTTTGTATATATTTTTTATGTTTTTATTTGTGAGCCGCCCGGAGTCGCTTTGTCGAGGGGGCGGCGATACAAATGTGAAAAATAAATAAATAAATAAAATGTTCTTCAAGCAGTTCCTTTCTTTTTTTATTTTTGCTTTAATTCAGTGTATATTGGTATATTCTACTTTTGGCAGCTTTTACAAATTACCAGTCATTGATCTTTCCATGAGAGTCTGGCTAGGTTATCATGGTAATAAAGTAGGCCATACTGCCAACGACTCAATACCGAGCATCATGCAGTGGTTAATCAACCTGACAACCCTGAGGACCAGTGGCCTTGGTGAAGTCCACAGGGAAGGGTGATGGTCCCCAAGTGGATTAAATCCTACTTGAATCAATCTTGATGGAGGGCAGTAGCTTCATCAATACTGGCCTGCGGCTGAGGAGGACTTTGCATGGCAAAAGGACTCGGGACCTGAAACTGACTCAGGAGCTGGATCATTGGTATGGGTGTGTATTTTCGTGTCAGATTACTCTGGGTTGAAAGGTGTTTTTTTTTTTAGGGGATGCCCAAATAAGGCTCCTTTCATGTCTCCCAAGTGCAGCTCTCAGGTATCGAAACCCATCCTTCCAGTCTCTAGTTAAGCGCTTTAACCTCTAAGCCACCAGAGGAGCTGTATTGGTACGGGTGTCACACTGTGATGTGGAAGGCAAATGAAAGGCCACAGCATTATATTCGCAGGACAGTCTTCATGGCTAATTGCCATGATAATCGTCAATACTGTATTCAGAATCAGATACAGCACAACAAGAAGATGATCTTTCCATATATTCACAGTGTGGTTCTTTTCCTGCTTAACCATGTTAACCTGGTCCTGAAGGTCTCTGAGCAGTTGTAAGCATGTTTTAAAAACTTCTATCCAATCCCTGACTATCCTGGGTGTCTGTTAGAATAATCCGTACAAAGAACTAGTAAATCAGCTTTCTTGCTGTTTGTATTAAGAAGGGTGGCTGTGCCTGTTGCCTTTTACACATTAATACCTGTTAGTCAGATCTTACATTTCTTTAGACTAGCCATATATACCACTAGCATAGTTTGCCCGGCGGTGCCGGGCTGTTTTAAATTGTGTTGGAAGGTTTTTTTTCTTAATGTTTGTACAAAAGAGGTTAGTGTATAATTGAAAGTTTTAAAATGTTTATTTATACACAATTTGTTTTTGCCGGGCTGTTATAAACTGTGATCAGCTTTTTGGGGGGTTTTTTTGTGGATTAAAAAAAGAACAAAGTATGATATAATTTTTTTCAAATTGTTTTATTTAACCAAATAATGTTTTAGTTTGTGGGTTTTTTTCTAATAGTTGTATCGTAGGTAATAATTTTAAAAATGTAAAAGTACATGTTTTTTACATTCAATGTTTTTAAACTGTGTTTAGATGTTTTGGGTTTTTATTTGAGTTAAAACTCAACACAGGATTTTAGAAATGTTTTTATTTTATTGACATATGTTTGTGATTTGTGTAAAATTGTGATTTTGTTGATATGTTTTTGACTTGTTTTTACTCTTATGGCCTTTTGTGTAAAATTGTGATTTTGTGTTATGTTTTTGACTTGTTTTTACTCTTGTGGCCTTTTGTTTGGGGCTGTTGTGTCTTTTTGAATTGTTTTTACTATTGTGGCCTGCAAGTGGGGCTGCTAGTGGATCTCATTTACTTTGACTGTTTTTTCTCTCCTGGCCTCTGGGTGGTGCTTCTTCCGGTTGTCTCTTTGTGTCTTCATTTGTGTTCCGGTCGTCATGGAGGGAGGACATGCTGGTGAGTTGGCTGGTTTCCTTTATTTGGGGGTTTGGTTTATTTTGCTTTTGTGGTTGTTGTCTGGGAGGTTTTTCTGTTTGTTTGTTGTTGTATTGTTCCATTTTTAGGTTTAATTGGTTTGGTTTTTTGTGTTTTTGTTTACTTTTTCTTGTTTGTGTAATTTGTGCTTTTTTCGTTTTGTACTTAGTTGTTTTGTAAGTGGTTTTGTGTGTTTTTTGTGATTTTTGTTTTAAGTAATGGTTGTTTTTAATTATGGTTTTATTTTTGTTAGGTGGTTAGGTGTGTGTGTGTGTGTGTGTGTGTGTGTGTGTGTGTGTGTGTGTGTGTGTGTGTGTGTGTGTGTGTATGTGTGTGTGTGAGTGTGTGAGGGGGAGAGAGGAGGCTGCTGCCGGGAGAGTACCTCCAGTAGGCGAAAGCAGTGGCCGGAGTACAATTCACTGCCTTTGCTTTGCGGAGGAATTGTTTTGCTTTCAAGGGGGGGGAAGGCACTGATGCCTTCGCCCTCCCTTGAAAGCAAAACACTTACTCGTAAAGTAAAGGCAGCGGCCGGAGCGCCGTTCGCTGCCTTTGCTTTGCAGAGGAATTGTTTCGCTTTCAAGGGGGGAAAGGCACTGATGCCTTCGCCCTCCCTTGAAAGCGAAACACTTACTCGTAAAGTAAAGGCAGCGGCCGGAGCGTCGTTCGCTGCCTTTGCTTTCCAGAGAAATTGTTTTGCTTTCAAGGGGGGGGAAGGCACTGATGCCTTTGCCCTCCCTTGAAAGCGAAACACTTACTTGGAAAGTAAAGGCAGCGGCCGGAGCGCCGTTTGCTGCCTTTGCTTTCCGGAGGAATTGTTTCGCTTTCAAGGGGGGGAGCGAAGACATCAGTACCTCCCCCCTTGAAACCCCCCCCCCCTGTTTTTGTGGTTTTTTCCTACCCCGGCTCAACTTTTCTTGAGGCCGGTGGTGGTCTTGCCTTGTCTTTGGTGGGGTAGCGTGGAGGAGAGGGAGTCCCTCTCCTCCCCGTTGCTCCGTGAAAGAAGGCCGGCGGGTGTTTGCGTGGCTGTGAGGCACTGCGTCCGCCTGCGGCAGACTTGCGTTCCCGTTGTGTGTGTTTTTTCGCGCACCAGCTTTCTCAGCGTTCTGCACGCTCATGGCGCGCAGGACACTGGGGCTTGTAGTTTTGTGTTTGTGGTTTGCGTTTGTGCGGCAGTTTTTTATGCTGCTTGATTTTGATTGGGTTTGGCGCGTTTCCCAATGTTCTTTTTGCTCGCGCCTCTCAGCCTGATTGGCTGTGGCACCAAGGAACATTGGGAATTGAAGTCCTTTTTATTTGTTCGCATTCGTGGGTCTCCTGCCCCACTGGCGCATTTCTCAACCCGACAGTTATCTGTGAACCCGGTCCAGGCAAGTGCACGAATGCTCGGTACGGGCTAGTAGGGCTGGGTGCAGGATCCTTTGTCACATTCCAACGGTTAACGCTCAGATTTATAGGTAAAGATATAGCCCAAGATGAAAGGGTGTATTTTTTAAATTTGCATTCTTTTACAAATTTGTGGCCAAATGTCCTGCCTCTAGGAATAAATGTGCAGAGCACTACTTTCTTTTGCAACTGATTTACTTTCAGAACAGAGTAACTGCAGTTCTTTCCATCTCTTATTTTTATATGGATTGTGCAGTAATGTAAACCACCTGGAGCAGGAGAGGGTTACAGCATAACTATGAAATGCAAGCTCACAGTGTAGGGGAAAGCTAAAGAACAAACACTCTTGAGTTAATTCTAAATTGGTGCTTTGGTTTAGCTTTTAAAATGTCTAATCATTGAGATGGATGGATATATGGTTTTGTGCTTGGTGAACAAGAAAAGACAGAAGATTTAATATTTTATGGACATATGTAAAGTGATACACATATTTCTTGCTATTGTCTGGCTCCCTATGTATATCAAATCTCAACCACCCATATTTGTCATGAGGAACTCACAGTTTTCCATAGTATATATTTGTTTGTTTGTTTGTTATTTAAATTTGTATGGCCGCCCACTCACCGAAGCGACTCTGGGCGGCTCACAATGCAAGTGCACTTCACCTTACATTAAAGACCCGACATACCATTAAAAACCTTACATAAAACATATTATAAGATCTATTATAAAATCTTCACAGCAAATAGACAAATAGACAGATAAAACCTAAAACCCGGGGTGGCAATTAGCATGTTTATATCAGCCAGCAGGGGTTGGCTGTTCCTCTATCAGCTCCCCACACCTGCTGGGCCAGCCATGTCTTCAGCACTTTCCTAAAAGCTAGCAGCTCTGGCTGAAGACGAAGGTCTGTTGGCAGGAGGTTCCAAAGGGCCGGAGCTGATACCGAGAAGTAACCAATAAAATGTCTGAGAGAAACCCAGAAGCGTAATATGACACAATAGTCTTTGCCTGCTGCTGTTCCCCAACAACTGGCCTTCCAGAACATGTTGTGCTAGATAATGAAGGTAATAGGCTGCCATTGTGATTGTGTTATCCATAGGTGCAATAACAGACTTCTGTTGCCTTATCTACTACTTACACTATATAAAATAGTTGCTTCAGAAAGTCAAGGTGGGACAACATGTTCAAGATCATTATCTGTCTATTGCCCCCTCCCCATGTTATCATGTGTTAACATGTGTTGGTGCGTTTGGAATTTTCTACAAAAGATGCCCAATTTTCTATCCCATTCTTACCTTATAAGAGTTAAGAGCAATTATTTGTCTATCATCTAGATCTCCTGATTCTGTAATTTTCAGTTTCAAGTTTTAGATGACTTTGTCCTATTACTTACCCGCAGTTCCTCTGTCTCCCTTTGTTAGAAAAGCAAGGCAGAGCAGATACTGCTTCTTGTGGAGTAAAATCAGGTGAAAATAATTCACTATGCTTTTCTCAATTCATTATTTAACTGCCAGAACACCCATTTAGCTCATTGGAAAAGGTCCATTTATTTCTGCAGGCATCCATCAGTCACATAATTATTGTTTAAACCAATCCTATATGCAGTATGTGTGATTGTAATAGAAAGAGCAGTGGCTCAAATGACTAAGATGCTGACTTGGAGGCGGAAGGTCAGCAGTTCAATCCCCGAGTACTGTAGGACGGAATGGGCTCCTGTTTTTGTCCCAGCTCCTGCCAACCTAGCAGTTCAAAAGCAAGAAATTGCAAGTAGATAAATAGGGACCACTTTGGTGGGAAGGTAATAGCGTTCCATGCGCTCCGGTGTCTAGTCATGCCTGCCACATGACCACGGAACATACCTGTCAACCGTGACTCCGGACAATCTGGGACCTGCGCAGAACCGTTCTGCGCAGCTCGCTTCTACGCATGCATAGAAGGTTTCTACAATCCCCTTCTGCACAGAAGCCTTCTACGCATGCGTAGAAGGGTTCTACACAAGCGTGGAAGGGTTCTACGCATGCGTAAAAGCCTACGCATGCGTAGAAGCCTACGCATGCGTAGAAGCGAGCTGCGCAGAAGGGATGCACAGTAACACCTTTCCCCCGCTGCCAAATTCTGGGGTTTCGGCAGCTCCGGGTGTGAAATGGCAAAAATCAGCACCGAAAAACAGGGAATCCCGGCCAATCGGGGAAGGTTGACAGGTATGCCATGGAAATGTCTGCAGAAGCAGACAGCGCTGGCTCTTCGGCTTTGAAAAAGAGATGAGCACTGAACCTTAGAGTCGGATACGACTGGCTTTCGAGCAAGGGAAACCTTTACCTTTAATAGAAAGAAGAGTTACTAGCTTTATTCAACTATTATTATTTTGGTAAAATCAGCATGTGTAGAGGTGAACTCTCAAGTTCTGCCCTTCTCTGACCCTGGTGTTATCACTTTCTATGTGTGGAGGGTGATTAATATGAAAAAGGAAAGATCCACAGTCTATGGCAGTGGTCGCAAACCTATGGCACGTGTGCCAAAGGGGACACTCAGAGCCCTCTCTGTTGATCCGTGCACGGTCGCCCCAGCACAGAGTTTGCCCTGCCCCTTTGCCCAGCAGCCCAATGAGAGCACTTACACCCTCCTTCCAGCACAGAGTTCATCCTGCCCCTCTGTTTGGGCACTCGGTCTCTAAAAGGTTCACCATCATTGGACTATTGGGTCTCTCAACAGAAGTCAGGATGCTGATTTGCCAGGGTTCTGACTCACACTAAGAGTTTCCTTGGGTTGCAGAGTTCTATCTCTGCAGATATATCACCCTCCATTTGTAGGAAGGTTATAGAAATTGAGAAGGCAGGGACAGAGCTAGAATGTTGTCCACAACTTGTGGGTTTAGCTCAATTATAGTACCTGATTAGAGCTACTGTATTCCATCACTACTTTTCAGTGATCAGAGCATTTTTCAACAATTCTGTTTTGAATGTTTTATTGTAAGTGCCTTATGAGAGTTTGCTTCCACCTTGGCACAGAAACAAATTTCCACTTTGGTTTGTTGGAATACCATCATATCTTGCTGTGTCAGCAGACTGTTAGTTTCAGACACATAAATATGTGAGGTTCCCTTAGGGTCTTAGATTTGGACATTCTCTGGAACTATTCTTTGACCTTTGTTTGAACCTGAATTATTATTTTAGCCTCTGAGTTCAGCAATTCTTATAAGTCTCCTGTCAGGAGTTATTTCTGAAATATGTGAATCAAGATATTAGTAGAAATGTTTGAAGTGGTAGCCGTGTTAGTCTGTGCAAGTATATCAAGAGCAAAGAAAACAAAAGAGGGAAAAAAGACAAAATATGTTGTGGCACCTTAAAGACTACCTCCTGTAGTAGATATTTAAAGATATAGTAGATATTTAAAGATATTTGTTATTAGTTTTTCTGCTTGTTCACAGTCCCGAGTGGGATAACACCCAGATGGGCAGTACAGAAATCCCACTGCCTGCTCGACTCCGGCAGTTGGGGTAAAAGGCCATCGGCTTCAGATGGGAAGATGTTCCTGCTGCCCGCTAGACTCCGGCCACGTCAACACTGGAGAAGGAGGACTGAGGCACCTGCAGCCACTGGGCAAAGAAAACAAAAACGCTTCACCCCCTAGCTCTGGGCCCCACCCAACCAGAGGAGGTAAAAGGCCATCGGCTTCAGATGGGAAGATGCTCCCGCTGCCCGCTCGACTCCGGCCCCGTCATCGCCGGAGAAGGAGGACTGAGGCATCTGCGGCCACTGGGCAGTCAGAGGACGCTTCGCCCCCTAGCTCTGGGCCCCACCCAACCGGAGGAGGTAAAAGGCCATCGGCTTCAGATGGGAAGATGCTCCCGCTGCCCGCTCAACTCCGGCCCCGTCATCGTTGGAGAAGGAGAACTGAGGCACCTGTGGCCACTGGGTGGTCAGAGGACGCTCCCGCCCCCTAGCTCTGGGCCCCACCCGCCCGGAGGAGGACTTTGCTGTTCCGTTTGTTGTTGTGTTGGTAATCTGAATTTTGTATATGGTATTGTTGCATATTTTGTATACTGAATTTGCATACTGTAGCATTGCATATTTATTGTGGATTGTATTATTTGAGATGCTACTGTGTTGCTGTATTATTGAAATGTTACTTTGTTGCTGAGATGTTATTATGTTGCTGTATTTCATTGTATTTTTGTACCTTATTTTTTGTAAACCACTTTGGGTTACTCTAGGGTGAGGAAGGCGGTATATAAATAAAATTTCAATTCAATTCAATTCAAATAAATAAATAAATATAGTTTTCCTATGGAGACTTAAAGTCCTGTCCCCAAATGATTATTTTCTTCAGTAGAATCCATGACAACATAGCATTTTATATGCTGCTGACCTTTTGCTCTTTATTCCTAGCTTCAATATTCCGTGCCAAAGCTGCTTAATTTAATCAACAGTTTTAAGTTAGTTTCTGTTTTTCCTATTTATTGGTCTTGATCAGACTTTGGTTAGAGTCAGACTCTTACATCTACTAGGTAGGTTGCAAACTGCAACTTTGACCGTGTCCAGCAGCTGTTATATATCTTTGGATAGTGGTCCCTTGATATGTTATCCAAATAATTACATTTAAATTGTCTAAATTGTTGGCAAAAATATTTCTTTATTTGGTTGAATAGATTGCCATTACCTAAATTTATTTGGGATTGTATTAATATATTTAAAATCAATGTTTTAACATGGAGTTTTGTATTCTTTGTGACAACTTTTTTTCAGACAATAATGTTGGGATATGGCAACTCAGCATACAAAAGATTAACACATAATCCTTGGAAGGAAGAAGTTTCTGTTCCTAAGGCTAACTTGCTTGCTTGTTTTATTTGCTTCTTCTCCTTCTTCTTTGCTTTCTCTTTTACCCCATTGGGTATTGAGAGAGATGCAAGATTCTTGCTCTGGCACTTCTAGCAGCCTCCATGACATCAGTAAATGCTGGAGGACAGAATAGTGTTCTTATTGTCTTTTCAATGGTGTTAACCTTTCAGTAATGCTTAATATTTGTACAGCTTTTCTGAGGTCATGGCTAAACCCTTGTAAATGTATCAGTATTTACAAGCGCAGGTAAGGGATAAGAACATAAGAACAGCCTTGCTGGAACAGGCCACAGCCCATCCAGTCCAGCATTCTGTCTCACACAGTGGCTCACCATTTGCTTCAGGGTATTCCCAAGTAGATGCCTTCACCTGCTTAGGATTCCCTGGAAATGGCATTGAGAGATATCCTGCCTATCTCTCCAACCCGGAGGTTGTCCTTAAGTATCCATTATTATAGCCATTGATACCCTTGTCCTCCATGAACTTGTCTAATCCTTTCTTAAAGCTGTCAAGACTGACGGGGGAATAAATTGATTGAATAAATCAGTTTAGATTGTTGTCTAGGGATTTGTTCAATAATAACCAGGAATAGTACTCTGCTATACCAGTAGAATCCATGACAACATAGCATTTGTGGCAATACAAATTTGCTTTGCGGCAATACAAATTTAAACAAACAAATAAATAAGTAAATAAATATCCTTCTTATGAGGAGCAACTTTGATTTTTCATAATTTTGGATGCTGCCTGAATATGTTTACTTCTGAATAGAGGCATACAGTCACATTTAGGTACCATCCACTCCACCTTTTGTCTCCATTATCACTGGAAGGCTGCCGTTGAAGAGTCTTAAACAGTGATCTCCCTTGACTTTATAATCTATATTCCTTATATGAAATAGACTAGGATTAAAATCTGAAGTTTTATTCAGATTTTATTATGCTAATAACTAGCAATGTTGGTGATCAGGGCTTCAATGAGCCCAGGTTAATTCTTAGTCACAAAAAAATGGCATATATGAGGAGAGAATGGAATAATGAGATACAGTAGAATGCTTGGGTCTGAGAATGTGTCAGCCATACTAATGTGACATTTGTTATGCAGTAGAGATCTAACTCTCACTACAAAGATCCGAACAGTGAGATGTTACATATTCCCAGTTTTGCTATATGGCAGGGGTTCTCAACCTATGGCCCATGAGCTGGATCCGGCCTAGGGTGCCAAATAATCTGGCGCCTGCCCTCACTCCAGCTTCCGCCACTGCAGGAATCAGCCATTGACTAATTTACAGCCACCGTGATCATGTTTACAACAGCTGTGGAACTCATTTATGGCTGTTGTAAAAGCATTTACAACAGCCATAAATGAGTCTGGAGATGATTCTGGCGGTTGTGGCTGGAGCACCATTCCGGCCTGCCAACTGTTTGAGGGAGTGTGACCTACTCCCCGACTCGAAAAGGTTGAGAACCCCTGCTATATGGAGTCAAAGCTTGGACATTGACTAAAAGAAAATTGAAGCTTTTGATATGTAGATCTACAGATGGCTGCTAAGGGTATCATGGGCTGACCAGGTGATTAATGTAGAAGTGTTGCACTGGATGGATAAAGAACAATAACTGTTTAAGACCATTAAGCAAAGAAAGTTCCAATACCTTGGCCATATCATGAGGAACAACATGAAATATGGAATACTCCAACTCGCTCTGCAAGGAAAGATCCTTAGGAAGAGAGGCCATGGACATAGACAGATTTCATGGTTGAAGAACCTGAAAGACTGGTGTGGAATGTCCTCGGAAGAACTGTTCTAAGCAGTTAAGAACAGAAAGACTATTACCATCATGATAGCCAATATCCAGAATGGATACAGCCAGTGATGCACTGAAGCAGGTTCTGTCCTGTTCGGGAGAACCGGTAGCGGAAATTCCCCCAGGTCACACCCACCTGGCTGGTCACGCCCACCTCCATACCCCATTGTGTTGACCATGCCCACAGATTTGGCCCCACCCACAGAGGTGATATAAAATTTTTTTAGAGTGCATCACTGGATACAGCAACTGAAGAAGAAGAAGTTCATGTAAGGTGTGCTTCACTTGCCAGGGCTAACTGTAGCTAATTGACAAGGCTCCAGGATGCATCTTGGTTATGCAACTGGGCATGTGAGCAGGCTTGTAACTGAGACACATGGTATATCAGCACCTTGTCGATTACTTACCATTAAACATGGCTAGTTAAACAATCCTTATGTGAACACTAGTAGGGTTCTGGCCCATTGGCTTAGAATAACCAAGAGAGGAAGTGGAATTTTGGTTATATGAGCCTGTGGAATGACTTTCCAGATGAAGGATATTAATTTTAACTTTTATTTACTCGTTTATAGCTATTCTAAAGCAGTGCAGATCTCATCTATTTATAAAAACCTCTGGGGCTGAATAAATTGATTAGATTCATGGCTGTGTCACATGCTCCAACATTTCTTTCATTCACTGTGGTTTCACTTACAAATGTTGTAATCACTGAAGTATGCTTTGTTCTGAAACAACCACCTGGGGTTTGTACAAAGAGGGAGGTTAAATATGGATAACACAATGTTTGTATTGGCTTTTCTCATGTTTCCAGTTCAAAGATTTGTGGGGGAACTTCCCACACAAAATAAAGTCTGACACAGTAGACAATCCCACAATGACAGTATTACACCTTAGTTCGTGCATGGAGCATTGTCAGTAAAAGCCTCATTGTTCTTCAACAAGAACCTGTGCAGGTTGAATCCCCAGAGGCAGGTGAATGGTATGGCTCAGATGCCATGAACAAGTAACTTCAGTGTAGCTAGAAAGATGTGTGTGTGTGTGTTTATGCATCATTTTAGTATAGTTGGGTTTTTCACATTTGCAACCTTTATGCTATATTCTGTGGGCTGACCCTGCCCTCAGGGTACATTGTGCTGCCAGAAAGCTGTAGTGGTGACTCTGAAAAGCTTGAAGATACCAGCACAGATAGACTGCTGTAACCTGCTTGCCTCACATACAATGAGTCACAGCTTTCTTGCGCTCCAGACCCTTCAAGTGCCCACAAGCTGAGCTGCCCAACTGGGGGGAAAGTCACCAAATATGCTTTGTCCCATATCCAAGTCAGAGTGGTGGGATGGACAGAGCTAACAGTATAAGAACATAAGAACAGCCTTGCTGGAACAGGCCACAGCCCATCCAGTCCAGCATTCTGTCTAAATAGTATAAATAGGTAAAGTGATGCAGTTGTCTCAGATAGCATATCCTGGAGCAAAGAGAAGGAGCAAGGTTGCCACATTTCCTGCTCTGTCCACTAAAGTAACCTGTTACCTTCAGGTGAAGTGAAGTTGATGTCCTATGCATTGCCAATGGATGCTTGTATTTCTGAGTCTCATTGGCAAGAGGTGCCTTTAGGACCCAGAGGGATTCTCCATCCCCACTCATCTAAACAATCCATGCCATGCACCACCTCCTCTAGTTCTGCTGCACTTCTCTCTCTTATTTATAGTCTCTACGTACACCTGCCAGCTGCCTCCATCTGTTCCTGCTCACCTATAGAATATAACAGCATGAAAAGTCTCACTCAGTGGGTAGACTTTTGATTGTACGTAATGATGTCTTGTTTTTACACTGAGTTTATAAACATGTAATGGGAGTGCCATGCCAACTTTTCCAGAACTCTCAAAAGTTCTGGAGTTGTATCATGCTCTCAAAAAGAGGCTCCTAATCTATACCTATAAAATGGTGTGTTAACCATTGGAATGTGACAAAGGATGTTGCACCAGGCCCCACTAGCCCGTAATGGGCCTCCGTTCACTTGCCCGAACCCGGTTTGCAGGTAACTGTCGGGTTGAAATTTTCAACCCGGGGGCAGGAGCCCCCCAGTCGCAAACAAAAAAGGGAACTTCAATTCCCAACGTTCCTTGCGCCGCGCCAGAGCCAATCAGGCTGAGCGGCGCGGCAAAAGGAACGTTCAAAAACGTGCCACGGCCAATAAAAAAAAGCCGCAGGAAACAAACCGCTAAAGTAAGCAAACACGCGTAGGCAAAACTACAAGCCCCATGTCCTTTGCGCCATTAGCGCACAGAATGCTGAGGCGGCCGCCGCGCGAAAAATAAAAGTAAAAAAAACACCCGCCGCCGCTGCCCTTCTTCCCCACGGGCCAGGCAGCATGGCCCATGGAGAAGAAAGCAAAAAAAGCCCCCCCCCCCCGCCCTTCTTCCCCACAGGCCAGCCAGCATGGCCCGCGGGAAAGAAAGCCATTGAAAAAGTTAACCCCAAAAAACAAACCAAAAACAATAAAAAAACTCAAAAATCCAAAAAGAAAACACAAACACAGCCAAAAACAAACAATAAAAAACACACAGACCCCCCCCAAAAAAATCCAAACCCCCCCAAAAAAAAACCCAGAGCCTACCAACAGACGTCTTGACTTCATGACCACCGGAACTCAAATGAGCAAAGACAGGAAACACTTACCGGAAGCACCCAGAGGACAGAAGAGAAGAATTTTAGAGAGTGTCAACAAGCATGTGGATAAGGGGGATCCAGTTGACATTGTTTATCTGGACTTTCAGAAGGCTTTTGACAAGGTCCCACACCAAAGGCTCTTGAATAAACTTACCAGTCATGGAATAAAGGGACAGGTCTTGTCCTGGATCAGCAACTGGCTAAGGGACAGGAAACAGAGGGTAGCACTAAATGGACACTTCTCCAAGTGGAGGGAAGTAAAGAGTGGGGTCCCCCAAGGTTCAGTACTGGGACCCCTGCTTTTCAACCTCTTCATAAATGATCTAGAGGTAGGAGTAAAAAGCAAGGTAGCCAAATTTGCTGATGACACTAAATTATACAGGGTAGTGAAAACTGTGAGAGATTGTGAGGAGCTCCAGCGGGATCTCTCAACACTGGGGGAGTGGGCAAAACAGTGGCAAATGAGTTTCAACATTAGTAAGTGCAGAGTGATGCATGTTGGGGCAAAGAACCCCAATTACATTTATAAACTGATGGGGTCTGAACTCTCTGCGACAAACCAGGAAAGGGACCTTGGTGTCCTGGTGGACAACTCATGAAGGTGTCAACCCAGTGTGCCTCAGCAGTGAAAAAAGCAAACTCAATGCTAGGGATCATTAGGAAGGGTATAGAAAATAAGTCAGCAAGTGTCATTTTGCCTCTTTATAAATCTATGGTGAGGCCCCACCTGGAATACTGTGTACAGTTCTGGTCGCCATACCTCCAGAAGGATATTATGGAGCTGAAAAAAGTGCAGAGGAGGGCAACCAGAATGATTAGGGGACTGGAACACCTTCCTTACCATCTGAGGCTGCAACGGTTAGGCCTCTTCACTCTTGAACGACGACGTCTAAGAGGTGACCTGATTGAAGTTTATAAAATCATGCACGGTGTGGACAAAGTAGATAAGGAAAAACTGTTTTCCCTATCGCATAACACTAGAACTAGGGGACACTCCATGAAACTTTTGGGTACTAGTTCTCAAACAAATAAGAGAAAGTACTTTTTCACCCAGAGGATTACTGGTCTATGGAACTCCCTGCCAGAAGAAGTGGTGACAGCTGTCAGTCTTGACAGCTTTAAGAAAGGATTAGACAAGTTCATGGAAGACAAGAGTATCAATGGCTATAATTATGGATACTTAAGGACAACCTCCAGGTTGGAGAGATAGGCAGGATATCTCTCAATATCATTTCCAGGGAATCCTAAGCAGGCATCTGCTTGGGAATACCCTGAAGGAAATGGTGAACCACTGTGTGAGACAGAATGCTGGACTGGATGGGCTGTGGCCTGTTCCAGCAAGGCTGTTCTTATGTTCTTATGTAGAGAGGAAGCAAAGCTCACCACCCCCACCCAGAGGCCAAAAGAGAAAAAACATTCAAAAACATTTCAAAATAAAAGATTAATTCCCAAACAAATCAATTAAGTTAGCCAAAAATTCAAAAATATTCACACTAATCTCAAAAAATACCAAAAAAAAACAGAAATCACTTTTCACTCAAAAAACCCAAAACACCAAAACAAAAAACAAAAAATGCGTAAAAATAAAGATTTTAAAAAACAAAAATAAGTTTTAAATTTAAAAAATAATTTAAACCAAATAATTTAAAATAAAATTTGCATAAACAAAAAACAAAAACCTTCAAAAACCAATTTAAAGAGCCTGGCACTAAGGAAGCCAGCGCACAAAAAATAAAAATAAAACACACTGGGAGCGCAAGTCCGCCGCAGGCGGACGCAGCGCCTCAAAGCCACAAAACCACAAAACCTTTCAACACCATTTAAAACAGCCCAGCACCATTTGTACAAGAAAAAAAAACGAAACCCTTTACTATCCAACACAATTTTAAAAAGCCCGGCACCGCCGGGCAAAATATGCTAGTAACTAAATAATATGATTAAGTGCCAGTGCATCCCTATTATTGTTATCCACTAAAGCAGGGTTGCCCAAACTAGGGCCTGTGGGTCAGATCTGGGCTGGATCCAGCCCACAGGCCATAGTCACCAGCTCCATGAACTACATGACCAGTCCGCAGCCTAAAAACTTTGGGCACACACCCCTGCACTAAAGCTTGGGGGAGTGGCAGTTTCATAGAATTTGTTTCTCAAAATAATTAAAACTATGTATGAATTTTGAGAAATTTTCTTAAGAGTTGCCCAGATGGATTTCATAGCAAAGAGCTTTTCTTATAAAACATCTGAAAACGTTTGATTACCAGCTGTTATTTTTTTAAAAAAGAAAAACAATGTCCAACTAGTAGAAAGTCAAGGCTTCCAGCTGTTTCCTCTTCCTTACATAATGAAGCCAAAAGTGACAAGCCTGGCTTCTTCCAATACAAAACTCTTCTTACAAGATGACTTGGCTTGCAGCATTATTTTACTTCAAGTTCATATTACCATTACAGCTTGATTTTTACCAGCTACTGAAATGTAGAGGGCACTGACTATTTGGATTATGATACAGTGATACCTCATACAACGTCCAAACTTGGTTTCACAAGTTTGGACTTTATACGGATTTGGACTTTGTATGAGGCATGCAAAATCCTAGCCGCGATGCCTCATACAACATCCAAATCCTTGCCGCGATGCCTCGTACAACGTCGTTTCCATAGAGATACATTGTAATGTAACAGCACAGACTTCAGGGCAAAGTCTAGGAAACAGGCAGGAAACTGACAGAACTTTAAGAAATCATTGTTTAAAGGCTAAATACATTACAAAAACATGTCAAACAACCCTGATTATCCAAGAACCTGAAAAATTCTGCAAAAATCCCAGGAATGCTTCTAAAAATGCTGATGAAAAAAATTAAAAAAAATTCAAAATCATGCTCAAAACCACTCCTAAACACTTTTTTTTCCGTGCAAAACCCACAAGAGCAATGCACGCATGTGTTCTACCTTTTATACTGCCCAGGCACAATGCAACCTGGGAAAAACCCCAATGCCTCATACAAAGTCGCAGCAACTTTGTATGAGGTAACTTTTTTCAAGGAATTAGGCGATGTTCTATAAATTCGATGTTGTATGAAGCGGACTTTGTATGAGGTATTACTGTACTAAAATTCTACTATAGTGTCATCTACAAAACCAAATATTCTACTTTGCCTCCTTAGTGGTTCTATGGTCCTGCTTATATGTAGGTAGGGCCAACCTTGAGATGAGAAGAAAGAAATAGAACATGTAATAAAAATGTTTAGTCTGCATTACTGTGCTCCAGGCAGTGTGCTGTGCCTTCATTTCTACTCTTGTCTGAGCAGCTGGAATAAGTGTGGTTTCCTTGTGCCCAAACTGACAAGCTATTTAATTATCCCCACTGCAATGGCTCAAGTGGCTAAGACGCTGACTTGAAGACGGGAGGTCAGCAGTTCGATTCCTGAGTACTGCAGGATGGAATGAGCTCCTGTCTTTGTCCCAGCTCCTGCCAACCTAGCAGTTTGAAAGCAAGAATTTGCAAGTAGATAAATAGGGACCACTTCGGTGGGAAGGTAAACAGCGTTCCGTGCGCTCCAGTGTCTAGTCATGCCTGTCACATGACCATGGAAATGTCTGCAGAAGCAGACAGCACTGGCTCTTCAGCTTTGAAACAGAGATGAGTACTGAACCTTAGAATCGGATACGACTGGTTTTCGAGCAAGGGGTACCTTTACCCACTCACTTCAACCAGATGCAAAGGTATAGAAGGCAAAGGTGTTGTCTATGTTAATTTTTGTCAAAAAAAATTGCACTTGCCAATAAGAACGTTGAATGTATTCAGAACCAACTTTTACCTTTGATGTTAGAGGGGTCAAGAATTTTCTCATCCTATGTAATTGAAATGGCATTTGTGTCAGATCTTTGCCAATTTAGGGTATTTAATTATTTGAGTGAACTAATTCAAATGACTGATTTCAGGCTTACAAAACTATGTTTAAATCAACAACTAAAGTGTCAGAAAATTGTTGGTGGTTAAGGTTTGAGCATGGACACTGTAAGTATGTTCAGTTTCAATATGAGAAATGTTTTCAAACAAGGAGTGCCAGACACGAGACCACAGTTGGATATAGATTCTTCTTCTTTTGTATCTAGGCCAGACTTCAAACTGCAAATGAAGTCACCTTTGGGTAAATTCGTTCCGCAGTTCCTTTCACTTGACCTAGTGTGAAATATAGAAGCTGGATATAGATGATCTGTCTGTACTAAGATCTTTGTGTAGTTGACCTCTTCATGGTAAAAGCAATGAATACATTTGGGTGTGTGTGTGTGTCTGATTGAATGAGTCATGAAATAGTTGTTATCCCTACTGCTGTTTTATTGTAATTATAAACATTTTAGCTTAATTGACTAACAAAAATATATACACAATTTTTAATATTGCAGACATTTAATACCTTGTTTGAAATAATAGTGTAAAGTTCCACAAGTTGAGTGTTTATGGGTATTTCTGTTATTAATATGTGTTTATTATTAATTTGTGTTTATTGTAGTGGCTATAGTGGTTAAGATGCTGAACTCACTGACTAGAAGGTCGGAGTTCGATTCCTGGGTATTGCATGATGGAGTGAGCTCTCATCTCTGTCCCAGCTCCTGCCAACCTAGCAGTTCGAAAGCAAGAAATTGCAAGTAGATAAATAGGTACAGTACCACTTTGGTGGGAAGGTAAACAGTGTTCCATGCACTCCGGTGTTGAGGCATGGCTGCCACACATCCATGGAAACATTTGCTGGCTCTTTGGCTATAAATGGACATGCGCACCAAACCCTAGAGTTGGATATGACTGTCTTTCAAGCAAGGGTGACCTTTACCTATTGTATTTCAAAATCTGATGATTTAAGAAAAGTAACTGCCCATTTTATTGCCACCAACATGCATGTGTTGTTCTGTGGTCACAGAGTGTTTTAGTCTATTGGTCTGAAGTTTGGGGTTATTCAAATGGGCATTTATTCAACTTTTTAATGCATTATGGGAGCAATCACTAGAGTGGATCGCTGCATTTCCAGCCCCTGTCACAGGGTTCTATTGTCTTGTTGGTTTAGTCCATTCCCAGCACCTAGGAATATTGGGAGCAGACCAAAATAAAGCTTTGCAGTTGTCAACGCTTCCAAAGCTCCTTCTGGTCTGAATTTCCAGTGTTGTGAAGTTGCTTAATAAGTAATCTACTTCAGGATACAGTATCAGCAATGAACACTTCCCCTGCTCCTCTGCATCTGCTGGACCATCACTTATGGGCTGAATCACTTAGATTTTTTTTTTTTAAAAAAATCTTTGACTTTGTTTGAAGTGCTGATTGAAACCACAGCTGCAGGAACTTTCTCAAGTGGCACTAAACATAAGACAAAGAAAATTTTTTTTTTACTTTAGTCAAACTCATTCAGCATAACAGTTTAGCAACTGCAGAGGAGCAGGAAAAGTATTCCGTTTGCTGATATCCTGAAGCCACTTCACGATACCAGAAATAGAACTACTTGATGTTGTTCTGCCATTTGGATGCAACCACCACACCAAATGGTTTATCACTTCTCCCCACACCTCAAGTGACCCTATTTAGATAGCCTGAGCCCCTACTCAAAGGACTGATGTTGTTGCACTCCTTATTTTTTTGTGTATGTTTTGCCTAAAGATTTTTTGATACTTCTTCAAATTTTCTTGTTTCCCCCAAACATAACAATATTTTCTCTTACAAACAGATAGGGGATTGTACATTTTCTCAGTGATAGGGGGGTAATATATTAACACACTGGCTGAAATCTTTTTTGAGTAAACTATGCTTGTGTAACTCAATGTTATGCGAATGGTACTGCTCGCTATACCAAGACAGATGTGCTATTCACAAATAATTACCTCCGGCACCTTGTATAATTGGTCAAAATGGGAATTCTGTGACTGAGTGTACAGTCTTTGTTGCCTGGGTAGAATGCCTTGCATTATTCAAGCAGAACTCAAGCCAGTGAATCTTATTGCAAAAACAAGCAATCGCTGTAAACATTACAGTAAAACCCCTACATACGATCCCTCCCCCCCCCCACCGTTCCACAAGTTTATTTGTATGTCAAAAAAAAAAGTATGCCGAAAACACATTGGATTATCAGAAGAGGCTTCTACATGTCACCATATTTTTTAAAATTTAATTTAATTTAATTTTCGCACTTATATGCTGCCCAATCTGGGTACCCAACTCAGGGCGGCTCACATGATAATTAAACAATATACACAGTAAATACACAGTAATACAATATACAAAATGCAATCTACAAAAACAGCATATAATACTATACAACAACGCAATACAGTACTATAACGGCCTCTCCACTCCGGCCACAGGCAAATTCCAAGCTCAGTGGCAGCGAGGTCCTGCTGCCATAACGGCCTTTTCAAGCCCGGAGAGGGGTGGGGCCCAGGAGCACCGGCAAGTGGAGGGGTCCTGGCGTCCATGGCTGGAGGGCCTCTTCGCCCCAGCCAAGGCCAAAGTCCGGGGGAGGGGCGACAAGTATGTTGAACTTTTCCTATTAAAAATTTGTATGTCGAGATTTTTTTAGCCAAGATTTCTATTTGTATGTCAAATTTTTTGTTTGTCAAACCGTTTGTATGTAGGGGTTCAACCGTTCAACTGTATTTATTCCTGAGTGAGAGTGGATCAGCACTTTTTCATTATAAGCAGCATAGCAGAATGAAAGTTTCTCCCTGACAAAATCATGTATTCTGTGCAGAACCCGCTGCAGCTTAAGCAAAATACTGAGGTTTCTACAGAAAAAACATGTCCACTTTAACAAACAGGTACTTTAGGAAACACAAGAATGATGTGTGGGAATAAGACCTCAGAAAGCACAAGAATGATGTGTGGGAATATTTACATTCAAACAACGGATGTCACCCGTATGCCTAAATAAGACCAGAAATGAAATAATTAGATTCCTATTAATGTTCATGACAATAATCATAGCAGAATTTATACGAATACAGATTATATTCTCAGTCTTGTTTTCTCTTCATCCCTTGACTCAATGGACAGAATATCTACATTGAGTGACTTTTGGGGTATTTTCTGACTCCATGGAAATGTTGATGTCTTGTGCTTTCCCATGCCTGCGAGGGTGTTGGTAAGATATAAAAGAAAATGGAGTAGATAAATGTTTGTGTTTCTTTCATGTTCCTTCTTTTGCTTAAACTTTTTTTCACTCATTGTCATATCCCACTGGAAAATTTTCAATCAATAACATCGCAAGAGCTATTGTCTGCAGCAAATCACAATGTCAGGAGCAGGCATTCCCTGTGAGTGAACCTACTGTATACTGCTGAGCTCTGAGTGCCCTTTATCATAGATTGAGCTCCCTCCCTGCCTCCCAGATTGAGTGCCTCCATCCATTCCTCCTTCCCCTCTTCTACTTGATGCTTTTGGAATCCCCCTATTTCTGTGATGGTGAACCTTGGCACTCCAGATGTTCTTGGACTTCAATTCCCAGAAGCACAAGCCCCCATGAATCTGCATGAATGGGTTTACTGTGATTCATCTGGCCCGCACTGCCCTCGTCACTCCCGGCCTGTACGGGCATGTTTTACTTCCGCTTCCGGGAGCAACGAGGGCAGCGTGGGCCAGATGAATCACAGTAAACCCACTCGTGCGGATTCATGGGGCTTGGGCCTCTGGGAATTGAAGTCCAAGAACATCTGGAGTGCCAAGGTTCGCCATCATGACCCTATTTTCTTGGAATTAATTTTTTACCTACCTACTTAATTCTTTGAGGATTCCTCCCACCCTTTGGTTCCTTCCCCATTTCCTTTCTTGAATTATTTTTGCTGCTGCTTACCTGGCTTTAGTGTCTTGCACGGAAGACAAAGAAGGAGCCGCAGTGAGGCTTTACTTCACAGCTTTATTTCATGATGGTCAGGATGAACATGTGGTAATGGCGGAGGTACAGCTCATTTTATACTGCAGTAATACATTTGAAAAGGGTTGCACGGTAGCTCATTGGCTGCTACCTGCGTGACATCATTCTGAGTCACGCCCATCTTCTCCAGGTGTTCCTTGTATGGGAAGGTTTCCCGAGGCTGCCGGTGATTGGGGAATTTGAACCATGTGAGCTGAACGCTCGCAGCTGCCCTCTATGGGTAGCTAGCTCGCGTTCCTTTAACAGCTGGGTTACATTGTAATCATTGTCAGGTTACATTCACACATTCTTAAAGTAATACTGTTACATACACAACACTCCTCCCCCCCTAGGATGGGACGAAGTCCCTCAACCATTGTGGCTTCCCGCATGTGCGCTTGGGGCATACGACTGCTTGGCTGAGCTCAGGGAACTAGGGGCTCCGAATTCCGCAGACTCTCGTCCTGCAACGGAAAGGGGGGACTCATTAGTCGTCTGACGGGGACTCTGTGACAACCTTGCGTTGGGAGAAGGGAACGGAACATGCAGCTGAGATGTGAACCCCTGCCTGTTGCTTGTGTCGCCTGGGGACCCCAGCACGAACCTCAGAACCGACGAGGAGTCTCACAAGATGAAATTAGGTATCGTGAACCAGAAATATCTGCAACCGATTTACACAAAATATTATTTCTCTAGCCACTGCTGATGTTACTAGTTTCTCCTTCTCCTCAAACTGAGATTTTGGGATTATCTTTTTAAAACCCCTTTCTGTGTTTTTCTCCTCAGATCTTATCATGCTCAAGCTTCTCCTTTTCAGTAGACAAATAATCTGTCTTTTTGTCTCTTGTTTATTTTTAAAATTAGTTTTCTCCCGTTTTTCCTCAATTCTCATGGTTTATGTTTTCCCTGTCACGCTTACATAGAGACTGTATCATTTACCTTATTTGTCTACATTTTATAATTTCCATCTTATTTCTCTATCTTTTTCTCCTTAGCCTGGTGATGTTTTTCCCCCCAAAGCAGCTCCTTAGAGGACTGAATGTATGTATTTCATGCCTGTAGCTCTATCCATTCCTGTTTCACTTATGATTTTGTCTCTCCATGCAAATTACCACTGCCACCAATTCACATTATATTCCCTTATCATTTTTTTCTCATTTGGGCATGCCTCCTTTCTTCTGCCTAGTTTATACCTCCTTTTATACCTGGGTTCCAGTGGCCACTTCATGGTGCTATATGGGGAATTGTGGAAGACTTGAGAAATATAGCCCATGGCAGTACAGAAGCAATCTTACATATATATTCATACACTATATGACCATTATGTACAGTTTCTATACAGTTGGCAACTTCTTGAAATCCACAGACCCATTCCTCAGCTGAAATTTTAAAGCCATGCCATCATGGAGCATAATGAAACTTCTTTTAAAAGAGACCATGGCAGCCTGGTGTCACTTTGTGGTAATATGAAGGCACAAGACCTAAAGTGCCAACTGCTCACTTAAAGAAGGGAAATACTGTAACTGACATGGCTAACAAAGAAATGGGAACAGATAAGTACCATTGTGGATGTGGGTGAGTTTCTGTAAAAAATCAAGAAGCCTGCAGGTTGGTCAATATGTTGGTGGTTCAAATTGTCCTTCTTAAAAATCATCCCTTGAAACTGTGACAGTATGAGGTCAGAGAAGCAATGTCAGCACAACTACAGCCCAGAAGTCAAATGTACATCATCACAAGACTGTGTAAGGTAAAGGTCGCCCTTGCCCGAAAGCCAATCGTATCTGACTCTAGGGTTCAGTGATCATCTCTATTTACAGCCAAATAGCCAGCGCTATCTGCAGACATTTCCGTGGACATGTGGCAAACATGACTAAACACCAGAGTGCACGGAATGCTGTATACCTTCCCACCGATGTAGTACCTATTTATCTACTTGCAATTTCCTGCTAGGTTGGCAGGAGCAGAGCCAGACGACGGGAGCTCACTCCATCCTGCATCATTTGGGTCTCGAACTGCTGACCTGCTGACCTTCCAGTCATCAGTTCAACATCTTAACCACTAAGTCACCACAGTCCCCCACACAAGACTGTGAGGCCCTGTCAAAAAAAAAAAGATATTTAAACATGTCCCCATGATTGGCAGGTCATACATCCACAACACTCTTTGATGTGGAGGAGGGGTTTGACAAACTTCCCAAACCTATGTCTGTGAAGTAACATAGCCCTTTCCTTGCTACTTATATTACTGATGTAATAGGCTAAATTGTTTGGCACTGTGGGGGGGGGGGGGGGGAGAGACAAAGGGAAGGAGGCAACTGTCTCACAGCAACATCACTGGAAAGAGGAGGACACTCTTAAATATATGGGTAAGGATTCTTGGGTGACGATCTGGCAAATATAAATGTTAATGTCTGTGACACTTGCTTTATTTCTAAAACTCAGTTATGTTTATCATTATTGACATGCTTTGGGGGGGGTATATGACTGTTTAGGTGTAATTGAATAAATTATGGTGGAAAATCTTGTGATGTGGGATAAGCTATAAATATTGAATAAATACAGAAATAGATTACTGCTAATTATCAACATCTGAGCAGCTCCCCAAGTGACCCACGTACCATTTATTCAGTTCTGCAAGTCACTTTCTGGTCCTGAGCCCTTTTGGCACACAAAGTCCTCATCAGCCCCAGGCCAGTATTGATGAAGCTGTTGCCCTCCATCAAGATCGATTCCAGTCCTCAGAGTTGTCAGGTTAGTTAACCTCCACCTGATGATTAGCATTGAGTGCTGGGGGTTTGGTCTACTCTATTACCATAGCAGAATAATTTGGCAAGACATAACCTGATCAATGCAAACAAGAGATGGGCTGAACGGTGATCCAATGAAAACTGAAGCAACAACCGTTCCGAAAATAGTCTTCAAAAAATGCATTTACCTCATTCTTTGTGCCTGCGGCAAAGCTTATATCGGATGCCCTAGGAGAATGATTAAAATTTGTGTCGGGGTCGCTCCAAAATCTGTTCTCACAATCTCCAAGCACCACTTACAACACACTTTCTTGAAGCAAACCACTCAGAAAACGTCTTGAAATTTGAAGTATTAGAAACTATCCCTCCTGTTCCGTTCATGAGGGTTGATTTTAAGAATTTCATTCATAAATTTGACACCCCCGAGGACTTAATATGGAGTTAGAGCTTTCTTGTTTCCTTTAAGTGGTTTGTTGCACTGTGATAATGAGTTCTGAGTGACATGCAGGCTTAACAGTATATAATCAGCTTCATTCGACACACTGTTTAACGTCCACCAGCACAGAAGAGTACATGCTATTGAGGCTTGGGACGCGCAAAAAGAGCTTTACCTATATGTACAGGTATTTTATTTTCTTTATTGTTTACTATTGAGGGTGTATCATTTTCATGACAGTATATTGACTGGACATGTGTTCATGGTTTAAAATATTTCATAAATTTTCATATATTGTTTGTCATAGATCCCTGATGAAAAACTCATTTGAAGAGCCAAATATATCGCGGAAGGGCTTTGGATTTTCGTACTATTATTGGATTATCATATTATCATATTATTTAGACTACTGAACCATTATTGTTGAACATGAATAAATGGTTTTTGAAGACTATTTTCGGAACGGTTGTTGCTTCAGTTTTATAACCTGATCAACTACAAAAAGTAATTCATTGATATTATTTCCATTAATGTGCTTAGCTTTTGTGCTTATGCCATCTATGTAGGTGCTAAATAATAGTGACAATAGTACAAATCCCTGCTTCACTCCAGATGTTACTGCAAAAGGTTCCTATGTTTCTTGGCTTGTTCTAACTACACTTCTGCAGTCACTATATAAGTGTTTACATAATCTGATAGCAAAAGATCATGGATGAATAATTTACGACAGGTAGTGAAGGAAGAAAGTGTACACTGAGAGAGTCTCCTCGAAGATTGTGGTGTTTTTGAACCACAAACAGTTGTACCCCAGGCAATGGCAACCTTGTTGTGCCAGCTAATATTTCTCACACTAGGTCAGGCAAAAGGAACTATGGAATGAATTCACTAAAAGTGGCTTTATTTTGGCAGTTTTAAGTCTGACCTAGACATGAAAGATGAAGAAGGGGAGGAAGGAGATGGCATTTCAGAATTGTTAGAGGACTTGCCAGAACTTGGAAATGCTAATGTTTTTTAGACTATAACTCCCCAATTCAGCTAGCTATTGAAAAAATATTTTGCTGAAATAATGCCAGTAGTTTTTTACCAGAGACTACTTCTGAAATTGCCAGGGCAATAGTGTATTTCATTAAGTCACTGATTAAATGCTTGGGCTTATTGGTTAATAGATATAATGATGAAGGTAGTTCTGCTCCATTTCCTGGGCAATGAAGTCCAAATAGTCTCCTTCTTTACCTGGCTTTACCTCACTGACTTTTTTGAATAGTGAGATAGAGTAGGCCTAACAAAAGATTTCACTTCAACAATCTGAGTTGACAAAGAGTCCAGTAACGTCTCAAATCTGCTAGCAGTGAACTATGCCATGCATGAATTGCATCAGAACCAGCTGTGTTACTGTAATTATGCTCAGTTAAATTACATCTTGTTGAGCAAAAGCTTTGATCTGTTAGATATCTAGCAGCCATAGAAAAATATAACCTGATCCCAAAAGAATTCTTAGGTCTGGCCAGGTTATCCTACTATGGTGATAGAGTAGACCATACTGCCAGCAACAAAATGCTGATCATCAGGTGGTGATTAACTAACCTGACAACCCTGAGGAAGAGTGATGGTCCCCAAGTGGATTAAATCCCACTTGAATCCATCTTGATGGAGGGCAGCAGCTTCATCATTACTGGCTTGGAGCTAAGGAGGACTTTGTGTATCAAAAGGGCTCAGGACCAGAAAGTGACTCATGGAACTAGATCACACTGTGATGTGGAAGGCAGATGAAAGGCCATTGCATTATATTCTCAGAACAGTCTTCATGGCTGATCACCATCATGATTGCCAATACCCTGGATAACGTTAATGACTCTTAATGTTATGCAGTTTTAACGTTGTGTAATACATGTATCGCACAACGTTAAACCCTATGGGATGTATTCAGTGGTGGGCTCCAAAAAAATTACTACCACACGGTGGATGTGGTATGGTGGCCGTGGCCAGGGGGAAATCCCTGTGTTGCACCCAATTAGGACTACTTTATTTCAAAACTTGGATGGGTGGGGCCAGCCAGAATTTCTGCTACCGGTTCTGGCGAACTGGTGCGAACCTGCTGATGCCCGCCACTGGATGTATTGCACAATGTCGAACTCCATAGAGATACATTGTAACCAGCACAGACTTCAGCGGATGTTGTGCGATACATCCTTGGACAGTGAGGAGAACAAATAGGTCAATCTTAGAAGAAATCAACCCTGACTGCTCATTGGAAGGTCAAATAGTAAAGATGAGGCTAAAGTACTTTGGGCATCAAATGAGAAGGGAGGACTCACTTGAGAAGGCCGTGATGTTGGGAAAGGTGGAGGGCAAAAGAAGAAGGGGGAGGCCAAAGATGAGATGGATAGATGGTATTGTAGACACAATGGGCACAGAACTGGGAGGACTGAGGGGGATGGTGGAGGACAGAGGTGCCTGGAGAACAATGGTCCATAGGGTCGCAAAGGGTCGGAATCGACTGTGCGACTGAACAACAACAACAGTGCATATTTATTCTTCAGATTCCTTAACATTATGCGGTTTTAACGTTGTGTGGTGCAAACATTATCTGGGGTATTACTGTACTGTATTTGAAATCGGATATGGCACAAAAAGAAGAAGAAGAAAAAGAATTCAGGCCCTGCAAGCCAGTTCAGTTTCCATTCCATCCATGGCCTACTGACCAAGGCAACTTCTTCTGTCAGAGCCAGATAGTGATACCAAAGGACAACACCCATATGGGACTTATTGACTACTTGTGATCACCTGCTCCAGTCAGTGAACTGCAGCTTTTAACGTTAACCATTCTGGACAGTTCTTCTCTCCCAAACCCTTTTAACTCTTCACACTATCATGTGATAGTAATTTCTGGTACTTTCTCCCAGCATCATAGCACCCATCAAGTGTATCTCCAAACCATATCTGTATTCATCACAGAAATAATTCTTTTTCCTTTTTCCATTTGGAACTTCATCTCTTCATGCAGAAAGTAGTCAACCTCTATGTTTTTTCCTCTCATTTGATCCCTCAAGCTAATTGAAAACTGGCTTCTCCCTTCTCCCTTTGCTCCTCTCTCTTTAGAAGTTGCTTCAACCTGAATTCATATGACAGGATATACATAAGAAACACAGGAAATGTTTTCTTTACATGCCAATAAATAAATAAATATTAATATTATATTATATTCATTTATTTTGTGGATTTGTATCCCACCCTCCTGATGGGGAACACCACTCAGGGCGACTAACAACACACAAAGGCAATGAGAACAATACTACAAACAATTTAAAATAACAATCAGCTAAAACAACAAAGCTAAAACAATAATCAACACACACACCCCATTAAAAGATTAAAAACACATAAAACCAATCGGATTATCATTTTAAAAACTGCCCTCAACCTCCCCCCCTCTCACTAAAAATAGAAATATACAGAAGCTAACAAGAACCCTCAGACAGGCTAAATGAGCCTTGCGTGGTCGAATCAAGCATACCCCACACCCGCTGGCATAGCCAGGTCTTCACATAACTTTTTATAAGTTATTTGCAAAGTCTCCCATTGAGAACTATCATATTTCATCACATTGTTGCATAGGTTTTGCCAAAAGTATGAAGTCCATGTGAAATGCTATATTATCAGAATAACATCCTTTTATACATAAAGTGTATCAAATGTTATTTTTTATTAAAAGATATTAATGAAGATATTATATAAGATTACTGTTAGATAAACTCTATTCACACAGTCAGGAATGAACTAAGTAAATCTTCAGAAAATCGGGAGCTTTTTACTCACCTTATTTTCAGCCCAGGATCAGTACTCATTTTTTTTAAAAGGATGGTTATTTATGGAAGGTGAAGCTTATAGTTCTGCAGAAAAAAAGTGTGACCTTTGAGTGCTCCATAATAACAAGCAATGGCTTTCTGGTCAACTTTGGTATATCTTAACCTATAAATCCAAGGGTTAACCGTTGGAACTGGCTATAGGTTGCTATGCCTCGCCCTACTTGCCTGGACTCACCCTTCGTGCACACGGCCGATCTGGGTACGCAGGTCAACGAAGGATTGAGAAAACCGGCAGTGGGGCAACAGCCACACAAACACGAAGAAAGGGAAACAACTTCACTTCCCAACATTCCTTGCGCCGCGCCGCGCCAGAGCCAATCAGGCTGAGAGGCTCTTGCACGGCGCAGCGTTCGGAAACGCGCCGCAGCCAATCAAAAGAAAAGCATTTTAAAAAAACGCAGCACAAACACAAAGCACCAACCCATTACTACAAGCCCCAGCATCCTGCGCGCCATGAGCACGCAGAACGCTGAGGAAACTGGCGCCCGAAAAATGAAAAAGAAAAACAACTCACCGCCTCACAGCCAAGCACACACCAGCCGGCTTTCTTTCCCTCACCCACGGCGCCTGAAGGTCCCGACTGGAGTTTCCCCTTTAATATCAGTGGGTGGGGGTTGCGATCCCCCTCTCCGCTGGCTACCCTAGGGTTGGGAGGTTTGTGGGAACAAAAGGGGTATGTTTCCCAAACCCTTCTGGACTCAGGACACCAGGGAGAGGGGATCGATTCCCACCCCCCTCCTTAAAACAACTCCGTCTTTTCTTCTCTTTAAAAACGGAGTTGTTTTAAGGAGGGGGGAGGGAATCGATTCACTCTGCCTGGTCTACTGGGTCCAGAAGAGTTGGGGGGACATACCTCTTTTGTCCCCACAAACCTCCCAACCCCAGGGGAGCCAGCGGAGAGGGGGGTTGCAACCTCCCACCCACTGATATTAAAGGGGAAACCCCAATCTACTTTCACGACTCCACACAAACAAAGCACCATAACACAATAAAGCCCCCCTCCCCACCACCTTGCCCACCCTTCCTAACCCCCAACGACCATGCCCCCCTCCCCACCACCTAGCCCACCCTTCCTAACCCCCAACGACCATGCCCCCCTCCCCACCACCTAGCCCACCCTTCCTAACCCCCAACGACCACGACCCCCTCCCCACCACCTAACCCACCCTTCCTAACCCCCAATGACCATGCCCCTCTCCCCACCACCTAGCCCACCCTTCCTAACCCCCAATGACCATGCCCCTCTCCCCACCACCTAGCCCACCCTTCCTAACCCCCAATGACCACGTACCTTCCCCACCACCAAATAAATAATTTTTTAAAAATTACTAAAAACACTCAAACACATCCAAAAATACACAAAAACAAAAACACCAAAAACAATACGAAGTAAACAAAGACACAATCAAAAACAAAACAAACAGACAAAAAATACAAATTCCAACCCCCCCTCCCCCCGCCCACACACACACACAAAAGAAAGAAAACAAGCAAACTTACCAAAAGAGGTGCTACCTCCACCAGGACTGGAAAAGAAATGAATAAAGAAAGACACTACTTACCAGAAGAAGCTCCACCCAGAGGCCAGGAGAGAAAAAAAGTCAAAATACAATAACCCCTACCAGCACCACCTGCTGGCCACAATAGTAAAAACAATTCAAAAACACACAACAGCCCCAAACAAAACACAAATTCACAATTTTACACAAAAGGTCACACCAATAAAAACAAGTAAAAAAATTACACTAAACACGCTTTCACACAAATCACAAATATATGTCAATAAAATACAATAGAAACTTTTAAAAATCCTGTGCTGAGTTATAACTCAAATTTAAACTCAAAACATCTAAACACATTTAAAAAACATTGAATGTAAAAAACATTTACTTTTACATTATTAAAATTATTACCTACGGTACAACTAATTAAAAAAATTCAATATCATACTTTCTTCTTTTATTAATCCTCAAAAAAACCCAAAAAAGCAGGTCACAGTTAATAACAGCCAAGCCAAACAAATTTTACATAAATAAACATTTAAAAAATTAAAATTACAGACTAAGCAATTTTTAAAAAAAATTAATACAATTTAACCTTCCAACACAATGTAAAACTATTGCAAAAATAAAATTGGTTCATTTTTTATTAAAACACACGGGGGGAAAAGCCCGGCAACGCCGGGCAACCCTTGCTAGTCTATTATAAGAAGAAATTTAATTTCCATTCATTCCCTCAAGTGTCCATACAGCTTAATAAAATATATCAGAGGAGCACTGGAGATATTTTCCAGGTGTGGCAGGTATGCATCAAAACTCTCTTCCATGCAACTTGGAAGTAAATCCCACTGAATTCAGCAGGTGTAAATCCCACTCATCAGCAGGTGTATTGACTTGGGCTTCTGAGAATTGAAGTCCAAGAACACCTGGAGTGCCAAGGTTGGCTATCACTGCCCTAGAGGGCCATCACAGCAGCTGCAATGTGTGGGCCTCAGGTGGGTGCAGCTGACTCAAGTGTGTGCTTTCCACCTTCGAAACCAAGAGGCAAGGTTTGAGTTGAATGTTACGTTGCAAGGGAACTGATTACAGCACTGTTCAGCACCAAAATACCTTGGTGTGAAGCTTGACTGGACTTAAGTTTGGCCAACAACAAGCCAAGAAAGTGGCTTCATTTTGGCAGTCCAGGGTTTGATTGGGACACGAAAACAAGAAGTCCCTGCAGGAAGCAGGGAATAATCCCAGCTGGGCAAGGAGGTGGAGCCAAGGCTAACAGGCAGCTGTCAGAAATAAAGGGAGGGGGAGGAGGAGGAAGCAGACTTGTAGAAAGGTTCAACATTGGCTTAAAGGAGGAAGAGATATGAGGAGGAGCAAGAACCCACCTTTTGTGTATCAGGGGACTTAGACTATATGTATGTAGAAAACTCCTAGACCCAAGTCCTAGTGGAGTTTTATGTGGTCCATGGAAGGGAGAATGCAGGAGGAGCCCCCTTCTTCAATCCATCAGTATCTTCTCCTTGCCCTTCCAGTCCATGGACACTAAAGTGTCTGGCAGCGCACCCGATCCCCACCCTTACCTGACAAAGACACTGGAGGCGCAAGAGGCAAAAGGAGTACCAGCAGTGTCTCCAGGAAGGGTTGGAGAAGAATGTGGGCATTAATCGGTCTCCAGCAGTACAAGCTTTCAGTGAGAGGCAAGAGGAGGTTTGGGTTAAATCCTCAATACCACCAATAGATTTTGGGCCCCTCAACTCGGGGTCAGGCAGAGATTGAACTGACAGAGCAGCAAGTGGAGGCATCTCAGACTATGAAGGACCATTAGGATGAGCAGTGACTGGTGCCCTTCCTTTCTTTTTATCTTGCTCCCCAACCCTAATAAAATCAAATTCAAGCAGCTCTGGGATTTTGAAGATTATGTAGCTAATAGCTGAGGAGGGCTTGCCTACCACCCCTGTGCTTGGGGGAGGGGAATTGCTAGTATTCATAGAGTAAATGAGAATACTATGAATAGCTTACATTTAGAGCAGAGAGCACATTGGTGTTGGATTGAAGAGATTGAGCTGCCTAAGGAGACTCCAAAAGACTCCCATGGTTAAGTCCTGAAGACCAATCAAGAAACAAAGTAAACTAATCTGCACGCTCTGTGGGGTGGTAAGAGAAGCTCAGAAATAGACCAATAGCAAAGGAGCTATCAGAGTGTAAATAATTTCTATCCTCACTATAACTGACTGTGTAGCCACAAAAATTTCAACTCATTATTCCAGTTTCCTTGGAAAAATAGTTTCATACAAATTCCCAACACTCATGTATATTTTTGCCCGCCCACTGCGGCTTTGGAACAATAGGAAGGGTGACAACACATGGAACAGAAAAATCCATGTTTTGTAGGAGAAGAGAGAGTCAGAGGGGAGAAGCGAATACAAGTATGCATGTGGCTGTGGCTACATTTATGTTTCTGTAGTAGTGGTACAAACACCAAAGTAGAGACCATGAGATTTGCACTGAAAAGACAAAATCGCTGCAGTCATTAGTATAACATGGATCTAGAATAAAAATAAGAAAAGATTGAAAAAAGTTTTGTTATTGTTTATAGCACTTGAAAATGATTGTAATTCTCTGTAAACCTGTGAAGAGAAGAATGATTTATATATTATCTAGTCATTATATGAAATGACATGAGGATCAGTGTTGAGCTGCTCCTGGTGCTCACAGGTGCCTGGGCACCGGGAGCAGTAATTTCCCCAGGCCATGCCAACTTGTCAAGCCACGCCCACCTCCCTACCCCAGACCATGGTGTAGGGAGGCCAAGTGGGTGTGGCCCACAGAATTAGCCACACCCACAGCATTAGCCACACCCATGGTGGGGGTAGTAAATTTTTTTGCAGAGCATCACTCTTGAGGATATATTATATACAAAATAAAGCAAGCTAAGAATGACAATAATCCAGGTTAAATACATACCAGTTATGAATATTAAGTTTACATTTTAAACAAACTGATCTTTCTCTAATGTCTTCAAGTTTGTTTCCATGCTAGGAAATCTTTCCTGCTAACTTTCTATAAGTGAGACCATTGTGTCCCCACTGTAATGCTCTATCTGGTCAAGTCTTTAGTGTATGAAAACCAAGACACAGGACACAGCCTCGGGCTGGGTTAACTCAGGTTTATTGCATGGTGGTCAGAGGGAACATGAGGTAATGGCGGATCAATAGCTCTTTATATACGGTAGTAACACATTTGAACGTGGCTCCAGGATAGCCCATTGGCTACTGTCTGCGTGACGTCATTGCTGGTCACGCCCTTCTTGTCCAGGTGTAGGTGGTGGCGGGAAACTTCCCGCGCTGTTGCCTTTTGATGAGTTTGGACCGAGAGAGCCTGGACGCTCGCTGCTGCCAGCTGGTGGTCATTAGCTCGCGTCCTATTACAGGGTTTATGTGATATAGCTGAAGGTTACATTGTTACCCGTTGGCAAGGTTACATTGGTTAAGATACATTGTTATCCATGTAGAAGATCACTCCATTAGAACACAACACTCCTCCCCCCTAGGATGAGACGAAGTCTCGAACTCAACACTCCCCCCCCCTAGGATGAGACGAAGTCTCTCAGCCAAGATGGCTTATTTCGAACACGCTGGGGTCTCGATGCGGGCTGCCTTTCCCCGGGTTTGCTACCTTCTCTTTGTCCGCGGCGTTGTTGGGAGGTGTGTGCTTTATTGGGGAAGAACCGGGGGCACTGAGGGCTAACGAAAAACCCCTCTTCTCGCTTGGATGGGTGGGGGAACACTCCCGAAAACCCCCCCGGCTCGCAAAATCAAAATCAGAATTAAATTCGGGGGCAGCGGTCGCGAACTCCTCTCCCCCTTCCCCGGCCTCTGATAGAGCTGGCGTATCAAAAGGGTATGAGTCGGGGCCGCTGCTTTCCCCCCTTGTTTGGGACTGTTGTCCGTTGCTGTCTCCCCCTTGGGCTAAACGGGTGGGGGAGAACCCTAACGCTGAATCCTGTTGCTGAGCCCCACTGACCGGCCCCCCACTCACTCGGTGCCTAAGTTGGTCCGCGTGCCTCCTCCAGAGGAGACCGGTGCTAGTCTCGACCCGGTACGACACTGGCCCCGTCTGTTCCACAACCGTCCCTGGTACCCAGGCTGGACCTGCGCTGGCGTAGTTCCTGCAGTGAACAGGATCGCCGACGGCGAAACCTTTCGAGACTGCCAACCCTATGTTTTTTCCTTTGTCCTCGACTCTCGTCGGGTCTAGCCTGGACAGGATCGTGGTCAGTTTTCGCCGCATCAACAGCTCTGCCGGCGAGTAACCTGACGCTAAGGGGGTCACCCTATACGCTAATAAAAACTGACATACTTGGTGATTTAGGTCCCCCGGGCCCATGCGCCGCAGCGCATCCTTTGTTGTACGCACCAGCCGTTCCACTTGGCCATTCGTGGCCGGGTGAAACGGCGCGGATGTGACATGCCGAATGGCGTTTGCCTCCATGAATGCCCTGAACTCAGCGGAGGTGAAACAACTAGCGTTATCGCTGACCAAAGTGTCGGGTAAACCGAACGTGGAAAAGACTCTCCTAAGTTGGCTAATTGTAGTGGCGGAGGACGTGCTCTTTACTGGGATAACCTCCAGCCACTTGGAGAACGCATCTACCACCAGGAGAAAAATGGTTCCTCGGAACGGGCCAGCGAAGTCTACGTGCACCCTGGACCATGGCCCCCTTGCTGCGTCCCATTCCCTATGCGGGAGGCGGGCCGCCTCCGGTCGGGAGCCCTGGCATGCCTCACAAGTGCCGACCATGTGCTCAATGTCCGCGTCCAGCTGTGGCCACCAGAAGTAACTCCGGGCCAGCGCCTTGGAACGGACGATGCCCGGGTGGCCGATGTGCAGCATTTTTAGCACCCTCGGACGCAGGGACGTAGGGACCACCACCCGCTGGCCCCACAAAAGGCACCCCCTCTCTAGGGACAGCTCTATTTTTTTTCAAAAAATGGGTCGAATTCCGTACCCGGGGATGACGCCGGCCACCCCTTCTGTACCCATGAGCTAACTTTCTCCAGCGTTCTATCCTTGCCTGTCGCCCTGGCAATGTCGGCTGGTACGATTGGGGGTGAATCTAAAACCTCTATTAACAAGACCTGGTGGTCTCTCTCTGCCCTTGCCTGCTGGACGCCCGACAAGGGCAAAGGAGACCTTGAGAGTGCGTCTGCATGGCTGATCTCCTTCCCGGGCCGGTATTCCAACTCATGTTGGTATGCGTTGAGAAAGATAGCCCACCGCAGCATTCTTGGGGACAGGATCTGTGGCGTGGGCTTATTTGCGGTGAAAATTCCCAACAAGGGCTTGTGGTCAGTCACGATTTTGAACGGCCGACCATACAGAAAATCGTGAAATTTTTTGGTTCCCGCTACTATCGCTAATGCCTCCCTGTCGGTCTGTGCGTAATTACGCTCTGCTTGGGACAGGGACCTTGAATAAAACGCTATCGGGGCCTCCCTTCCGTCGTCCAACACGTGGCAAAGCACCGCCCCCACCCCCACCGGGGATGCGTCGCAGACTAAGACCACTGGCCGTTTGGGGTCGAAGTGCGTCAGGATTGCCTCAGATGTTAGGAGCTGCTTCAACTCTTTAAACGCCCTCTCTTGCTCGTCACCCCACATCCATGTTTCCTCCTTTTTTAGCAAACGATGGAGTGGCTCGGCCACGGACGCCTTCCGTGGAAGGAAGGTATGGTAAAAATTGAGGAGCCCCAGAAATGACTGTAGCTCGGTTTTGGATGTGGGGCGAGGGGCGTTCTTGATGGCGGCTACTTTGGACTTGGACGGCTTAATACCCTCTGGCGTGACCCGAAACCCTAAAAACTCAACCTCAGTTTCGAAAAAGACGCATTTGTCTTTTCTCAGCCGCAGCCCCGCTTTCTCGAACACAGTCAGTACTTTATCCAATCTCTTTGCCAGTTCGGCCTCACTCCCCCCTGTTATCAACACGTCATCAAAATAAGGCAACACCCCCTCCAGCCCCTTCAGGAGGCGTTCCACAAGCGACTGAAAAAGGCCGGGTGCCGAGTTCACGCCGAACTGTAAACGCGACACCTGGAACGCCCCTTTATGTGTGACTATTGTTTGTGCCGCGGCCGTGGCGGGAGTTACAGGGAGTTGCTGATAGGCTTGTGCCAAATCGAGTTTAGCGAAACACTTTCCCCCATTCAGCCTGGCCAGAAGGTGGCTGACCACCGGCACCGGGTATGCATTAGGGCGGATCGCCTTGTTAATTGTACACTTATAATCAGCGCAAATGCGCACCTCCCCGTTAGCCTTCAGAGCGGTTACAATTGGAGTTTCCCACTCCGCGGAATCAACAGGAATAAGAATCCCCTGGCCCACCAGTTTGTCCAGTTCCGCCTCTATTTTGTCCTTTAGTGCGAATGGCACCCTGCGCGGTTTGAGTCTTATCGGGCGGACCTCCGGGTCTAGGTCGAAGGCTACAGGGGGTCCCTTGAACTTTCCAAGTCCTTTTTTAAAGACGGCGGGATGCGCGTCGCACACCGCTTGTATTGGATCCACCCCCACTGTATGCACTCCCCCTATGAACAAACCTAAGGGCTGGAACCACTGCGTCCCTAGGAGGCTGCAATTTCCCCCCTTAAGGACAACTAGGGGCAGTTCCGCAGAATGTCTCTTAAAACTGACCCGAAATTTCCCGACCCCCAACACTGGAATGCTGTTCCCCTGTACGTCTCGCAGCGTGGACCTCAGCGTTTTAAGTTTGGGGGTCGATTTTCAAAAACTCTTTCTGGGGAATTATAGAATAGGAGGACCCCAAGTCGATTTCCATCATGATAGGGGCCCCTTGTACTAATACCTCAACGAAGTAATGAGACTGTCCCGCGGACACGCTGAACACGGGAGCGTCGTCCTCGCTGTCGCCCGAGATGCGGCCCACGCCGTCCTGCTTCCTCGTGGTCTGGGCGCCATCTTTGGACCTCGCTGGACGGTCCGGTCTGGTCGAACGGTCTTGCGACTGCCTCCGGCCCTCCTTCCGCTTTCTGCATGCCTTGGCGATGTGCCCCCGACGACCGCAGGTGTAACACTCGGCTTTTCTGAATGGGCACCTCGCGCGCTCATGGGCCGCTCCGCAACCATCGCAGCGGCGCCCCCCTTTTCGGACCTTCTGGACCTCCTCGCCGTCGCTGCCTTCCGTGGACGACTTCGAGGCCCGTCGGGTTGCGTGCACCGACTGTCCGGACTTTCCGTGCACCGAATTTTCCGCTTTGCCGGCTCTAGGACGCCACTCACGCCACTGATGCATCTCGTCCACCCCAGCATTCGTGGATTCCGCGGCTTCCGCGGCCTCTACAACCTCTGCCAGCGTGGGTGGTGGCTCCTTGTTCATCAAGCTGCGCTGCACCTCCTTGTCCTTCAGGCCACACAGAACTCCGTCCCTGAGGGCCATCTCTAGGTTGTCCCATCTGCAGGGGGCGGCGGCTATTCTCATGGCTGTTACGAACGCCTCAACCGACTCGTCCGGCGCTTGGACTCGCCTCCAAAACGCGCTCCGAGCGGGAAACATTGCCCTCGAGGGTCGGAAGCGCTCACGCAGCAGCTTCATGATGTCATCGGCTTTGAAATCGCTCACCTTCTTCGGTGCAATGATGCCCACCAGCGTTCGCTTGGTTTCTATCCCAAGCATTCTGGTGAGGATGGCCCTCTTCCTCTCCTCGTCGTCTTCTTTGACTTTGAGTTCCACCAGTGCCGCCTGGAAGTCCATCTCCAAAAGCTCCCAGTCTTGCGGTTTGGTGATGTTGAACCCGCTCTGTGCCCTGGCTCCTTGGGGATCCATGATCCCACCTTCGTCGCCAATTTAGTGTATGAAAACCAAGACACAGGACACAGCCTCGGGCTGGGTTAACTCAGGTTTATTGCATGGTGGTCAGAGGGAACATGAGGTAATGGCGGATCAATAGCTCTTTATATACGGTAGTAACACATTTGAACGTGGCTCCAGGATAGCCCATTGGCTACTGTCTGTGTGACGTCATTGCTGGTCACGCCCTTCTTGTCCAGGTGTAGGTGGTGGCGGGAAACTTCCCGCGCTGTTGCCTTTTGATGAGTTTGGACCGAGAGAGCCTGGACGCTCGCTGCTGCCAGCTGGTGGTCATTAGCTCGCGTCCTATTACAGGGTTTATGTGATACAGCTGAAGGTTACATTGTTACCCGTTGGCAAGGTTACATTGGTTAAGATACATTGTTATCCATGTAGAAGATCACTCCATTAGAACACAACAAAGTCCCATTCAGAGACAAAAGTTTCTGGGGAGGAAACCAGGGTAAGACAATATCTTGAGGTCCTACTAGGCAGTGTCTTTCGGAAGAGACAGAGTGTTTGCTTAACCTGCCAGAAAGGGTGCATCAGTCTCTTTGGGAGCAAATGACAGTTTAATAGATAAGAATTTCCCAACTTTAGACAGCATTAGGAAGTCCCACACCATGGGCTTCCTCAATATCAGACACCCTGCAATAAATTTTTTAAAAAAATAAACAAGAAGTCAAGGCCAGTTGAAGAAAGGATGCTGTCCCAGATTGGTGTAAAAAAAGATTAGCATCCCAGCCAAACCCTGATGGCTGGAAGAAAAATTTCAGTCCCATGTTACTCTAGCCCTTCTTGGACTGAAGGGTTGTCTGTTGGATTGTTGCAATCTTGGCCCTGTTGGGTTAATATGCATATGATTAATGAGTTGACTACTAGCTGTACTCTCTGACTCCACTCCTGCACGCTACTTAAAAATGTGTCTCTGACTGCTCCATTTTTGACCTATATGGGCTGGTGACTGCCTGTCACTCCTACTTTCTGCCCAAGAACAAAAAACCCAGAAAGTGGGGATAGTAAAAAGTTTACAGCTCTAATAAATATTTAGTATGTAAATTCTAATTTTTAAAAAGGCTATTCAAATGTTTGTCCAAAGGTGTGTTTATTGCTACAAGCAAAATACATATTCCCTCCATGTTTTTCTTTTTCCTACTAATACTGAAAACTGGAAATAATGCCAAACTACATTTTGATGTTGTGTCTATGGACAAGTGAACATTTAGTCTACAACATTATATCTAAGAGTAAGTACTGCTGAACTCACTTCTGAGAAACATATATAGGATTTTATTCATAAGGTGCTACCTTAGAAGCAAGTTCTGGTTGAACTTAACCCCAACTAAATTAACTACAAATAATTCTCAGTACCACACTATATCGCAAACCGACAGATCAATACACCTACCTGCATGCCTCCAGCTTCCATCCAGAACACACAACAAAATCCATTGTCTTCAGCCAAGCCCTCAGGTACAACTGCCTCTGCTCAGACCCACAAGGCAGGGATGCCAAGCTCCTACAAAATGCATTTTTCAAACTACAATACCATCCAATATGGTTAAAGAACAAGTCAACTGGGCTAGATGAATACCTAGAAGTAACCTACTGCAAGACAGGCCCAGAAGAGAAAGCAATTGAACTCCACTGGTTGTCACTTTCAGCCCTCAACTTAAACCCCTCACATGCATAATGAAAGATCTCCAACCCATCTTGGACAAGAAGTCTTCACTCTCCAAAGCCCTTGGTGACAGACCTTTACTTGCTTATAGACAACCCTCTAATCTCAAACAACTATTGACACACAAGAGACTACACAAAAGTGAAACAGAGATGGGAACAAAACCCTGATGCAAACCCAGATGTCAGCTTTGTCCCCACATTCACTCTGGCAACAGTATTACTAGCCCCAACAATACCACACTCAACATTAAGGGCAGTTTTACTTATTCCTCTGCCAATGTGATTTATGCCATCTTTTGCTTAATCCAATTGAACTAAAAGTTTTCTACCCCGCTTCCCTCAGGGTTTGACTTTGGGAAACCTTTGGGCCTCAAGACTGGATTGGGGGAAACTTTACATTTGGAAAATCCCTGCCAGATCATTAGCAGCAGTCCCAATCCTAGTGGTGGCAATCTAGTGGCAATTGTTTGGCTATTAACAACTGCTCTCTGCCCTGTCCTGAGGTTTCCAAATACTTTGCCACAGAGTCTCAGAAGCCAGTGTTGGAGTGAACAGAAACAGGAAGTTTTAAGAGCCCTGGTGGTGTACTGAAGCCAGAACACTATGAGTTCAATCCTGACCAGGGCTCAGTGTTGACTCAGCTTTGCATCCTTACGGGGTCAGTAAAATGAGTACCAGCATGTTGGGGGCAAAAGGCTAATGAACTTGTGAACTGCCCAGAGAGTGCACTAAGTGCTATGGGGCGGTGTATGAGTGTAATTGCTATTGCTTCACTAAATACAATTAAGTTAAAGAATCAAATTACAGGCTGAAGACATCATTGCCATTTCTGGCCACATAGTTACTCAGTAGGGTTCTAGTTAGTATTTGCTTCCCAGTTAATGTACAGATGTCTTCTTACATTTTTATTATTTGTCAAAACTCTAATAGCAGTCTGAATTCATGCTAATATCAAAGAAGAATGGATGGTTTTATAGTAACACATGACTCTCCACAGAAGCTCCAATAAACAGCCCACGTATATTTATATTTTCCTCCCAACCCACTTCACATCCTTTTACTGAAACTTCAAAACTTGTGACCTAGAGGCAATATTCTAGGTAGTTGAATGATTCTTTTAAAAGCCTCTTGACATTTTGATCATAGCCAATTAATATTATGGCTGGTCTATTTCAAAGCTGGTATATTATTAGGAATGAATTTGTCTTGTAATAGTTTGGCTCTGGAAAATGGCATGCAAGACAGGAAGAGTCTTTATAGCTGAACTTACTTGCTGCCAACCAAAGAGTAATAAAAATGGTATGAACGAAATCTTTCTTGCCTGGATATGTTGTTTATTTCCATGTTTTAGAGAAAGTCATGATGATTATTTTTTTTAAAGGAATGTGATGTTGTGTTCTAAGGGTTTTACCTTCCACATGGATTACAATGTATCTGAACCAATGTAACCTTGCCTATAGCAACAATGTAACCTTCAGCTGTATCATATGAACCCTGCATGAGGACGCGAGCTAATGTCCACCAGCTGGCAGCAGCGAGCGTCCAAGCTCTCTCGGTCCGATCTCATCAAAGGCAGCAGCGCGGGAAGCTTTCCCGCCACTACCTACACCTGGACAAGAAGGGCGTGACTCGCAATGACGTCACGCAGGCAGTAGCCAATGGGCTACTATGGCACCACGTTCAAATGTATTACCACTGTATATAAAGAGCTATCGATCCGCCATTACCTCATGTTCCCTCTGCCCACGATGCAATAAACCTGAGTTAACCCAGCCCGAGGCTGTGTCCTGTGTCTTGGTTTGCATACACTAAATTGGCGACGAAGGTGGGATGATGGATTCCCAAAGTGCCAGGACACAGAGCGGGTTCAATATTACCAAGCCGCAAGACTGGACCATCTTTAACATGGATTTCAAGGCGGCATTGGTGGAACTCAAAGTCAAAGACGACGAGGAAAGGAAGAGGGCCATCCTCACCCGAATGCTGGGTGTAGAGACCAAGCGGACGCTGGTGGGCATGATCGAACCGAAGACGTTGGATGACTTCAAAACCGACGACATACTGAAGTTGCTGCGTGAGCGTTTCCAACCCTCGAAAGCAATGTTTCCCGCTAGGAGTGCGTTTTGGAGGCGAGTCCAAGCGCCGGATGAGTCGGTAGAGGCTTTCGTGGAGGCCCTGAGGGTAGCCGCCGTTCCCTGCAAGTGGGACAACCTGGAGGTGATCATGAGGGACGTCGTGCTGTGTGGCCTGAAGGACAAGGAAGTGCAGCGCCGCCTGATGAACAGGGAGCCGCCACCCACGCTGGCCGAGGTCGTAGAGACCGCGGAATCCGCGGAGTCCACGAATGCGGGAGTGGACGAAATACACGAGTGGCGTGAGTGGCGTCCTAGGGCCAGCAAAGCGGAAAGCTCGGTGCGTGGCAAGTCAGGACAGCCGGTGCACGCGACCCGACGAACCTCGAGATCCTCTACAGATGGCAGCGACGGCGAAGAGGTACAGAAGGTCCGGAAAGGGGGGCGCCGCTGCGATGGTTGTGGGGCGGCCCACGAGCGTGCGAAGTGCCCTTTCAAGAAAGCCGAATGTTACGGCTGTGGCAGGCGCGGGCACATCGCCAGGGCATGCAGAAATCGGAGAGAGGGCCGGAGGCAGTCGAAAGACCGTTCGGCCAGACCGGACCGTCCAGCGAGACCCCAAGATGGCGCCCGGACCACGAGGAAGCAGGACGGCGTGGGTCGCGTCTCGGACGGCAGTGAGGACGACGCCCCCGTGTTCAGCGTGTCCGCGGGACAAAACCATTACTTCATTGAGGTAATAGTACAAGGGGCCCCTGTTAGGATGGAGATTGACTCGGGGTCCTATTATTCCATAATTCCCCAGAAAGAGTTCTTGAAGATCGACCCCCAAGCGCGGCCCAAACTTAAGACTCTGAGGTCCACGCTACGAGACGTACAAGGGAACAGCATTCCAGTGCTGGGGGTCGGGAAATTTCGGGTTCGTTATAAAAGACATTCCGCAGAACTCCCGTTAGTCGTTCTCAAAGGGGGGAATTGTAGCCTCCTAGGGACGCAGTGGTTTCAGCCCTTGGGTTTGTTCATAGGGGGGGTGCATGCCGTGGGCGCGGATCCGATACAAGCGGTGTGTGACGCGCACCCCACCGTGTTTGAAAAAGGACTTGGAAAATTCAAGGGACCCCCTGTAGCCTTCGACCTAGACCCGGAGGTCCGCCCGATAAGACTCAAACCGCGCAGGGTGCCTTTCGCACTAAAGGACAAAATAGAGGCGGAACTGGACAAATTGGTGGGCCAGGGGATTCTTATTCCTGTTGATTCCGCGGAGTGGGAAACTCCAATCGTAACAGCCCTGAAGGCTAACGGGGAGGTGCGCATTTGCGCTGATTATAAGTGTACAATTAACAAGGCGATTCGCCCTAATGCATATCCGGTGCCAGTGATCAGCCACCTTTTGGCCAGGCTAAATGGGGGAAAGTGTTTCGCTAAGCTCGACCTGGCACAAGCCTATCAACAACTCCCCGTAACTCCCGCCACGGCCGCGGCACAAACGATAGTCACACATAAAGGAGCGTTCCAGGTGTCGCGTTTACAGTTCGGCGTGAACTCGGCACCCGGCCTGTTTCAGTCGCTTGTGGAACGCCTCCTGAAGGGGCTGGAGGGGGTGTTACCTTATTTTGATGACGTATTGATAACAGGGGGGAGTGAGGCCGAACTGGCAAAGAGATTGGATAAAGTGCTAACTGTGTTCGAGAAAGCGGGGTTGAGACTGAGGAAGGACAAATGTGTTTTTTTCGAAACCGAGGTCGAATTTTTAGGGTTTCGGATCACACCCGAGGGTATTAAGCCGTCCAAATCCAAGGTAGCAGCCATTAAGAAGGCCCCTCGCCCCACATCCAAAACCGAACTTCAGTCATTCCTGGGGCTCCTCAATTTCTACCATACATTCCTTCCGCGGAAAGCCTCCGTGGCCGAACCGCTTCATCGGTTACTTAAGAAGGAGGAGACATGGATGTGGGGTGACGAGCACGAGAAGGCGTTCAACGAACTAAAGCAACTTTTAACATCGGACGCAATCCTTACGCACTTCGACCCCAAACGGCCGGTGGTCTTAGTCTGTGATGCATCACCGGTGGGGGTGGGGGCGGTGCTTTGCCACGTGTTGGATGACGGTCGGGAGGCCCCAGTGGCGTTTTACTCAAGGTCCCTGTCCCAAGCAGAGCGAAATTACGCACAAACCGACAGGGAGGCATTGGCAATAGTAGCGGGGACCAAAAAGTTTCACGATTTTCTGTATGGCCGCCCATTCAAAATCGTGACGGATCACAAGCCCCTGTTAGGAATTTTCACGGCAGGCAAGCCCACGCCGCAGATACTGTCCCCGAGAATGTTGCGATGGGCCATTTTTCTTAACGCATACCAACACGAGTTGGAGTACCGGCCCGGAAAGGAGATCAGCCATGCTGATGCGCTGTCGAGATCCCCTTTGCCCTTGTCGGACGACCAAAAAGCCAGAATAGGAAGAGACCGCCAGGTGTTGCTAATCGAGGTTTTAGACGAACCCCCAATAGTACCGGCCGATATAGCCAGGGCGACAGGCAAGGACAGAACGCTGGAGAAAGTCAGCTCATGGGTGCAGAAAGGGTGGCCAGCATCGTCCCCAAGCAAGGAATTCGACCCATTCTTTCGGAAAAAGCTAGAGTTGTCCCTAGAGAGGGGGTGCCTGTTGTGGGGCCAACGGGTGGTGGTCCCAACACCCATGCGGCCGAGGGTTCTCAAACTGCTGCACGTCAGCCACCCGGGCATCGTTCGCTCAAAAGCGCTGGCCCGCAGTTACTTTTGGTGGCCACAGCTGGACGAGGACATTGAGCACATGGTCGGCACTTGTGAGGCGTGCCAGGGGTCCCGACCAGAGGCGGCCCGGCTCCCGCATAGGGAATGGGACACAGCAAGGGGGCCATGGTCCAGAGTGCACGTAGATTTCGCTGGCCCTTTCCGAGGAACCATGTTTCTCCTGGTGGTGGATGCATTCTCAAAGTGGCTGGAGGTCATTCCGGTAAAGAGCACATCCTCCACCACTACAATTAACCAACTACGGAGAGTCTTTTCAACGTTCGGTTTACCCGACACTTTAGTCAGCGATAACGCGAGTTGCTTCACCTCCTCAGAGTTCGGGGCATTCATGGAGGCGAATGCCATTCGGCATGTCACGTCCGCGCCGTTTCACCCGGCCACGAATGGCCAAGTGGAACGGTTGGTGCGTACAACAAAGGAGGCGCTTCGGCGCATGGGCCCCGGGGACCTGAACCACCAAGTATGTCAGTTCTTACTAGCGTATAGGGTGACCCCCTTAGCGTCAGGCTACTCGCCGGCAGAGCTATTGATGCGGCGTAAACTGACTACACTCCTGTCCAGGCTGGACCCCACAAGAATTGAGGATAAGGGAAAAAACGTGGGGCTGGCAGTCTCGAAAGGGTTCGCCGCCGGCGACCCTGTTCATTGCAGGAACTATGCCAGCGCGGGGCCAGCCTGGGTGCCGGGGACGGTTGTAGAACAGACGGGGCCAGTGTCGTACCGGGTCGAGACCCACGCCGGTCTCCTCTGGAGGAGGCACGCAGACCAACTGAGGCACCGAGTAAGTGGACCTGTCAGTGAGGATCAGCAACAAGATTCAGCGTTAGGGTTCTCCCCCGCCCGCTTAACCCAAGGGGGAGACAGCAGCGGACAACAGTCCCAAGCGAGGGGGGAAGGAAGAAGCAGCGGGCCCGACTCATATCCTTTTGATAAACCAGTCCTATCAGAAGCCGGGGGAGGGGGAGAGGAGTTCGAGACCGCTGCCACCGAATGGACTTTAGATTTTGATTTAGCGAGCCGGGGGAGTTTTCAGGAGTGTTCCCCCACCCATCCAAGCGAGAAGAGGGGTTTTTCGTTAGCCCCCAGTGCCCCCGGTTCCTCCCTAAGTAAGAGCACACCTCCCAACAACGCCGCAGAGCCGCGGCAAGTCACTAACGAGTCTCCCTCTCAAATTACAGGACAGGAAACCAGGGGACAAAGAGAAGGTAGCAAACCCGGGGAGAGGCAGCCCGCATCGAGACCCCAGCGTGTTCGAAACAAGCCATCTTGGCTGAGAGATTTTGTCTCCTAGGGGGGGGAGTGTCTAGAAGCATGGGCTCGAGACGTTGTCTCGTCCTAGGGGGGAGGGATGTTGTGTTCTAAGGGTTTTACCTTCCACATGGATTACAATGTATCTGAACCAATGTAACCTTGCCTATAGCAACAATGTAACCTTCAGCTGTATCATATGAACCCTGCATGAGGACGCGAGCTAATGTCCACCAGCTGGCAGCAGCGAGCGTCCAAGCTCTCTCGGTCCGATCTCATCAAAGGCAGCAGCGCGGGAAGCTTTCCCGCCACTACCTACACCTGGACAAGAAGGGCGTGACTCGCAATGACGTCACGCAGGCAGTAGCCAATGGGCTACTATGGCACCACGTTCAAATGTATTACCACTGTATATAAAGAGCTATCGATCCGCCATTACCTCATGTTCCCTCTGCCCACGATGCAATAAACCTGAGTTAACCCAGCCCGAGGCTGTGTCCTGTGTCTTGGTTTGCATACACTAAAGAATGCATTTCAAATCTGGAGGCTCTGTATTCCGTTTTGATCTTGGCATTACGAAAAGGATAGCTACAAAGAGATTTTGCCACAAGGCACGGGCAAACACTTTCTGCAGAATTCTAAGCCTTTCCATTCATGGGTTCAGCAGTTCATGCTGAACTTTAAAACTGCGGTGTGGGTAGGGGGGAGGATGTCAGATAAGGAAATCAATGCAGAGAGCAGAAAACAAAGAAAGGCTGCTAATTAAATTTATCAGTTGTTGTTAAGACTAAAGATACTAGCCAGGAAGCACCACTGCAATCTCTTTCATCTCTCCTCTCTGAAAGAACTTGCAGGAAGGAAGAAAGTTCTGTGCATACTGATTCACACACCCCATGCCTGTATTCTCTGGGCACTCATCTATTTTTCTGATATGTACACATGTATATCTTTGTCCAGAAAGCACAAGTCAGTCATTCTACTGCAGCCAATGCTCCTGTGTTCTCCCTAGAGCAGTGGTGGCGTACCTATGGCGTGCATGCCAGAGGGGGCATGCACAGCCTTATCTGTGGGCACACACACCATCGCCCCAGTGAGGTGAGGTGACCAGACACCCCACACAAACACCCCTCCTATACTTCTAATTGTGTGTGTGTGTGAGAGAGAGAGAGAGAGAGAGAGAGTGAGAGAGTGAGTGAGTGAGTGAGTGCCTAAGGAGGCAGAGGAGGAGGTGTGTGGGCAGGCACCGTGCATGCGCATACACCCATGTGACATTCCTGCCCGCACACCACCAACTCCTCCTTGGGCACTCAGTATCTAAAATGGGGTGCCCAAACTTTTTGGGCCATGGGCTAGTCGTGTGGTTCCTTCCACCGGAAACGGAAGTAAAATGCGCCTTGCAATCTGTTTTGCAGCAGGATGAGATAAATTTTAAGCTGCCATTTTCTCTGCTTAAACCAGGGGTGCTCAAACTATAGCCCATAGGCCAATCTGGCCCCTGATGCCAATTCATCCGGCCCACGCCACCCTCATTGCTCTTGTAAGCAGAAGTAAAACACACTCATATGGGCGCGTTTTACTTCCGCTTCCGGGAGCAATGAGAGCAGCATGGGCTGGATGGATTGGCGTTGGGGGCTGGATCCAGCCCATGGGCCATAGTTTGGGCACCCCTGCTCTAAAAGGTTCGCCGTCACTGACCTAGAGCCACACAGAAATGCATTACATTTCAGGTGCAAGGCCGTCCCTGTGAATCCTAGTAAAAGCACCACCTGTAAGTTTGCAGGTCACCCGAGTAGGAAAATGGTGAGATGGTAGTCACCAAGAGATTTTTATTGGAGCATCACAGAGTACAATGCAGTGAATTGGAAAGATTGGCTGATTTTCTGCTGTAACCCTGGGGACATCCAAGCATACTCATAATGCTTTCCATTCTTTTGGGAGGTTGTTTCTATGTCCCCCATCACTGAGAGATGGCAACAAGGGAGGACTAATGCTAGCCTAGCATGTGAAAGTAATTAGTTACAAAAAAATCTAGCTAGTTGTAAATAATTCTACTTTTAAGTAATTGTAACATAAGGAGGAGGCAACTTCACACTAGGAGTTCCCAACCTTTTAAAGCTGAGGGCCGGGTCACACTTCCTCAGACAGCTTCGGGGGCCGGATGGCCATTTTGCCCTTCCTCCACCACATAGCACTTCCTGGTGTGGTGGAGGCGGTGGGGAGCCACATGAAATGGTGCTGTGGGCCGCACACAGGCTGCAGGTTGAGAATCCCTGCTTTACACCTTTGTGGTTGTTATGTATGTACAATGCTGCTTTAAGAGATGTTGCCTTGAGATGCATGAATGTAACCTGACCACAATTACAATGTAGCCCAGCTGTAAATGGAATGCGAGTTAGCTGTCCATAGGGGGCAGCTGCGAGCGTTCACCTCACATGGTTCACATTCCCCAAATCACCAACAGCCGCGGGAACTTTCCCGCCTCCTCAAAGAACTACAGAAGAGAGGCGTGACCGGGACGATGTCACGCCGGTAGCAGCCAATGAGCTACCGTGCAGCAAGATTCAAATGTATTGTGTGACTGTATATAATGAGATGTACCTCCGCCATTACCACATGTTCATGCTGACCATCAATGAATAAACCTGTGTTAGTCCTTCCTGCGACTCCTTCTTTGTCTTCCGTGCAAGACACTAAAGTGGTATAACTAAATTTTAGTTTTTCTTATATTTGCAAAACTATATGAGATGTTACCTGTTAGAAACAATGAAGGAGGAACATCATATGGTTTCAATGCTGATTCATTTTGTATCTCTTGCTGCTGCTTCCTGTTCTGTCGTGACTGTTGAGGTAACAGAATATCAGCAGGACAGTGTGTTTTGTACCATGGCCATCACTTTATGGTAGTGTACTCAGTTTCATTCTAGCATTCATAAATATTTTAATTACGTTTGAGAAACAGGAAAAGTACATAGTTGCCTTTTTTGAAATAAATATTATAATAGCTACCTATTGAGTGATGTCGAACTACAAGTGTAACTAATTTTAAAAGTGACTTTCCAAGTTTTGAGCTAGCACTGCAATGTGCCTACAGAAAGAGAAACCGAGAATAGTATCATAAAACTGTTCATATCATGAGGGTGTGCTTATCACTGTGTAGAAAGAAGTTTATCTGTTAGTTGCTGAATCTGCAATCCTATTCATGCTTACATAAGAGCTACAGAAATCAAAACACCTAACTTCTCAGAAAACCTACATAAGACTGCATTCTTACACAAAGAAATTGCTAAATACTGGAACCAAGAATGTCATTTCAATGAGAGTCTTATATTTTAGTATTGAAATAGTAAAAGGAAACTTGATTGTATGTAAACAGAAAAGAGCCAGACTGTTAACCAGTCTTATTTAGAACTGCCTAAATAAATGTAGGGCAAACATCTGGTTTTTCAGACAGAATATTTTGTTCTTGTTGCTCAATTCTAATGGAAATGCTGAACCAGAGATCTCTAGGGTTTACTAGAGCCAAAATATTTCCCCATAACTGGCTGCTGTCAAGCCTGGCCCTACCTTTAGGCATAGTGAAATAATTAGCCTCAAGCAGCAGAAATGGAATATGATGAAAGGGCAGCAAACTGTTAATTTAATTTCTTCTTATTCAGGGCTATTCAACTATTTCAACCAGATGCTGGACTGAACGAGACCAAATCAAAGAGGACTGAATTGGTCCAAACTGGATCCAAATCAAGTCGGACCTGTCCAAACTAATTTGGTTCAGTCGAAGAAAGTCAGACAATGTGTCTCCCAAAATAACCATAAAGAGAAAGTAGGAGAAGGCGAGTGAAGCTTTTGTAATTGTAATTGTAATTTTTATTTGTATACCACCTTTCTCGACCCAATGGGTGACTCAAAGCGGTTCACAAGCAATTAAAGATGCAGTTACAGATCATAAAACATACAAAATATGGGTTCAACAGTAAAACACATTTACAAAAGCACAATATCCAAAAAATACAAACTAAGCAAGCAACATAGCACAGAGTAGCACAGAATAAATATTCAATAATACAATATACAGGAAATCTACTACAAAAGAAGCACAATATCACAGTTCCATGACAAAATTGCATCCCTGCAGTCCTTACAGATGCCAGGACTCAACATTCTCAGTGGACCAGAAAAAAGAAGCTCCGGGCTTCAGTGGCAGGACACAGCGACCGCAACAGGTCCTTTTATCCCCCGTAGGAGCCGGCACAGGTCCTCCACTCCTCCTGGTTTGCCAGGCTGCGGGGAGGAGCTCCAGGCTTCAGCATTGGTGGCGGGAGGCAGCAACTGCAACAGGTCTCTTTATCCCACGCAGGGGCCGGCGCAGGTGCTCCACTCCTCCCGGTTTGCCAGACCGGGGGGGAGGAGCTCTGGGCTTTGGTGTAGGCTGATATGAAAAAGGGGAAGACATGGATCTCATAAACTTCCCTGAACTAGCTTTAAGTTTTTGTGGCTGGTTTATACAAACCACACCCAGACTTCAGGTCCAACTCTAACCCAGATGGACTATTTGGTTCAGTCCTGGGGGGTGAGGGGTGGGGAGTCTTACTAAAGGACTGTGATTTAAGATTTGAATTGAGAAAGAATAGGAGAGTAGGAACTGCTGTGTTTTATTTTTTTATTTTTTGGTGAATAAGGCCCTTGCAATTTTCATTTCAATAAGAGAATCCCATTATTTACATGCAGGAGGGGCACAGGAAGGGTGAATAATGTAGTGATCTTCTGTACAGTATTTTCATGTGTTAGGGCTTTGAAGACGATATATTTGGAATAGTTTTCTTTATGCTGTGGATCTCCTATCTTGTTCACTAGATATGTTTGGGATGTCATTCTTATTTGGCTTCTTTTTTGTTTCAGCTTCCTCTGCAGATTCTGGGTCATGGCACTTCAACTTGTGTTGCATTCCTCTTTTACCCTGACGTCCTGAGTCTGGAGGACTTGTTGCCATCTTCAGATTCAGGGAGCTCAAACTCCTCATTGGTGAAGTCCTCTGAAGGCAGCAGAATGAGTTCTGGTAGAGATTCCCGTTCAGATTTTCTCACTCAAAGAACAAAGACCTGAAAAAATAGAGTGTAGACAGGTTCCTGTGGAGAAATTCTAGCCAGAGGGTGGCTACAGAAAAGGAGATCAGGTCAAAGACTGACCAAGCACTTGTTGAGAATCCAGCTCAACAAGGGTGTAAGCATAAAGTCAAAAGAAACTGAAACAGCAGTCAGAGTTAAAGGTGCGCAAGAAAGAAAAAGTGCTCCGGCACCGGGGAGCAAGTTTTTATTGAAAAATACACAGGTTCCACAGGATGTATTACGACAGCATACACAGGATGTATACGCAAGCATAGGTGCAGTGGTATTCAGCCAATAATATGACATTCTCTATAGCATAACCATATATGGCATGACCTATATCTCTTACTAGTACATGCGCAGTAGCTTATATCCTGCCAGACTAGGCCAAAGCCTATTCTCTGTGGCGGTACCCTTGCAAAAGCTGTTACCTGTATATTCAGCAGTAGCTACGATCTAACTTCAGCTGTAAAATGGCTAATACCAAAAGCATTTATATGAAGATTACATTGAGACGCTTTTCTGCATCAAACCAGCTCTACATAAAGGTAGAATCTCTGCTCAGAAGTAGAATCTCAGAGGCAGGAAGCGCTTATTGATGCAGGAAGTAGCTAACCTCAGCTCTTTTTTGTGGTCAGCGCAAGAAGAGCTAACCTCAATTGCCAGCTATATGCTACACATGTTTAAGCTAAAAGTTTCCAGCTAAAATGTTCTAAGCTAAAAGTATAATGAACTCCCACATTTCCACTTCTTAAATTTATTATTTTTTGCGGGACATCGTTTGCCAATTATACACACGCTGGAATTCAATCTCGCTATCAGATTCTGAGTTAACATCTTCATATTCCACGTTATTTGTTGGCAAACAATATACATATTCCCCATCATCATAGGTCTCCTCTGCCACACGGGGAACGGCTCGATAATTACCCTGACAGATCTCATTCTGATAGCGAGCTTGATAGATTTGGTTTTGAGTAAACCCTGCGGATCTTCCTGATGCATGAAAACAGTTTTTACTCACAGCCATAAGATTTGGTACACATTGAATACAACAACATAACATAATGCAGCTTACTATAAAAACACCTATGGCAATTAGTACTTGTCTTAACCACCTTGCTCCCGACAAGCAGGACCATAATGCATCCTACCATGCTGGCAAGGCATTCTGTAAAACAGCACATATTCTGAACTGCTCACAACCTGAGGCTTCCTTTCTATTCAGTAGATACATCATTATGCACATTATCAGTCACAATCTCCTACAGATCCTGAAGTTCTTTCTCAATCTGGCTTGAAACCAATCAGGGTCAAAATTTATCTAAACAATATCTGGCTTTCAAATAAATTGACTATCTATGTCAGGTGATGAAAGATGAGCATCTTCATCCATAGTAGAAAACATTTTTTAACACCATAAAGTTGCAAGAGGGAGTCAAGAGGCCCACCTACAGGGCAACCAGCTCCTCTAAGAAACATGAACATGCCATGTTTGATGACCAGTGCCATGTTATTACAACCCTCTCCACAAGAGATTGCACCATGGAACTAGACATGAAACATGCCTGACATATCGAATAACACCATTGCAATATAACAAACTCAGTTACATATATAGGGTTACAGTGAAAAAACTCTTCCAGGCATTTTCATAATTGTATTACAAGTACAGCAAAGTCCCAAAATACATTCCAGTAAAAGATCAAAAACACATAGTTAAAGCAATCTGTTGGAGGGGGGGAGGAAGAAGGCTGGTCGCCCCCCCCTTTCCAAGAGACTACATTTTGGCTGTTTGCCAGCCAGCTTTTCAAGAGCGACTCCTTGAATGTGTGAGGGTCTCCTCCTCTCGGATAAGACCCCTCCCATCAGGATCCTCCCTTTTACCCTCCTTAGGGTTTACCCCCATGGACCTTCCAACAAGAAGACATGTCAATCACACACCAGGTTCCATCCCCTCTTCCCCAAGTCTGCCATGTGGCCATGGCTCCCAGGTGTCACCATCTTGCAGAGGCATCTCCCCCCTCTTTTTCAGGAGGCAGGAAACATGGAATGAGCAGGACCTTCATTCCACGACACCCCCCTCATTAGGGTGACAAAAACCATGATCTTCTTGTAAAATCATGCTTTTTGTCATAGTTCACTGTATGCATTTTTAAAACAGGCAAGCACATTTCCTTTCTTCCTTACAAGAAAGTTTCTCTAACAATTCTAGCAAACAAACTACACATATCATTTTAACATTTCCTACCAGAAGGCATTTAGACAATTTTAAAGAGGTTTTCAGGTTTTATAATGCAAACAAGGCCAATTCATCTTTGGCCCACACAAACTTTTTAGTCCAAATTAAAATGTCCAAATTAAGAGTCCAAATGTTGATTGAAGATCTCTTCAGACTAGAATTTAAACACCATCTTCCCTCCAGCACAGTTCTTGGTCACAAAACAACCAGGCAACCCTCCGCCCTCCAAACAAGCACATCTTTCAGCTTTTCAGCTACTCACTCAGTCCTTCACTCTCCAGGCACACCCATCTGTATTTCAGCAGGTAGAAAATGCAAGAACCCAAAAGAACAGCTTCTCCAAAATTTGCAAGTAATTTAGCCAAAAACTGGATTATATCTTCTCCCACCTTGTATTTTGGCAGAAACCTGCCATCCATAGAGGAAGGATCCATGCCACGTTTTCTCTGGGCTTCTTTCAGTTGCAGTATTTGAATCTTAACCAAGTGAAAAACTGTCATGTTGGATTTGTGAGAAGACCCCTTTCTGATTTTGGGTTTTCTGCCTTCCTCCTCTGGCTCATCCTTCCAATTCCTGCCCCCAAGTGAGGAATCAAGCTTATCACTCGGCTTCTCCTGCTTGGTCCTCTTCTCCACCTTTCGTGATGGGGGGCACTTCAGGGATGAGCCAAGGTCCTCTGTGCTGCCCTCAGAACCCTCTCTGCCTGCCATTCTGCATGCAGTAATAGCTTCTATCTGCGATGAGGTGGCAGGGAGGGCTAGAGCATTTGCAACTATTGAGGCACGGCTGATGATTGGAAATGTAGTAGCAGCCTCCAAGTCCAGAACAGCCGCAGTTAAAGCAGCAGAGAACGGGGTAACAGTACTTGATTGCTGGAAAGCAGGATATAACGTTCCACCTTCATCAGGGGGTTTCGGAGGCAATTGTGGCCCATATGGCGGGGGTGCTGTTGGGGATAGAGGATCTCCAGTAGCAGGTGGCAGTATTTGTGGCATGGAGGTGGTCAGGCTTTGAGCCAAAAAAATGTTCTTCGGTTGTTTATTATTCAGATCAGGAGGATCTGGTGGGGTGGCATATGGTGGTGGTGCCGTAGGATCAGAGTCCCGTTTTAAGTCCGGTATTTGTAACGGACATGGCAGCAGAATCTGCGGCAGAGGCACTGTCACTACTTGATCCAACAAAATATTTTTCGGGGTGAGACTTTGCAAGCAGATTCGTACTTTGCACCACAGGAGTTGTACAGTTACACTGACTCTGGGAGGGGTTTGAAATTGAGTCCCAATTTTGTCCCACACTTGTAACTTTAAAGTCCCGTTTTCTGGGACCCATGGACAAAAATCGTAAATTGCCTTAACGAGTTGCTCTATTTCATTGATTGATACTGCATGTCCATTTTTCTGCAGGAGGTGTTTAAGATCCTGACAATACTTTTGTTGCAGAGAAGAGAGACCACTGCCCATGTTATCTTGTCTTGTCTTGTCTAAGTACTCTAACTTGACTGTGTCACTCACCCGGGATCCTTACACGGATGACGAGGGACGTCCTGGACCTAGCCGGTCGTGGGTGAGGACTGTGGGGCCGCAGCGCTGAAGTCGTGAGCGTGGTCGAAGTGAAGGGAGATTGTAATCTGGATCCGGTAGATTACAATCTGATTTGCCTCACACGGGGGGCACCAGATGTGGAGAAATTCTAGCCAGAGGGTGGCTACAGAAAAGGAGATCAGGTCAAAGACTGACCAAGCACTTGTTGAGAATCCAGCTCAACAAGGGTGTAAGCATAAAGTCAAAAGAAACTGAAACAGCAGTCAGAGTTAAAGGTGCGCAAGAAAGAAAAAGTGCTCCGGCACCGGGGAGCAAGTTTTTATTGAAAAATACACAGGTTCCACAGGATGTATTACGACAGCATACACAGGATGTATACGCAAGCATAGGTGCAGTGGTATTCAGCCAATAATATGACATTCTCTATAGCATAACCATATATGGCATGACCTATATCTCTTACTAGTACATGCGCAGTAGCTTATATCCTGCCAGACTAGGCCAAAGCCTATTCTCTGTGGCGGTACCCTTGCAAAAGCTGTTACCTGTATATTCAGCAGTAGCTACGATCTAACTTCAGCTGTAAAATGGCTAATACCAAAAGCATTTATATGAAGATTACATTGAGACGCTTTTCTGCATCAAACCAGCTCTACATAAAGGTAGAATCTCTGCTCAGAAGTAGAATCTCAGAGGCAGGAAGCGCTTATTGATGCAGGAAGTAGCTAACCTCAGCTCTTTTTTGTGGTCAGCGCAAGAAGAGCTAACCTCAATTGCCAGCTATATGCTACACATGTTTAAGCTAAAAGTTTCCAGCTAAAATGTTCTAAGCTAAAAGTATAATGAACTCCCACAGGTTCCCATATCTTCAGCACATATTTTAGCATTTTGTTGGTTCAGGCAAATATGTGTATAGGTTTTGTGTGTTGGTCTCCACATTGTTTGAGGAGCACTTTATTTGGCAGTGGCATTTACATTATCTCATTCCACACAACATTCCACACACTATTCCCATTCTGTACAGATACTCTCTTTCTTTTGACTCTTGATTTTAGTTTCCATCTATGTCATCTAATGTCTGAGTTTGGGGTACACAGAAAGAGCCTCCATGAAGATTGTGGTATTTTTGAACCACAATTGAGTGTACTCTGGTAAAGACAACCTTGTATTGCCAGCTAATATTTCTCACACTAGGTCAGGCAAAAGGAACTACAGAATGAACTCACCAAAATGTTCCTTCATTTTGGCAGTTTCACGTCTGCCTAGACGCAGAAGAAGAAATGTGTGTTTTTGGCTTTTAGAGTTTTTCTTGTGTATGTCTGCACTGCAGTGTTAGTTTGTTGGTTGGCAGGCAGCAAAATATCTCAGACTGTCCCTGTCTGCTGCAGTCTTTGAGCCAAAACTGAATTTGATACAAGGAAACAGAGACAAGAAGGTGTTTTGCGAATAGTTCTGAGTGTAGATCGGTCATGGTGGATGAAGCCTTTGGCTTTTGACTCCTGGTATGTTTTAAATCTTGGGGGCTTTACAGAATTCTCAGTCTCAAAGGGACAGAGAATATTTGCAGGCTTCAAGTCAAAGCTCACAATCTGGCTCCACAAAACATAGGGCCTTCATATTTTAATCCCAGAGTGTTGAACACACAAAGCCAATGGAATTTTTGGAAGTATTTTACTCTCAAATTTCACTGATATTAAGCCACTGTGCTCCCAATTGCAGAGCGGGGGCTACACTGTGTCTTCTGATCAGATTGTAAACAGAATAGTTTGATGCATGAAAATTGAACTCATTTTAATTCCACTATTATGGAAATTTAGTGCATTATCTGGCAAGCACACTTGTTAAGAATCTGACAATGGCAATATATTGGACAGTTGCAAGTTGCTTTCCCTTCCCCCATATTTGTTCTTTTAAGTGAGTTGCTGCCATATTAATGACTGCCTGCCTGAATATATGCAACATATAGACGTCATTATTGTATAAGCACAAGCATATGAAAGATGCTGTGAAGATAATAAAACTCTATCTCAGTCCTCACATGGTTTCTCAGTGGCTCATCAGCTTCTTGGCTCTGGTGTGTGCTAACAAAACAAAAGAATTCTTGTGCTCTCAGCAGGACTATTTTTATAGTGAGACTGTGATCAAAAGTGCTGCCCTGGTACATTTCCACTACTTAAAAAGAGAAGAAAAGAAGTCCACTGCACCTTCCTGGGTTCCTTATAATTAGAAAAAACCCAAAAAATAAAAACCTATAACAGAGGTGCCCAAACTTTTTGAGCTGCAGGCCAGTCACGTGGTTCAGTGGGCCAGTCATGTGGTTCCTTCCACCGGAAGCAAAATGCACCTTGCAATCTGTTTTGCAACAAATATGTTTTGCAACAAGATGAGATAGATTTTAGGCTGCCATTTTCTCTGCTTAAATCAGGAGTGCCCAAACTACGGCCCGTGGGCTGGATCTGCCCCCTGACACCAATTCATCCAGCCCATACCACCCTCATCACTCCTGGAAGCGGAAGTAAAATGCTTCTACTTCCAGGAGCAACAAGAGCTGTGTTGGCCAGATGAATTGGCATCAGGGGCCGGATCCGTACTTTGAGCACCCCTGACCTATAACATATAATAGTGCAAGGAGGGGTGGAAGAGACAATTAAGTCCTGCACTGGGGAAAAAACTTTGCTTTTAAAAACATTATTAAGGATTGTTTATCATTTGCCAAGGAACTGCCACTAGTTTTAGATTCAATCCATCTCACAAGTTATTGTTCATCCATTCAGTGGGAAGTAAAACACACATTACAGTGATCAAATCATTAGAAATGGAGGTCGCCTAAGAGGTTAAAACTGTGTGTTTATTCTAGAGCAAGGTTTCCCAGCTTCCAAGTTAAAAATTAGCTTGCTTTTGATTGGTGGGGTCAATGGGATTCATTTTCTTGATTTCAGAGTGGTAGCTGTGTTAGACTGTGCAGATATACACTATCAGACAAGAAACAAAACAAAAAACAATACTTTTTTTAAGACGAAAAGATTGAAGCACGTTAAAGACTTACTGCTGTGTTTTAATATAAACTTTCCTGGATTAAGTCCACTTCCTCAGTGGTTTTATTTATGCATTGTCTCAAGTTGAAGAGACATTGATTGGTAGTGTTTTGATTGATTGTTGATTGTTCAATCAGGAAAGAGTTGAATATTCATGTCTGTCAGAAGAAAACATTTTATCTTCTTATAGCATGACCAGGACCTTGTCCAGTTGTATCCTAAATCCAGCTCTGAAACCCAATGATAGATAAATAGTATGTCTGGGAACTCCTGCCATTTAACATGCAAAGAATGTTTGCATGATGTCAGCTGATGTAACCAAGCAATCAGCTAATTACATGGAGGCTCTGTTCCAACTGTGTATCTTCCCTCAAGAAAGAAGGAAGAATTACATGACAAGGACCTGTACACATGTCAAGCTTAGCTCAGTGTTGAAAGTCATCTGATAGAGGACTTATCACACATCAAAGCATTAAGCATGCAAATTGGCCCATTCACATCAAGAGTTTGCATAACAGCAACAGTGTCCTGGTCGAATTCACCTCTGGTATGCTTACTTTGTGCACTGTTCACATTAAGCATTTGTTCAATTATTCTTGCACTTATGACACCAGTATTATATCCCCATGCTCATGATGCAAGGCTGAAACTAGTGCCAAGAGAGACCAAGAAGGACATATCAGAAAACAAAAACAATTAAAAAAATAAAAACAATGCAGCACTTTAAAGACTAACTGTTATATTTTTACTGTTAGCTTTCATGGATCAAGTCCACTTCCTTGGACAGAAACCATTGTTTTTCAGGTTTCTTACACCTCTGCTGGGTAATGGTATGTTTTTGTTCTGCTTTGCTCCAAGTTGCTTCTATCTGCTCAAGTGGACCCTAGGACTGTGATGATGTTGCTGATCTGGGCACTTTGTGAGAGTGTGTCATTTGATGGGATTTCCTTATAGGTGTCTTTTTTCTCTACCTTTCCATACCTCACTGCTGCTCTTGTTCAATCTTTTTAGGATGTTAGCTGTTCTTGTATTTGGTTGTTTTAATTTTTTTTAATGTTATTGTGAAGAACTGAGAAACTGGAGAGAATGGAATTGTTATGTTTTTATGGGGTTTTTAAAAATTGTTTTACCTGTATATTGGTCTTAGTGTACCGCCCAGAGTCCTTTGGATAGGGAGGTATATAAATCTATTAAATTAAATTAATTCTTTTTCTAGAAGCTTCAAAGACTTCTGTGTATGTGCCTGGGAGAAGCTTGCCATCCATATTTGCTGTGTACTAAATGGAAATAAAATTTTCTATTTGTCTCCTATCTAAAGAATACACCAAAGCGAAATGAAACCTACACCTTTATCTCCTACATGAGAGAACATCAAAGCAATGGCAAAGGGATCAAACACCTCAAACTTTTTTTACTTTAAAAGCCAGTCTGCTTCCTTCTCCAAAGACATGCTAGTAAAAGATGCTTGCCTATGTAAACAGCTGAAGTGTATTTAACATGTTAATTGAATGAGCCATTTAAAGTAAAGTATATAAAAGAGTGAGGAAGTTAATTAGTTGTCTCAGTCTTACTCAATAGTAGGGGAGGGCTTTGTCCATGAGCTGAGCTTGCCTTGTAGGAGTAATGCTGGCTCACCTGCTGTCCATTGCTGTTCTTTGATGCTGTACCAGTAAGAGTAGCTTTTTGTATTTACCGGAACCGGTGTGTTCCTCTTGAATGTTCATAATCCTACCTCTACATTTGCTGTATTATTTTTTGAAACCTTTTTTTTTATAACTGAGTGGAACTTTTTGTCTTTTCTAGTCTTAATTTTTTCTTCTTCTTTTAATAAAATACAAAAATCATTTCAAGCAGCTGTCGTTTTTTTGGCTTTGTGGTATCTCACACATAAGAAGGTATCATGAAATTATTTAAACTGCAACATTTAATATGTGATGCTTTGTTTGTAGTTTGTATAACTGCAATTTTTGGAGTTAAATTATGCTGTTTAACTATACAATTAAAGAGGAACTGGGGAGGGAGATACTAGGAAAACAACCTACTGGTAAATTGAAAGTAAAGTACAGTGGTGCCTCACTTAAAGAGCATAATGCATTCCACAGGATTGCTCTTTAAGCGAGTTTACTCTTTAAGCAAAACACCACTGTAAGTGACCAATTGTGACTTCTGGTGTGCGGAGGATTGTGAACCCCAATTTAGTTGTTAAGTGAGTTTTTGGTTGGTTTTAGTTGTTAAGCGAAGCGACCATTCAGAGAAAATTCTGCTCTTTAAGCGAGTTAGTCTCTAAGTGAGGTGCTCTTTATGCAAGGTTTTACTGTAGGTCCATTTGAATCCTGGTGGAGGAGTAGACTCACCAAATCTCTACTGATTTAGTGGGCCTACAAATTATCATGCAAATCAATAGGATTTCAGTCACAGTATTTTAGTTTTTCCAAGAAAAATTGAACTGTATTATAAGTTGTTTTGATTCACAATTCTGTGGAAAAGGCAGTCTGTTAAACAAATATAGCTGGCCAGAACTGAATCACAACATCCATTCAACCTTCGCCATTCTCTGTATTTGTTCACCAGATGAGCAGTACATGAACACACAATGATCAATAAATTTGGCTACAAAAGAAATCATTTGTGCTACTCCAGGCATACATTGATGCAAAGAGTGGGGAAATTAAAGAAACAAGTACACATCCCTTCTGAGTACAAAAGGAATTCTATAATTCACATACAGTATATATATTGAAGACACAAATTCTGCGGCGGAATGAAGAGACACAGGAGATCTTTGTTTTCCTCTTTATTTTTAGCAGGCCAAAACTCTTTCTCTTTAGGCTCTCTACAGAGGTTTTTGGAGGGGCTGATGTGTGGGGAGAGCGTTTGGATCAAGGGAGGAGTACTTGCCCCCTCACCCTGTTCATCATCTCAACTGAACTCCCAACATCAGTGATGAGGTATGCTTGGAGAAAAGTCCCTGATATGGTGGAGCAACATCAGGGAGAAGAGGGGCAATGTTCAGCTCCCCTAACTATCCCATGTGCCCCCTTTGCCTTCAAGACACTCATAGTTACCTACTCCATACTTGCTGGATTATTAGACCATCAACTCCAATATTCTGAAATAGTGGAAGTTTGTTTTACTTACTTACTCCACCCATTTGGGATATTTTCCACTTTGGGCCGTGCTACTTACTTATTTATATATTGATTCAACCTTTTCACTAATGAAGGAACACAATGAAGTATTCAATAACATTTTAAAAGTGTCTGATTAAAATCACAATAAAGTAGCACATTAATGTTAAAATGGGACTGTGGTGGCTCAAGTGGTTAAGATGCTGAACTCACTGACTGGAAGGTCGGAGTTCAATTCCCGGGTACTGCATGACGTAGTGTGCTCCCATCTCTGTCCCAGCTCCTGCCAATCTAGCAGTTCTAAATCAAGAAATTGCAAGTAGATAAATAGGGACCACTTCAGTGGAAAGGTAAACAGCATTCTCTGCACTCTGGTGTGGAGGCATGCCTGCCACATGTCCACAAAAATGTCTGCAGTGTTGGCTCTTTGGCTATAAACAGAGATGAGCACTGAACCCTAGAGTCAGATATTACTGGCTTTCAAGCAAGGGTGACCTTTTTGTATTTAGCGGAATGCAGTGTTGTGCTCATGGTACTCATTACTCATTAATGGGTCACATTAGAGGCACCAGAAGCAACCAGCCAAGGATGTCCTTTGTATTTGCTTTAATTACCACTGTATACAGTGCTAATTCAAGTGAATTTCTAAAACTTCAGATTTTATAACACAGTTCTCCAGTGTTTTAAGCCTTTGCATCATCTGCTATGTGATCTTTTTAACTGGAGACAGAAGGAACTGACCCAGGGGCTTTCCCTGTGGTTGCAGAACTCAGCTGCTGACCTTTTGGTTTCAGCCCAAGCTCAGAACAACGACTTTTTATTTGAATGATGCAGGCACATAAAGGACACCCTTGGCTGGTTGCTTCTGGTGCCTCTATTGTGACCCATGAGCACCAGCCATTTCCAGTCCTGGTGCCTGAGATCTTTTCTTTTCCTAAAGAGTGGTGCCAGACATTGAAATTGGGACCTTATTCACGTGTAAGATACAAGCTGTATTCTTGAGCTCAATTTAGAAAGTATAAGTTACATCCTAAACAAGCGAGTCACCGGCCAATCTCAATTTACCAGTTAACAGTTGGAACGTTAGTTTAAAGTCAGAGCTCTGTGTCGGGAGAACAGGTCCGATTTCCCCAAAGATACCCAATCCAGCTCAACTTACATTTATTCACTCCAGACCCAGACCACTAACTGCACTGAGAGAGACAGTGTGGTCATTTAGTGTATGCAAACCAAGACACAGGACACAGCCTCGGGCTGGGTTAACTCAGGTTTATTGCATCGTGGACAGAGGGAACATGAGGTAATGGCGGATCGATAGCTCTTTATATACAGTGGTAATACATTTGAACGTGGTGCCATAGTAGCCCATTGGCTACTGCCTGCGTGACGTCATTGCGAGTCACGCCCTTCTTGTCCAGGTGTAGGTAGTGGCGGGAAAGCTTCCCGCGCTGCTGCCTTTGATGAGATCGGACCGAGAGAGCTTGGACGCTCGCTGCTGCCAGCTGGTGGACATTAGCTCGCGTCCTCATGCAGGGTTCATATGATACAGCTGAAGGTTACATTGTTGCTATAGGCAAGGTTACATTGGTTCAGATACATTGTAATCCATGTGGAAGGTAAAACCCTTAGAACACAACAGGTCAGTTAACACAGTGACAGAGAATTGAAACAGAGCCAAAGAAACCAGGTTTCACATTCCAGCTCAGTCATGGACTCATTGGGTGGCCTGGCCTTAGACAAGCCACAGCATTCACTATATTCTGAAGGGGAGATCATTGCTACCTACTTCATAAAATGGAGATCATAAAACACTTTCTGCCTCGGTGTAATATCACAACTAGGCCCTTGTCTGTAGGCTCTCCCTATGTTTCTAGGCTTTCATCCAAGCTCAAAAGCAAAAACCAGATGCTTGAGAGTTCGGTTGTCACTGCAGGTCCCCAACATCACCAGATATTTACCTTGTGTGTAATACTATTAAGCTACCACAAAGGCAGGGATAACCATTCTTACCTAGGATGTGGAGCATATTCTATCTATAAGCCTCACGTAAAGGTAAAGGTTTCCCTTGCTCGAAAGCTCATCGTATATGACTCAAGGGTTCAATGCTCATCTCTGTTTCAAAGCCGAAGAGCCAGCACTGTCTGCTTCTGCAGACATTTTCGTGGTCATGTGGCAGGCATGACTAGACACTGGAGTGCACGGAATGCTGTTTACCTTCCCACTGAAGTGGTCCCTATTTATCTACTTGCAATTTCTTGTTTTCAAACTGCTAGGTTGGCAGGAGCTGGGACAGAGATGGAAGCTCATTCCGAGTCCTGCAGTATTCGGGAATCAAACTGGAGAAATGTAGCCTTCTCAAAATGATGGCTTCCAGCTGGTGGTATTTCCTACCAAGAGAAGTTAGTTTGGCCCCTTCTCTCTTGTCCTGCCACCACTGAGCAAAGGTTTGGATTGTGCTGAAAAGAACTTCATAAACTGGGTATGTGCTTCATTCCATTTACTGATGTGTTTTCTGTTGTGTTTTTTAAAATCTATGTTTTAATGCCAGTTTATCATTGTGGGTCTTGTAAAGGAATAGAAGGAGGTGCTTGCTTCATAACAGTAAAGTATATTTCTGTTTTCATGTTCACAGTGGTAGAGAAGGAATGCGGCCTTCAAACAGCAGCTGGGGGAAGATAGTGTGTGTAGTCAAAACAGGCTGAATTCTGTGAGAGCGGAACTAAGTTTGATAAGCACTGTGTTATATGTTGTAATTGGCTTCCTTACAGGTCTTCTTGAGTGTCATTCATTAAAATGCAGAGAAAAAACTTTCTGAACACTCTCCCTCCCTCACACACACATTTTCTGTTGTGCATTTGTTCTTTGCCTTTTGAACATAATCATATTCATTGCACTACTAGCTGAACTCAGAGAAAGCCAGTGAGAAGTAAACAGCAGCAGGATAGACTAGTTTAACTGGTTCTAAAAACTTTGTGACTATTTCCTCTTAATAACCTGGCACAGCTTTGCTGCACTTTGGCCACTGGCAATGGCTATCAGTCTGCTGTTCTTGCTGACTCAAGTTTTGGCTGCAAATTCATGACACAGTTCAGATGTGTGTCTCTCTCTTTTTTTCATCTTCCCACAGGTAGTAATTTTGAAATAGGGAGTCGGTGGGAGGCTCTCTCTAGGCAGTTGACACTGGTCATTGCACAAGCTCTTGAGATGACCTGTGTGGGAAAGGACTACCATGGGGTCATTTCAGAATCACTGCTATGAGTCCTGTCACATCCTGTGCTCACAAATCTGCTTTATATCCCCCTTTTCATTCCACTCCCACCTTGAACATAATCCTAAAGAATCTTTTCAAACACCTGTGCTAACAGATTTTATTCTATTTCTTTTAATTTTGAATGGATATGTTTTTAAATAATATATTTCAACTACATTTTTTACCACTCATCTTACTGTGCTGGTCATAGACCACAATTAAAATTAAATTTAAAAAACACTTGTGCAGAATCACCACTAGTAATTATCTCAAACAAAATTTTCCACCCTGACTCACTTTAGAGATAGTGGAATATAAAATTAAACTTCTTTTGCTGTGATATTGCCTCAAGAATGGTTAATGAAGGCCTTTTCTCTTCAGAAAATTCTGGTGATACAGTATATATACAGAGGGTGTAAAATGTATAGACATTTTAAGAAAGGAAAAACTGTATTAAAATTGTAATAATATATACCAGGGGTTCCCAACCCCCTACCTGTGGGCCTAATCTGTCCCATGCATATCATTAATCCAGCCCATGATGGCTTCCCGAGCAACCCTAGACCTGCCCCCACCACCAGAAGTCGTGATACATCACTTACTATGGTGGCGGCAACAGCAGCAGAAATTGTGACATTTTTCCGGGTTTTTGACAGGCTCCGCCACTTCCCATGGCGGCAGGAGGCTTTTCAGAGCATATTCGCTCCAGTTTGGGATTTTTCCATCACTTCTTGGCTGTACTTTGGCAGCCAGAGCGTGATCGTGGATGACTTCTGGTGCCGGGCGGAGCTTACGTCAGCGCCTGGGATCCCAGCGTGGAACCAGGAAGTCGGTCATGGTTGCGCTCTAGTTGCCAAAGCGCAGCCAAGAAGTGACAGGAAAATCCAAAACCAGAGTGAATGTGCTTCCACTGCCCCGGGAAGCAGCAGATCCTGTCCAAGAATCCACTAAAACAGCACAATTCCTGCTGCCAATGACGATGAAGAAGAAAAAAATGCAAGTAGCGGGCGCAGCCATGCCTCCAGCCCCCACAGCTGAACGTGGTGGCAGAAACTGGCACCTGGCAGGAAAACGTTGCGAACCCCCAATATATACTGTTAACAAAAGATGAATACAGGTCACGTTTGACTTCTGCAATTAGAACAGGTGCTTAAATTGGTTACCTGCAGCATTCTGACACTTGTGATTACAGCAAACTACTGCTTGTGCAACATTGGCCAAAATGTCCACTTGTATCACTGCACATACTGTTTCAATTCCTTTCTGAAGTACTACCAGTGTAGCCAGTTTTTTTACGGTACACCACATTCTTTAAGGTTGGTAGAAGTCAAGAAAGGGTGTTAAGACAAGAGAATGTGAGGGAATCTCAACCACACCTCTTCAAAATGGTCTTGTGTTCCACCATTTTCTTTTACTGTTCTGCCTGTCACATGGGGAAGCTAGCATTCATTCTTTTGAGTGACCATCATATTACCCATTTCTACCATGATTCAATTCAACTCCGCCGCCACCACCGCCATCGGACTCCCTCAGCCAGCCTGGCTGAGGGAAGAAGATTCACCTGTGCAGCTCGGCCGGCTATGAAAACTCCGTCACTGCCACCGCGGGTGGCTGTCTAACTTCAAAAAGTTAGATATAGATAACATCTCTTAAAATATGTATACTTTTTTGGCAACTGTATTGTTACATGTTTTGAGGAAGGCTGTATTTTTGTGGGGTTAAACATCCATTGTACTTAGTAAGTACTTTCTACTTACTTTGTACTTACTCTGTAGTTACAGGTATTTAGGATCATTATCATAAACCATCTCTTCCTTTCTTGCTCTTTTATCCTCACAGATGCACACACCTGCTGCTTTTCATACCCTTTCTCTTTTACTACTCACTATATGGTTTGAGAAACTACAAAAACAAATACCATGTGTGCATATAACACCAAGCCTGAGGCATCAGGTCTGTATTTCATTAAGCCTTACAGCCAAGAGTAGGGCTACGTGCTACAATTAAGCTATACAGTATACAATACTGGCTCAAGGCAGAACTGGTTCTGAGTAACGGCTGACTGAGGCAACCACCCATGTGGCAGGTGCTGATGAGCAATGGTGAAGCATAATTGTATGTGCTATGTGGCCATATCTGCCCATGGCTCTACAGACATTCTTCTTTGTTAACTGCCATGTTTCTGGAAGGAGGATCAGAGCAAGTACATAGCACCAGCTAACGCTTACCCAACTCACTGGTGGAGATGATGTGAGAGCCAGGCATGAGGAAACAAGGGACGTGACCTTCCTCCTCCATGGAGGCAGTGTGTTATCTTCTATAACAAGCTATATAAAGTTCAAGCAAACAGAAAATTTAGTATGAACTTCTAGGACTAAATGGCAGTTATGTTTGGGTTGGTTGTTTTTCTTTCACAAGGGGGAAAACTCCGTTATTGCTGGTCCCAAGCCTGGATGATGATGATGAGGGTTGGACATTGGGTTAGCACCCCGGCCCTATAAAGCTTTATTGCAGAAGAAGCAATGAGGAGCCTTGTTTAGTTTAGTTTAGTTTATTAGATTTATACCCTGCCCTACTCGGCACAGGCTGACTCAGGGTGGCATAACAACATATTTAATTACAAATACAATGAAACAAAAATGAAAATAAAATAGGAACCAGTATACAAAATAAATAAATACATAATAAAGCAGAGATACAGCAATACAATATATAATATCAATATTAAGGACACATCATACACAGTAATATCCACGGGAGGGGGGGGACACCACACGCAAATCAAGTCCTCTTGGTCACATCAGCCACTCCACAACTGGAGCCAGTCTCTCTCCCCACCCTTGCTCTCACCAAGGATAGGCGAACCAGCGTCTCTGGCTGCTACGGTGTCGGCTATGCTATAGTGGATACTGCACAGCGTGGGAAGGAACTACTACTACTACTACTACTACTACTACTACTACATGAGAGGCAAGAGGACATTAAAAAAACGCCGAACAATGCTATTTTGATGTTCTGGTAGAAACACGAAGCAGCCAGCATAACAGGTCTAAACCGTTTATTAGGTAGTCAGAACATGGAGAACAGTAGCGTAGCACTGCTCATTATATACACTCAGAAATGGATACATTTGGGCAGGAAGAGGCAGGAAGGGAGAGGGGTAACTTGGAGGTTATCGGACCGGAGTGAAAACTGTACAAACTACATAGTTTAGGTGGGAACGCAGTCCTGCAATATTTACAAGACCAAGAAGAAGGGGACAAAATGGAGGATCATAATGATTCTAAATAGTTCATAAACATTACAGCATAAATTGTATTCAAACACAACATTCCTCCCACCTAGGATGGGATGAAGTCCCTCAGCCATTGTGGAGGCTTACAAACCTTTTTAGGTCACGCTCGTGCCTGGCCGAACTCAGACGTGTGAGGTAGACTTGGTCCCATAGAGTGATACCCCGTGCTGGGGGCTTGACCTAACCCATTTGAATTACGGGAACATTGACCCAACTCGGAGTTGGAGCCATGGGGGGTAAACTAAATCAAAACCCCGTTTGGATGAAGCCGGAGCAGGGAATCGGTCAAAATTAAAACTAGAATTAGGAGGGGTAAAACACAACGAAAAGACCCGCCTTTGAGAATCATGAGTAGGGGGTGACTCAACAAAAGCTTGCCTCATTTGGGTAGGAGTTGAGGTAGACTCGAATGTAGGAGGATGGGGGTTTCCCTAGGAGAAATCAAAGCCCCGCTTTTCACTTGGACGAGTGGGGGAACACTCTGTATACTCCCTCCCCCCACACACAGATCCTGTAAATCAAGAGGTACATTTCCCCGTTCTGGGCATGCTGATGGTCTCCAAAGAAATTGGGGCTGGCTTGAGTCAAAGAGACAGGAATCATGGCTGACTGCCACTCCACCTGTCTCGCATCCCCCTGGGCGCAAACAGGTGGGGGACGACCCTAACGTGGAATTATCATATGATGACTTGCCTGATACCTCTGAAAACTCCGTGACCTTATGTCTGAGCTGGTCGGCGTGGCGCCGCAAAAGCAAACCAGTACCTGTTTTGACATGATAGGACACTGGCCCTGTTTGTTCCACCACAATGCCCGGAATCCAAGCTGGACCTGCGACCACATAGTTCTGGCAGTGCACTGAATCCCAGGCAGAAAATACTTTTTTGTGAGAAATTTCAACCTTAACACCCCTATCCTCCACCCTGGAAGGATCTAACTGGTCGAGCAATGAGACCGGCCTCCTGTGTATTAAGAGTTCGGCTGGTGACAGCCCTGAAGCCAGGGGCGTTATCCAGTAGCACATAAGGAATTGGCAAAGTTGTACCTCTATGTCCCCCTGACCCATGCAGCAAAGTGCCTCTTTAGTAGTGTGCACTTGACGCTCTACCTGACCGTTGGTGGCAGGGTGGAAAGGGGCAGAAGTTGCATGCCGAATGGCATTCCTCTCTAGAAATGCCTGAAATTCGGTAGAGGTGAACGTTGTGGCATTATCGGATACTAGCACGATAACCCAAAACAACTGAACAACCTCCGGAGCTGTTTGATAGTGACTGCAGAAGAAGTACTAGGCATAGGAATTACCTCCAGCCATTTAGAAAACGAGTTGACCACCAGTAGGAAAAGCGTGCCCTGAAAAGGGCCTGCGAAATCAACATGAATCCATGACCATGGACCATGGGCAGTGTCCCACTCCCTGGCTGGAAGCCCAGACTCCTTAGGACAGGAACTCTGGCAGCTCCGACAAGTGCCTACCAATTGCTCAATGTCACGGTCTATCTGGGGCCACCAGAAAGAACTCCTGGCCAAAGCCTTTGAGCGTACTATACCAGGGTGACTAATATGTAGAGCATAGTGCGGTAGGGACAACCACCCTTTGACCCCAGAGAAGGCAACCTCTCTCTAGTGAGAGCTCGAACCGTCTCCTAAAGAACACTTTAAACTCCTCACCAAGAGGAGATGTGGGCCAGCCTTTCCCAACCCAGGAAATTACCTGGGACAGGAGTTTGTCTCGCGCAGTTGCCTTACCAATGTCAGAAGGTACAATGGGGGGTGAGTCGAGAGACTCAATTAACAGCACCTGAACATCCTGCTCAATTTCGCAATCCGCCTCCTCCAGGTCTGGCAATGGAGACCATGATAACGCATCAGCATGGCCGATATCCTTATCTGGACAGTGCACCAGGGTATACTGATAAGCGTTTAAGAAAATGGCCCAACGTAACATGCGGGGGGAAAGAATCTGGTTTGGAAGTTACAAAAATCCCCAGCAAAGGCTTGTGGTCAGTTACAATAGTGAACTCCCTCCCATAGAGGAAGTCATGGAACTTTTTCATTCCAGCAACTATGGCCAGAGCCTCCCTGTCGGTCTGGGCATAGTTGCACTCAGTTTTAGATAGGGACCTTGAATAGAATGCAATCGGGGCTTTTTTCCCATTCTCCAAGACATGACACAGGACAGCCCCCACCCCCATTGGTGATGCATCACACACAAAAACCACAGGTTTCCTGGGATCGAAGTGAGTCAAGACTGCTTTAGATGAAAGAAGCTCTTTTAACTCACGGAACGCACGATCCTGAGCCTGCCCCCACCACCAGACTGCATCTTGTTAGGGATGTCATGGGGAACACCCTGGTATTGTAAATAATACATGATATGTGGTGCTACAGCTTTAAGAGTAACTTGCTGAACTCTGGACTGGTGATGGTAATAATGGAACGAATCAGCATTTGTCACTGCATAAAATAGAGCCGAATAGTTTGCTTCTTTGCTCTTGTTTTCATCTTGTAGCCATGCTGCCGGAATGCTCTGGATTTAATCTTGTAGCCACGCTACCGGAATGCTCTGGATTTAATCTTGTAGCCATGCTGCCGGAATGCTCTTGATTTAATCTTGTAGCCACACTGCTGGAATGCTCTGGAATTAACCTCTGGGCTAATGCTCTTGGTTCTTTTTACCTTGAAGCTATAATGATGTTCTACAAGAAGCTTTGATGGCTTCTGCTGGATGTTTACTTGACACAGAGGAACACAGAGGTTTGTTCTCTTATGCTTATGAGCATGGACTGTTGTTCTTTCTTGGGTAATGAACTGCATGCCTGAAGGGATGAACTGCTGGCTGTGAGTTTACTCTCCGGGGAGAGAGGTTGCCAGCTTAAGACTGTAAATACTTGAGCAAACCGGGACTGCATTTGTTTGCCGTACTCTGCAAGCCGAGCCAGGGAAGAGCTAGGCTGCAGCAGGAGATTTTGCTGTGTGCAAGTACTTACTGTGAAACTGAAAGTTTGTTTGCATAGTTGTTCACAGATAAGATTCTACTGTTTATGTTCTTTTCATCATCACCTCTGCTGAGTAAAAGCTCTTTATGTTTTGCACCGTTCAACTGAGTCTCTGCTGTTATTGACTGGGTGTAAAGGAGAAAAATAAACGGGCACCTCCGCTGTCGCTCATAGTTAACTACTACACTCTGCTAGATTTGAACTCAGCACCCAGTACATCACAATTTCTCTATCACATCTTTTTTAAGCAACTGGTGCAGCGGCTCCGCCACGGAGGCCTTACTTGGCAGGAATGAATGATAAAAGTTGAGCAGACCCAGGAAGGACTGCAACTCAGACTTTGTGGTTGGACGGGGCGGCATTGCAGACAGCAGCAACCTTTGAATCAGAGGGTTTAATTCCCTCAGGAGTGACCTTAAACCCAAGGAATTCCACTTCCCTTGCAAAAAAACACATTTGTCCCTTCTAAGACGTAACCCCGCATTTTCGAAAAACTGCAACACCTGATCTAACCTCCTGGCGAGTTCGGACTCGCTCCCAGCAGTTATAAGGATGTCATCAAAGTATGGGAGGACCCCAGGGAGACCCTTCAGTAAGCGCTCGACAAGAGACTGAAAAATACCCGGGGCTGCATTCACCCCAAACTGAAGGTGCGTTACCTTGAAAGCCCCCTTTTGTGTGACAATGCTTTGTGCTGCCACAGCAGCGGGTATAACTGATAGTTGTTGATAGGTTTGTGCTAGGTCTAATTTGGCAAAGCATTTACCCCCATGAAGAGCAGCCAGTAGATGGCTAACCACCGGCACCGGGTAAGCATTAGGTCTGATAGCCTTGTTAATGGTGCATTTATAATCTGCGCAAATCCTCACCTCCCCATTGGATTTCATTGCAGTCACAACTCCGCGGAGTCCACCGGAACCAAAATCCCCTAGCCCACCAGTTTGTCCAGTTCAGCCTCAATTTTGCCCTTTAAAGCAAATGGCACTCTACAAGGTTTGAGGGATTGGCCGCACGGCCGGATCAATATCAAAGGACACTGGGGGCCCTCTGTACTGTTCTAGTCCTTTTTCAAAAACTGCCAGGTGTGCGTTACAGACGTCCTGCACCGGGTCGGCATGGATGGCATTGATGCCGGACAGTTTAATTTCTAATGGGTCAAACCACTGCACCCCCAGCAAACAGTTCATGCCGCATTTGACCACTACAAGGGGCAGTTTAGTTTTAATTTTTTTGAAAGGAACAGAGAAATCTCCCACCCCAGGACTGGAATCAGGGAACCTTGCATGTCTCAGAGAGACGTCTTCAGAGCCCCAAGTTTCGGATGAAGCTTTGGGGGGAGTCTCAAAAATTCCCTCTGGGGGAGGATGGAGTAGGATGTCCCCAGAACACCGTGCAGCTGGACCTCTGTGAAGAAACGGTGGGTGATGCTGGACACACAGCGGGCGGATGGCTCATCGGCTGAGATCTTCGACACTTCCTGTTAGGTCGGCTGTGCGGCTCTGGGGCTTGCTTCTGGCACTACCTGAAAACCTTGGCGATGTGGCCCTTCTTGCGGCAATGATGGCATTCAGCGTTCCTGAAGGGGCACTGACGGCGGTCGTGCCTTGCCCCACAACTGACACATCTGTGCTGAGCCCTCTCGGTGGTGTGCCTGTCCACCGCCTTCTTGCGGACCTTGCAGACCTTGCTGTCCTCGTCACTGGACCCAGATGTGGAGGAGAACGCCGGTGTTGCTGAAGATATGGAGGAGCGGGGAGGTGAACAGCGATGGGCCTACACGGCGGACTCTGAGGCGGCAGAGGCGGCAGGCCTATGCCTGAATGACTTGATGCCCAATCTGGCAGCCTCGGACGCCAGAGCCTCCCGTAGGACCGACTTGAAGAACAGGACATCCCTGACCATGAGCCGGCGTTGAGTCTCCTCATCTCACAACCCAGCCAGGAGACGATCCCGCAAAGCCTCCTCCAGGTTGTCTCACTGGCACGGAGCAGTGGCCAGTCTCAGTGCTGCGGTGTAGTCGGCCACAGACTCCCCGGGGCATTGATCCCATCTGTGGAACGCCACCTGGGCCGGGAAGATGGACACCTTCGGCTGGAAGTGTGTCTGGAGAGCCGCCAAGATTTCAGCCAGTGGGATGGTGTCGATGTCCCTGGGCAAGACGAGGTGCGTGGCCAGTTCGAGAGTGGCCAGGCCGCACTGCGACAAGAAGCAGGAGCGCTTCTTGTCCTCGCCGGTGATGTCTTGTGCCACCATGACGTGGCGGAACTGCCGCTCGTACAGGAGCCATTTCTCTGGAGCAGCCATGTTGAAAGGAGCGAGGGTAGGTGTATGGGATGCCATTATCCCATCCTCGATGCCAATTTGATGTTCTGGTAGAAACACGAAGCAGCCGGCATAACAGGTCTAAACCGTTTATTGGGTAGTCAGAACATGGAGAACAGTGGTGCAGCACTGCTCATTATATACACTCAGAAATTGATACATTTGGGTGGAAAGAGGCAGGAAGGGAGAGGGGTAACTTGGAGGTTATCGGACCGGAGTGAAAACTGTACAAACTACATAGTTTAGGCGGGAACGTAGTCCCGCGATATTTACAAGACCAAGAAGAAGGAGACAAAAATGGAGGATCGTAATGATCCTAAACAGTTCACAAACATTACAGCATAAATTGTATTAAAACACCACAGCTATGTTATGTTCCATCATGTCAGAATCGACTTATAACAATTCTAATAGGGGTTTTAAGGTAAGTGAGATATATAGGGAGTGGTATTACCATTGTGATTGTATCTGAGCCTTACTCCATCGCTATATCCTCTATTACAACACACAATGAACAAAGGGATATAAAAATGCACAGAAGAAACAAAACTGTTCATGTTTTGTTTCTTCTGTGCATTTTTATATCCCGTGCCAGTGAGACAACCTGTCATGGTATAACAGTTTGGGGTTTGTTTTTTCAAACATTCGGTTTCAATATTGTATTGTGACCAATTAAAAAAGGCAAGTTTAGACACAGGGTATGGCCATATTACAATGCAACTACTGTCATATACAGGTGAAACTTGGAAAATTAGAATATTGTGCAAATGTTCATTTATTTCACTTAAAAGGAGAAACAAATACATGTGATAGACTCACTACATGCAAAGCGAAATATGTCATGCCTTAATTCATTATAATTGTGATGATCATGGCATGCAGCGTACATGAGATTATGTGATGATTATGGAGTACATGAGATAAGGGGGTTGGGGTTTTCATAAGCTGTAAGCCATAAGCATCAATATTATAACAAAGTAAGGCTTGAACTATCTCACTTTGCATGTAATGAGTCTATCTCATATATTTGTTTCACCTTTTAAGTTGCATTACTGGACTGAATGAACATTTGCATGATATTCTAATTTTTTGAGTTTCACCTGTATTTTAGGGTGAGTAGTTCCAGGGCCGTAGCCAAGATTCTAGATGTGGTTGGGCAAATATTTTTTCAGGATGGGCAAAGTTCTAAGAATATTGCACAAAACGCTTCACTGACCACACCCTGGCCCTCCTTGAGCTGCACTGCTATCCAATAGTTACTCTATGTGTAATTTATCCAGTTTTTAGTACTTTTAAACAATATACAGTACTCCATAATAGAACAATGACAATGTCTATTTTTGCTTTCTAGCTCCATAGTTAAATGTTCAGGAAAATGTTACTGGGTGTGCCCCTACAACCCATGAATAATGTTAGAGTTCAGGGCACCAAGCAGTCTTGGGAAAAGACCATATAGTCCTCTTCCAGGCTTGTCAGGGCAGAAGCAATTTTGAGAAGAGGGGAGAAGATTTTAAAGGCTTATCAGATTGAAAAACCACAGAACACATTAGGAGTGAGTTGTGTATTCAGGCAGAATTGCAAGTTGCTCAAGCAACGCCTTGCAAAGACAAAATGGTGATTTCCTGCCATCAGAATTAGGAGCTAGATTTGGCACACAATCTCCCCTTCAGGGCGTGCTCATTATGATAATTAGGGTTTTGTGATTGATTACAACTTTGGATCATGTTCCTGATTGGTTAATACTCGTATATCATGTTATGATTGGTTAGTTATGATTGTCCGGCGGGTTACTACATTGTAGCAAGGAGTCACTATATAAACCCCATAGGTTAAGCCACGGAGGGCTAACCTGGGGTCTTCTTTATATGTGGACCCACAGGGTGTAGCTCAGTGCATTGCCTTCTATGGTGGAATTCAGAAAGACCGATTACATAGGACTTGTGTAGCCATCTGATGTCCAGATAGCCTTGTAAGAGTAACCAGAAGGACTTTACAATAAACCCTTGTTGTTAATCTGTTCATCGTTGCCTGGACTATTCTTTCCAAGGGCTGGACACAACAATTGGCAATGAAGGTAGGATTAGAGAAAGACGAGATGGCTGACCCGATCTCATTGTGGTCGCAACCGTTCGACACGTGCAAGCCACAACTATGGCCTTACTATGAAGTGCAGCTGGAGAGCTACTTCACTGTAAGAAAACTCGACCCATCCTTGTGGAAGGCAACCTTCTTGGCCCATTGCAGTTAGAGACTCTTGATGTTGTCTCAAAGTTGTTGCTGCCTGATGTATTGCAGCAAATCTCTCTTCGGGCGCTGCTGAACACTCTGTGTGAACACTTCCAACACAAAACAGCTCTCGAAGGTAAAGAACTGCTGGGTCCAGCCAAGACCATGGCTGTTTCATTGCAAGTCACTGGCCAAGTCCTCTAGGGACTCACCAGCTCTCTCCAGGAAACATGGGTGCCAATGCCAGGGTCTGTTGCGCCATGCATGGGTTGTGGAAGATAACACCTCTGCACCGAATGTCCCTACAAGAGTGCACAGTGCCACCGGTGTGGTAAAAAGGGCCACATCTCCAAGGTGTGCAAGCAATGCGCTGAGGGTTCGTCAAAACTAAGGTTCTGCATTGCCAAGATTTTCACCAGCCACGGAGTTGACAATGAGAGGCGAGACCTAAAAGACGGGTTCTTCGTGGACGTCCACATTGAAGGAATTCCCTTTCATCTCAAAGTGGATTCCAGATCCTTCCTCTCTGTCGTGACTGAGGGCGAGTATCAGCGCATTCCACCTCCTCTGCAGCTGAAGCTGAGAGGCCTACCGGAAAAGCTGGTGGATTTGGGTGGGTGCAATGTTCCAGTGTGGAGCATTGGCAATTTTGAGGTCCACTACAATAACATCTATGTGAGTCTTCCCCCATGGTTACAAAGGCGGGTAAGACAAACATTCTAGGGTCCCAGTGGTTTGGCCCCCTAGGCATTTACTTTACGGGAATTCACTGGGGGGGGGGGTGTGAGCCAGTCCTTCGCATAGAGGATGAGCCACAAGTCTTGTTGCCTCCGGGGGAGGGTCTGTCCAAAGGGTCTCCAGAGAGCGACACCTCCATTGAAGAGTTTGGTTCCATGTTTTTCCATTACGCGCATGTTGTGCACAAAGACATTGACTTTGCTAAAAAGACTGACTGTCTGGAACTGTTTGAGTCTCATGAACTTTTGCCTGTTCCAGCATTGGACTCTGCAAATCCTGACTTTTGGGACGATTTATCAATCACCTCGCTCAAACTGCCTCTGAACTTTTCCGCTGTTTCGAGCAATGACCCTTTGTTATCTGATATCATTGTGTGGGTGGAAACTGGGTGGCCACCACCTCCGTACAATGTGGAAGGGAGTGTCTTTTACCACGACCGCGAGAAACTTTTGGTCTTGGGTGGGTGTTTGTACAGGCTCTGCAAAACGGTTGTTCCATGTCGGTTGCGGGACAAGTTACTGCAGTACATGTTAATGGGATCCACTGATATTGCCCGCTCGCAAGCAGTTGTGCGTACCTATTTTTGGTGGCCAGGGATCGAACACACCATGGAGGTCTGGGTTCTAAAACACAGGGCTGCTAGCACACATGAAGAAGGGAGGTTTTCTGGTTCCCCTGGGGTTGATAAGGACTCACCATCCCCCAGAGTTTGAGGGGGCTGCAGGAGTGTTCATATCCACCGATAATCAACTGGGAAGAAAAGGAGCGCCTGGATATGGGCTCGCAATTCTGGGAAGGAAAGGAGGGGTTGCCGGAGCACTCACATTCTCCAGGGGAAATGGCAGCAGTTCCATCTCCAGCCTTAGCTCTACTGGAAGGAGGTTCCAAAGGGCTGGTGCGGACACGAAAAAGGCCCTTTTTCTTGTTCCAGAAAGGTGAGCCCCCCTGGATGATGGAACAACTAGGGAGCCCCTCCGGTCTGCTCTGGTTGGATGGACAGATGTTCTTAGGGCGATGCAGTCTCTTAGGTATCCTGACCCACTACCATATAGAGCTTTAAAGGTCATAACCAGCACCTTGAATTGCACTCAGAGGCAAACAGGTAACCAGTGCAGCTCCTGGAGCAGGGGCGAGGCATGGGAACAATGGCCATGCCCCATCACATATACATGATACTCGTATATCATGTTATGATTGGTTAGTTATGATTGTCCAGCGGGTTACTACATTGTAGCAAGGAGTCACTTCACCGCTGGGGAGACACTATATAAGCCCCATGGATAAACAAGGGTGAGGCCGGGCCGGATCCATGCTTCCCATTACCGCTGCAGGTTAAGCCATGGAGGGCTAACCTGGGGTCTTCTCTATATGCGCACCCACAGGGTGTAGCTCAGTGCATTGCCTTCTACGGTGGAATTCAGAGAGACCGATTACATGGAATTTGTTTAGCCATCTGATGTCCGGATAGCCTTGTAAGAGTAACCAGAAGGACTTTACAATAAACCCTTGTTGTTGTTCTGTTCATCGTTGCCTGGACTATTCTTTCCAAGGGCCGGACACAACAGGGAATTGTTTTGCTTCCAAGTGAGGTAGACCAATCTTAGGACAGGACCTGCTCAAAGAGGATAAAGTTTGGATTTTATGAGGTGTAAAAGTGGCTTTAGTGCCTGCCCATTCATATTTCCCATTCCTAGCTATCACAAGGGCTCACTGGCCCAGCTCAAAGACATCTGGGAATGTGTAACCATGAGTCCAAATCCAGATTCCTGACCTAACTTTCTCTGCTGAGACTTCCGTATGATCCAAAGCCAAGCACTCAGAAACATGTTGACAAAGAAAGTGAAACAGCACAAAGCCCACACCTAAACAGGGCAGGGTTATGCTCAATGTATCTGAGGAATGCACAAACTACTGGATGTTTTTATGGCACCAGCATGCTTGTGAACACTTGTCAATATAGACCAAAACCCCATTGAGCTTTTTGTTATGTTTAATAATTTGAAAAGGCTTTTCTTCTGCTTTTACTTCAGGGACATATATGTTAAACACGAACATTAAACTTGAGGTTCAGGAAGGTGATATAGGGAAAGAGTTGTGTGTGTATATATAGATATATGTCTACATTTCTGCTTTTACTTCAGGGACATATATGTTAAACATGAACATTAAACTTGCGGTTCAGGAAGGTGATATGGGGAAAGAGTTGTGTGTGTGTATATATAGATATATGTCTACATTTAGCTCATATATATATTAGGAGGAAGCTTTTTTGACTCTTCTCTCTTCCCTTGCTGTGTAGGGCACCAAACACATTACAAAAAAAGAGTTGCTCAATTTTAAGCAGTCTGTTGATGCTTCCTGCTTTCCGAAAGCTTATTAGTAGTTGTAAGAAAGGCAAAGCTATTGTCTGGTTACCAAAGCAATTTTATTTAAGCTTTTTCCCCCCTGGTTGTGAGTTTTGTCCACATTCCCAAGTTCCCAAAATTGCTGGTGAAAGGAAAGGGTTCATATCTCCAAGTTAGGAAAATGAAATGTGAAATACGAGCTGACATTTGGTTGTGTTCGTTTTAGATCAGAATTATAACAGAAAGACTTGAGAAATTACCCATTTCTGTTCTAATGGCTTTTAGGTTCTAAGGCGGGGTGCCCAAACTTTTCCCACCAGGGGCCTGACCACACCCCCTCAGTCATCTGTGTGGGCCAGTCACGTGGTTCCTCCTGGTGTCGGCGTCGGCATGTGAAATCGCACTGTGTTTCCGGGCATTTTTCCCTCCTCTAATGCTTCCCTTGGAGGGTGGAACGTTGGGGGAGCCTTTTCACACCCTTTAAAAAAAAATTTGCTGCATTTCGGCATGAAAACACACCAATTTGGCACTTCTGGCGATGTCGGAGTTCTTCCAGTCCCGGCAGCAATCTGGCCCACAGGTCACAGTTTGAGCACCCCTGCTCTAAGGCTCTTTGGCCTACTTCTGGAGGCTACACATCTCAACTTTTGTTCTGTGTGAGTTTTAAAATCATAAGCCTGTATACTCTCTTGTGTGGAAAAGGTTGAAGAAATTCTTTTGTTTTCAGGCAGGAAGCGATGTTTAGTTGGCATGGTGAATGGAAGATGGGCTTTGGCCCAAGAAGGAAGAAAACAGAAACATCTGGATGCGTGACTGGCTTGTTGGGCTTGGTTCAGCCAGCAGGGATGTCTGGAAGATATCTTCTCTCCCAGAACTTGCAGGCATCTGTGCATTCAGCAGGAAAAATTACTGGAAAGGAGTCTAGGGCGCACCCACAAGGTGCTTTAAAAACTGAAAACAGGTTATAGCCATCCAAGTAATCACCTACTAGTGATCAGTAGCATTTAAGGATATAGCCGTGCATTGTGCTCAAGTGGCTGTGCCCCCAACAGAGCAAATTAATAATACAGCCTATAGTAACTGAAGTTGGACTCTCTTTTCTAATTGCTATAATGTAGGACACTTTGTGTATCAGGTCTACTTACAAGTAAGCTGTTGGACAACATAAAGTCATCAGTTTTTTTGCCCTCATCTCAATGAAGTAGCCTCACACATGAAAGTCATTAACAGCTCCTCATTTAGGAAAGCAAGAACTTTTATGTCTATCTTGTTAGGAATAAAAAAATTCTTCCTCTATAGTCCAATGAAGATTTTTTTTATTTTACCAAATATATACCTCATGGAGAATTCATTCAGTGATATGAGCTTTTGCTCGCTCTGTGCAACCAGTAGTCATAAGTAAAGAAGAGACAGGCAATGGATAAGAACTGGAATTTTGATGAGCAATGGATGTTTTTAGTAAATATAATATGGATTGCAAAGGCTTCTTCTCACAGTATATATCTGTGATGGTGAACCTTGGCACTCCAGCTGTTCTTGGATTTCAATTCCCAGAAGCCCAAGTCTCAAAGACTTGGGCTTCTGGGAATTGAAATCCGAGAACAGCGGAGTGCTAAGGTTTGCCATCACTGGTATATATGAACAGAGCTTGGTAGGTACTGTTTTGCATTAAAGCTCCCAGAGTCTCCCAATGCATGTGGGCTGGGAGAGGTTGGGTCTGGGAGTTTAATAATAATAATAATAATAATAATAATAATAATAATAATAATAATAATAATAATAATAATAATAATAATAATAATAATAATAATAATAATAATAATAACAACAACAACAACAACAACAGCAACAACAACAACAACAACAACAACAACAACAACAACAACAACAACTCTGATTAATGACCCCATACATTAAAATTCTTTTGCATTCACAACTACTCTTTACAGTTATTAATAAAGTAATTAGTTCCTTTAAAAAAAACAAGTTCTGAATGTGTGTACAGACTAGCAGAAAATAGTTTGGAACTCTTGTTAAACTACTGAAGTTGAAAGACTGTGTACAGTGTAAAATGTTATGTGCATCATAGCAGATCAGTTTACATTTTGGCCACTGGTGCCAAAATGGATATCTGGACTCGATAACCAAAGCCACCCCTAGAAGAAGGGAATGGCAAGTCCGAACTTGAATAGTCTATGGCTAGAAAGTCCTGGAAAGGGTTTTCAAAGTCAGTATGGACTTGGTGACACACTGTTATTATTGACAGAATAAGTACTTTCACTTTCATAGTGACTGAAATCATCTGGCTTTTTTTTTTAACACAGGTGTAGGCATACTGTACTTGTTTGTAGCTGGCAATTAATTTGTGGGATTCTTCATAGCATGCATGCCTGTTGGCTCAAGAATCCCAACAGGGATGCTTTAATTGTTGTCTAGCCATAAGAAAATGTTATACCATTTACCTTCCATCTGTGTAAAACAGCAACAGGATTTTAGCCAGAGTTACATACAGCATCAAAAAGATGATGACTGCTGTGTGCCTACCATAGTATTAATAGTAACAAAGACCTGTGAGAACTGCTGAGCTCTAAACTTTTCTAATCCGGGCAGCTGCATCTAGCACCTCATTTTGAAAAGCTCTAAGATCAGATGCCATATGTCTGACCTAAGCTTCCTGCTCGGAAAATTGCCCTGCAAAAGCTAAATGTGGAGGCCATGCAGTTCCTGTGAGATATCTTTCCAGTGAAAATTATGGAGTATGGATTAGCCTGTTTTTGAGGAGTGGTCTCAACAATGAACCCACTTTAAAACATTTAAATTTTATGTAGGTGGTGCCATCTGTGGACATTACTTTTAATGGAGCCACATAAGGAAAAGATAGGAATCTGTCCCGAGGAACTTACACTCTATATTTAGGAATGATAGAGAAAGTCATTAAGGGAAAGCAGAGGCAAAAATAAAGGATAAGAAAAGGAAATACTATTATTTTCAGCTCTATTTTCATTACAATAGCTCTGACCTTTCCTGGCAGAATGAATCTAGCCAGAAGGATTGGCAGATTTCTTTTCCAGACCATGACCATTGTGTTTTGTGTCACAGAGTTTTACTGTGCACTTTAACATCCACATGAAGCTTCCAGAGGAAGATATCCAGAAGTTTAGGCTAACTTGTTATCAGTGTGGCAGTAGCAGACAGCTCTACCTCTTGTTTCTGTTTACTAATGTCAGGGAAGCTGTGCAATTCTTAGATTATGCAATAATAGCTATGAGCTGCCAAGACAATTCCTACTTAACTTAATGATGAGTCTTGCCAGATTTTCTAGGTAAAAAGTTCTCAGACGTGGTTTACCCAGACCCTTCTTCTGGTGGCACTCTAGGAATGACTCCTGGAAGGTGCAGTGATAAATCCAACTGGTGACCTTTGGGTCCACAGCCAGGTATCCAATTCCAACCATCTCTGGAAGGGATAGTGAAATCAGTATCTTACTGATCTGTTTCCCTTTCTCAGATATTTGTTTGTTTCATTTTTATACCACTCATCTGGGATATTTCCCACTCTGAGGACTTGGGTTTGGACCATAACAAAGTAAAGAAAGTTGCGGATTCCGCATGCCCAATTGGCACAAAGCCTTGGCAGAGGTTAAACCAGTTGAGCAGACTCCTGGCCACTGGCCCTTGCCAGTATGGAAATTAAGGGGGGTGGATTAATAATAAGGGATTAATTCGCCTGCATCTGACCTGACCGACGACTCTGCTGAGGAAGCAGAACGCTAACCTCCCGTTACCCATTAGGCAATTACTGACTCATGGATCAGCCTAATCTTTGGTGCAAATAGAAGCCATATTTACCCTAGCCTAAGCCCCAGACAATGGTTTTCTCCTGTCAGTGTTTGCCCGAGTTAATTAACTTCCCTAAGAGAGATTTCCCATTAACCCGAGTAAATGGGTGATGTGATTTTCTGTCAGATGACGGTTCTTTCCTGCATTGCCTTCTGATCTATATATGATGATGCTTTTCCTTCAATAAACCACTGATCTGATCTCGCTCCATATTGCCTCGTGTTGTTCCTTGATCAGTCTCCTCCGGGACCTAACGGCCGTCCTAGCGGCCCCGATTCCTACAGAAATTTCGGCAGTCCAGGGTTTGATCAGGACACGAAAGAAGAATAAATGCTATTGCTATTATTTATTTATTTACATCATTTATACCCCACTTTCTTCACCCGAGGGAGACCCAAAGCGGCATAACAACATATAAAACAGCAGTTTAAACATCAAATAAAACCACAGTTAAGAACCCCTATCTAAAATTACAAACCTCATAAAACCTATAAAAGTCAGCCTTACTACTCTGTTTATAGAAAGGGATGGAGCGGGGAAGGAACCATACCAGGGCAGATTTTCAAGCCTATTGCAAGAGGGTTTGGAGGGAGGAAGTTGGAGTTATATATTACTGTAAGCACATTATTCAAGGACATCAGTATGAAAGAATTGCTGGAGAAACTGGAATAGGCATATCCTGAGATTGCCATTGAGGTAACAAAAACAGGAGCAGTGTAACAGGAAGTGTGGCACTTGAATGCACGTTTCTCCACAGATTACGTCTATTTGGATGACAAAAGAAATCTAATTTTGCCACAGGAAACAACAGAAAACAGGAACAGTTCTGGATAATCCAAGGGAAAAGCAAATTTACTTTTCAGAAGAATGATTAGTTTGATAGCCTTTTGAAAGAGAGTGCATTGTTTCACGCCCCTTCTTTCCCAAGCAGTGAGAAATCCAGGTCAGCCAGAACAGGAATAGATTTCTGGAGGCTTACAGTATGTGCCTTTGCCAGAATGGAGTTATTTACATGTATACAGGTCAAGGAAATATTAAAGGACTTCCTAGTAAACAAGCATGTTGAACTAGATCCACAGAAACATCCATTCAGCTTTCTCAAACTCAAGAGCATTCAGCTGTCATTCAGTTGAACACATTCTGATATGAAAAACTCTTCATCTGGTCACTTGGTGGTGTTCTTGTGAGAGTTATGAGATACTCTGTTGTTATTTTCAAAAACAATGCTATAGAGTAGGGGTGGCCAATCTACGGCCTGTGGTCTGGCCCTGGCCGACAGCACCATTTCATGTGGGCCGCTGCTGCCCTCGCTGCTACCGGAAGCAGACACGTTTATGACAGCTGTAAAACACGTTTATGACAGCTGTATTGTTGTGTATAAGGATTTATTCTATTCAAATGTTAAACCGCACCAAAAATCGGGAACCCGGAAGCGCGCCATTTCTAAAGGCGCCAAATTCAAAGATGTGTCAAAGCGGGAAAGACTGAACTTTGTGTGTCCTTCTTGTTTTGTAACGGTCCACACACTGTACATACTCCCCAGTCCGGACCCTGAGCTGAATAAAGATCACTGAGTTTAACCCGATCCTGCTGGTTAGAATACTTCTTTGTCCAGACTCAACACCTGTGCATGCATAAACGCGCTCATGTCTGCCGTAAATGCTGCCATAAATGCACCCAAGTCCAAGGCAGCTGTAAACATGTTTACGACAGCCACGGACAAGATTTACGGCAATGTTTTATGGCAGGAGAAACAGCTGATCAGCCTACTCAGCTGTCCAGGGGCATGGTCAGGCCTGTGGTGCAAAACATTTGGCAACCCCTGCTATAGAGAATATGTAGCTTTTGGCCTTATCAGTGCTGACCAACTCCTCAGAGACATGAATCAAATGACATATGAAGAGAAATGGAGGCTTTTACTGTTGCATTTTGTAGTTCTTTCAGAGCTATGTGCCTTCTAATGACCAACTATGAAACAAAAGCAAGTTAATATATATAATGCACAGGTAAGTAAACTCACAGTAAAATAAGCAGGTGTCTTTTGCTTCTTTGAGCAGTTCTCCTTCTAATTAAATGCTAAGTGTATTATCATGTTTGGCCCTACATTAGCAAGAAACAGATTTATTTAGTAACTATGGTTGTAAATGACACCACCAGATGTTAACACTTTTGCCATCACTAAAGTGAATACTGTACATAATTTTCATTCAAACTTTATAGACTGGAAAATGAGAGTGAAAGACAATGATTTTATGCTCCCAAAGTATCCAAATCTAGTTGTAATGCATGGCAAAACTAAGGCAGGTGGTGAGGAAACAGATAAGATATCAGAATAGGCTTAGATACCCAAAGCTCAACAAGAAATCCATTACAGGGAATGTACCAATGTAGGCAGGGGCATGCTGGCTATGCTAAAAGGGAGCTGGACAGGGAGGGATTGTAGCCTATGGGGGGTACTGCATGACATCATGGATTGTAGCCGCCAGGTGACATACTTCTGCCCACATGGGGGGGGGGGGGAGTCACTGGGTACTTGTCCCTGTGTCCCAAATGGCCTGGGGCCTGAATGTAGGTAGAAAGGGTTTAAGAAATTGATGAGATCAAAGACACTAGGTCTTTGTGTCCTGAGAGGGAGGAGCCTTTAGTGGCCTTGAGTTTTCATGAAGAGAATTATAACCAACATTTGCAAACACAGTATTCCTGTTTGTGGGAATAGATTTGTTTTAGCTAAATCTATCAGCACTACAAGCATTATATGATTAAAAAGTTAGGAAGAAATCAGAAGGTTTCCAGTGTGCTATTGTATGCTTATGAAGAAATATCAGATGTGGTCTTTGCAGACAAGAATTCAGCTACAGAATCTTGCTCAAATTTTGGAAATGGAAGCAGTATTTTCTTTGGGTTTTGGCTGTCTGCATTAATAAAGATAAGAGACAAGCATGCCCACACATGCATGTGTGCACATGTGCATGCACACACACACACACACGTGCGCGCACACACACACGCACACACACTTGCACATATAGACATACTGTAATTAAATAGGACTAAACTTTCACCCAGGGAATCCTTGTGATTAGGCAGTAGCACCTTTCCTAATAGGCCCAGAGACTTAAAGAGGAACAGAACAATATCAATGGAGTAGCTCCTTGGTGCCAGCTCTAATTAAGGCCAAGTATATCTGTCTGCTTGACCTACATTTAGTGGGATTTACACTTGACAGGCAACTGCCTCTCTGCTCGGGTTAGTTCATTACCGAAAATCAGTGGTGATGGCTTTGAAGCATGCTGAAAGAAGAAACGAGGGATGAGGGAGTAATATAGACAATACTTTTACTTTTTACCCTGATTGAATGACTTCATTCTGAATGGGGATCACCAACAGTACAATTCTGTTGGACAGAACTCATGTTAGCTTGTGCATGTTCACTTGAACACTTAGAATTGGGGCATTTTACTCGATACAGATATAAAATTAAAGTGACTGAGAATGTCTGGTTTGTAATTTGTTTAAACGCTCTCTTCAGGCTCCTAGCTGGTTTTTGTTCAAAGACTTGTCAAAGCAAAGTCTTGTGTCCTCTTCAAGTTAAATGTTAAGATCCTTCACCCAGGCACACAAACAAAGAGGAACTCTCTATCAGTGTCATGTGCAAAACTGCCTTAGGATCTTCTATCTGTTCTTCCTTTGAGGAGTCATGCAATGATGCTCAACTATTCATCTTTTGTGCCTAGTTTACCACATCCTAGTTCTTCTATCACATGCCCCTTCCCTTAATCAGTGAAAACGCAAAGCCCTAGAAGAGTCAGGGTGGGGTGGGGAATCCTAATTCTCTCCGGTTGACATATTGTCAGTTCTATCCTGTCCATTGCTCGGTCAATCCATTTGTTCAGTAACCTTTGACACCTCTGTTTTTCATCCCCAACTCCCACCAATTCATTATTCTAATCAGAATTCATGCTTCCTTTGCTATTTAAAAATTGACGAAGGTTGAGTGACCTTAACTAAGACTTTCTCCCATCCGTCCTTCTGACCATTTCTTCCCTCATCCTTCCACTCCCTACCCTTCTGATGTATATTGGCCCTTCTGATGCATTGGCCGTGGGGAAGTCGAGCACACTGTATTTCAGGGTTATTATATTGTAATTAGTAGTTGATTGTTTTAGTTTTGTATTTTGTTATTTTGATTATATCATGTTATTATTGTGATTGTCTATTGTCTTTTTAATATGTTGTAATGCCACCCAGAGTCGGCCGTGTGCTGAGTGGGGCGGGGTATCAATTATTATTATTATTATTATTATTATTATTATTATTATTATTATTATTATTATTATTATTATTATTATTATTATTATTATTATTATTATTATTATTATTATTATTATTATTGAATGGGCTAGGCAGATGCAGTAGCAAACATAAATGGGTGTGGACACTGTTTTCCTCCCTTTCCCCAGCTATTGTGTCTGCTGTTGGAAACTCCAAACAAGGTGACAACCATGAAAAAAAGAAAAGGGGAAAGTGCAGAGGAAATTTGGAGGAGAGTGACTGAATGAATGTGGCAGTAGTCAAACAGCTGTGAAAAAAGTCACATGAAGACAGGGGAGATTAACCAGAGAGATAATGTAAAGATGTACAGTATCATGATCTCTCATGGATAGGCCCTTGCCCAAACAGATAATCCTGTTTCCCTTGCAAATAATAACCCACTTTGGCAAGCTTTTCCCCCTACCTTGCCCGAGCTCCCAGCCAGCTTCATGACCTTAATATTTGTTGAATAAAACTGGGTGTTTACTAAGTTCACATTCAACTTTTCAAAAGTATACAAGAGCCAGCACTGCAGAAACTGGCAGGTGCTGGATTAAAATCAAACATCATTAGAAAGAATGGTGGGAAACTTAAATAAACTTGGGCACTTTGTGTAAAGTTAGGGCGGTCTGTCCGGCTGAAATCTCACGTAATTGGTGGCTTTACTCCAGGCGTGCCCAAACTTTTTGGGCCGTGGGCCAGTCACATGGTTCAGTGGGCTGGCCACATGGTTCCTCCCACCGGAAGCAAACAGTAAACCGCACCTTGCAATCTGTTTGGCAGCAGGGTGAGATAGATTTTAAGCTGTCATTTTCTCTGCTTAAACCAGGGGAACCCAAACTATGCCCCTCGGGCTGGATCCGCCCCCTGATGCCAATTCATCTGGCCCGTGCTGCCCTTGTTGCTTCTGGAAGTGGAAGTAAAATGCGCCCGTAGTTTGGGGGGGCGTAGTTTGGACACCCCTACTTTACTCAAATACAAGTTTTCCATTTCCATACAGTAATGATGACCCAGTTTGCAAGGAAAAGTACTGAGGTAATAGCTGGGATCACGAAAGCCACTCAAGGGTTTGGCCATGCCCACATAGGTTTTCTCTTCTGTCTCATAGCATTGCAGACCACTGATTCTCTATCACAAACTGTTTATGAATGCTCATTTGTGCACGTGTATTTGATGTCCTGCCTTTCACCCCATGTCAGGAACAAAAGTGCCTCATAACAAAAACTACTAAAAACACAGTTCCCAAATACTGTACAATTAAATTGTCATAACACAATGCGCACATTTAAAAATAATTGTTTTAAGTACTTTAGGAAAAAAAATACAGCATACCCTCCTTCAATAGAGGCCACTTTCTGAGTTTCCAAAAGCCTGCTTGAATAGAGAAGTCTTTGCCAGCTGGTGGAGTGACAACAGCTATGGTGCCAGCCTAGCTTCTTCGTACACAGAGTTCTATGACCTTGGGAAAGACATCTCCTAGTGTATGGGTGGTAGGACTATGAGAAATCCCTCTCTGACAATATTAGCACCCAATCATGCTCATTTGGGAGAGCGATGGTCTTTCAGGTTGGCTGCTTCTTAGCCGGATATTGAAAAATCTGTACTGATTACTACGTGTTAACTTTTTAAAGCCCCAAATAGCATAGATCCTGGAGAGCGATGCAGAATTTTTTAACAAGTAACACACACAATTTTAGTATTTTTTTCAACAGAAATGAAATCCTGGAATGAGGTGCAGATTCAAACATGGCTAGTGTTAGTAGGTTGCATATAGTGCTTTCTCTAAAGTGCTCAGGGTTGGTAGCCATGTGTTCTACTTTACAGGGGCCAGTTCTCTATTTGAAAGGCAGTTTAAGGGCAGCCCTCTGTTTTAAGGTACCCTTTATGTGGAATATGAACAGAGGGCAAGGGCCTGTAAGTTAGCAAGCATACTGTGTAGTGAGGTGTGATTTCTACTAAAGCTATGTACATTGCTGATAATATGTTATGTTTATAAAGTTAATTTCTGAAACTTTTGTAACACAGGTACAGACCTGAGAAGGAACATCTGGCACTGTCTTATTTGTGTGTTTGGTGACCCATGGTGGTGGTGGTGGTGGTGGTGGTGGTGGTGGTTATTATTACACAAAATAAGAACCTGGTTGCTTGGATAAGGACTCTCAAGGCTGCTGTCTTTGTCATTGTATAAAGTTTACTGCAGATTAATGACTGATTAATGAAAGAAAGCTGCTATTGCACAGAGGAATTGTAATAATTCTACGCAGCTTTGGTTTCTTCTCCCCTTTCCACATGAATCCTGATCAGGAATGTTGCCATTGTGTGCAGGAATTGTAATAAATCCTAAGCAGTTTGGCATTTCTTTCAGGAAAAAAAATTACCACGAAAACCACAGAAATCTGACCCTTTCCCAAAAAAACTCACACAAAAGAAAGAGTGGTCATTTACTTAGGTTGGGAGTTCAATGGACAAAAATGAGGGAAATACTAAGAGTTTGGTGGGATCAAATTCACTTTCTCCCCCATTGCCAATAAGACAAAAAGGGAAACGGAAACATGAATTATTCTGGAGTCCCTTCCCCCAATACACAGTTTTTCCAATCTGTTGCTTGGGCTTTTACTTTTTTTTTTAAAAAAAAGAGAGAGATCATTTTGCATTGGTTCAAGTCAGTGATCATTTAAACCAGGGATTCTTAACCTGTGGTCCATGGGCTGGATGTGTCCTGCAGCTCCATTTCATGTGACCCACCACCACCTCCACCACGCCAGGAAGTGTCATGTGGTGGAGGAAGGGCAAATTGGCCGTCTGGCCCCCGAAGCTGTCTAAGAGAGTGTGACCTGGCCCCCGGCTTTAAAAGGTTGAGAACTGGTTTAAACCAATGCAGAAAAGGAAGATGAGCTGAGCATGCATTCACACATACACACAGAAAACAGTGCTTTGTCAAAATCAAATAGCTAAAACAAACACACACACCAACAGCTCACAGCAGTTTGTGAAAAATAAACGAGAGGCATTAATCTTCTTGCTTCTGGTTCTGCATTGGAGCAAATCAAGTAGTCTTCAAAACAGGTCAAACTGAGTTGAAGCATTTTCAGTGCCCCAATTGAATTTGCATGTCCAATGTCCTACTATAACCATTGTACTACAATATCTCTTACTGAAACAGAAATATGCATGCACTTTTAACCATACCACTCTTATATATATATATATATATATATATATATATATATATATATATATATATATATATATATATATATATATATATATATATATATATATATATATATATATATATATATATATATATATATATATATATATATATATATATATATATATATATATATATATATATATAAGTGGCAATAAGAAGCTGTGCAAATGTACACATATGCCACGTGGAGACCTGACATGTTATATTTTTTAAGGTGCTTTTAACCGTAATATATATTTTATTCTAGTGTGCATTGAATTACACTGTAACAAACTTAATTTTCAGGCCAAATATTTAAATTTTAAATTATTTCAATCTGTTTACTCTAACATGGAATATGCAATATTACTATACTTAATTTAAAGTGAAATATTGTTCAAACAGTGAGAGATAGCCTTTGTTTATTAAATTGCATATTGTTTAACAATTGTCTGATCTATTCAGGATCCTTGAAACAGCTCTTCCACTTAAGAGTTTACAGTATATAAATACATTGCATCGATCGCTGAAATGCTAGTTAATCAAGCTGATAGTCTGTAATGAATTGTTTCTTTCTAAATGCACAAAGCAGCTGCCCAATCTAGTTTGGAGAATTGCTTCTTGTCTTGTCAGCTGCCCAGGGCTTCTCAAACATCTGTTGTGTTTATATCAAAGTGAGACTCCTTTCTGACAATATGAGATTTCCCTGAATCTCTTTCTTGATTCTTGCCTAGACAGCTTCTTTCAGGACTGATTTTGTGTGTGCTACAAGTCTTTTAGCTGCCAGTAGAATTCATAAAACTCATGAGATGATATGTTCTGCAGGGTATGTTGACACAGTTTTGAGGGGGGTCGTGTGTGCTTAGGCTCCTCAGTCCCTCAGCAAGCTCACCAATGCTTGAATACTCCCTCAGCTGCGCTAATGGCAAACACAACAAATAGAGAACAATTTAAGTGTGAAATTGGCCCAAGCAGCTGTTTCCAGCAAACAGCTTCTCCGAGTTTTCCTCTGCTGTTGGAAACTGAAAGAGCCACATGGTATTTCACTCAAAAGAACAATGTGGTGTGGCTGTATTTCCATTGCTGATGCCTCTAGGCCTTTCCTTAATACCCCAGAGCAGCTGAGCATTCAGGTTTGGCATTATGAGAGACAGCCTGGCTCCCTTCTCATAGACTGTGATACCTCCTGCTCAACTGTCTTAGGAAGGGCAGTCCTGCACACAAAGCTGGGAAATTTGTTTGTTTGTTTGTTTCTAGACAGCAGCTCGCACTGGCCATGTTGGTAGGTTTAGTGTATGAGAACCAAGACAAAGGAACAGCCGAAGGATTGGCTTAACACATCTTTATTGCATTGGTGGTCAGAGGGAACATGAGGTAATGGCGGACGAGCAGCTCAATATATACGGTGGTTATACATTTGAATGTGGCTCCACGACATCCCATTGGCTACCGTTGGCGTGACGTCATTTCCGGTCACGCCCCTCTTGTCCAGGTGAGGTAGTGGCGGGAATCTTCCCGCGCTGTCGTTCTTTGGTGAATTATGACCTGTGAGCTGGGCGCTCGCTATTGCCACCAGGTGGTCATTAGCTCGCGTCCTGATTGGAGCGGGTTACATTGATGTATAGGTTAAAAGGCACAGTATGGAAAAACACAATGCATAGTATTGAAACACAACAGTAGGGGATTCTGAAGTCTAAACAAGGGTAAATTTGCCCATCTTTTCCTAGAGAAATGTCTAAAAGTAAGAGCCAGTAAGGTAAAAGTAAAGGTTGCCCTTGCTCGAAAGCCAGGGGTATCCAACTCTAGAATTCAATGCTCATCTCTGTTTATAACCAACTAGCAGGGGTACCCGGCTTCACCTGGGATTTGTTTGGGGGGGCCCCGCCTGACCTTCCTGGGGTGGCGGTGGTGCTGGTGTGCCCCGCGCCCTCCCAGTAGTACACACACACCTTCCTGTGTGGTATGCCCAGTGGGGATGTCCCCTTTGCAACCCTACCTGGGACTATGACAGCACGGTGATGTCACAATGGGACTATGACATTAGCATCACCATGGGAGTGTCCCCAGCATGGGGACACAATGGGTGGTACACACACACTCCTGTTGGGTATCCCCCCAATTTGCAGATCAATATAGGGGCATACACTCCACCCAGGGGCTTGTGACTCCGCAGTTTGGATTTTGCCACACTAAGGTAGACGTGTGGCGAGTTTCATTGGGATTGGTCCAGGGGTGTGGATTTCTATGCCGGACATACAACTCTGTTTTATATGCAGGTACTGTATATAGAAGAGCCAGAACTGTCTGTGTATGCAGGTGTTTCTGTGATCATGTGGCAGGCATGACTAGACACCAGAGTATACAGAACACTGCTTGCCTTCCCACTGAAGTGGTACTTATTTATCTACTTGCAATTTCTTTCTTTTAACTGCTAGGCTGGCAGGAGCTTGGATGGAGATGGAAGCTTACTCTGACATGCAGTACTCGGGTCTTGAACTGCTGACCTGCTGACCTTCCAGTCATCAAGTTCAGCGTCTTAACCATTAAGCCACTGCAGTACTGCTGCACAAAAAGTACACATTTTTGAATGAGAGATGTGTCACATACCTCATATTGGCTCTATCTTCCTACCAATCAGAAAATGGCTTTCCTTCTTCTTACTGACTCAGCATTAGAAATAAAGTTTATCTTATGCACTATTATTCAGTAGTTTTAGTGAGTTATACTTACATAATAGCAATTTCAAATCTTTTGAAGAGAAAAGATTGTCACTTACAGGTTTTAAACATTATTGGACAATATTTCTCATTTTCATGGTATTTTTTATCAAGGGTCTGAAATATATGTTACATTAATTGTGTGAACAGTAACCATGCAATGGGTTTTAAATAAAAAACAACAGGTGCATGGAAAGGCAAGGAATCGTTCTCACGGATACAGCATCTGTGCAGGAAAAGTTCAAGTCTTCCCTTCTCAGCTATGATAACAGTGAAAATCACAACCTCTATAAGCAGGAAATGTGGCAGGGAGAGAGCATCTTATTAGCTCATCATTAGCATCACATATAGTTTCTGGTTAAATGGATTTCTAGCTATGTTACTGCAGGACAGAATGAGCTCCCGTCATCAGAGGACTGAAAACCAAGCCATATGAGGAAAAGCTGAAAGAACTGGGCATGTTCATCTTTGAGAAAAGGAGATTGAGAGGGGATATGATAGCACTCTTCAAATACCTGAAAGATAATCATAAAGAGGAAGGGCAGGATCTGTTCTTGACCATCCCAGAGTGCAGCACTGAACTCAACGCTATTTACTTTTGAATAAGCAGAGACAGGAGTGTATAATTAGCCTTTGTGCACTCTATAATGTTTATCTTGGCAATGTAAGAGCATTAGACCTGAATTTATATTAAAATGAATGTTGCTAATTACTCCCACATTAGTCACAGATAAGCTCAAAGAAACACAAACGATCCACTTCCTTCCCATTGGTCATTACAACATACTGTGAATCACATAAAAATTTAATTAGATCATTCCCTTTTCATTTTAAAACAGACCTATAAGGGTTCTTCTCTTGACTATTTGTATTGGTGGAAATATGAGCCATCATTACAAATAGATTACATCACCACTTTCTTTAGAGGTTCCTGCTTTGAGATTTTCACCTGTAGTTCGTTATATCAGGGACTTGGAAAGATATAAACATGGTTTCCTTAAACTATAGTTTAAGAGCCTTTAAATATAATTTTAGTTTCTTGTTGATCTGAGGGAAGCCCTGGTCTTTAATATAACATGACATTTCAAAATATATCAAGATAACTTGTATTGCAGTATTTTGAAACTTGATGGTTTCAAAGATGAGTGAAGCCAAAATACAATTTGCAGCCTAACAGCAACTGCATATTTCCCCACTTTAGCTGATGATTTATTCAGCTGTGCAGCCAATCTCAGAAGCAGTTCAAAACCAGGCATGCAAAAAGAAACTTGACAAATTGGGGAGAATGCTTTTTACAATCATCTTTCTATGATAACATAACACAAGAAAATACTGGCCTGAGAATTTATAAGAGTTTCTACAGCTAAATTAGCAGATGTTAGCCAAAGAAGTGTTGGTAATATTGTGGTGAGGCCCTATAATGATTGCTTTGTCTATTGTCACAAAAGGAGGAGAGGGAGCAGGAAGGAGAGTATCAATAATCAAATGGGGGTGGGACATGACAAATTGAAGCTATCGAAAGATCCATGTGGACCCTTGTCACAGGAGAATATCTCAGGTGAGATATAAAATGTGTCTTAATACAGATAAGAAGCTTTTCAGGCTGTATGAGCCCACCCACCCTCCTCCATCCTCCCACTACATGATGCCTCAGACATTGACATACTAGGAACAACACAACTTTATTGCAAAAAGGTCCAATGGGCAGCTATGTACACATGTAGTTGGAGGGAGCCTTAGGTTCCAGCACCAGTCACCCCAGTCTTGTCTGTCTAAATTCGTGATGGTGAACCTTGGTATTTCAGATATTCTTGGATTTCAATTCCCAGAAGCCCCCATGAATCCACACGAATGGGTTTACTGTGATTCATCCAACCCACGCCGCCCTCATAGCTCCGGGAAGCAGAAGTAAAACATACGGGTGCGTTTTACTTCCGTTTCCAGGAGCGATGAGGCCGCCGTGGGCCAGATGAATAACAGTAAACCCATTCGTGTGGACTACTACTACTACTACTACTACTACTACTACTACTACTGCTACTACTACTACTACTATACTTCCATTTCTATATCGCTTTCTTTCCCATAAGGGAACTCAAAGCAGTTTACAGAATACAAAATACAATATACAAAATACAAGTTGCAGTATACAAAATATACATTACAATATACAAAATATAAATTCAAATAATAAAACACGTAACAAAAGGTCCAAATCCTAAATAGAGTCCTGGCTCAACGCTACCAGCAGAGTCCCAAGGCTCAACGCTGCCAAACGGAGACCCAGATCAACGTTACGGACGGAGCCCGACTCACATCCCAAACGAAGCAGCATCCATTGCGAGAGTTCTTTTTTAAAGCCATAGCGCCACACTCAACTGCTCCCACTCCACCACGGCCAAACACACCAGGGGAAGGAACCCTGGATGTCGCTCGTCACCCTCTGGCCGGTCGCTGGTTAAACATAGCCACAGCAGCAGCGGTGCAGGCTTTTGAAAGCGCCTGCTGCCCTCCCACAGGTGGAGTCACTCCCCTCTGGCCCGACTGGCCGAAGGAGGGGGAAGCGGGAGTCCCAGAGCCATGGCAGTGGCAGCAGCACAGGCTTTTGAAGGTGCCCACTGCCCTCCCGCAGGTGGAGTCACTCCCCTCTGGCCCGACTGGCAGAAGGAGGGGGAAGCGGGAGTACCAGAGCCACAGCAGCGGCGCAGGCTTTTGAAAGCACCTACTGCCCTCCCGCAGGTGGAGTCACTCCCCTCTGGCCCGACTGGCTGAAGGAGGGGGAAGCGAGAGTCCCAGAGGGGGATTCATGGGGACTTCTGGGAATTGAAGTCCAAGAACATCTGGTTCGCTATCACGGGTCTAAATGTAAGAGCCCATCACCAGGCCCCCAAACCAGTTTCTTTACATTAATGTTATATATTCTGATGACAGTGGGGCCAGGAGGCACAGTGGTTCAAACCAGTCCTGGTAGTTCTTCCTCTGTGCCCAGGGTCACTGGAAGGTTCAGCTGGCTTGTGGCATCTCTTCTGCTTCTCCCATCATTGCTGTTCTCCCCAGTACATGGGGCTTCACAACCTTCCTTTCATACAGCTGGTGAGCCACTTTTTCCTCTGATACTCAAGGATGCATCCAGACACCATGCCAAAGGTCCTCCTTATATACATAAACCCAGCTAGGAGGCATCTTCCTCTGGCTCTTCAGCTTTCTCATGTTAACCCTCCCAGGATGTTTCCTCTGCTTCTCTTGCCAGGTCTCCTCCTCACTCTGCTCCCTGAACTTTTCCACTTGCACCTCTTCTTCTTTCCCTTCTACCTCCTCCAGACCCCCTTTTATATCCTTCAACCTCCCAAAATGAGGACAGTCCAGCAGGGGCGTGCTAGCTAAGCTGGCACTGGACAGGGAGTGATGAGGGCGTCTAACTATAACAAAATGCACTGTATATACGTTCCCACTTGCCTTCTAATTTCAACTCCCCTCTGGGAATTCAAACCAATAACCTCCTGCTTACAAGGCTAAATTGCAACCTCTAAGTCACAGCAGCTCTGCTGTCAATGGAGCTGCTTTTGCAATCTTATCTTTGGCAGCACAGGAGGAGGAAGGCAGTTAGAGGAACACGGAGCCCTGCTCCTTTGCTCGATCGTTCCGGGCATCGCAGCTCAGCTTGGCTCTTTGGATTGGCACCCAAGGGGGGGGGACACCATGGTACCGATGAGCCAGCCCACCACTGCAGTCCAGTATTATATCATGAAGAAGGCTGAGGGATTTATCAAACTGGTTTGTCTGAAAGCTGAGATCTCAACAAACCAGCAAACAACGTTTTCTTGCCCAACGATGTGGTTAGCCCTCAGCGCTCTCCTCTTTCTTTCTGTGTTTTGGACTGAAGAAAAAACCCTCCAGGAACATTCTGTCTCTTGGATCTGCAGAGTAATTAAGCATTTTGTGCACTGTTTCATCCTGAGCCAAACGGTTGGCATCTTAGACAGCCTCCACTCACCAGTCTCCCCCGATGTCAAACCATATAAAATCCATCTGCCTGGAGAAATATAAAAACACTGAATGCAGCCCTTAAAAACTCAAACAATTGCAGGAAAGAAACGATACCTCTTTCAGTTCACTTTAAAAATTCAAAACTTAGCAAGCTTTCGTAGTTCATGACTACTTCTTCAGGCTGGCGTGGCATGGAATATGCAGTCCAACCAGGCTTAATCTTAGATGTAAAATGGGAAAACAGCAGGAACAAACAGGAGCTTACAGCCTTTTAAAATTTAGAAGCAGGAAACCTGGATTTGCATATTCTCCTGCATAATTCTGGTGTGGCCGGCCCACAGCCCAAAAAGTTTGGGCACCCCTGGGTTAAACCATAACCTTGGATTGGGCCCATCACATGCCACCACTTGAACCCCAACTGAAATGGATCAAGACTAAGAGGCAAGGAATCTCCCAAGTGACTCTTTTAGAGGAAGGGGAAATTGCATCCCTCTTTTTTCCTCCTGCTTGACAGCAAAGGAATGCTGAGCTTCCTGGGATTTGTGTTCAAGCTTCCATTCTATTCCAAATCCTTTTCGAACAATATATATATACAAGAAATCCACTTCCTTGCTGGAGCATTCTTCTTAAACTATAGTTTTGTATGTTTTTATTGTTGAACTAGCAGATTTTGCCCCGCGGTGCCGGGCTGTTTTAAATTGTGTTGGAAGGTTTTTTTTGTTAATGTTTGTAAAAAAGAGGTTAGTCTCTATTTGTCATTTTTAAAATGTTTATTTATACACAGTTTTGTTTTGCCGGGCTGTTATAAACTGTGATAAAAAAAAATTGGTGGTTTTTTGGTGGATTAAAAAAATTACAAAGGATGATATATATATATATTTATTTAACCAAATAATTTTTTGACATATGTTTGTGATTTGTGTAAAATTGTGATGTATTGTTATGTTTTTGACCTGTTTTTACTTTTGTGGCTTTTTGTTTGGGGCTGTTGTGTCTTTTTGACTTGTTTTTACTATTGTGCCCTGCAGGTGGGGCTGCTAGTGGATTTCTTTTTCTTTGACTGTTTTTTCTCTCTTGGCCTCTTGGTGGAGTTTCTTCCGGTTCTTCTTTGTTTCTTCATTTGTGTTCCGGTCGTCGTTGAGGGTGGACGTCTGCTGGTGAGTTGGCTAGTTTAATTTATTTTGGGGTTTTTCTTTCTTTTTTTGTGGTGTTTGGCTGGGTGGTATTTGTGTTTGTTTTTGTTGTGTAATTTGTGGTGTTTTCGTTTGGTTTTGTGTAATTTTGGATGTTTTTGCTTGTGTTTTTGTGTTTTACTTAATTGTTTTCTTTAAGTATTAAATAATTTATTTTTATTATTTTTAATAAGTTTGTTTTTTGTTTTTGCATTGGGGGGGCTGCTCTTTTCGCGCAGGATGCTGGGGCTTGTAGTTTACCGTTTGTGCAGCAGTTTTTTTTTCTGTAGCTTAATTTTGATTGGCTACGGCGCGTTTCTGAATGTTCCTTTTGCTCACACCTCTCAGCCTGATTGGCTGTGGTGTGGTGCGGCCCAAGGAATGTTGGGAAATGGAGTCCTTTCTTTTTGTTTGCAGTCAGGGGGCTCCTGCCCCACTGGCGCAAAATTCAACCCGACAGTTACCTGCAAACCCCGGTCGGGCAAGTGCACGGAGGCTCGGTCGGGGCTAGTGGGGCCTGGTGGGGCATGGTGGAAGAAGGGCAAAATGGCCACCCAGCCCCCAAAGCTGTCTGAGGAAGCATGACCCGGCCCATGGCTTAAAAAGGGTCAGAACTCCTGCCTTACACTGTCCCCTTCATTAACTAGTACTTAAAACAGTAAAAACCAGTCTAAAGGCAGCTTAAGTAGAAAAATGCATTTTAATTACACTTTGTTGTAGGGTTAAAATAGGAGAAATGCAGCCTTTATGTAGAGCAGATCTGCTTCCATTCAGTTGCATAGTTCATTTTTATTTATTTATTCTTCAAATTTCTATTGCCGCCCAACTCGGAAATGACTCTGGGCAGCTAACAACAATTAAAAGCAACATCAAAACTAACTAAAAACCCTTTAAAACCCCATTATTTATTTATTTATTTATTTATTTATTTCAATTTTTATGCCGCCCACTCAAGTAAAAACCCGACTCAGGGCGGCGTACAGTTAAAAACATATAAAAACATGTTAAAACACCCTCATCCTCCCATTCATCCATCCTAAACCAAACTAAAAGCTAAGAAGGAGGGGGGAATGCAAAGACACAGAAAAAGGACACAACTGGGCTAGTTGGGGATGAGCCAGCAGGCCAGGGCCGTATTCCCATTAGGGCCCCACACCTGCCCCACCAGCCAGGTCTTCAAATCTTTCCTGAAAGGCAGCAATTCTGTCTGTAGCCTCAATTCTGTTGGCAGGAGGTTCCAGAGGGCTGGAGCGGTCACGGAGAAGGCCCTCCTCCATGTGCCAGAGAGGCGAGCCCCTCTAGCTGAAGGCATAATTAGGGAGCCCCTCCGGTCTGCTCTGGTTGGACGGGCAGACACTGTTGGGACGATGCGGTCTCTCAGGTAACCTGGCCCACTGCCATATAGGGCTTTAAAGGTCAAAACCATTAAAAATTCAAAATAATTTACCCACTCACCACATCCATTAAAAGAGAGAGAGAGAGAATTTTAATTATATAAGCCAGCAGGTGAGGCATCACCCCTCCATTGGTGCACCACACCTGCCCTACCCGTCAGGTTTTCAGTTCTTTCCTAAAGGGCAGCAATTCCATCTGCAGCCGTAACTCTGTTGGCACATACCTGTCAAGTGCGGCTCCGGAGAATACAGGACCTGCGCAGTAGCCTTCTGCGCAGAACCCTTCTATGCATGAGTAGAAGCCTTCTATGCATGCATAGAAGGTTTCTGCACAGTAGCCTTCTATGCATGCTTAGAAGGGTTCTGTGCAGAAGGGGATGTGCAGTAACTACTTTCCCCTGCCGTCAAATTACAGGATGGTGGTGGATGGCAGCGGGAAAGCAGAGTTTGCCATGCTGAATTACGGGAAATCCCGGCCAATCCGGAATACTTGACAGGTATGTGTTGGCAGGAGGTTCCATAGGGCTGGTGCAGACACAGAGAAGGCCCTCCTTCTTGCGCTAGAGAGACGAGCCCTTCTAACAGATGGTACAATTAGAGAGCCCCTCCAGTCTGCTCTGGTTGGACGGACAGATGTTCTTGGGGTGACACAGTCTCTTAGATATCCTGGCCCACTACCATGTAGGGCTTTAAAGATCATTACCAGCACCATGTATTGCACCCAGAGGCATACCGGTAACCAGTACTGCTCCCGGAGCAGTGGTGAGGCATGGGCATAGCGCCCACACTCCATCACTACCTGGGCAGCCACATTCTAGACCAGTTGCAGCCTCTGAGTGGTCATCAAGGGCAGCCCCATGTAGAGCGCATTACAATAATCTAGTCTAGAGGTGACCAGAGCATGTGTGACCATGAGAAAGGAGTCCCGGTCCATTAGCCGGCGCAACTGGCAGATCACACGAAGTTGTGCAAAAGCCCTCCTGGCCATGACTGCCACCTTCAAAATAGCCCCATCCAGAACCAAAGATGGTAGCTTCCGAAATAACACAGGGCCCCTGATCCATAACCACTCAGTCTTGCTGGGATTCAGTTATAGCCCATTGTCCCCCATCCAGACCCCAACAGCCTCCAGACACCTGGATAGGACTTTGACAGCATCACTTGGATTACTATAGGCCAAGATGTACAACTGAGTATCATCAGCGTACTGATGATACCTTACCCCGTGGGAAAGGATGATCTCACCCAACGGCTTCATGTAGATGTTAAATAGGAGATGAGAGAGCACCGAGCCCTGAGGTACCTCATATTGAAGGAGTCTAGGGCTGGACCTCTCACTCACCAACCACACTGACTGGGTCCGGCCCTGGATCCCCAATCCTCGGAGCTGTTCCAGAAGGATACCATGGTCGACGGTATTGAAGGCCGCTGAGAGGTCAAGAAGAGCAAGGACAGACGGATGACCTCTGTCCTGCTCCCGCCAGAGGTCATCCATCAGTGCAACCAATGCCATCTCTGTACCATATCTGGGCCTGAATCCTGACTGAAAAGGGTCCAGATCGGGAGAGAGAGAGAGACTTGTGCTGCCTACTTCTCTGGATGCACAGTGGCAACAACTAATCAAGTGAGAGCAATGGAATATGCAAACAGGAAGAGCAGGGGAGGAGGTTTGTGGGCTTGCCTCAAGAGTGTAGGAATCGGGGCCGCTAAGGGCCGGAGGTCCCGGAGGAGACTGATCAAGGAACGATACGAGGCAGTATGGAGCGAGATCAGATCAGTAGTTTATTGGGAGAAAACTTCAGCATATATAGAAGTAAAAGCGCAACGGTGGCAAAACCGTCATCTGACAGAAATCACATCACCTATTTGCTCAGGTTAATGAGGAATCTCTCTAAGGGAAGTTAATTAACTTGGACAAACACTGACAGGGGAAGCTCTATTGTCCAGAGCTTAGACTGGGGTAAACATGGCTTCTATTTGCGCCCGGGATAAGGCTAAACTCGGAGATGAGTGATTACCTTAATGGGTAACGGGGTTAGGTATTCGCTCTCTCAGCAGAACCGCTGATCAGGTCAAGGAATTGGGTGAATCAAACCCTATTATTAATCCACCCCCCTTAATTTCTCTGCCCGCAGAAACCACGGCTGGGAGCCTTCTCACCAAAGCGGCCTCTGCAAGGGCCGTTTCCATGCCAGATGGGCATGGGGAATCCATACAAGAGTCAAAGTGGGGTGGGGAGGAGAACTCTGCTAATTGGTTAGTTGCATTAGTAAGCATGCAAGATTGTCATTATCCCAACATTTGTATCTAATTGAGAGTAAGATAAAAAAACCAACCAAGCCATCAGGAAGGACAGAAAAACATACAATCACAGATTACCACTATACTAACCAAGACGTAAAATATTGATAACATTGGTGCTAAATCCAGGTAAATTAAAGAGGATAAATGCTTTATTTACATAAGCCATGAATTTTCACTACAGTCTCCAGAACCAAAACTTGTTCTCTTTCCTTTGATCCAGCTTCTGAAAAGTTAAACTCTTTCCCTTTTTTATTACAAGCCCTATAATTACCTCAGAGTTTGGTTAATTGAAGTGCATTCTTTTTGAACTGGCATCTCTGCTACACCTCAGCTCTGAGAATGACCTGGGGTTCAATTGGTCTTCATTAACTATCATTCCTCATGACTCTTTCTTAGCTCAGTTCTTTGTACTACTTTGGCGCTCATCCCACATGAGTTGCAGCCAGAAATCCTCCCTGTGTTTTTTAATGAACAGCCTCATTGCTGCATTTGATCTATGGCCTTCCCAACAAAATGCTCCATTCTGTCTGGAACCAAGTTCCAATCCAAAAGGAGCATAATTTGCCACCTCCACTCAGTCATTCTGGTGCCTTGTAAAGGACTCTGGCCCATACATGACTTGTCTACTATGAGGTCAAGGACAGAAGGGTGAAGAGCAAATGCAGAACATTGAGAAATAGCTATTAAAAAGTCTGACTTTTTATATGCACAAGTTTCCTGAGGCTTAATGGAAATTCTAGGAGAAGCCCTTTTCTGCAAAGCAAGTTAGATCAACATAGTCTACTGGAACTAGCATACTTAACCATATATCTTCCCATCCCCTTGCCACCACCTCTCTATATCGTATCTTTTTCACTTTGTACATGAACATCTCTGGGCCATGGTATTTGCTGTAAGTACCTCATTGGAATAATTTAATATTCTTTTTTCCCCTCTGGCAGTCATACAGTACTCTTAAACACAACATGCTTTATAATACATTTTTCTTTCTTCCCCATAAAACCCTTATGTCCGCAGCAGCAGCAGGAGGAGAAGAAGATGAAGATGAAGATGAAAAAATAACCCTTGTGAGATATGTCATGTGTTTTGGCAGCAGACACTTTACTTGAGGGGAAAGACAGATATGCCATTTTCAAGGTAATTAACATTCATGGCTGTGTTCGTGTTCACAGAACAAGCAAAAGAAACTGGTCCCTCAGCCGACATCTACACACCTGCCTGTCTGCAGACAATGTCAACCAATTCTGTCATTCAGCTCTTTCCCCTAGGCATTCATTCAGTAAGTAGTACGTGATCCATAACTCTATGTGGGTACTTCTCAATGTCTGATCAAGACCACTTTCAAGCGTAACATTTGGTCTCACAAACTTCCCAATGGCAAAAGATGTGTGCATATAGCACCACTTGTGATTGGTACGTAAAATGAAAGACTGTCATCCATGTTACACATGAACAGTCCCTAAATGCTTTCCTGGTTGTATATTTTGTCAACAGTAGCCAACATTTGCATATGAATGGATTTCATTTATTAAGACACTGTTCTACCTGAGAATTAGTCCCCAAGAAGAAAATGAAAACATGTTTATGGAAACAGCTACTAAGTGGTGGGCCTCTTTAATTTAATTTAATTTTTGCATTTGTATGCCGCCCAATCAGGGAACCTTGCTGTTTTATCCTGGATGGGCATAATCACTAATTGGAAATGTGGTTTAGTTTAGTTTTTACTACAGCTCTGTGAATCCTCCAAACAGCATGATTAAATTGTAATGACTGAACTACTAACCGATATTCAGAACTTGGAAATGTTACTTTTGGTGATTATAAATCCCATAATGCACTAGCCATGATCATACTAACTAGATATGCCAATAAAGTAGCTTTTCTGATCATTGCAAAACACTCCTATAATACAGTATATTTTAATTAACTATAATTGTTGCTGTTGTGTCCGAGTTGTCTCGGACTTATGATGATCCTATGAATTAGTGACCTCCTGAAGTTCTTCTCATTACTCTTCTCATGTCTTGCAAACTTAAGACGGTGACTTCTTTGAGTCAATCCATCTCATATTAAGTATTCTTCTCTTGTTACTGCCTTCAACCTTCCCCAGCATTACTGTCCTTTCCAGCAAAGTTCTGTCTTTTCATATTACACCCCAAATATGATAGCCTCAGTTTAGCCATTTCAGCTTTTAGACACCGAATTTGGGCATGATATGATCTAGCACTCTACTGTAGTCTTTTCCTGGTTATAGTTTTAAGTACATGCTCATTATATTTTTTTGACCTAGTAAATGATTTTAGGACTGTGTATGTAATCTGAGTCCTTCTTTTCAGCACCCATCAAGCATTCGATTGTTTCTGTTGTCTTTGGCCCTGGATACTGAGACAGAGTTCAGAAAAATACACTTCCTTCCTGCTGGGTGTTGGTCAACAATGCAGCCAGAATTTCCACATCTGTTTTGAAGCCACCCTATTTGGGAGTGGCACTCTGTTACTAATTATCCTATATGACATACAGCAGATAAAAGTGTGATAAATGGTGTTTAAAAATGAAAGTCCTTTATTTAGATTTATGTATCTTACTGACATTAGAAGTTCTAAGTGTGGGTCTGAGAAGAATAAGAACAGAGAAAACTATGCCAGATCTGAGATTAATCTTGTACTGCATTGGAGAACATTTTAAAGCCTCTTTTACAGGGGCCCAATCCCACTGCTAGCAGAGTATCAAGAAATGAAATTGGAAAGTACAGAGTGCTAAAATAATTAAGGGATTGTAGAAAAAGCAACAATGAATAGATATGTTGTGTTTTTCAAATGAGGTTTGAACAGAAGTGTATTAAAAGTCACTGCAAAACAATTAGCTAGCTTCAGCCAAGTCTGAAAGCATGTTCACTGTATGATAACAATGCCAAGGAATCTCTTTCGTGTCTGTTAACTGAACATATTTACAAATGGTAGTTGTAAATAAATCAGAGTATTGAAAGTACTGGAATAATTGGTAAAATATTTTAATGTGCTAACATAACCAGTAGAATATTTGCAGATCCAGTGATTTGTTATATCTTACTGCAATGGCTCAAGTGGTTAAGACGCTGGACTCGCTGACTGGAAGGTCGGAGTTCAATTCCTGGGTACTGCATGACGAAATGAGCTCCCGTCCCTGTCCTAGCTCCTGACAACCTAGCAGTTTAAAAGCAAGTAGATAAATAGGGACTATTTCAGTGTGAAGGTAAACAGTGTCACATGCATTCTGGTGTTGAGGCATGCCTACCACATGACCGTGGAAACATCTGCAGACGCAGACAGCGCTGGCTCTTTGGCTATAAACAGAGATGAACACTGAACCCTAGAGTAGGATATGACTGGCTTTTGAGCAAGGGCGACCTTTACCTTTACTATATTAATCCCAATGCTTTGCTTCATTTGGGAGTTGCTATCGTTAGAGTTACAACCAGTGTAAACCCATGGGTTCTGACCCTGTTAGACAAAATAATAACACATCATAATGGCAACTTGCTCAATTATGATTGCTAGATTATGATTTGAATAAATTATAATTTACATGGGTATAAAAGGCAATAGAAGTTCCTATTATAACATTTCTGCTGGTGCATCAAATCTCTGCAATGTACATGTCCAGAAAAGCCAGTTATTTAAGAAGCAGGAGACACACAACACAAATCCATACAATACCACTCAATGCACAACAGATACCAGGAAGCATCAGACATTATGTAGCAGCAGGAACAGATGACACCAACATAGATTTTTTTCCATAGATTCAAACAGGATTGACTGGATGTACACTTAGACTAATTTTAGGTGTACATTATAATATGCTTAAAGGCATAAGATTGCTCACAGTTATACTTTGTACTTCTAACTGATGTGTTTTAGAGATGTATTCTTTGTTTTTCAATTTTGCCTTTTCAAGCTATAAGCTCTTGCATTTTTAGAATATAATTAAAACATTCATTTTTCATATTTTATGGTACCTTTTATGCTCCTGTGTTTTAGACTGAATTATGACTTAGGATGGTATTTACCTGTAATTTAAGTTTAATTTTCATACATTTTTAAGCATTTGTGCCTGCAGTTTTTCTATAGTTGTAAGACTTTTTGGATGTTTTTGACAATATTGAAGTGTTTTTGTGCATACAGAACACAGAATCAATATAGGTAAATAAAGGTGGTAGAAATAGATAAGCTGATGTTGCCGGGATTTATTCTAACAATGAAAGTTTTCATACCTTGATACCCAGGTGAATTTTGATGTGATTAGATATGGTTGTCTATTTTCATTCTGAAATTTACCCATTATTAGGATAAATGGCAGCTATGATGAACATAGGCTTATGTTTTCATAGCGCTATAAACTTCTAAAGGATTCTTAGGAGGATGTTCAGGAATCAGACTCCCTTACCTTACAACGGGTAGAGAAAGTACTTTGTCCAACGCCTTCCTTCCCTCTTCCATGCACCTGCTCCCATTACAATCAGGCACCAACTGAGGCTTTTGAGAAGTCTCATTGTACAGTACCTGAGAATTAGGCTCACATCCAACAAAGACTCAGAATGGAATGCATTAGTAAAGAAAACTGCCATCCCTTGAAATCTTGCATAACCAGAGAATGTCTGTAGAGTTCAGGTTTACCCATAGATCAAAGCAAAACCACAACAGTTTTTCATCATTATTTTGCAATCAATGCAATAATTGATATTACTAATGTTCATAATAACATTATAAGGTAAATCTAAGGCTTCACAAACATAAGAAGTAGACTCTGTCTTTTGCACAACAGAGTACAAGAAAATGACTTTTTTATACATCTTTGTCTGTTGCTCCATCTGGAAGTATTAAGAATGATTTGCTGGAATGACCTTCTGTTTGTTGCCAGATAAGCAAGGCAATAAAGAAAGCACTAGAAATAGTTGCAAGAAATAACTGCAATAAAACAACAACTTAGACATTTTAAGGCAGTCCTGAGCAACTTGGGACTTTAAAATGTTGAAAATAGCCCATTATCTACTTGTAGTATTTTACCAAGATCCCAGTAAACCTCCTATTTTTGCTGTCTACGTAGATATGTAAAAATATAAAAACAAATAGAGGGATGATTGAACACATGGGGTGCGATAGTTCTTGGCTGATAGCTATGTTTGGTTTGGTTTCTTGTGCCACAAGCTGTGTAGCCTTGATCAATGCTTGCCAGAAGTGTGTTCATTTCAAGCAGAGTAATTGTGCCACCTAGTGGTCCAGAGGTTGTCACTCATTCATATAAGGTAAAGATAAAGGTTGCCCTTGCTTGAAAGCCAGTCGTATCCAACTCTAGGGATCAGTGCTCAGCTCTGCTTATAGCCAAAGAGCCAGTGCTATCGACATCTGCAGACATTTCCGTGGCAGGCATGCTTCAAAACCATAGTGCACGGAACGCTGTTTACCTTCCCACCAAAGTGGTCCCTATTTATCTGCTTGCAATTTCTTGCTTTTGAACTGCTAGGTTGGCAGGAGCTGGGACAGAGATGGGAGCTCACTCTGTTGTGCAGTACTCTGATATCGAACTCCGACCTTCCAGTCTTTGAGTTCAGTGTCTTAACCACTTGAGCCACCACAGTCCCTCCGTCCATATAAACAATCAGTTAAATTGCCCAGGTCTGCAAAATCCTTTTCATTTAAAATAAGCCTGGGAATGGTTGCTTTTCAAATGCATAACACAGTGTGTTTGTGTGTGAGAGAGAGAGGGGGGGGAGGGAGGGAAGGAGAGGGAGAGAGAGAATAAACTATAATATAACTATATTGAAATAAATAATGTGCAGCTATGCATCTAAATTATTTAGATTATCAAACTTTCTGGTGTGAAGAGTACCCATTCTTGGGCTACGTCCCATAGAAAAACAGTGATCATGAACATTATCACATTAATAGTGAATATACACATTGTAACTTCTTAATGGTCTAATAAATAGAGTATCACATATGCACCTTTGGATTGTGCTCAAGGACCACATAGCTTTTTTCCCTTTTGTAATAAAAGTGTGTCCCTGGATAATCATGTATACAACAAAGGAAGGTGAGTGCCTGTGCTTCATTGACTTACCTTTAAAATCCTCCATCTATCCCCTGCAGCAAATCTAAATGTAATTTACTGTATGCAATTAGCAACAGATATTGTTTGTTTTGTTTTTGCGGAGGGGTGGGGTTTTTTTGAACTTCAGGTGCGACAGTTTTGTCTCTGTAATACTGTACTATGTTTCAAAATAAAACCCTCCATGCTTGTATAAAATTAGCAAATTATGAAAAAAACCTAAGGTGAATCCATTTCCACAAAATATTCATTTTTTTTTTATTTGCATGAAAGCTGCTTAGTACGGTGGGGAGAATTCAAGCTTGTAGGACCATATATGTACCTTAGATGGCTTTTGGTCAAAGCAAAGATTTGTCTCTTAATCTTGCTGATCATATACATTCTCCTTATAACAGTCTTTCTTCTAAACTCACTTCCCTAATTTGTTGACCAGAAGTTGATGTGGACATCACATGGTGGAAGAACCACAGAGTTCCTCCATTCCATCAGGAAGAGAAATCTCAGCCAGAGCCTCCATGGTTTTCCCCTGAAAAGTATAAGAACTACATGGTGAATCTGATGTTCTTGGAAACCTCAGTTTATGTCACAGGATAGCTGTGTGGTAACATGGGGGTGGTGGTGATAATTAAAATGTATAACCCTGTCAGCATTGACATTACCCCATGAATATTTAGACAGACCTTCACAACTATCTGGATATAATGTGGGCACACTTTCAATGTAACATGTGAATGAACACCTTTGTGGTTGTTGTCTCTGACTTATGGCTGTCCTATGAATGAAAGATCTCCTGTCCTCAATAGCCCTGCTCAGCTCTTGCAAACTCAAGCCTGCAACACCTCATGTATGATTTTTTGTCCTGTTGCCTTCCTCCTTTCCCAGCATTTTCGTCTTTTTCCCCATAGAATCTTGCCATTTCATGATGTGGGGTTTCACAGCACAATCACTGTGACTCATTGGCCATAAATTATTCTCCCTTTAGCTCATCTGTATTGCACAGTTAAAACAGGCCCACTTGGGGCTTCTCACTCAAGGCTTTTCCCCCTCCCTGCCCGTTCAAGGATGGCACGCTATCACACAGCTTCTGTCCAATTAGAGCAAGGTGAGCACGAGGAAGACATGCAGATAGTTAACCAATTAAGTAGTCTCCTGTTATCGCAGATAACCAATGGAAGTATCTTACATGCTCTCTCTGGAATGTCTTTGTCCTGTTTCTAATAAAGTCCAGCCGGACTGCTTTTAATGAGGCCTATGCCTATGGATGAAATCAAGCCTCCGCGTCTCCTTGATCAACACAAACACTACATCTGGTGACCCGCGCCGTGATTACCGGATCCCAAACCCCCTGCTCATCGGCTGGAATAGCCCACTGACGCGTCTCTCAGCTTTCGAGCTCCCAATTGTGAGTATGGGGGGGGAAGTTTCTTCAGGGCCAAGAACCCATGCAAATGAATTGCAGAGATCCATCAAGGAGAGCGGATGTCCAGACATCACGCTTAATAGTATAGAAGGCTTCACTAAGGGAGTCAAATGCCAATGTCCCTGGCACCCAGGAATTGGACTACTCAAATGGGATGATGGGCAAAGAGCAAAAGCCAAAGAAGGGCAAGACTTTACTCCAAAGAATCTTTTGTTCTCCCAGGAGTTTACTTTACAATTGCCACAGATTTTGCCCCCAGCCAAGATATGGAGTCTGACTGTCCCTCCATCATATGGGACACAACAGCAGGAGCCCCCTGATGGAGATGGGGGTGGAAATGGAGATGGGGCATTAAATCCTGCCTTGGAGCAAGCAAGTCCTTTTAGCCCTACAAAAGACCTGTTCTCTGCTGCTTTAGCTCCAGATGTGTTAGATATGGAAGCTGTTGCTGCTGGTCCAGTGAACAGGGAAGCTCTGGCAAATGAAATTGCTGCAATACTTCCTGCCGAGCCTAAGAAACCATTGATGCCAGCTGATGGGGAACAAATGTTGGGGATCTCATCACAGATTGACGCTAGCAATGCATGCAGAGTGCCAGAAAGCAAAGAGTCTGTTTCAAAGAGCAGCTTGGGGGATCTCAGCCCCCCCGTGAAGCAACCCTCTTCACAAAAGCCGGAGAAGCTGAATAGTAAAATTGCTTCCTCACGTATGGCCAAAAAATGGGAGGATGGCCCAGAGGAGGAACGCACAAAAACCAAGCCCAAACAGGGGTCTGATTGCAAGTACCAGCTAACAGATGGAGCTTGTCATAAAGTTGAAAATCAGCTACTGCAGATGTCAGAAACCCAAAGGAGGAGGGGGGTAAATTCAGCCTCCAACGACAACAGACTGCTTCAAAAGTACAAGGAGTTTTTGGCTGATTTTGTGCTATCCACCCCTCCATCAAAGAGATCCGAATGGGCTGTTCCAAGTTTCAGGCGTCCGGATTGCAGAGAAAGCAAATGGAAATTTCCTGTGATTTTCACCTTATCGGCCTGCCTTAGTACAGATGGGGACGGCCGGAGCATGAAGGAATGTGTGTTTGCCTGAAAGGCTGAGAGCGGGGTGGGGGTTGTCTGGTTGTCTTGTGAATTCAGTGAGAAGAAATTTATGGCTTACTTTCACCCTGCCATGCCAAGAAGAAGTGTTTGTTTTAAAATAAACTGAACTGGAGAGGAGATCGTGTTTTAAATTGTAATCTGAGCTTCAATCAATTTGGACATTTTAATTGGACTAAAAAGTTTGTGTATTCTTAATACTCTAAGAAGAATTGGCTTTGTTTGCATTATTAAACCAGAAAACCTTTTTAAATTGGGTGAATGGTTCAACTGTATGATCATGCTATGTTCTGTTTTATATTCAAATGCCTTTAAATGCTCTGTTGATATTAGTGCTTGTTTTACCTGCTCATGCTATGAGTGTGAAATGCTCTGTTGATATTTGTGCTGATTTACCATGCTTTGTAGTAAAAGTTACCATGCCTCTCTCACTTTCATACCAGTGAGAGAAGAGAAATATGCCTTGCTCATGTAATTGGGGAGTGAGAATTGCTTTCTAGAATGCTATAGAGACCTCCTTCATGTAAGAAGAAATTCTCTTGCTTAGGGAAAGACCTGATTTTGCTTACACCAGTGAGAGAAGAAAAGATATAATGCCTTATTCTTGTAAGGAAGAAGAGAGATGTTCATATTTTGTTCATGCTTAAATATCCTGCTTATTCTCTTGCTTGGGGAATGACCTGTATTTGTTTGTTATATATTTTGCTCATGTTATATTTTGTGTTATGTTACTGCATTTTTCAAGATTCCTTTAGAAGTACATGGGAAAGTTTTCAGTCCTATTTTAGCTGTTAGCATACACATGTAAATGAGTTTTGATGCTGTTTCTAATCTCTATGTTCCTATTGTAACTGTAAGTCAAAGCCTCACTGTTTTCCTCCTGGGGTCGACACCGGGGGAGGACCTTCCTTTTAACTTTGGAACTATATTCCTGCTTACCTCTCTACAAACACTTGTTGCCTTAAAGCTTGCTTGTGCATTTGTGAATTCTGATAACTGCCTGTTGTCTATTCAATGCATACCTTCGTTGCCAGCCTGCAAGGACGCTTCCGGCTTGCAAATGCAAGGGTTAAATTTATTATGCTTATAAGCTTCTTAAAAACAGAAGGGGGAAGATGTGGGGTTTCACAGCACAATCACTGTGACTCATTGGCCATAAATTATTCTCCCTTTAGCTCATCTGTATTGCACAGTTAAAAGAGGCCCACTTGGGGCTTCTCACTCAAGGCTTTTCCCCCTCCCTGCCCGTTCAAGGATGGCACGCTATCACACAGCTTCTGTCCAATTAGAGCAAGGTGAGCACGAGGAAGACATGCAGATACCGTATTTATTCGAGTATAACGCGCACCCGTGTATAACGCGCACCCCTAATTTTCAATGAAATCTTGGTATAAAATTTTTTTTCACACGCCTCGTCTCCCGCGCCACCCAATCAGATCCCGCCAGCCGCGCGCCCCTGGGCCCGTGGGTGGGGCAGACGGTGCATCTCAGCAGTGCCTACCGTACTCGGCGCCGGCTCCTTGAGTCGCGCGGCCCGGGTAGGCGTGGAGCACGCCGCGGCCCTCTCCCGTAGGGTTCCCTTCTCGACCCGGCGGTGCGTGCAGGTGAGCGGCGGCGGCAGCGGGACCTGGGCGCCTGGGAGGAGGGCCGCGGCGTGCTCCGCGCCTACCCGGCGCCGGCTCCTTGAGTCGCGCGGCCCGGGTAGGCGTGGAGCACGCCGCGGCCCTCTCCCGTAGGGTTCCCTTCTCGACCCGGCGGGTGCGTGCAGGTGAGCGGCGCCGGCAGCGGGACCTGGGCAGGCGCCCAGGTCCCGCTGCCGGCGCCGCTCACCTGCACGCACCCGCCGAGAAGGGAACCCTCCGGGAGAGGGCCGCGGCGTGCTCCACGCCTACCCGGGCCGCGCGACTCGAGGAGCCGGCGCCGGGTAGGCGCGGAGCACGCCGCGGCCCTCTCCCGGAGGGTTCCCTTCTCGAACCGGCGGGTGCGTGCAGGTGAGCGGCGGCGGCAGCGGGACCTGGGCAGGCGCCCAGGTCCCGCTGCCGCCGCCGCTCACCTGCACGCACCCGCCGAGAAGGGAACCCTCCGGGAGAGGGCCGCGGCGTGCTCCACGCCTACCCGGGCCGCGCGACTCGAGGAGCCGGCGCCGGGTAGGCGCGGAGCACGCCGCGGCCCTCTCCCGGAGGGTTCCCTTCTCGAACCGGCGGGTGCGTGCAGGTGAGCGGCGGCGGCAGCGGGACCTGGGCAGGCGCCCAGGTCCCGCTGCCGGCGCCGCTCACCTGCACGCACCCGCCGAGAAGGGAACCCTCCGGGAGAGGGCCGCGGCGTGCTCCACGCCTACCCGGGCCGCGCGACTCGAGGAGCCGGCGCCGGGTAGGCGCGGAGCACGCCGCGGCCCTCTCCCGGAGGGTTCCCTTCTCGAACCGGCGGGTGCGTGCAGGTGAGCGGCGGCGGCAGCGGGACCTGGGCAGGCGCCCAGGTCCCGCTGCCGCCGCCGCTCACCTGCACGCACCCGCCGAGAAGGGAACCCTCCGGGAGAGGGCCGCGGCGTGCTCCACGCCTACCCGGGCCGCGCGACTCAAGGAGCCGGCGCCGGGTAGGCGCGGAGCACGCCGCGGCCCTCCTCCCCCGGAGGGTTCCCTTCTCGACCCGGCGGGTGCGTGCAGGTGAGCGGCGGCGGCAGCGAGACCTGGAGGTCTCGCTGCCGCCGCCGCTCACCTGCACGCACCCGCCGGGTCGAGAAGGGAACCCTCCGGGGAGGGCCGCGGCGTGCTCCGCGCCTACCCGGCGCCGGCTTCTTGAGTCGCGCGGCCCAGTCCTCGTGTATAACGCGCACCCAAACTTTGAGCCTTTTTTTGGGTATAAAATTTTGCGCGTTATACACGAATAAATACGGTAGTTAACCAATTAAGTAGTCTCCTGTTATCGCAGATAACCAATGGAAGTATCTTACATGCTCTCTCTGGAATGTCTTTGTCCTGTTTCTAATAAAGTCCAGCCGGACTGCTTTTAATGAGGCCTATGCCTATGGATGAAATCAAGCCTCCGCGTCTCCTTGATCAACACAAACACTACATCATGACCTGCTCAAAGTAGGACAAGTTCAGCTTCATCATTTTTGCCTCCAGAGATAGTTCACTCATCAATTTGTGAAACTTTATGTGTGTTCACCATTCATACCTGTCAACTTTTGGATTTGAAAATAAGGGAAATTTTGGCCACACCCCTCTGTGGGTGTGGTCAAATCCATGGGCGTGGCCAAATATAGCAATGTGTCTTGCTGGGCTATAGTCATGCCTGCCACATGGCCATGAAAATGTCTGCAAACACAGACAGCACTGGCTCTTTGGCTGTAAATGGAGATGAGCACTGCACCCTAGAGTTGGATATGACTGGCAGATTTTACTTTCTTAGGATCAAAGATCTGATGCTTGGGAAACTAGCTATGAGAAACCTGGGGAACATAGTGAAAAGTAGAGGCATCACCTTGCAAACAAAAAATTGCATAGTCAAAGCACTGGTATTCCTGGTGGTAATGTATGGGTGTGAGAGCTGGACCATTAGGAAAGCTGAGTGCAGAAAAATAGATGCCTTTGAAATGTAGTGTTAGAAATAGGTCGATCCTAGAAGAAATCAACCCTGGCTGCTCATTAAAGGTCAAATAGTAAAAATGATGCTAAAGTACTTTGGACATCAAATGAGAAGAGAGGATTCACTTGAGAAAGCCTTGATGCTGGGAAAGGTGGAGGACAAAAGAAGGGGGTGGCCAAAAATAAGATGGCTAGATGGTATTGTAGATGCAATGGGCACAAAGCTGTGTGGGCCAAAGAACCCTTTCCCCATTTTCTTGGGGGACTTTTGTTTTGTTTCTTGTTTGCTCAGTGGCTTAAGTGACTAAGATGCTGACTGGGAGGCAGAAGGTCAGCAGTTCGATTCCCGAGTACTGCAGGACGGAATGAGCTCCCATCTTTGTCCCAACTCCTGCCATCCTAGCAGTTCGAAAGCAAGAAATTGCAAGTAGATAAATAGGGACTACTTTGGTTGGTGCAAAGGTAACAGCGTTCCGTGCGCTCTGGTGTCTAGTCATGCCTGCCAAATGACCACAGAAATGTCTGCAGACGCAGACAACGCTGGCTCTTCGGCTTTGAAACAGAGATGAGCACTGAACCCTAGAGTCGGATACGATTGGCTTTTGAGCAAGGGCGACCCTTTACCTTTACCTAACTCAGATCCCCTTACACAACCGTGCAAGCACACACACACACACACCACCCAAGTTAACTCTAGAACAGAAACGGAACACACACACCCTCTCTCTCTCTCATATAGTATTGTAGATGCAATGGGCACAAAGCTGTGATGGCGAACCTTGGCACTCTAGAAACGACTGTCTTTCGAGCAAGGGAAACCTTTATCATATAGTGAGCAAGCACTTCCCCCCCTCCCAAGTTAACTCTAGAACAGAAACGGAACACACACACCCTCTCTCTCTCATATAGTATTGTAGATGCAATGGGCACAAAGCTATGATGGCGAACCTTGGCACTCCAGAAATGACTGTCTTTTGAGCAAGGGTAACCTTTAGCACATAGTGAGCAAGCAATTCTCCCCTCCCAAGTTAACTCTAGAACAGAAACGGAACACACACACCCTCTCTCTCTCATATAGTATTGTAGATGCAATGGGCACAAAGCTGTGATGGCGAACCTTGGCACTCCAGAAACGACTGTCTTTCGAGCAAGGGAAACCTTTAGCATATAGTGAGCAAGCACTTCTCCTCCCTCCCAAGTTAACTCTAGAACAGAAATGGAACACACACACCCTCTCTCTCTCATATAGTATTGTAGATGCAATGGGCACAAAGCTGTGATGGCGAACCTTGGCACTCTAGAAACGACTGTCTTTCGAGTAAGGGAAACCTTTAGCATATAGTGAGCAAGCACTTCCCCCCCTCCCAAGTTAACTCTAGAACAGAAATGGAAGGCAGGGCAGAAATAGCTCAATAAAGCATGAGAGTGAGAGAGAAGTCTCTGCCCCCAGACCAAGAGCTGATTTGCCCCTGCATATATGAAATATTGCTCACCTAGAGTAGACTCCCATCCCTAGTCCCAGCATGAAACGAAGCGCCATCTTGGCCATGTGGCTGGCAGGAAAATGAAAGAGAAACTAACTACAGAACCCACACACACACACACACACACCTTCTCTCTCTCCCCTTCCACATGCGAAAAGCCACACAGCGACCTCTGGTGGCCGGAAAAAATACTGCAGTTTATTTCTTTTTTAAAAATAAGGGAAAATATGGGGAAATCAATTAAAGGGGAGGGGGTGGGAAGAGGGGTAAAAATAAGGGGTTTCCCCAGGTAAAATGGGATGGTTGACAGGTATGTCACCATTCAGTCCTAGTGTACCCATGATCTGCAGCATGATTTTAGTAGGATTCTATCATGGAGGTGTGAATCAACTAGATAGATTCTCACAACCATCTGAAAGACTGCATCTACATCTGTTACATACAGTCAATGTAACATTTGGCCATGGTTTTGAAATGGAGCTATCATAGTTCCTGGTCATAGAAAGATCTTTGTGCATTCAGCTGTGTCTGAGGATTCCAAGATGTTTCCACTCTATTTGTGATCTATATGGCATCTGTGGTATTAGCCCACTCCTATCTCCTGACTTCTCTTAAAAGTGTAAGACAAACATTTGAAGAGGGATTTTATCTATGTCAGATATTTGGTTACTGATATCACCGCTTCCTTCCTTATTATATAATGCCTTTATTATTTCATTTATGAATGGCAGACATTTTTATACTTTGAAATGATTAATCTTAGGAAAGGTAGGTATGGTTATCACTATGGCTTCAACAATATATGATAGTTTACCAACAACCTCCTATCCTACATTGGCTTATTGTAAAATCATGCCAGGCTTGTTATTCCAGCTCAAGAGATTTCTTTTAAAGCCAAATTCTCCTTAGAAAAGCATTTCTGCATTCTTCCTTGTTCAGCAAGCTTATTACACAAAAGGATTATCATTACAGAGAAATGTGCCGCCCAAAGTGCTTTTATGTTCAAACCTGCTTACAGAAATCCTTCCAAAATGGTTGTCTATTGTCCAGAGATTATACGGAGCTATTCTTACAGTGAAAAGAAAGAGGGAAAGATTACATACACAGCAGTTGTCTATCGCTCTCCAACTCATATATCTGATATATTTGAGGATCAGCTGGACATTTTCTTCTTTCTCAACAGGGGTAGCCATGACAACAGGGCCTAGAGACAAACATAAACAAAGGTTTCCGAGTTGCTTTTCTGTGCTGTAACCCCACATAAAGGAACAAGAAGGAAATGTGTGTGTGTGTGTGTGTGTGTGTGTGTGTGTGTGTGTGTATATATATATATATATATATATATATATATATATATATATATATATATATATATATATATATATATATATATATATATATATATATATTTGGTGACAACACATATTACGATTGAGAGGTATTTCTGGCAGTATTCTCTCTATCCAAGGCCAGAATCCTGCTACAGCAGTGCAAGTGAAACTAATGCTCCATCCATGGTGTTGTACAGGTTTTGACACCTTCTTGCTCTAATTTTGAAAAAGTGGAACCAATTGTGGAATAAACTATTGTTCAGAGGGAAGTTGTTTTAACTTACTTCTTGAGCCTGTCCAGGGCTGGCCATTAGGAAAAGTAAGGCAACCACCTCAGAAAGCAGATGCTGGTTAGGCAAGAGTGACAGCCTCCTGGTTGCATTTCATGAACTTTTCAGCTGTTATCTCATTTTCTGACTGGGTCTTCCTTGGTAGATGGTGGGAATGCTGTAGATGTAATATATCTTGGACTTCAGCAAAGCCTTTTACAAACTGCCCCATGATATTCTGATTAGCAAGCTAACTTGATACGGCCTGGATAGCATACATATCATGTAGATAGCAATTGGTTAGAGAATCATACTCAGAGAGTGCTTATTAATGGCTCCTTCTCAAACTGGGAGGTGATAACAAGTGAGTACCACAAGGCTCGTTCCTGGGTCCATTGTTCTTCAACATTTTCATAAATGACTTGGATGATGGAGTGCAAGGAATACTTATCAAATGTGAGGATTTACACAAAATTGGGTGGAATAGCTAAAACCTTGACATACAAGAACAGACTTCAAAAAGATGTTGACAGGCTTGAACACTGGGTTGAAAACAACAGAATAAAATTTAATAGGAATATGTGCAAAGTTCTACACCTAAGTGGAAAACCCCAAAAGCTCAGTTACAAGATGGGGGATACTTAGCTCAGTAATACCACGAGCAAGAAGGATCTTGAAATTCTTGTAGATCACAATATAAGTCAACAGTCTGATGTAGGCTGCATTACTAGAAGTATAGTCTCCAAAACCCGTGAGATTCTTCTTCTTCTTTAAGTGCCATATCTGATGCTGAATATTGGCTATTCTCATGGAGATCAGCAATGAAAATTGTCCTGGGAATGATATAATGCAATGGCCTTCCATTTGCCTTCTGTATCGCTGCATGACATCTGTACCACCGATCCAGTTCCATGAGTCAGTTTCTGGTCCTGAGCCCTTTGGCACACAAAAACCTCGTTGGCCCCAGGCTAGTAATGATGAAGATGCTACCCTTCATCAAGATAGATTCAAGTGGGATATAATCCACTTGGGGAACAGCACCCTTCCCTGTGGACTTTGCCACCCAAGACCACAAGTCCTCAGGGTTGTCAGGTTAATTAATTGCCACCTGATGATCAGCGTTGAGTCACTGGCCTACTCTAGTGTTTCCCAATCTTTATTTTTTGGATTTCAATTCCCAGAAGGCTAAGTCAATTCCCCAAAGCTTTTATCAGCCTGATTTATGTATTGATTTTAGCATCTGGGAATTGAAGTCCACCAGTGTTCCATGGAACATATATAGTTTGGGAAGTGCTGGTCTACTCTGTTACTATAACAGGATAACCTGGCCAGATTCCAGTGAGGTACTAGTCCCTCTCTATTCGGCATTAGTCACACTAAATCTAGTATATTGTGTCCGGTTCTGGACATCACAATTTCAGAGAAGAGCAACAAGGATTATCAGGGAACTGGAAACCAAAACATGTAAGGAAAGATTGAAAGCCTTGAGATAATGAAATTGAGACAGGAGTTGATAGCACTTTTCCAATATTTGAAAAATAGCCTGGAGGGAGGAGTGGCAAGGAGCAGCAGCTGCATGGTGGGCCCAGCAATAAAACCACCGCCGCCGCTTCTGGATGCCCTTGGCTGGCCCCAGCCTGGAGGGAGAAGCAGCAAGGAGCAGCAGCTGTGCAGCGAGCCCAGCCATAAAACCGCTACCGCCAGTGGACGTTTCTTGTGACATTTTTTGAAATGTTTTTGTGATTTGATGCTTTGTAGTTGTGATTGTAATTCTTTTGTTCTTTGTTACCTGCCCAGAATCACTTTGCAAGTGGGGTGGCATACAAGTTGAATAATAAATAAATAAATAATAAATAATAAAGAGGAGGAGCATGATCTGTTTTTGATCATTCCAAAGTGCAGGACTCATAATCTTAATAACTAAAATCGAGGTCTCGTGCTGTATATTACCAATACACAGCACGAGACCTCCACCTCCCGCCTGGACAACGGCGGCCCCACCTACCTTGAACCCCAGGCGTGTCCAGCGCGGGGTACTGGCAGCGTGCCCTGGGTGCCTTCACCCCAAAAAGGGGGCATGAAGGGGGTGCCCCCAGCTCCCGGGGAGAATGGCACTGAGGCCCAGACTGCGCCTGCACAGACTCCCAGTGTGCAGGCATGGTCCGCGCCCACTCACAAGGCACCGGGGGCATGCCAGGCCAGATATCCAACCTTGCGACTGCCCACCGGAAACCACAGCCGCTGCCATGCCGAGGACGCTGCCACGCCGAGGGCGATGGGACACCGGAGCAGAAAACCAGAGACGGGGAGACAAGAAGGATGACCCGGACGCCAGAGGAGGAGAGCCGCCAGGAGCCACCAGGAGCCACCACCACCTCTGAGAAGCCTCAGCCGAGGAAGAGGCAAGCCCGCCACGCCGACACCCAGGGAAGGGAGAACTGTAGCAGCAGCAGGTAGGCCTTCCCAAGCATGTCAGGGGGGCTGGCGGGGGTGGGGGATGGTCGGCAGGGGCGGGTGGGTGAGGGTCCTGTGTGCGTCCCGCATGGGGGTCCCACATGGGGATCAAGGTCCCGCATGGGGGGAGGCAGGTAGGCCCACCATAGCACCGGTACCTGAGCCGAGGCCACCGCAGGCAAGGGAAACCACCACGGCGGCACCACCGGGCGAGGCAAGGCTACCGCAGGTAAGGCTGCACTACCCAGCGAAGCAGGTACCTCTGCTAGTAACAGGCTAAAACTGCAGGAATCCAGAAATAGGCTGAATCTCAGAGGGAACATCTTAACTCTTAGACCAGTGCAACAATGGAACCAATGACCTCAGGCCATGAGTGCTCCAATGGTGAAGGTATTCAAGAGAAAACTGGACAACTATGTTATATCTGTTTTGATTTGAATTCCTGTGATGAACAAGGGTTGGACTCAATGGCCTCATAGGCCTCTTCCAACTCAGTTATCCTATAATTCTATGGTTTCTTTATCTTATATTTCTTTCTTTTTTAAAAAAGGTATTTATCACAGGATCTATATGAGAATGGTCAAATGCAAGCAATCTGACACAAGTAAACAGAATGGTGTTCCATTGATTTTGGTATGAGATAATATACTGATTTGTAATATCCCTTGTTGGAATCAGTTGTTGTTGTTGTTCAGCCGCACAGTCAATTCCGACCCTTTGCGACCCCATGGACCATTGCCCTCCAGGCACCTCTGTCCTCCACCATCCTCCTCAACCTGCCCAGCTCTGTGCCTATTGCGTCTACAATACCATCCAGCCATCTCATCTTTCTTCTTTTGCCCTCCAGCTTTCCCAGCATTAAGGCTTTCTCAAGTGAATCCTCTCTTCTCATTTGATGTCCAAAGTACTTTAGCTTCATCTTTACTAATTGACCTTCTAAGGAGCAGTCAGGATTGATTTCTTCTAAGATTAACCTATTTGTTCTCCTCGCTGTCTAGGGTACTCTCAAAACTCTGCATTAACCAGATTATTATCAAATTTTAAACTGGGGGGAGAAAACCATTGCCTGAGTTCTACAGTGATCAGAGAGTTTCCAGATAATCTCTACTTTTACAGGAAAACTAAACAAAAGCCTTGCTTTGTCAAACAAGCTGTTTTCCTAAGCATCTTTGCAAAAGCAAGCCAATTTTCTAATGATAATGTCCCAGTTTTGTACTTCTTACTTGGCTCCTGAGTAAATTCTGACCTTCAACAAAGTCAAACCATTCAATCTGTGCATTCATTTGTCAGGGATAATACTGAAGAATTACAAAATGGATTATCTCTGCTTAGTTGGCATTATTAATGCCAGCTCTGACCGCTTCTCGTCATTTCTAGCCTGTATATTACCGGTACTTGCACAGCCATTTCAAGTCAGATGTGTTTAATTTAATTTAATTTAATTTAATAGTCATGTTTATATATGCCGCCCACTCAGGCAGAACCTGACTCAGGGCGGTATTACAACAAGTTCTAAAAACACATAAAAAACACTTTAAAAGACCCATATCCCACCCACTTTAAAAACCCCATATCTCACCTGCGGATTCCGCGAGCACAATTGGCACATACGGCCTCTGGCAGAGGTTAAACCAGTCGAGAAAACTCCTGGCCACTGGCCCTTGCCACTATGGAAATTGGGGAGCGGATTAATAATTATAGGATTGATTCACCCACATCTGACCTGACCGGCAGTTCTGCTGAGGGAAGCTGAATCGCTAACCTCCGTTAAACATTAGGTAATTCCACACTTGGAGATTAGCCCAAGCCCTAGCGCAAATAGTGGCCATGTTTACTCTTGAGCAAGCCATGAACAATGGATTTCCCCTGTCAGTATTTGCCTTAGTTAATTAACTTCCCCAAGAGAGATTCCCAATTAACCCGGGTAAATGGGTGATGTGATTTTCTGTCAGATGACGATTCTACCACACGCAGCCTTGAACATAATATATACTGATGATTTTCCCTCAATAAACCACTGGTCTTCGCTCCATCTTGCCTCGTGTCGTTACTCGACCAGTCTCCTCCGGGACCTCAAGGGCCGCTTCACGGCCCCAATCCAACACTCACCCACCCATCCCACCCACTATAAAAAAGAAGAGAGAGTTCTTAATTGTTTACATAAGCCAGCAGGCGGGGACCATGTTCCCATTAGGGCCCCACACCTGCCCCGCCAGCCAGGTCTTCAATCCTTTCCTGAAGGGCAGCAATTCTCTTTGAAGTCTTACATCTGTTGGCAGGAGGTTCCAGAGGGTTGGTGCGGACACGGAGAAGGCCCTCCTTCGGGTGCTGGATAGATGTGCACCCCTAGCTGATGGCACTATTAGAGAGCCCCTCTGGTCCGCTCCGATTGAACAGGCAGACACTCTTGAGACGATGCAGTCTCTAAGGTATCCTGGCCCACTGCCATATAGGGCAGTGACTAGCTTTGAATAAGGTGGGTTTTACACTTTATGCACTGAATCTAGAGCACCTTCTTAGTAAAAAAGACAGTGAAACAGAAACAGAAAGTTCTTCAGAGTTCAACATTGTCCCCTGGATGTTTCAACTGTCTACATGAAGCCACCAGGAAAGATAGTTTGAAGTTTTGGAATAAAGTGCCACCAACATGCTGAGGACCTCCAACTCTATTTTTCCTTGCCCTATGACACCAGGAGAACAGCCAATAGCTTCTCTGAACATTTTTTTGTGCTTGACAATGCTCTAGATAAGGGTGAATGAGCTGAAATCAAATACTGACAAGATGGAAATTGCTGCTGGTCCATAGAAAGTCAGGACTAGCAACTGGGGTTCAGCCTGTTCTAGAAGAGTTTGTACTCCCTTGAAAGATCAGGTCCATTGCTTCAATCTGTGTTGTCCCTCAACTCCCAAGGGACAGCAAGGAGAAGTAGTGCTTTTGTACAACTTCGCACATGGGCTAAAACCTTTCTTGAGATGATCTCACTTAGAAAATAACTTAGGCCTTAGTAAAATTGCATCTATAATACACTCTGCATAAGGTTACTCTTGAAGCATACCTTGGATTTTCAGTTGATGCAATATATGGCATGTGGACAGCTCAGGTGTGGATGGTACTGGGGATTATCATATGACCCAGATACTGAATTACCTTTCAATGATTGTCACCTTCTTCCCTGGGTCTTATTCAAGGTATTGTCTTCAACTTTTAAAGGCCTAGGTGGATTGGGAATTGCCTGTATTATCTTTAGGCAAAGCTTTCTTGAGAAATCGGCAGAGTCTTGCTTGATAGGCAGTAGAATGTTTTCTTCTGCATTATTCAGAGACTGTGGAAGACACCCCTCAGGTCTGTGGACAGTTCTCACCCTCGCTGCTTTGAGGACAGGTATGAAAGTACATTTTTATGTTGTTTTTGAAAACTATTAAACATATATTGTGATGATTTAACTTCCTTGCTTATAGATCAAACTGCCATTAATGGTTGCATTGGTTAATCTTGGGGGGTTGTTGTTGTTGCTTTTGCTTTCTTTTGTCCTTTTTTATGACACTTGTAAACTGCCTTAAACAGTACTTTGGAGGGAAAGGTGGATTACAAAGATTATCAATATAAAAATAAATACATGATTCAGTCACCACTTTATCCCATAGCACCAAGTTAAGAGTGGAGAGGGCTGGATCCAAACCTTCACTGAGCTTTACAACTCTCCCAGCAACTTGGAATAGTTGCCATTTCCACCTTCACAGGGTTTCTTACGGAAAAAGTAGGTATGACTGGAATAATGTACACTGTGCAGAGGTCCCTAGAGAAAAGGTGGAATCAAATGGTCAGAAGTTAACATAAACTCTATAGTGCAGTGTTCCCCAACCTTTGGTTTTTGGACTTCAATTCCCAGAAGCCTAAGTCAATTCCCCAAAGCACTGATCAGCCAAAGTACTGAATTAGGTTTCTGGGAATTGAAGTCATAAAAACCAAAGGTTGGGAAACACTTCCATAGAGGACACTGAGGAAACCATTGTCTCCCAGCCCCTTCCCCAACATTTGCAACAGGAATCTAAAACTGTACTGGTACTCACCTATAGGGTTGTCAACAGAGACTACTAACATCCTTGCTTTAAGCAACCATAAAGAGCAATATAAATATTAAATTATGATTATTAAGATCCTTACGCTTCATTGGTTATCAATATCATTTGGTGAAGATATCAATAAAAGCTACAGTCAAAACTGAACAAGAACTTCTATTTCCCATACACAAAGTCACAGTGTTACTTTATTTTATTGCATTTTAATTTATCGCGGTTTACTTCCCCCTACTCACCCTGGTATGAGATGCCTTGTAAGGACAACCATCCTATCTACTCATAAAAGGAAGAGATTTTCATTGGAAATTATCAGCAATGTGTTCCTAATATTACTAAAAATTAAACCATGAGTCTAAGATAATAGTACAGTAAAACCCCGTATAACGATTTTAATTTGTTCCATGGGTCTGGTCGCTATGCAATTTTGTTGTTGTATGATTTTTCCTACAGAAAAATCGTACAATGGTTATTTTTTTTCCAAAGTGATTTTTTCCAATAAAAAATTGTTGTATGATTTTTTTCCATAGGAAAAATCATTATGCGGTTTGCCACTTTCTTTAAAAACCTAATTGTTATGCGATTTAGTTGCTATATGGGGCATTCGTTATACGAGGTTCCACTGTATTGTGAACCATGTTGTTACAAAGACATAGAGCTGTCCTGCCAACCATTTTTGGAAGAAAGGCAAGATATACATTTACTGAATTAATTCAGTGCCACCAGTAAAATTAATAGAAAGAAGAGGGAAAAACAGAAAGAAAATTTAGAAAACAAAACATGTTTTCTCAGAAGAAGTGATCAGTTGTATTTCACTCTCAGCCACTCTCCACGTTGACAGCTGTTTGCCTGCAGAAATCAATCAAATAACTAATGCTTATGCATGGATGAGGAAATCGATAGGAAAATTTATTTGGCAGCAAGAAAAAGAATTATCTTTGCTGAGCACTTGTTATGATCTTAAAAGGTAAGTTCTAGAGCAGTGGTTCCCAATGTGGGGCACATGCCTCACAGGGGGACATCAATTCCCAGAAGCCTAAGTCAGTACATTGGCTGATCAGTACTTTGGGGAATTGACTTAGGCTTCTGGAAATTGAAGTCCAAAAACCAAAGGTTGGGAAACACGCTCTAGAGGGAAAAGCAGGAAGACATTCACAGAATTGCAGAAAGAAGTGAAGGGAAAGAGGTCAAGGGTCTTCCTCTTGTACTGAATCTTCATTAGGTATTTGAGGTGGGAAACGCAGTAGAAAATATAGCGGACATGAAGCCATTCCCTTTCTAAGCTCCTCCAAAGAACGGATGATAGAAATCTAAAAAAAAATAAGTCGTTTAGAATGTGCAAGTGCCTGCAATTTATTTGACTTCCTGCAAGTACTTGAACTGTCTCATACAATTTGTTGTAACCATTCCCATGTAAATAATTCATGGCACACCCTCATAGGTTTGTATTCTCACATCAGAGAAGAACCAGCTACAGAGGTTTCCATGGTAGCTGGGAGGGAAGATTCGGAAGCCAGATTTCCTGCTTCGGAGGTAATCCTCCTTTGTTTCTTGCCTTTGAAGAGGACAAATGAGGATATTCTGAACTTGAAAGTAACAACTGAAAAGCTATGGCATTACTTGTAACGGATTTGTTTTTGGAGTAATATGTGTATAATAATATTTCTTGTCACACCCACATGTGCGTGTACACATAGATGGGTAACATCAATTATTTTGTGTAATAAGCAAAGTTTGTTTGTTACTTTTTGAATTAGTTTTAAGGGGCTAAACATATTTTCTTGGTTATCTGGGGTTGTTTTTTTTAAAAAAAAACTTTAGGTCATCTTACATTTTGAGACAATTTTTTTTAAAAAAAAAACAACAACAGCAAGGAACCAAAAACTAATGAAGAGTAACAATTAACAGAACGAGTGTCACTGCCCCAAAAGCTTATATTGTTTTTGTGATAGCAATTATGGTGAATGGGATCTTTAATGAGTTCCAAACAAATTATTTTTAAATTCTCCAAGTTCTGAGCATATCCAAAAGGTTTTTTTTGTGTGTGCGTGTGTGTCATTATTCAGTTGGCTAGTAAATAATATGTCCCTATTATTCCAAGACTACAAAGTGGTACTCTAAAGTCAGCTTTGTAAATATTTATTTCCTGATCAGAGCTTAACACAGACATGAATTACCAAGCAATTTATATCACAACTATATTTAAAATGAGTACATGAATTGTCTGTTCTATTCTAATTCACATACTACATGAATCAAAATTGCCAAAATATTAAGAAAAATTATCATGCTATTAAGATAATAGAGAGTGAAAACTAAACTGCTGGAGGCTATTTAAATGCCATGGGATGTATGAACTTGGAATAAGCAATCATTCTTATGTATCTACTCCAATCAAGTACACTAATTCTGATTGCTTGCTGTTATTAGCAAGTGCACCTGTTGTTATTATTAGTACATTGACAATGTCAAGGTATAAAGAGTTGGAGATACACTCATCAGAGATGACTGTATAGCTGAAAGATGCATAGCTCATGCACTAATTCAGATATACTTCCTCCAAGTGGATGCCTTTTGACCTTGACTACAACTTTAAAAGTGTGGTATGTTCCACAGAGAAACACAAATCCAGCTATATGTTATCACGAGTACTACAGCAAACACATGTAGCCAAATCTGTATCTATATTTCACATGAGCTTAAGGAGATCTGTATGGAGGAGGTGGCTGCCAATTTGAATGGCTCTAAGGAAAATGAACACCCTATAGATAGATAATGTTCTATGGTAATGTATCTGGAATGGATTATTCCCAACCAATCTATATTTATAAAACCACCATAATGTCCTCCAGTGGCTTTCGAGTCAAATCTGGCACAGTAGCATCTTTACTGGGGTATCCAACCGGCAGTAGCAAGAGTAGCTTTTCATTTGCTGGACGTCCAAGCAACACTCGGAGGCGTGGACCACAATTCAGAGGAGTCGTAGTAACAGTCACCAGCCCCGCATTCTGAAACAAAGAGAGACACTATTGGCATGCTGTAGCCAAGTTGTGGGAATAGTATTTTTCACACAGGCTTCCTGTACTCTTAAAACTAGGAGTTCTCAACCATTTTAAGCCAGGGGCCGGGGTCACACTCCCTCAGACAGCTTCGGGGGGCAGATGGCCATTTTGCCCTTGCTCCACCACATGGCACTTCCTGGTGTGGTGGAGGCGGTGAGGGGTCACATGAAATGGTGCCGCGGGCCACAGGTTGATAATCCCTTCTCTGAACTTTCTAGGTAACTATAAATTTCAAGTTTCTATCACACTTGGAGAGTGCAATATTATTATTATGCAAAACATATGCATACTTAGCCATATCACCATATGAAGAAAATCCACTTGCTACTGCCAGTTAAAGTAGATTCACTGAGTCATTGTGACTTATGTACAGTATATGTTATCTTAATCATTCATTTAATGCATCTCCTTTGGTTGGGCCTAGCAAATGAATTTATTCCAGACTCTTTGATAGAAAAATTAACACAAAGGATATAATCAATACTAATTAGCCTAAATGTATACCGTTTGTTATTGTTATGTGCCATCAAGGTGCCTCCAACTTATTGCGACCCTATGAATGGGTGCCAATTTATAGGGTCACCATACATTGAGGTGACTTGACAGCGGATAAATTTCCACAGGCACAACTAATGTAGTGGCTGCATTATTTGACAATGCATCTCTTTTGCAACACTTGGTGCAGTCGTTGGGTTCGCAACCGGTCATACAGGCGGACACCTTTCAAATACTGAAGCTACCTTCAAAAAGGCTAATTAGGCACACAGAAGGGGACTTGGTGAGAGAATGCCCTAATATTAGGTGGAGTCAGGCAGTTCCCTCAGGAAGCAGATTCTGTATGTCATGAAAGGGCAGCAAACTGTAAGTATTTAATTGCCAGGGATGGGGAAATATACTTATGAGACTTTCTTCCTCATATGCCAAATAAAACTTGGCTGGTTTTGCTTACAAGTCACACTGAATTGGGTAAGGTGAAGGGACCATTGCATTAGCCAGAAAAACCCTAAAAATAGGTGACAGCTTTTTCATCTCAAGCAACTGCTGAGTTAGACAAACTAAGCCCAAACTACCATTACAGACTTTGGTGCCATCCCTCGGCAGGTCATGACGAAACAGAGGGACGGACCTTGAAATTGTCAGATGAGGTGCACCTCAGCCCTATTCCACAAGCCTTTATAGTTGTGCCCAAGCAGACGCTCCTTGGTGTGCTAGTTTAAGGAGTGCTCTCTCCCATCTGTGTTTCCTGCCCTAGCATTCTTGAAACGATGAAACAATTCTCTTTACCTTGCCCACCTCAGCCAGTGTGGTCCTGGAGAAAATTTATAGTGAGGGGAAATCTTGTGCCAGTTGCTATGGCCTAGAATTCCAGTGCGTTTATTATGTTTCATCCCGATCTTACTCCTGCCCAAATTGCAAGCATACCTGTAGTGCAGCGAGGAGAATACCACAAGCAATAGAAACACTGATTTCATTGTAGTAGTGAGTTTTCTTTTTCCCATCTGGAAACATTCCATGCACCTGCTTGAAAATAAGGATCAAGTAGGGAGCTGTATCCAAGTATTCTTTGACCCAGTTTGTCCTAAAAAATGATTGTTTTGTACAAGTTATTCAAACTGAAAATATATGATAGCAATCCATTGGTTATTTTTTAAAAATGAAAAAATATTGTATAAAAAGCAGCCTGGTTTCTAGAGAGGCAAATGTGCTTAGTGTATATAGTCAGTTTCAAATGAGCACGCATACTGGCTGCATTTTGTTCCTGTTGCAAACTGGCATCAGTTATCATTGGGAGTCATGATGGACAGGGAGGTAGAAGGTAAAGGTTTCCCTTACTCGAAAGCCAGTCGTATCCGACTCTAGGGTTCAGTGCTCATCTCTGTTTCAAAGCTGAAGAGCCAGTGTTGTCTGCTTCTGCAGTCGTTTCCGTGGTCATGTGGCAGGCATGACTAGACACCGGAGCACATGGAACACTGTTACCTTCCCACCGAAGTGGTCCCTATTTATCTGCTTTTGAACTGCTAGGTTGGCAGGAGCTGGGACAAAAACGGGAGCTCATTCCATCCTGCAGTACTCGGGAATCGAACTGCTGACCTTCTGCCTTCCAGTCAGCGTCTTAGCCACTTGAGCCACTGCAGTAGAAGGATACTGTATATTTAGAGCTGTCACACAGATAGCACTTAAACATTTTGATCCTAAGCCTTTTTTCTAAGCACCATAATATCACAGTTTTTAAGAGTGAACATTGCAGCGACCAGCATTAATGGTACCTCAGTCTTTTCAAATCATCAACCCATCTGTCTCCCATTCTTTTCTTGTAATTGATTTCTTCCTCTTCTTCAATGATCTCCCGGATCTTATGCTTTGTTTCAGTATCTTGCACGACTACAAAGGTCCATGGTTCAGTGTGTGCCCCGCTGGGAGATGTTCCTTCAGCCAAATAAAAATAAATATCCCTATTAAAGGAAGCTGCTGCACAGAAAAGGGATCTTAAACTTTGGAACTCTGTGAGATCTCAGCTACATTCTTAATTTCCAGGAATTTTTTTTTATGTGCTGTGAATCCTAGAGCAAGCAGCAACTCCTGTCCTAGTGAATAATCGTGAATAGGAACTGTAAATCAGCAGTCACATATTGACAGTGTTGTTTTGTTTTATGTACACTGCTTTAGGACTCTGCATGTACCATACATCTGTTATCTGTATGTCTTAATCTGCACAATATGACTAATGAACATACATGTGTATGATTATTCAGCTTGACAGAACATCCATATTGGCTGAACTCCCAGATGAATATTTGCAATAAACTAATCACACTGACATGGAGGCCCCTTTCTTCTGCTAAACTGTACGGGAACACCCTGAGCACCTTCTCTTGCTGTCAGAATAATGTGAGGCACCTCAAGGCATACTGGAAGAGTCTATGCTATAATTCTCAAGAAGTCCAGCACCATCCCAGTTTCTAGCCTTTGGTGATTCTTATAAGTTGTCACATTGTCACCAGTGTAATGCAAAGTCTTCCATGCTGCCAGTCTTATAGATCAGCATGTGTCTTTTGTTTAACATGAAGTCTTCCCCAGGCTGTAGTCTTTACAGCAATGCAGGCTGGAGCTTTTGAGATCTCTATTCTAACCCATGAGGAAGGTGTACCAAGTTTAGGAAAGTAGTCTTAAGACTATCTGAGGAACCTGTTATGGGTTAATTGTTGCGAGACAGTCATTGAGCACTCCCCCAGCATGCCATCTGGCCCTGTCCCACAAGCCCAGGGCAACTCAGGAAAGGGTGGTTCTTCCAAGCCTCTAGCCAGTGAGAAAGCACCACCACAGTAGAGGGAGACCCACCGGCTGATGTGAGACATAAATTATTCTGGATTGAAAGGATTTTTGCGGGAGAAACTCTGCTCAGGGGATGCCCAAATGAGGCTCCTTTCATGTCCCAGGGCCGTAGCCAGGATTCTAGAATGGGGGTGGGGGATTTCAGGAGGGGCAACAATGTCACACTCACACATATAACATTGGCATCATGGGGTGGGGTGGGGGCGGGTGGACTGTTAGCTCAGGAGGGTCCCCCCCCGCCCACCCCTGGCTACAGCCCTGTCATGTCCCCAAGAGCTGTCATGTCCCCAAGAGACAGAGACGGGTGCTCAATCCGTCATGCAGTACCCAAATCTCGAACTGCCGATTTGCCAGCCTTCCAGCTAACAAGGCAAGCTTCTTAACCATTGAGCCACCACAGCCCAACAGTAGGAATGAGGGGGGGGGCTGTCATCAAATACAACAGACAAAGGGGAGACATGGAGGTTCAAGTAGAGGTGGCTGAAAAGTGAAGCCATCTCTCCTGACCCAGCCTATTTGTCCATGGAAGGCATGGGGAACTTGCCATTCCAGTACTGCAGTTGCTAGATGATTCAGCATGGCTCCAGCCTCAGTGTCCCCATCACCCAACAGCAGCCACCCCACTCCAGCAAGCAGCAACATTAGAGATGCAAGTGGTAACAGGCATGCCAGTGGATCCTCCAACTGGAACAGCATCACAGAGGCTAATCTGCCTTTATCAGCCCTCCCTAAAAGTACTACATAGTGGACTGGTCCCATATATTCTGCTTATTTCCCAAGACCTGGACTTTGAGGAATCCCAGTGAAGCCAACTGGAGCCCCCGCCAGTCAGGCTGGGCCCCAACGGGGCAGTGCAGTGATGGGCTTCAAAAAAATTTACAACCACACTGTGGGCATGGCCCACACTGTGGGCGTGGCCAGGTGACTGGGTGGGCATGGTTAAGAACATAAGAACATAAGAACAGCCTTGCTGGAACAGGCCACAGCCCATCCAGTCCAGCATTCTGTCTCACACAGTGGCTCACCATTTCCTTCAGGGTATTCCCAAGCAGATGCCTTCACCTGCTTAGGATTCCCTGGAAATGGCATTGAGAGATATCCTGCCTATCTCTCCAACCCGGAGGTTGTCCTTAGGTAGCCATAATTATAGCCATTGATAGCCTTGTCCTCCATGAACTTGTCTAATCCTTTCTTAAAGCTGTCAAGACTGACAGCTGTCACCACTTCTTCTGGCAGGGAGTTCCATAGACCAGTAATCCTCTGGGTGAAAAAGTACTTTCTCTTATTTGTTTGAGAACTAGTACCCAAAAGTTTCATGGAGTGTCCCCTAGTTCTAGTGTTGTGCGATAGGGAAAACAGTTTTTCCTTATCCACTTTGTCCACACCGTGCATGATTTTATAAACTTCAATCAGGTCACCTCTTAGACGCCGTCGTTCAAGAGTGAAAAGGCCCAACCGTTGCAGCCTCAGATGGTAAGGAAGGTGTTCCAGTCCCCTAATCATTCTGGTTGCCCTCCTCTGTACTTTCTCCAACTCCATAATATCCTTCTGGAGGTATGGCGACCAGAACTGTACACAGTATTCCAGATGGGGCCTCACCATAGATTTATAAAGAGGCAAAATGACACTTGCTGACTTATTTTCTATACCCTTCCTAATGATCCCTAACATTGAGTTTGCTTTTTTCACTGCTGAGGCACACTGGGTTGACACCTTCATTGAGCTGTCCACCAGGACACCAAGGTCCCTTATCTGGTTTGTCGCAGAGAGTTCAGACCCCATCAGTTTATAAATGTAATTGGGGTTTTTTGCCCCAACATGCATCACTCTGCAGGTTAAACTGCTGTACTTTAATGTGAGACTTTGTGGATCAAGTCCACTTTGTCAGACCATTAGTTAGCAATTACACTTTGATGCTCTAATTTTCCTTTAAAGAATAACATTAAATTAAATACATTAAAATACATTAAAACTAACATTAAAACACAGCAGTCACTCAAATGCCCCCCCTGGCCGGGCGGGTACCTACCTTCCAGGCAGAATGGACGCCCTGTTGCATCACTCCGCGGCGGCGCCTGCCTCCCATGCTCTGCTTGCCACCAACTCAGCTGCCGCCGCCGCCTCTGCTGCCACCTCCACCTGGTGCTCAGCTCACCCAGCGCCGAAAATCCGGCTTGGGTTTGTGCAGTGCACATGGAGATCTGCCTCAGCACCTGCGCGAGAGCACGGTAAGGCCTCTCGCCATGCTCACGCATGCACGGCTGCAGATCTCCTCGCACAAGTGCTGAGGCAGATCTCAGCATGCACTGTGCAAACCCAAGCCTGATGGGTTTTTTTTGGTGCTGAGCTCACAGGCGCCCGCCACCAAAAAAACCCTGACCATGCAGTGTGTGCGGAGATCTGCCTCAGCACCTGTGCAAGGAGATCTGCAGCTGTGCATGCACGAGAGCATGGAGAGGGGTCTCCTGGTGCTCTCACGCAGGCGCTGAGGTAGATCTCCGCATGCACTGCACAAACCCAAGCCAGCAGGGGTTTTTGGGTGGCATGCAGCAGGGAGCCAGGCCCAACCCACTCCCCAGCCAACTTGGGTTGCTGCGGTTTCCGTGGAGATCTGCCTCAGTGCATGCACATGGAGATCTGCAGCCATGCATGCGTGAGAGCACAGGGAGGGGCCTCCCCGTGCTCTCATGCATGCACTGAGGCAGATCTCTGTATGCATTCATGAGGCAGATCTCCGCGTGCAAACCCAAGCTGGGGGTGGTGGTGGTGGTTTCAGTAGTGGGCACCGGCCAGGTGACCTGTGGGTAGGTGGCCGTGGCCTTCCGGACATTTTGCTACCGGTACACGCATACCAGAGCATACCGGGAGGAGCACACCACTGGGTTAGTGCCAGAAACTTAACTCTGTTGATGCAGGGGAAGGAGCAATCAGGGTAATAGTTCCTTTAATCTAAACTACTCTGAGTGACAAAGCCAATCTGGAACCCATGGAGGCTGAAATCAATGGATCCCCCGGACCAGGGGTGGGTGGGGCCAGTGGAATCCACAATTACAAATTGTTGAGTCTTCCACTTTTTCCTCAGTACTACTGACACCTACGGTGGGCATTGTGTAACAACACTTTAGTGGTCACTAGTGCATTAGCAGCTGAAACCTACGAGATGTCAGAATGAATGCCCACATTTTTAGCCATTCACAAGGAAGCCATTTACACAAGGCAGTACCTGCTGTTCTTATCACATTGTCAATGACTTCTCTTGGAACTGGCTCATCACTTATAAACCTGACAGATCGTCTCTTCCTGAGAAGCTCATAAAACTCCCTTGATCTCTTCACCATCTCTTCTTCAGAGTAACGTTCAATTGAAAATGGGACATGGGCAATATCGTCATCTGTTCCTTGCCATTCACCACCATCTGTGTTCGGGCAGGAGGGGAAAGAAAAAATACATCTGATACACATCAGTGTAAAGAACTTTGGCATAAAGATCACCCACAAAAAAAGGCAATTCTTAGCTTTTGACAAAGTTAAGAGTCAAAGTTAGAATCTTTTCAAAGATTAACCCATTTTGCCTTTCTGATTTTGTCAGAAAAAGTGAGCTTCAACAGAGTTGCAAATTATGCTATTTTTACATTTGAAAAAATATCTATATCTATAAAACAGAGATGTGGTCTTGTATGTGCTCTAAAGGAACCCACACCCCTGTACCAATCTCGCTGAAAATTGGCACACACCTACCTTGGGCTTGAGAGATCAGCACTGTGGGGGTCTTGAAACCCATTTAGGAGTTTATGCCCCACAAATTGAGTTGCAAAGGGGACACCCCCACTGAAAGGAGATAAAGCACGTGCCACCACTAAAAAGGAGGGGATCCTTTCCCAGAGCTGAAGAATAAAAAAGTATTTAAAAAGAAAAGAAACCTGTTTTTATTCTTTCCTTTGATGGGTTATTATGGTTAAAGTATCAGGATTGTGTTGGGATATTGTGGAACTGAGAAGGGAGGGGAATGGGGGAGAAAATGGGATAGTGGCCCCTCTGTGAGGTGGTACAATGCAATGGACCACTCTCCTCCGGTGGCTGGGGAGGAAAAAACAAACCACTGGAGCCATTTTTTGTAGTCCTCAGATGGTACAATGGAACGGTCCACTCTCCTCTGGCGGTTGGGTAGGGGGAAAAGTCCCCTAAAGAAAAAACCCTGAGCAAGGCCAGGTAATCAGCTAGTATAAAATAAAATACACTAAATGCAAGATATACAATTGAGGAAAGTATATCCCATGATAAACAGATGTCTTTCACAGTTTAAGAAAATACTTTCACATTAAGTGTACTGTCAGAATTGACCTCTAGCCATCACATCCAGTTCCCACTTTGACAAAGGAAACTCAGACAGCTTATTTTACTAAGACTACTTTAAGTAATATTTGTTATTATGCTTCGACCTATACTGGTCAAATCATTTCAAGACCAATTTAAAAAGCCTAGTATCCAATCCTTAGTATTGCCAGGTAAGGCTTGTGGGGAGAAGGGAGAAGTCTGAGACACTGGAGCGATGTTGCCAACTGGCGGAGACTAGGTGTGAGCAACCTCTGGTTCTCCAAAATATGTATAAGTTCACCTCTCATGATCTTTGAGTGTCCACAGTGCTAGCTGAAACTGACGGACACTGGAATAGTTTGCTTAGGGTCTCCAGGTCTCAGTGTGTTGGCTGAAGTTTCAGCAGTTAGTTATGCTTCTCTGGTTCTGCGTAAGGAGTTGCCAGCTGCTGCCTTTCATTATACAGTACTTGGTTGGTTGGTTAGTTGGTTGTGTTCTTACCTACCTATGTACAAGGATTCTAAATTACTCCTCTATCTGTAAAGAGTATTATTGACTCCATGCTGAGTTCACTTCTTGCGTACCAAAATGCATGAGGGAAAGAAACTCCACCCCAACCCCAATCTGGATGTTATTATGCTATGCTCTACACGTACGATGTTGCAGGGTATGAGCCAAAGGTTGAAAGAGAGAACTTACCTCTTGCCGTTGTAGTCCTGCCTTTTTTGTAAAATAAGATTGGTTTGGCCATGTAACAATGAGATATGCAGAACACTGTTAAGACTGTGGAAATGTGATTGAGATATGGATATGTAATTATGTATGAGCACTGAAGATTATTTGATGTCCCAGGTAGAAGAATAAGGGAAAATGCATGTTGTGGGTTGCATTTCTCATAAGGGCATTTGGGGTGGAAAGGTTTGAATTCTGACCTTGGCATTCTATACTGTAAAATCTATGAAAGCTGCCTTTTGTGAACACTCTCCAGTGCATTGCAAAACATAGTAAAACATAAGGGACAGATCTTTATAAATGTGTAAACTATTTGAAAGGTAATACTGGCACAAGAGGTGGCACATATGACTCAAAATATTCATTATTCACTAAAGTTGACATATCTACCAGTAGATGTCATTAATTAGCCTGTGTTAATGGGTCAATTCTGACTTAGGGTAACCCTCCTGGGATTTTTTTTAACTTATGAAGTGCTCAGAAATGGTTGACCAAACCATGGGGGTGCTCATGCAACTTGCTCAAAATCACACATGCCATCCTCAAGCATCCTGAAAAATAGGTGATCCCAGACTACTGCAAAGTGCCAGTCTGGACTTGATCCCTGTTGCAGAACCATTAAACAACTCAGACCAAACATAATCTTGTAGAACATGAACTCAGCAAGACACAAGTTTATTTTAACCATGTCCTCCAGTGACTTGATTCATGCTTTAAAGAACAGCTGCTCAGTGTGCCCAAGTTTCTTTCATTCCACAGCATACACAATAATTTCCCTCATGGCTACTATCAGTACTGTAGTATGAAATATTGATCACCCTGATTTGGTGATTACACAGTGCCCCAGATCTTCAGGGTGTAACATGCCAGATAATGCGGGTACTGTTGAAAAAACATCTTTGATATAACAATACAACATGAAATATAAAAACAGGTTAGAAACAAGAAGGGGGAACTGACCTGCAGTGGTGTCTTACATGACACTAAAACAACAGCGCATCTTTTCCACTTAGCAAACTATTGATATGATGGAGCTAAGGAATGACATAAAAATCACAAAACTGTTTTAATAGCAGCCTTAACTTTTCTCAGTCTGTAATCTAACTCGGTCCTAAGAGACTTAAGTAAATTCACCCAAGCAGTTCAGCCAACTAAACTCAATGGACTGTTGCATTAGAAGTACAGTATGTCATTTACCAGATCACATAAGTATGTTACCTTTTTTCCAAAACTGTGAGTCCAGGCAGAGCTGAATGATAGAGGAAAAATAAACCTTGAGTTTTTTTCTTACCCTGAATTAGACTTAATCAATATACAGTGCTATGTTTGCTTGTTTAATTTCTGATAGTGAGGTTGCTTCTGGGGAACATTCATATGGCTCCGTTTGCAGAATCTTACACAGAATGAATGAACTCATATTGAAAGAGGAGAATAATTTGAATACTCAGCTTAGACCAGAGAGAATTTGGTTCTTACTTATGTCATTGTTCATCCATAAAGCCTCCTGGGTCCAGTCATTTGATCTGTCTAATCTACCTCTCAGGACTCTTGCAATAAAGCAGAGAGTTACACAGGCCAGCCTGAACTTTTTTGAGGAAAGCCAGATAAAAATAAACTGGGACTGAGATCTCAGTGAGGCTGGATCCAGACAAAAGCAAAACTGAGTTTGCACTAGAGTAGGTGGGGGAAGCAGCAATGGGAAAACCAATTTGCTATAGTCAAGTTATGTGGAGTATCCAAGATGATAAAATATAAGATGACAGAATTATTGGTTTACAAAACCTTGCCTTTCAAATAGGTCAGTTCACATGTTTTTACCCAAAGGCTCATCACATCTACCTCTGATTCCAGTTCCAGTGAGTCTTTCTTTGTGGGGTTACCAAAGGAGAGAACACTGGCATTCACTTCCCAACCTCTAAGCAAAGGTTTGTGAAAAACCTTTGCTACAAACAAATCAGACAGCTTGTCTACATTATGACCAGGAGATGTTGAGGACATAGAGAAATAATCAATGGCAGTCATGAAGAAGATGATTGTGTGCATTAAGCCTTATGCTGCACAATAACATTGCAAAGTACTGCAGTCTTATTTTGAGACAATCATGAAGATAAAGAAAGAGTATTTTCTCATTTAGCCATTCTCATTTTAATGAGCTTAAAAATGCACAATGAGCAAAGATTCTGGACTTTAATCAGGTGTAGCGCAAAAAGTAATTAATAATTACTTAACAGAAAACAAAGCAAGTGAAAGTTACTGGTATGTGTTTGTGAGTTGTTTTGTTCAATAGAAATCAGCTGGAGTTTCTTCCACAAGTTTCTTTTTCTGAACATTATTCTAAAATGAGAACTAGTGTAAAGACAACATGTGCTTGTTTTCTTGTTTTAAAATTTGGATTATTTCAATTGGTAGACTAAGATGAAGGGAAATCATTGCAGGCATAGAAGAATGTATATGGTAAAATGTTAGAAACTGATAATTAGTAAGCATTTGACATTTCCTCTAGTTTATTTGTTTGTTGGAAGGGGATAAGGATGTGCTCGTATTTACCTTAAAAACACTGTAAATAGTTGCCATAAGTCATAACTTACTTGATGGCACACATACAGGATTGCCATGTTAATCAGTGCTGCATAGAAAATAACAGGCAGTTATCTGGGATGACCTCACCACAGCAACTCTCATTTGCTTTAGCCTGTATCACTAGCATGACATTTTTAGTCCTTTCAATCTATCACTAGTTGGAGATAACTAGATGACACCCACTCACAAAAAAACTTCCCATGCCATTTTGTTTTTCTCATCTTGTGGAGCCCCTGAAGTGCACCACTTTATATCGAATGAACACTAGCAGTAACACTTACTCCTTTCCTCAACCCCTACTTGCAAGCATTCAGTGTTACCCAAGCCATGAACCTTTCCAGCTCTGGTTCACACAATTCTGTTTTTGTCTAATGAGATGAACATTGGCATTAAAATAACTCCTCTTTTGCATACCTTCTTCCTCTATGTGAAGTTCTGTGCTGTCTTTTAAATCTTCATCCACCCAGGGTCGATATTCTGTCTTCTTGTTTGGTTTGCTTTGTGCTTTCTTGGTCCTTTCCCTGCTGCTTTTCACTATTATTCCAACCAAGACGCAGATGATGGCCACAAAGATTGGTGTTAGAAAGGAGGATGCCATATTCTGGCAGATTTTGTGCAACAAAATGTGCAACACACAACCTGCAACGCAAATACCTGGAGAGCTTTTCACGAGATTTCTTCTTTTGTGTCTAGGCCACCGTTTGGTGAATTCATCCCTCAGTTCTCCACAGCTATTGTGAGAAAAAATGCAGAAGCAAGTCAAATAAAATGTAGCAATCAGGTCAACGTTCACTTCTCAGTTCTGGCAGCCCAGAGTCTGCCAAAGTTTGAAGAGCATTTGCTCTTAAATCTCCAGCAATTTCTGGCTCCCTTCCAAAGCTTCAGTCTATTTATTTCATTCCTGAGTCGTCAAGAACTTTACACAAGCTGATTTGGACCTAGAATGTTCAGAAAAAATGTTTAGGTATCAAAATGTAAAAACGAAAAATGAGTTCGTCACAATGAGATACTTACACTGATAGTAACTATGAGGAGGAACTCCTTTTGCGGGAGTGGGATTGTAACTTCCAGAATCCTCCAGACTACATGGACACTGTTGGCTCGGGGAACTGGGACTTTATATTCTTAAACACATTTTTTTAAAACTCTGGAATTAAACATGGAGCTCTGTCACCAGTGAAGGCAGTGGGATAGTTCATAAGAGGGATCAAATTATCTTTTGGGTTGCCCCTAGAAAACATGTCACAGTCCATCTAATCAAGGAGACTTAGGATGCAAAGAGATGGTGAAAATAGGTCACATTTTGGACTACTTGTGGCAAGTGACATATAAGAAATTGCCATCCAGCCTGATCCATGTCCAAGTACTATTTTTCAATTATATTTGATTGATTGATTGAGTGAGTGATTGAGTGATTGAGTGATTGAGTGATTGATTGATTGATTGATTGATCAATTGGTCAACTGATTGATTGATATCGACCAGGCTTTCTCAAACCTTTCAGTTTGCGGGCCTGACCACACCTCCTGGGCAGCGGAAGTAAAACGCATGCCACACATGCACAGAATGCATTTAGTGGTGTTCTGTGCATGTACAGTGCACAGTTATTCCCACTTCTGGGTTTGGTGAGGGCATCGCAAGCCTGTTGAAATAGCTCAAGGGCCAAGTATGGCCCTCAGGCCGTAGGTTGAGAGTGACTGATATAGACTAAGCTAAAGGAAAGTAACTGACCCAACAACATCAAAAGACTGGCAGTTCTACACCTCACCTGATCATTAAACTTGTGTCCCTTGCTTTGAATTACCAAACCCCATTTCTCTTGTGAGGTTTGTTTCAGACAGAAAGTTCTCTGTTCCTCCTTATTTCTCATCCCAACAAAAAAATGTTTGATTTTTATCAAAAACTAAGAAACCAAACAGTCTTTGTGTCTGTATCTTGCATATCTTTCCTGTGGGAAAAATATTGGGATCATTCTATTGCATATGAAAGAGCAATATAAGGGAGGAATATTTGTTAGCCTGTCACAGCAGAAACAACAGAAAGGATTCTAGTTGGCCTCTTGTTGTTGTTCAGTCGCACAGTTGAGTCCGACCCTATGCAACCCCATGGACCACTGCACGCCAGTCTCCTGTCATCTGCTATCCTCTGTAACCCGCCCAGATCTACGACCACTGCATCAACGATGCTATCTAGCCATCTCATCTTCTGCCACCCACTTCTCCTTTTGCCTTCAATCTTTCTCAGCATCAAGTCCTTCTCCAGTGAGTCCTCTCTTCTCATTTGGTGGCCAAAGGTCTTGAGCTTCAGCTTCAGTATTTGTCCTTCCAAGGAGCATTCAGGGGTTGTTTTTCTTTAGGATTGACAGACTTGATCTCCTTGCAGTCCAGGGGACACTCAAGAGTCTTCTCCAGCACCACAGTTCAAAGGCATTAATTCTTCTGCACTCAGCTTTCCATATGGTCAAGCTCTCACAGCCATACATTACTACTGGGATGATCATTGCTTTAATTATGCAGACTTTTGTTGGCAGGGTGATATCTCTACTTTTTATTATGCTGCCAAGGTTTCTCATAGCTTGCCTCCCAAGAAGTGAGCATCTTTTTATTTCATGGCTGCAGTCACTAGCTGCAGTGATCATAGATCCCAAGAAGGTAAAGTCTGTCACTGCTTCTATTTCTTCTCCATTTATTTGCCATGGAGTGATGGGGCTGTATCCCATGATCTTGGTTTTTTTGATGTTGAGTTTCAGGCCAGCTTTTGCACTCTCCTCTTTCACCTTCATCAAGAGGTTCTTTAGGTTTTCTTTATTTTCTGCCATTAGGGTAGTATCATCTGCATATCTCAGGTTGTTGATATTTTTCCCAGCAATTTTGATTCCAGCTTGTGCTTCTTCCAGCCCTGCATTATGCATGATGTACTCTGCATATAAGTTAAATAAGCAGGGATATAATATACAGCCTTGTCGTACTCCTTTTTCTATTCTAAACTGATCAGTAGTTCCATATCCTGTCCTAACTGTCAGTTCTTGACCAACATACAGATTTCTCAAAAGACAGGTGAGGTGGTCTGGTATTCCCATCTCTTTAAGGACTTGCCACAGTTTATTGTGGTCCACACAATCAAAGGCTTTCCCTTAAACAGAATATCTGTTTCTTATCCATTTCCACCATGTTTGAATTTAGTTAATCTATCCAGTATGCTTCCATCATCCAGCCTCAATGCACACTTCCAATATGAAGCCAAAAGCATCTTTGTCACTATGAAAAGATTTTATGAGTAGTATGATGGCTTATTCATTGTCAGTGTCCACATAATCCAATGCAATGGTTAATCGATACCTCAGCTTGATCCTCACTGTTTATAAAGGGCTGGTGCCTCTGGTAGGACCCCCAAGAATGACCAAATGGTAAATGGGTACATAGTACTTCAAGTATTGGGGAACACAGAAAGAGCCTCCTCGAAAACTGTGGTATTTTGAATCATAATTGGGTGTACCCCAGGTAATGGCAACCTTGTGGCTTCATTTTGGCAGTTTCACATCTGGCCTGGACACAGAAGAAGAAGAAGAAGAAGAAGACTCCAAGTATTATAACCCAGATGATTGTATTTTGATGTAGAAAATTGTACAAGTCTCTATGAGAGCAAGAGAAAGATGATGACCCTAAGATGGTAGTGGTTAGGTCACCACCCTGTCCAGCCTTTTGATAGGGCTGATCTGAAACATAAATATGATTATTTTAATCCATTCTGGCTAAATGTAATCTGCACTATGGAAGAAATCAGTGGTCTTGTCAATTCTAGTACTGTACTTAAATCTGTTGCAGTTAAAGTTCTTGTTTAACCTGTTTGGAGTTAATTACCAACTCTAGCAATTTACATTGTGCTATAAATTATTCCCTGTGCCTAATGCAGAACTGCAATTCATACGTTTATATTTTGACAAAATGTGTTGGAATTTATGGGATATCACTTTGTCATGAATAAATTAAAACAGGTAAGCCTGAATTTAACCCATTATAGCTTTGTTCCCTATGCAGCTGGGGCACATGTGGCTAGTGGCTAAAGCAGGGGTTCCCAACCTTTTCATGTTGCAGACCAGACCATGCCCCCCAGACAGCAAAGCCGGCCGGTCATGTGGTTCTTTCCACCATAAACACTGCCATAAAACACATCCACAGCATTTGTAAATGCATTTACTACAGCCGTGGGTGCATTTATGGCAGTATTTACAGCAGGCATAAGTGCGTTTATACATGTACGGGCACATTTTATGGCTGTCGTAAATGTGTCCACTTCCGCTTCCAGTAGCCACAAGGGAGCGGTGGGCTACACGAAATGGTGCCATGGGCCAAGTCCAGCCCACGAGCCATAGGTTGGCCACCCCTGGGCTAGAGCCAGAGGATGGCCCTCCAAATTTGGGGAGAATGCATCCCCCAACCTTGGTCCATTAGCTGACCCTACTAGGGTGAAGTGATGTTCACCTGAAAACCTAGTGTAGAGCAATCACTCATATGGATACTTGAAAATAAAAGTAGCCAGTTTATGCACACTTTAAAAAATGGAATTTAAAGCAGTTCACTGAGTTCTGTTACCACAGCTTAATGGACAATCAGTGTTTTAGTCAGCAGCAGCAGCAACAGTAATTTGATCAAGACTTCAAAGCCACAGCTATTTTTGCTCCCTTCATATAGTCTGAATCACATTTTTTTCTTTCCTCTGGAGAAAATCTTAGCTCAGGTTGCTACCACGGAGACCTTGCATTTTTTTAAAAAAAACATTAGCTTGGAGGATTAATCCCCAAATATTAACCTTAGGACTGAATCTGAAATTCATGTTAATAGGGAAAAAATGCCAACTTAAAAGAGGTGCACTAGTGCTTTTGCATTCAGAGGCAAGCAAACACCATATGGGATTCAACAAAAGGCTATGGGCTGAGTATTTGCCCCAAGGGGAGCATCTACTAGGTTAATTTAAACAAATTCAAAAGCCTATAACCAGGAGATGTAGAAATTTAACTCTTTAGATGCCTCCTCTCTCAAGCACTGTTTGCTATTGGTCCTTCTACACAGGAGAAAAGAAAAACAAATTGTAGTCTCATGGTCAGAACTTGGGAATTTTCTTTAAGGAAGAATGAACGTAATGCCATGCTGAAGACTTCCATATTTGAGCAGTAGTAGGATGTTCTTTCAAGCCCCAAAAGATAATCCTAGTTCTTTTTTTTAATTATGAGGAGCTTTATAATAATGTGTCATCAAGTCAATTTCACCTTCTGAAAACCTTCCCAGCATTTTATAGGTATAAAAATCTTCAGAAGTGGTGCAGCACACTCTACTTCTGGGTGTGCTTGGACCTGAGCCTTGTCACATGAGCAGCTGGGCATATATTTACATCAGCAGCACTGGCTCCAGATGATCTCACCTGTCTTCTCTCTTGGGAGGCCCAGAAAGAGTTCAAGTTCTCAAACTCTGGCACCATAGCTAGGTACTTCATCCCACTAAGAAACACCAATTCTAGGAGTAGCTTTAATAAACCACTAAATCAATTCTGCGGTGGCTCAAGTGGTTAAGACACTGAACTCACTGACTGGAAGTTCGGAGTTCGATTCCCAGGTACTACATGATGGAGTGAGCTCCCGTCTGTCCCAGCTCCTGCCAATCTAGCAGTTCGAAAGCAAGAAATTGAAAGTAGATAAATAGAGACCACTTCGGTGGGAAGGTAACACTCCAGTGTTGAGGCATGCCTGCCACATGTCCACGGAAATGTCTGCAGATGCAGACAGCGCTGGCTCTTTGGCTACAAACAGAGATGATCACTGAACCCTAGAGTCAGATACGACTGGCTTTCGAGCAAGGGCAACCTTTACCTTTACCTCAGATAGAAATTTCCAAGTTTTGCTCATTTGTTGTTCTAGTTGTGTGCTGTCTTATTCACAGCTATGCTAGGCTCAGATTATGATATTCCACACTTCTGACAAACGAAAGGACAGTTTATTCAGATTTCCCAAGAGCAAAGTTGGTTCATGTTGCTAAAATGATTTGGTTTAACTCTGGTCCTCTTCTCACATTTGGCATATTTAGCTGCTGAATTATCCATTATTTTTGGAGATAGATAATTTTTAATGTATTCATTTTGATACCTATTTTGCTGTTTTAGTATAACAGTGGTGGGATGCTTTTCATATAAAGGATAAGACTGGGATCTTCTTGGCTATTTTATTATTATTTCTTTCTCATCTATCTATCTATCTATATCTATCTATATCTATATCTATATATCTATATCTATCTATCTATCTATCTATCTATCTATCTATCTATCTATCTATCTATCTATCTATCTATAGACAGATAGATAGATAGATATAGATATAAATATAGATATATCCCTTCTTTCTGTCAATGAACTCAATGTGCATGGCCATCCCCCTCCCCACAACATCCCTAGGAGACAGATGAAATTGAGAGGATGATTGTGGCCCAAATTCAACCAGTAAATTTCTTGCCTCCGTTAGGATTTAAATCCAGGTCTTCTCAGTCTTACTCCAACACTTTTAATCATTATACTACACTAGCTGTTCACCTGATCCTCCACAACCAAATCCAAATCTCTACTTTTCTTAACACAAATCCCAGGAGAGTTATGACAGCCAATGGCTGAAATCCTGCTATTAAGTATAGTAGGGTACATTGCAATAGTCCCACTGAGTCACTGGGAATTTTATGGGTCAGTGACGACTTTGGCTGAAACTCAGTTGCGTAGTGTGGTAAATTGCAGTAGATTAGGCCTACTGAACTGAACTGGTGGAGTTTTGGTGAATCAACTCCTCCATAAGTTATAGATTCAAATGGGCCTCTTCTAGCTGCAGGTTTCTATAGTAAAGTAAGTCACAACTAAATAGGCCCATTTGAATGGACCTTATGTAGGATTTGACTCACCAAAACCCACCAATTCAGTACGCCTCATCTAGTGCAACCTACTACCCTAAGCAACAGGGTTTCGGCTAAAGTCACTGACTTAAAATATGTGACTGTAAGATCCCTTCACTCTCATCATAACGCAAATATATGCTGCCATAAAGGCTGCAGTATTAATTTTACTTTATTTAACTAGTGTCAACCGGGAGGTAGAATTAAAACTGGACTGAAATCTGGGGCTTTTAGGATTACGACTCTAGGGTTCAGTGCTTGTCTCTGTTTCAAAGCCGAAGAGCCAGTGTTGTCTGCTTCTGCAGACGTTTCCGTGGTCATGTGGCAGGCATGACTAGACACGGGAGCACACGGAATGCTGTTACCTTCCCACCGAAGTGGTCCCTATTTATCTACTTGCAATTTCTTGCTTTCGAACTGCTAGGTTGGCAGGAGCTGGGACAAAAACGGGAATTCATTCCATCCTGCAGTACTTGGGAATCAAACTGCTGACCTTCCACCTCCCAGTCAGCGTCTTAGCCACTTGAGCCACTGCAGATAGATCTGATATTCCATTCTTATTTTAGAGCAGCTATAAAAATACAAAAATAATCTGAACTCTTTAATTCTTCCTCATTAGGCAGACTGATTTTCCAACTGACAGTGAAGCATCATCCCTTCCCAGCAAATGACTTTTGCTTTTCTTTCTCTAACTCATCTTCCTGTTTAAATCCCTAGTCTCCTTCACAATGGTTAAAAATCCAGCTGTTAAATTTCATGGCAAACCACTAGAGGGTGCGAAAGCATTGTGACAAATTGTATCTTTTTCATACCAGGGTTCTCAACTGAAGAACACACTGAACTTGCAACCAGGATTATCTTTTTTCTACCCAGAGCTCTAACAAATTATGTTTTAGAAAGCTACTAGAGCTAAAATGTTTTACCTTTTCAGACAGCTCCAACTGCCTAGCTCTCAAGCACAGGCGTGTTTTACATATTACAGTTTTCCCTCATAAGAGTAATATGACTATAGGAAATTAAAACTATGAGGCGTATGGTGTGAGTGTTTTGCTTGTCATTGCTCATAACTCCAGATGTAACCACTTCTGAAAATTGTCTGTGAGAAAGCTAGACTCTTCAGTTTTAGTCTACATTAAAAACTACAATGAAAGTGATATATAAAAGTACAGTGGTACCTCGAGTTACAAATTTAATGCGTTCCAAGGTATTTTTCATGTTATGAAAAATTTGTAACTCAAATTTCCCATAGGAATGCATTGAAAACCAGAATTCATAACTTGAAACATGGTTTCCCATAGGAATGCATTGAAAACCAATTAATCTGTTCTGGAAAAATTCATAACTTGAGCCATTATTTTCAACTGATTTTCATTCGTTTTGTGAAAATTTTGTAACTTGAACCATTTGTAACTCGAGGTACCACTGTAGTTGTGTAATTTATCAACTAGTCCTGAAAATCCAGTCTGGCCAGGTTACCCTGCTATGGTAATAGAGTAGACCATACTGCAAAGGACTCAACGTTGAGTGTCAGGTGGCAGTTAACTAACCTAAGCCTTGGGAACCGAAGTCCACAGGGAAGGGTGATGGTCCCCAAGTGGATTAACTCCCACTTGAATCCATCTTGATGGAGGGCAGCAGCTTCATCCATACTAGCCTAGTGCTGAGGAGGACTCTGTGTGCCAAAAGGGCTCAGGACCAGAAAGTGACTCGCGGAAGTGGATCAGTGGTACAGGTGTCATGCTGCGATGTAGAGGGCAGAGTAAAGGTCACTGCATTATATTCTCAGGACAGTCTTCAAGGCTGAGTGCCAGGATGATCCCCAATATTTGAAGAAGAAGAAGTCCTGAACAATTACGATGTGCTGAAAATTGTTCCCATGCGAATTTTGATCATTCTCTTTTATAGAAAGAAATGCACTCCAAAAAGAGTTTCAAAGCACATTTTTTAAAAAAATCTATCAATATGAAATTCAGAAATTTTCTACTCACGTTATTTAAAAAGATGGATGAGGAATGTATGTACAAGACTTATCCTTTATGGTACAATCTTCTGTATGGTAGATGACAGCTTCCCACTATTCAGTTAAAATCCAGGAAGACAAATCATAAGGGAAGTCCTTCAACAGAAGGTAATTTTTCATACGTAGAAAAGTTGGCAGACAGGGAGGTTATAGAGTGATGAAGAGATGTGTAAACAGACAGGGGGGAGCAAATGCTGACTCCGCTACCACCATGCACTTCTTCTGCATAATGAAAAATCTAACCAAAAACACTGTTCTGTATGATCTTATGAATGAAGCAGAAAAATTGATGCTACTTTCTTCAGAAAATAAAATTTCAGAGAAAATGGAGGGCAAATTATGGCACATTGCTAACTTTATCTTTTTCCCAAGCTGGATACAGTACTGCCTTCCTTCCACATCTGTTACAGGGTACAGATGTCAGGAACAATATTATAAGCATCTGTAGCAGAGACAAAATGTACTGTACTTACAAAATGCATCTGCTCAAAAGTATAACGTATAGAACAGAAGCTGCTTAACCCTGAAGAATGATGGCATGCTTAGCCAGATTTTCTTGGGAAACAGTTTTCCGAGAAATATTCTGCAGAGGTTTTTTTTTATTGCCCTAGAAATAGAAGGCCAATTTGCACAATTACCCCTCAGATTTCTCCATCGTTAATCATAATGCCCTATAATGATCTGATTAAGAAGGCCTTAAAAAACCCTTTTGAGAAAAAGAGCAAAACTGTGCTACAGTCTACTAACCATAAGGCCTGCCTTTGAGAAGCAGCAGGGGGCTATTTCCTTCCAGTGGAGAAATTTGATGAAATGCCCCCACTAATTTCCATGTCCATAAATAGTAGGAAGAATTTCAAGTAATGTTTAAGTGCCACTATACCTGAGGATTTCATTCTTTTTTTCATTTGCTCTTATGAATAACCAGCAGAGATATACTTATTCTTAATTTAATTTAATTATATCTTAATTTAAGAGCAAAATGGTGCTGTATCTTTTACAAAACCTACTCAAAATCTATTTTTTAAAGCAGCAAGACCTACTAGTCAAGTCCTGCCCCTTTGGTAGTGTTATAAATTCTTGCATGCAAATAAGAGCAACCTCGGAATTATTCTCCTTCATTCCTGTCAAGTATCCCGTAACGGGAACTCCTTTCACGCCTCTTTCCCGGTCCTTTCCACGGCCATCCTGTATTTGAACGGCCAGAAAAGGGGTTACTGCGCATGCGCGCCCGTCAGAGGAAGTGGTGCGCATACATGAAGGGGTTACTGCAGCGGTGTGCATGCACAAAGGGGTCACTGTGCATGTGCAGTACCCCCTTCAGGCATGCGCATTGCTGCAGTAACCCCTTCGTGCATGCACGTGCATCAGGTACTGCGGTTCTTCCCATTTTTTCACCGCCACAACTTGACAGGTATGTTCTCCTTGCCTTGTGAGAGAGGAAGATAGAGCTGTCATATTTTGGTGAGCAAAAGACCTATCAGGTGGGAGTTAAAATCTGGGAAATTGAAAGGTCTTTTTTTTAAATAAATTTGGATTGCAGGGGGGCTTGGGAGACATTGGGCCAATTTGTCAATGTTGGACTGAATCAGAAGGAATAAAGAATTTAATGAGTCCTGTTTACACCCTTCCTTTCTACATATTTCTGGTGCTTAAAGCACAGACAGTTGGCCCAAGTGATCATACTTACCCTGTTTTATTATTACCTCAGAGTTTTGTCAATAGGACTGTTTTTGTGGGCTTGCCTGCCCAGACTCTTGGATTTGGCAAAGGACTATTAACAGCTAGGAAGAGTTGTATGTTTTGTACCTGTGCTAATGCTTCTGAAATCTCTATTTGAGAGTTTAAAAGGGGGTTAATTTTAAAACGTAAGCAGAAAGAGTTCTAACTTCACCACCTGCTTATCGCTGCCTCCAGCAGAAGAGGAACCAGCATTCTCAATCCAGTGGTGGAGCCTTACCCATAGCAACTTGTCTCGTCTTCAGATTTTCCTTCACCTGCAGATAGTAACAGGTAGGAGACAGGATAAGAACTAAAACAAGTAGTGGTGCATATCATCTCCACAGAAGTCAGATTATATTAATCTTTGCCATTTTCTGCAGTAATCTATGGGAAACAGTTATGGGGATGTAGCACTCCATGCACCAGGCTTTGTGCCTGATGACTGGAAGGTAGCGAATGTAACACAAATTTTCAAAAAAGGTTCCAGGGTGATCCAGGAAATTACCGACCTGTCAGTTTGACATGTGTCCCAGGTAAAGTGATGGAAACCATCCTAAAAGATAGAATTAATAGGCACACAGAAGAGAAGATGCTGCTAAAGGAGAGGCAACATGGCTTTTGCAAGGGCAAATCATGCCTCACTAATCTGTTGGAATTTTTTGAGAGTGTCAACAAGCATGTGGGTAAGGGGGATCCAGTTGACATTGTTTATCTGGACTTTCAGAAGGTTTTTGACAAGATCCCACACCAAAAGTCTTGAATAAACGTACCAGTCATGGAATAAAGGGACAGGTCTTGTACTGGATCAGCAACTGGCTAAGGGACAGGAAACAGAGGGTAGCACTAAATGGACACTTCTCCAAATGGAGGGAAGTAAAGAGTGGGGTGCCCCAAGGTTCAGTACTAGGACACCTGCTTTTCAACCTCTTCATAAATGATCTAGAAGTAGGAGTAAATAGCAAGGTAGCCAAATTTGCTGGTGACACTAAACTATACAGGGTAGTGAAAACTGAGAGATTGTGAGGAGCTCCAGAGGGATCTCTTGACACTGGGGGGAGTGGGCAAAACAGTGGCAAATGAGCTTCAACACTAGTAAGTGCAGAGTGATGCACATTGGGGGGGGGGGACCAGTTACATTTATAAACTGATGGGGTCTGAACTCTTTGCAACAAACCAGGAAAGGGACCTTGGTGTCCTGGTGGACAGCTCAATGAAGGTGCCAACCCAGTGTACCTCAGCAGTGAAAAAAGCAAACTCAATGCTAGGGATCATTAGGAAGGGTATAGAAAATAAGTCAGCAAGTGTCATTTTGCCTCTTTATAAATCTATGGTGAGGCCCCATCTGGAATATTGTGTACAGTTCTGGTCGCCATACCTCCAGAAGGATATTATGGAGCTGGAAAAAGTGCAGAGGAGGGCAACCAGAATGATTAGGGGACTGGAACACCTTCCTTACCATCTGAGGCTGCAACGGTTGGGCCTCTTCACTCTTGAACGAAGGCGTCTAAGCGGTGACCTGATTGAAGTTTATAAAATCATGCACGGTGTGGACAAAGTAGTTAAGGAAAAACTGTTTTCCCTATCAGACAACACTTGAACTAGGGGGCATTCCATGAAACCTTTGGGTACTAGTTCTCAAACAAATAAGAGAAAGTACTTTTTCACCCAGAGGATCACTGGTCTATGGAACTCCCTGCCAGAAGAAGTGGTGACAGCTGTCAGTCTTGACAGCTTTAAGAAAGGATTAGACAAGTTCATGGAGGACAAGGGTATCAATGGCTATAATTATGGATACCTAAGGACAACCTCCAGGTTGGAGAGATAGGCAGGATATATCTCAATGCCATTTCCAGGGAATCCTAAGCAGGAGAAGGCATCTGCTTGGGAATACCCTGAAGCAAACGGTGAGCCACTGTGTGAGACAGAATGTTGGACTGAATGGGCTGTGGCCTGTTCCAGCAAGGCTGTTCCTATGTTCTTATGAACAATAAAGCAACATAATCTTCTGAAAATTCAATATAGGCAGAGAGTTCCTGCACTACTATTGCTTGACGTGTGTCGTATTCTATTTATAGCTCCAATCCTTAATCAGTGCAGCCCTGCGTAAATAAATATGAAGTGGAGAAAACAGACTTGCACAATTCATGAGATCAATCTTCCTTTCAGACAGTTAAAGCTGTAAAGGTAAAGGTCTCTCTTGTTTGAACGCCAGTTGTATCCAACTCTAGGGTTCAGTGCTCATCTCTGCTTATAGCCAAAGAGACAGCAATGTCTGCATTTGCAGACATTTCCATAGACATGTGGTAGGCATAATTAGACACCGGAGTGCACAGGATGCTATTTACCTTCCCACTGAAGTGGTACCTATTTATCCAATTTATACAAATCTTCCAATTCAAATTTCCAATCTTCTTTCCATTTTTTAAACAATATTTGTTCTCAATGCTGTTACAGATATAACAATCATCTTTTTCTATTCTGTCTGCTGATTTTTAAAATCCATTACTAATGCTATTTTAGGGCAGGTCACCAATTTTTTAGATAGTATTTCATTAATTTATTTTTAAAAATTTCCCATAATTTATTCACATTCTTACATTCCTGCCATAAATGAAAATATGCTCCAACTTCTTTATTTCCATTTTTTGAATATTTTGTATTATAATAGTGTCAACATATTGGGACTATATACCATCTCCATCTTTTTTGTAACAATTCTCTTTAATTCTAACTGACATATTTTTCATAATTATTTTCCCCATATTCTAACTCTTTAATATTATCTCTTAAATCCATTTCCCAACTTATTCTTAAAGCTTGTTCTTCAGCGTCATACTTCAACAATATTTTATATACAGGTACAGTATATTACTTACTAAGCCCTTTGGTGTTATTTATTTTCCCCCTGTTCCATTTGTATTATCAATTTTTAAACTTTGTTAATTGTCTGCAACTACCATGCTGTTTTAACCAATGTTCAGTCCATTTCTCCAATTGTAATATATTAAACAAAGATACTTTAACTCAAACTTTTTATATGATGCTATTTGACACCTTGTTTAGCCAATCCCTCAATCTTACAACCACAACACTTTCTAATTATTTTGTTAATACTGTTTAAAGGTTGTCTGGAAATTTATCTAAATCTGTTATACAAATCAGTGGTAAAATTCCTTGTCTAAATACTTTTTTGGTTTTATAACATATTTGAAGAGTATTTCTACAAACAGGGTTTTCTATATCTTTTATTGTTTTCTTGCCTCCCTGTTTAGAAAAACAGTGTTTATATATAACATCCAATTTAGATTATTCAATATCTCCCTAACTCAAATAATTTATAACTATACTATTAAGAACCATCATAATCTGGTTGGCTATATAATAATTTAAGATTTCTAAACCTCCTTCTTTCTGAGATACATACCACAGTTTTTAATTTATTCGCAGTCTTTTATCTCCATTGCAGAAATTATTTATAAACGTTCGCCATTGTTTTAATTGAAAAGAAAAATCTGTTTATTGTAGGGAATCCATCTGGAGATAAAAAGATACAGATGGGGTGCTATCCTGGTAAAATGCCAGAAAAAACTGAGGAGGCAAACAAATAAGTTACATTGAGAATGCAGTGATACCTCATACAAGTTCCAAACTTGGTTCCACAAGTTTGGACTTTATACGGATTTGGACTTTTATGAGGCATGCAAAATCCTAGCCGCAATGCCTCATACAACGTCCAAATCCTTGCCGTGATGCCTCATACAACGTCGTACGTGGTGAAGTTGTAACAGCACAGACTTCAGGGCAAAGTCAAGGAAATAGACAGGACACTGACAGAACTTTAAGAAATCATTGTCTAAAGGCTAAACACATTACAAAAACATGTCAAACAAACCTGATTGTCCAAGAACCTGAAGAATGCTTCTAAAAAATCTGACGAAAAAATTCAAAAGAATCCAAAATCGCACTCAAAACCACTCCTAAACACTCTTCGCCTTGTGCAAAACCCACAAGAGCAATGCATGCATGTGTCCTGCCTTTTATACTGCCCAGGCACAATGCAACCTGGGAAAAACCACAATGTCTCATACAAAGTCGCAGCGACTTTGTATGAGGCAACTTTTTTCAAGGAATTAGGTGCTGTTGTGTGAATTCGATGTTGTATGAAGCGGACTTTGTATGAGGTATTACTGTACTGTAGTTGAGGTGGAAGCAAATTAGGCACAATGAAGACCATAATCCAAGTCAACCTAACCTTTGTGTTTAACACTGTCACCTCCTCTTGAAGGTAAGCATTTGTTGTTGCAAAATTGTTGCTCCCCAAACAGTTTTGAATAAATTTGTCAGTATCAATAACAATAGGTAATATATAAATATAAAGGGAATCTCTTATTATCATATTGCAGTTTTCTATATTTTTTCAAAAAAAATTGTTTCCTGTTTTTCTTCTTTCATATATGGGAGACAACATAGAATTCATTCACAATTGACACAATCACTGGTTGCTGCACATTTATTACTTATCCTCTTATCCTCTGGAACTGCTGATGTTTTGCAGATGATCACAGCACTACCCCCAGTTCCATGTTCTGCTTAGCACTGAGCTAACCCATCTTGCTTGACAATTGGAATATTGCCATCAGCAACAGCTAATCAATGCAAGATTATCTTTTGCATCTGGAAAGATAAGCAAACACATTTCCTTCCTATTGATAGTTAAAGCTTTCTGTTGCTGCATTTCAGAATCAATTTGTTTAGGCAATCAACAATTAAGGGAAATTTGCTTGTGAACAATTCACATTTATTTCTCTCTTATACACTGAATGTTGTATAACATCATCAAACCTTGAGAGAGGACAAGCTTATCAAACATTGGAACTCCAATTTTATTCTTGAGAAGCCATGTTTGTGGATGCTGAAGCTGCTGGCAGCTGCTGGTATAAGCCCCTCTGAACATAACAGAGATATAGTCAAGTAAATGCATGCCACTATGTTGTAACAGAGTGAAAGGGCTCACCTTGGATGTTGTACAGCTCACTGGAAGAAGGTGGGAGAAGGACACGGGTAAATAAACAGCCACCAGGAACAAAGATGAAGAGATGTGACATGTGACATGCATGCATGTTTTATAGATTATGCAAAAGCCTTTGACAGATGGCAGCATGAGAAGATGATCACAGTGCCGAAGAAAATAGGTGTAGATGACAAGGATATCAGAAACATCATCAATCTTTCCTGCCTAAGTGGTACCTGTTTATCTACTTGCAATTTTTTGCTTTCAAACTGCTAGGTTGGCAGGAGCTGGGACCGAGACTCCATCATGAAGCACTTGGATCTTGAACTGCTGACCTGCCAACCTTCAGCATACCTGTCCAGTATCCCGGATTGGCCGGGAAATCCCATATTTTGGCGCGCGTTCCTCCCCTTTTCTGGAGCCATCCCATATTTAGAATGGCAGGGGAAAGGGTTACTGTGCCTGCATGCACACGCAGAACGCATCTGTGCATGCGCAAACATGTTCTGTGCATGCACAAAGGGGTTCTGTGCATACACAATGGAGTTTTTCCTGCGCATGCGCACCCGGGCTGGAGCAGTTCCCGTATTTTCCAGAGCGGCGCTTGACGGGTATGACCTTCAGTTATCAAGTTCTGCATCTTAGCCACTAAGCCACTGCAGTTGTAAACTAGATAGTGACAATGCAAGCGCGGCGCCAAAATGGCCGCCGCGCTCTTTGCGCCCCCCCCCCCCCACCGGACGAAGGCATCCGGGTAGTTAGGGGGCGTGGCCAGCTCCCTTATAAAAGGGGTGGCCACGAGGCAGCTGCGCTGCCATTTTACGAAGCGACGGAGCGGAGAAGTTTTTCCCCTCCACCCCCTCCCTAGTTAACAGTGTGATATTTTGGTCGCTTCGGGGCCGGGTGGGAATTTTTGGCTGGGACCCACATTGGCTCTCGGGTCCTGGCTTTTTTGCCCATCCCACACTGTTGCTATGGTTTGATATAGGGGTTTCTGTTGCTGCTGTTGACTTTGGTCACATGGGCGGGTAGCACTGGTAAGGTAAACATTTATGACCCACAGGTATCCGGCAGGTTCGCAATTGACTGGACAACACTAGACAGGCATAAGTTGGTTAAACGTTGTCCGGTCAACGACGAACTAGGCGACGGGGTGATGGCTATAGCTAGACAGCATGCATCACCCCATGATTTCACGGATACGCGTCAGAGGGTGGGGTCATTAATTAGATATTGACTACGGTCAACAATTTGTTTGTTGTCAACAAACAAATTGATACAAATAGATACATTGTAACCAATTGCCGTTGGCAATTTTGGGTGGTACCTAACCAGTGTTACTTCGGCCTGCTTGCCTTAAGAATTATGATTGGTCGTTTTACCAATAGAAATTTATAATTCGGACTAGGGCATGAATCAATAAATGTGGCCCAATGCCGTTATCCACTTTCATTAGTGTCTGAGTCCTTTATTGGGGGGTGCGCCTGCAAAAAAGACTGGATGGCTCATGGAGTTGGGGCCACATGAATGTAGATCTTGGTCCATGGCTATGCCTTCTCATAGGACCTATATGTGAATATCATAGGACCTATATGTGAATATCCAGAATATTATTGAGGTGTTTAATCGGAATTAGAGTAAGGGAGCTTCAATGTATTTGAAAATATAAGGATAGATGAAAAATGTATTAGGATAGGTCTCGATGTGTATTTTGTGTGTTGTTGTTTTTTTTTTGTATTGCTTTGTATGTGTTATTAAAATTAATAAAAATTTATTTTAAAAAAAGGACCTATATGTGGTGGCTGAGGTATGAAGCAAATTTTTGAATTTTAATATGTATGAACTCTTCAGTTATAGTTAATATAAAACATAGACTCTTCAGTTCTAGTTTTTACATAGCATTCAAACACAGACACAGCTAACTGCCTAGCATACCTGTCAACCACGGCTCCGGCCAATCCGGGATCTGCGCAGGACGGTTCTGCGCAGGTCGCCTTCTACGCATGCAAAGAAAGGTTCTAACCTAGCATAGAAGGGCTCTACGCAAGCGTAAAATCCTTCTACGCATGTGTAGAAGGCGACCTGCGCAGAAGGGCTGCACAGTACCGCCTTTCCCCCACTGCCAAATTCTGGGGTTTCGGCAGTGCGGGGTGGGAAATGGCGCAAATTGGCGCCGAAAACCAGGAAATCCCGGCCAATCCAGGAAGGTTGACAGGTATGCTGCCTAGTTAATCATCCATGAAAATTAGACAAGCAATCTCCTAATTTGTTGGTAGGGCTGTTTTGTAAGACAGACGTCATAAGGGGCAGATGTGTAGTGTTTTCTGCTGTTAACACAGGACTGCTGGTTTACAATGAATCTGAAACTAGATTACTTTTTAGGACTGAGGGGGAAAATTAAACTAACTGTAAAGTTAGAGGTAAAGGTCTCCCTTGCTTAAAATCCAGTTGTATCCAATTCTAAGGTTCAGTGCTCATTTCCGTTTACAACCAAAGAGCCAGTGCTGTCTGCGTCTGCAGACATTTCCATGGTCATATGGAAGGAATGTTGTTACCTTCCCACTGAAGTAGTATCTATTTATCTTCTTGCAATTTCTAGATTGACAGGCCCTCACTTCGTGTGCAGCACTCAGGTCTTGAACTACTGGCCTGCTGACCTTCCTGTCATCAAGTTCAGACATTTAACACTAAGCCACCACAGTCCTAAAACTAACTACACTGTTTGCCTAAAAACATGTAAACTTTAGGAAATCTGCTTGGCTTTTAAAAAAAGAAGAGTTACACACATTCCCTGTGCCTCCATGTTTTCTTTTTATTTAAAAAGTCAAACTATTTTTTTAACAACGGCTCAGCAGTTATGTAGCCATTTCAAACCTTAATCTAATCCAGAGTAATTTGATTTGAAAATTATAGTTAAATATTTTCATTTAGAAAAGTGGACATGACTGCAGACATATAGTGCCTCTTATATTAGAGTATGTGTTTTGTTGTTGTTTTTCTTTCTTACTTGTTGGAAATAAAAGTTAATGAAACTAGTGGACGTCTTTGTCAATGTTAAATCAAATACTGTATGTGAAATGAAGTTCTTTGCTACTTTACTGTATGGGACCAAAGACAACAGATCAGCCGAAGGGTTGGCTTAACACAGGTTTATTGCATGATGATCGGGTGGAGCATGAGGTAATGGTGGTGATACATCTCTATATATACAGTAGCATTATACATTTGAATCTTGTAGCACGGTAGCTCATTGGCCGCTACCGGCGTGGCCTCGCCCAGGCACGCCTCTCTTCAGTAGTTCTACTTCCTGCTGCTGAATGCGGGGAAGGTTTTCCCGCGGCTGTCCGTGATTGAGCAATGTGAACCATGTGAGGCTGAACGCTCGCAGCTGCCCTCTATGGGCTGCTTGCAAGGCAACAATCAGGAAAGCAAAGCAAGACTTTGAGGAGCGTATAGCTAAAAATACTCAGAGAAATAACAAAGACTTCTTTAAGTACATTAGAAGTAAGAACCCAACTAGGAAGGCCATTGGACCATTAGATGACAATGGAAGGCAAGGGGTTATTAAAGAGGAAACAGAGATTGCAGAGAGACTCAATGAATTCTTTGCTTCAGTATTCACTGAAGAAGACAGAGACCACATGCCCAAAACAGAGCCTATCTTCGTAGGGAGGGAAACCGAAGAATTAAGCAAGATAGAAATAACCAGGGAGGAGGTCCTTGCATGTCTTGTTAAGCTAAACACTAACAAATCCCCAGGACCAGATGGCATCCATCCACGAGTTCTCAGGGAACTTAAAGATGAAATTGCTGATATCCTAGCCAAAATATATAATCTTTCCCTCAAATCAGGCTTTGTGCCTGATGACTGGAAGGTAGCGAATGTAACACCAATTTTCAAAAAAGGATCCAGGGGTGATCCAGGAAATTACCGGCCTGTCAGTTTGACATGTGTCCCAGGTAAAGTGATGGAAACCATCCTAAAAGATAGAATTAATAGTTACATAGAAGAGAAGGCGCTGCTAAAGGAGAGCCAACATGGCTTTTGCAAGGGCAAATCATGCCTCACTAATCTGTTGGAATTTTTTGAGAGTGTCAACAAGCATGTGGATAAGGGGGATCCAGTTGACATTGTTTATCTGGACTTTCAGAAGGCTTTTGACAAGGTCCCACACCAAAGGCTCTTGAATAAACTTACCAGTCATGGAATAAAGGGACAGGTCTTGTCCTGGATCAGCAACTGGCTAAGGGACAGGAAACAGAGGGTAGCACTAAATGGAAACTTCTCCAAGTGGAGGGAAGTAAAGAGTGGGGTCCCCCAAGGTTCAGTACTGGGACCCCTGCTTTTCAACCTCTTCATAAATGATCTAGAGGTAGGAGTAAAAAGCAAGGTAGCCAAATTTGCTGACGACACTAAATTATACAGGGTGGTGAAAACTGTGAGAGATTGTGAAGAGCTCCAGAGGGATCTCTTGACACTGGGGGAGTGGGCAAAACAGTGGCAAATGAGCTTCAACATCAGTAAGTGCAGAGTGATGCATGTTGGGGCAAAAAACTCCAATTACATTTATAAACTGATGGCGTCTGAACTCTCTGCGACAAACCAGGAAAGGGACCTTGGTGTCCTGGTGGACAGCTCAATGAAGGTGTCAACCCAGTGTGCCTCAGCAGTGAAAAAAGCAAACTCAATGTTAGGGATCATTAGGAAGGGTATAGAAAATAAGTCAGCAAGTGTCATTTTGCCTCTTTATAAATCTATGGTGAGGCCCCATCTGGAATATTGTGTACAGTTCTGGTCGCCATACCTCCAGAAGGATATTATGGAGTTGGAGAAAGTACAGAGGAGGGCAACCAGAATGATTAGGGGACTGGAACACCTTCCTTACCATCTGAGGCTGCAACGGTTGGGCCTTTTCACTCTTGAACGACGGCGTCTAAGAGGTGACCTGATTGAAGTTTATAAAATCATGCACGGTGTGGACAAGGTAGATAAGGAAAAACTGTTTTCCCTATCGCACAACACTAGAACTAGGGGACACTCCATGAAACTTTTGGGTACTAGTTCTCAAACAAATAAGAGAAAGTACTTTTTCACCCAGAGGATTACTGGTCTATGGAACTCCCTGCCAGAAGAAGTGGTGACAGCTGTCAGTCTTCACAGCTTTAAGAAAGGATTAGACAAGTTCATGGAGGACAAGGCTATCAATGGCTATAATTATGGCTACCTAAGGACAACCTCTGGGTTGGAGAGATAGGCAGGATATCTCTCAATGCCATTTCCAGGGAATCCTAAGCAGGTGAAGGCATCTCCTTGGGAATACCCTGAAGGAAATGGTGAGCCACTGTGTGAGACAGAATGCTGGACTGGATGGGCTGTGGCCTGTTCCAGCAAGGCTGTTCTTATGTTCTATGTTCTTATGTTCCTTTACAGCTGAGATACATTGTAAATGGAGTGGTTACATTCTTATCAGTACAGTGAACATGCATACACAACATCCCTCCCCCCTAGGATGGGACGAAGTCCCGCAACCAATGTGGCTTGCCGCACGTGCGCTTGGGGCGTGCTTGCGCCTGACCTAATACCGGAGAGCCTGTGATCCCTGACTCCATGGGTGCTTGTCCTGCAACGGAAAACGGGGACTCATTAGTGGCTCTGTGGGGCGTCCGTGCCTGCCTTGCGCTGGGGGATGGGAATGGAATGAACAGCTGGGAAGTGAACCCCTGCCCGTTGCCTGTGGACCCTGGAGACCCTCCCATTACGAATCTCGGGACCGACGAGGATGCCCTTGTGGTTCTGCTACTTTCTGTTCCCCGCTCGGGGGACCTTGAGACTGTGGTGGACGGGCTCGCCGTCGCCTCCTGTCTTGGGGGTGTTGGTCTCCGGGGCATTGGCGCTATGTTGCATTCTAACTCACAGGGGCTACTGGGACTGGAGGTACCAGGGGCTGAACTGAAACCCCTCTTTTCGCTAGGACGGGTGGGGGACCACTCCGCTAACTCCCCCTGGTACTGTAAATCAAGGTCTAAACTTCTTGGGGAATCTGTGTTTTGGGGACACTTCCGAGGGTTATGTGCGAGATCGGGGCTCTTCCTTTCCGCCGCAAACTCCCGCAAAAGATCTCTGAGGATCGATTCCCTTTCCTCACCCCTTGGTGGGGACCCATGTCCCCCTTTTTCTCCCCCTTGGGCTAAGCGGGTGGAGGAGTACCCTAACGTTGATTCGTGGCTATTTTTGTTTTCGTCCTGTTCTCCGGGGACCCTGCGCCTGAGTTGATCCGCGTGCCGCCTCCACAGGAGGCCTGTATTGGTCTCCACGCGGTATGAAACGGGGCCGGTTTGTTCTATTACATTGCCGGGCACCCAGGCTGGTCCCGCGCTGGCGTAGTTCCTGCAATGCACGGGGGCACCTACGCTGAAGCACTTTGTTGCATCCATCTCTACATTCCGCCCTTTGTCCTCTACCCTTGTGGGGTCTAGTTTGGAGATTACTGTGGCCAGCTTCCTGCGCATTAACAACTCCGCGGGGGAGTACCCTGACGCTAGTGGGGTGACCCTGTACCGTAGCAGGAATTGGCACAGTTGTAAGTCAAGATCTCCTGAGCCCATGCGCCGCAGCGCGTCCTTAGTGGTACGCACGAGGCGCTCTACTTGGCCGTTAGTGGCCGGGTGGAAAGGGGCGGAGGTGATGTGCCGAATGGCGTTGAGATCCATGAATGTCCTGAACTCGGCGGACGTGAAACAGCTAGCGTTATCGCTGACGAGGGTGTCGGGTAAACCGAACGTGGAAAAGACCCTCCGTAACTGTTTAATTGTTGTGGCCGAGGAGGTGCTCGAGACTGGAATGACCTCCAACCACTTGGAGAACGCGTCCACCACAAGGAGGAAGAGTGTTCCCCTGAACGGGCCAGCAAAGTCTACGTGTACCCGGGACCAGGGCCCCCTTGCTGTGTCCCACTCCCTATGTGGCAAGCGAGCCTCTTCTGGCCTGGAGCTTTGGCACGCTTCGCAAGTGCCGACCATGTGCTCGATGTCGGCGTCTAGCTGGGGCCACCAAAAGTAACTGCGGGCTAGTGCCTTAGAGCGGACGATCCCGGGGTGGCTGACGTGCAGCAGTTTAAGCACCCTCGGCCGGAGGGACGTGGGGATCACTACCCGCTGTCCCCACAAAAGGCAACCCCTCTCTAGGGACAATTCTAATTTCTTTTTGAAAAATGTGTCGAATTCCGCTGCTGGGGAAGACACGGGCCACCCTTTCTGTACCCAGGAGCAAACTGTAGCTAACGTTTTGTCCTTACCGGTCGCTTTGGCGATGTCGGCCGGTACTACTGGAGGGGAGTCTAGGACCTCTATCATTAAGACCTGGTGGTCCCTCTCTTCCTCGCCCACGTGGCAGCAATCCCGGGGAATGGGGGACCTCGACAGGGCATCCGCATGGCTGATCTCCTTCCCGGGCCGGTACACCAACGCGTGCTGATACGCGTTGAGAAAAATGGCCCACCTGAGCATTCTCGGGGACAGGATTTGGGGTGTGGGCTTATCTGCGGTGAAAATGCCTAGCAAGGGCTTATGGTCAGTCACTATGGTGAAGGGGCGGCCATACACAAAATCATGAAATTTCTTGGTCCCCGCAATTATCGCTAGTGCTTCCCTGTCTGTCTGGGCGTAGTTTCTCTCCGCTTGGGACAAGGACCTAGAGTAGAACGCTATCGGGGCCTCCTTCCCGTTCTCCAGCACGTGGCATAACACCGCCCCCACCCCCACCGGGGATGCATCGCATATCAGGACCACTGGGCGTTTGGGATTGAAGTGGGTCAGTACAGCATCTGATGCCAGGAGTCGCTTCAGGTCATTGAAAGCCTTTTCATGGTCGTCGCCCCACTTCCATGCCTCGTCCTTTTTTAACAATTTGTGTAGCGGTTCCGCCACGGCTGCCTTCCGAGGAAGGAAGGAGTGGTAGAAGTTGAGCAGCCCAAGGAACGACTGCAGCTCGGGCTTGGAGGTGGGGCGAGGGGCTTTTTTGATGGCGGCCACCTTGGATTGGGATGGCCTTATTCCCTCGGGAGTAACACGGAACCCTAGAAACTCAACCTCAGTTGCGAAGAAAACGCATTTGTCTTTCCGCAACCGCAACCCCGCCTTTTCGAATTTTGCCAGGACCTTTCCCAACCTTTCTGCCAATTCGGCCCGGCTCCCCCCTGTAATCAATACGTCATCAAAGTAGGGTAACACCCCCTCTAACCCCTTCAGGAGGCGTTCCACGAGTGACTGGAAGATCCCGGGCGCCGAATTCACGCCGAATTGGAGGCGCGATACCTGGAACGCCCCTTTGTGGGTGACTATGGTCTGCGCAGCAGCTGCGGCGGGAGTCACCGGGAGTTGCTGGTAGGCTTGGGCCAGGTCGAGTTTAGCAAAACACCTCCCCCCGTGTAACCTGGCCAACAAGTGGCTGACTATTGGCACCGGATACGCATTAGGGCGGATCGCCTTATTGATGGTGCACTTGTAATCAGCGCATATGCGGACCTCCCCGTTGGCCTTGAGCGCTGTTACAATTGGAGTCTCCCACTCCGCAGAATCAACAGGAACAAGAATCCCCTGGCCCACCAATTTGTCCAACTCCGCCTCTATTTTGTCCTTTAGTGCGAAAGGCACTCTGCGCGGTTTAAGTCTGATTGGACGTACTCCAGGGTCCAGGTCGAAAGTCACTGGGGGGCCCTTGAATTTTCCGAGTCCCTTTTTGAAAACTTCGGGGTGCGCATCGCACACGCTCTGTATTGGGTCAGTCCCGGCGGCGTGTACTCCCATGGCGTGCACCCCCCCAATGAACAACCCCAGGGGCTGGAACCATTGAGTCCCGAGGAGGCTACATTTACCTCCCTTGAGGACGACTAGGGGAAGCGTTGCGGCGCGCTTTTTGAACTGGACCTGGAACTTCCCAACCCCCAACACCGGGATGCGGTTCCCTTGCACGTCCTTCAGCGTGGCCCTCAACGCTTTGAGCTTGGGCCGCACGTGGGGGGCTATTTTTAGGAACTCTCCCTGGGAGATGATAGAGTAAGAAGAACCCGAGTCCACCTCCATCCTAACAGGGGCCCCTTGGATTACTACCTCAACGAAGTACCGGGGGTGCTCCGTGGATACGCTGAAAACCGGAGCGTCGTCCTCGCTGTCATCGGAGACGCGCCCTACTCCGTCCCGCTTCCTCGTGGGCCGGGTGCCATCCTTGGGCCTCGTGGTGCGGTCCTGCCTCGCCGAGCGGTCTGGGGAACTCCTCTTGGCCTCGCGCCATTTTCGGCAGACCTTGGCGATGTGCCCGCGCCGGCCGCAGTTGTGGCACTCGGCCTTGCGGAACGGGCATTTGGCGCGGGCGTGGGCGGCGCGCAGCCGTCGCAGCGCCGGCCTTCCTTCTGGACCTTCCGGACGTCCTCGTCGTCGCCGCTCTCCGCGGACGAGTTCGAAACTCGCCGGCCGCGCGCACCGAGCTCTCTGCCTTGGCGGGTTTCGGGCGCCAGTCCTGGAGCTCTTGCACCCCGGCCGTCGTGGCTTCCGCGGCCTGTGCCGTGTCGAGGGCCTGCTGCCACGTGGGAGGCAGCTCCTGTTTCATCAGCGCGCGCTGAGTCTCGGTGTCCCTCAGGCCGCAGAGCAGGCAGTCTCGGAGGGTGACTTCTGGGGTCTCCCACTTGCATGGGCCAGCGGCCAGCCACAGGGCCGCGGCAAACTCAGCGACCGATTCCCCGGGCGCCTGGACTCGCCTCCAGAACGCGCTCCGAGCGGGGAACATCGCTATCGCGGGCCGGAGGTGGGTGCGCAACACCGCCAAGAGCTCTTTGGCTTTGAAGTCGCTCACCCTCCTCGGCGCGATCAGGTCCACCAAGGTCCTCTTGGTCTCATGCCCGAGCATGCGGACGAAGATGGCCCTCTTCTTGTCCTCATCTGAGACTTCGAGCTCCACCAGCGCTCCGTTGAAGTCTATCTCAAACAGCTCCAAGTCTCCCGGCTTCCTGATCTCGTAGCCGGCGCATGTCTTGGTCCCGTGGGCAGCCATTATCCCATCCTCGTCGCCAATTTACTGTATGGGACCAAAGACAACAGAACAGCCGAAGGGTTGGCTTAACACAGGTTTATTGCATGATGATCGGGTGGAGCATGAGGTAATGGTGGTGATACATCTCTATATATACAGTAGCATTATACATTTGAATCTTGTAGCACGGTAGCTCATTGGCCGCTACCGGCGTGGCCTCGCCCAGGCACGCCTCTCTTCAGTAGTTCTTCTTCCTGCTGCTGAATGCGGGGAAGGTTTTCCCGCGGCTGTCCGTGATTGAGCAATGTGAACCATGTGAGGCTGAACGCTCGCAGCTGCCCTCTATGGGCTGCTTGCTCGCGTTCCTTTACAGCTGAGATACATTGTAAATGGAGTGGTTACATTCTTATCAGTACAGCGAACATGCATACACAACAGCTACATAGCATCATGAACGGTTTTTATTTTTTTATTTTAAAGCAGTTCTTATCTTTTGGTATCTACAGCAAATGGCACATTTAAAAAACAACCAAGGATTTTAAGATCAGCCAATCCACTGAAGATGACTGTATACATACCAGAGACCTGAGATGGCAGAGCCATAGAAGTAATGGCTGTTTCATTTTGGGATGTTACTCGATGGGGGATAGCTAACTAAGCCTTTTTGTTCTTTTATATACAATATTTTAATAACACAAGTATTCCTCTAAATTAAGTTTTTAGTTTTTTGTAAAGGCTGTGACAAGGACTGACCTAGTAGAAGCATTGCTGATTGTCTTTATCTCATTGTGTGTGAATGAATGAATGAATGAATGAATAAATAAAAATATATACACTCACAGGAGGCAGAGTGCTCTATTTCTCTTTCATTTCATTTCTCTCAGTTAAAGGTTGAAAAGTCAAGAGTAGGTGTGGGGGCAGCAATTTTCTCCACTCAAATGCAAAACCATTTTTCAAAACCTATTTTAAGGCTTGGAAGGAGATGGGAAAAATCCAGCCTGAAATAGTGCTTAGCTAGGACTGCTTGCACTTAATCTTAATGATTTTCCACTGAACTGGCTGTCTCGGTGTTCTGGCCAATCAGCACACCAGTCAAAGGATAAATTATATGGCAGGACAAGAGAAATGAAAGGAAAAGGGCTTCTTTAATTTATTTATCATTCTAGGGAACAGAAGTCACATAAAATTCTGGTTTCCAAGAACACTTAGTTTTCTGAGCACTCTTAAGAAATGGCATATCAGGCCATACAACTGATAGGGTCTCATCATCTTGCTTGTCGTTGCCAGCCATTTCCTTGCACCTCCACTTTTTTTTAAAAAAAAAATGCTGAAGTAAAGCTTTGAGACAGCTAGTTGCCCCACCTGTAATCAGATCAAAATTTTGGCTCCAGCCATTGCTGTGAGGAGAAGTTGCTGCCTGGAGTGGAACATCTTGGAAGTTTCTCAGCAGCATCCTAAATTGTTGCTAGCCAACATGGTCCACACAAGAGACTTGGTGACCTGCCCTTCAAAATGTCTTCCAAGAGGTAATCAATCTTCATCTTTGCTTCTTGACAGAGCTCTTTTTATTGTCTTAAGAAGCATTTCCCTTTCTCCCTCTCTCAATATCAAGTAATGCAGTACCCGTGGAAGAAATGTAGGTTTCAGGTCACCTTGAACAGCAAGAGTTTCACAGAATTGTAAAACAAGTTGCTGTACACACACGAAAAACCATGATCCTTTTGTTACACACACAAAACCCTTGAAGTACAACACTCTAACCAGCTACTTTTTTCACCACAACACCCACAACAGGGATTCTCAACCTGTGGCCCATGGCACCATTTCATGTGCTCCCCCCTCCCCAATGCCTCCACCACACCAGGAAGTGCCATGTAGTGGAGGAATGCCAAAATGGCTATCGAGCCCCCAAGCTTTCTGAGGCAGCATGACCCAGCCCCCAGGTTTAAAAGGTTGAGAACTCCTGACCTAAAATCTCACAGTAAGATAATAAAAACACAATATTAAGCATATTCTGTAAAAGCATGGTCTGCAAAACAGAAGAGGAGAATAATAAGTGCTAGCATAATTAAGCAATAGCTTGAATCATGGCTTAGAGTGTATTTTATTACATTATGAATGATTAGATTATGTGGCTAAATATAAAAGAAAGGTTTTTACCGTATGGTGGGTGGAAGGCCAATTGAGAAGAGACAGTATCCTACAAACAACCAGGATAGATTTGTGGGATATTAACCACAAAATCCACAGAGGGGCCTCACAGCATTAAATAAATAGGGGGGAAAGCAGGGAGGGCAAATTTATAAATATAAAATCTAAGACCCTGAGACAAAATTCGCTATTTTCATTTGATTCCTCCCTCTCCTATCTAGGTCAGCAATAAGGATATGTCACTACCAAGAGGTTTCCCTTGCTTGAAAGCCAGTCGTATCCGACTCTAGGGTTCAGTACTCATCTGTTTCAAAGCTGAAGAGCCAGTGCTGTCTGCTTCTGCAGACGTTTCCGTGGACATGTGGCAGGCATGACTAGACACTGGAGCGCATGGAACACTGTTACCTTCCCTACAAAGTGGTCCCTATTTATCTACTTGCAACTTCTTGCTTTTGAACTGCTAGGTTGGCAGGAGCTGGGACAAAGATGGAAGCTCATTCCATCCTGCAGTACTCGGGAATTGAACTGCTGACCTTCCTCCTCCCAGTCAGAGTCTTAGCCACTTGAGCCACTGCTGTCCTTATTTATCTACTTGCATTTTCTTGCTTTTGAACTGCTAGGTTGGCAGGAGCTGGGACATAGACAGAAGCTCACTTCGTCATGCAGTCCTCGGGTCTTGAGCTGCTGACTTTCCAGTCACCAAGTTCAGCCTCTTAGCCACTTGAGTCACCGCCATCCCACCACTACCAAAAAGCCCTCTATAAATGCAGTTTTATTTTGTTTACTGATCACTGAAGCTGTGTATGAGTGAAACGCTACTTCCTTAAATTCATTTTCTTCCAGGGAAAACCCTCAGTTGTCTTTTATTCTCCTTTGTTCTTCACTACTTTCATTTGCCACAAACAGGGGAATTTCTTTCTGGTCATATCAGTTCATTTCCCACACACACCAATTCACCAAAGCAAGAGGGAAGAAAAACAGAGAGACTGGCAGAGCATGGAGGCGCATGGCAGTGGTGGCAAGCAAGGAAAAAGAATAAACTAGCCACTCATTATTGAACAGGTTAGCAAAACCAATATATGAAATTCCTTTTGTACAACCAAACAATCAGGCTTTTCTCCCAGCACTTAGGCATCAGTTCAGTTTTGTTAACTGTCATTGGAGAGAGAGAGAGAGAGAACATATGTTCAATCATGTGCATTTAAAAGGAAAATAAATTTCAAAACTTGGTGAAACAAGGAGGCCAGTGGCAAAAGGAAGAGGAGAAGAGAGAACTGAGTGAAGGAGGGCACGTGTTGGAATATCAATGTGAGACAATTTTACATACATCAAGAGGATGAAAGTGACAGATGGGGCAAAAACAGAAAACCTATGTTGCTCTCACTCATTCAAACCAGTGGTTAGTATTTCTGAGCCTCTGTTTCTGAGGAATGGGATGAAAGGATCCAAAAATGAATGCATGAGCCTTTTCTGTGTTGTTTTTCAATTATCCTAACTTGAAAGTCCCTGTAAAGCTAAGGTCTTAATTGTCTGTTCTGGACCAAGATGTTGGGAGAAATAGCACTGTCTCCCACTCACTTAGCCGTAAGGTATGTACAGCATGACGGAATGAGCGCCTGTCTCTGTCCCAGCTCTTGCCAATCTAGCAGTTTGAAAGCAAGAAATTACAAGTAGATAAATAGGTACTACCATGCACTTGCATGCCTGCCACATATCCATGGAAATGTCTGCAAATGCATAGTGCACAGGCTCTTTGGCTATAAACAGAGATGAGCACTGAACCGTAGAGCTGGATACAACTGGCTTTTGAGGAAGAGTGGCCTTTACATTTACCTAAAATTTGATACTCAGAGGCAATGCCTTAGTTGCACTTTGCTAGTAAAAGTCTTGGTCTGTTTAGTCCAGGAGTTCTCAACAGCTTCAGGTGCTGGATGGCCATTTTGCCCTTCCTCCACACATGGCACTTCTGGGTGTGAAGTGGTGCTGCAGGTTGAGAATCCCTGGTTTAGTCCAACATTCTGTGCCCACCTGGCCAACCAGATATCCAGTGGAGGAACATTGACCTTCTTCCTCATTTCCCCCAGCAATTGAAATGCAGAGAAGTGCTGCACAATGGAATGAGCCCTGTCTCTGTCCCAGCTCCTGCCAACCTAGCAGTTTGTAAGCAAGAAATTGCAAATAGATAAATAGGTACCACTTCGATGGGAAGGTAAACAGCGATCTGTGTCTAGTCAAGCCTGCCACATGACCATGGAAACGTCTGCATACACAGACAGCACTGGCTCTTTGGCTATAAATGGAGATGCTCACCAAACCCTAGAGTTGGATACAACTGGCTTTTTGTGCAAGGGTGACTTTTACCTAAGGGAGTTCAACTAAGTTGCACCAACATATGTGCATAGAGTATGATGGTAGCAGCTGCTTCTCAGTTCCTGCTTCTGGAGTTGGAAAGTGGCTGCTATGGCTGCCACCACTGATTGGGTGGCATCAGTCCAATTGGCGGTAGTAGCGTGGCAGTAGCAGCAGGTTTCTCCACTTCATGGCTGATGGGAGAACAGTCTCCCCCATCTACTAGGAAGCACCATTGCTGGTAGGTGAACTTCTGCAGCCCCCTTTGGCTCCATTGGAGGGGCAAATTTCTGTCCAAACCCAGGGATTGGTCCAAACAGATTTTTCTCCCCCACCAACCTCACACAGTTTTTAAAAGCCGTGCTACACTGGGAGGGCTAATCTAGGCCAGTTCTTATTCTTCAGCCTCCCTGTGTTCCTTCTTCGTTTTCAATTTTGACAGATTTTGGACTTTCTGCAGCTGTATAAGAAACAAACTCAATTGTCCACCTTCACAGCATTCCCACCCCCTGCCTCCCATATAGGTGTTTTGTAATGAAGGAGAATAATAAGAGCTAACAGCATTACAAAATCCATTAAAAAGAGATCAAGTAGCTAGGGATGCAGAGCATTAGCACCTACTGTGAAAGCACTTCCATTGCCAGTATTCCTCATTTATCATTGGAAAGAGGCAAGGATTTGACTGGAAATAATTTTCTCTTTGTCTAGTGCAAGTAGGAGTGTTGTGAAGGAGAAGAAAGCTGGCAGGAAACTTGTGAGGAACATAAAAGCTGCATGATCATTGATCCACATAGTTCAGTGTTCTCAACTGTGACTGGTTATGGTCTCCAAGGTTTCAAGCAGGATCCTCTCCTAGCCCTGCCTGGAGAGAGTTGCCATTCTTAGGTGGTCTCCCCGACTCCCCTGCCAATACTAACCACAGCTAACTCTGCTTGGCTTCTCTCTGTGTGTGTTCTTCTCCTTGTAGCTTTGCAGATGTTGAAAGTTTCATCTGGGCCTCTTTTAAGAGATAAAACAAACAAATAAATAAGCTCAAGATGAGAAAGTAGTAGATGGTTCAGATGCCCAGTCAACCTTAAACATTCAGGGTTGCCTCAAGTTACATAAAATTCTACTTACATCATGATTTTGTGCTAAAACCATGTCCTGATTTACACGATTTCCTACGGGTTTGCTTTGAGTTATATAAAGATTCTTTTTCCTATGGGTTTGCTTTGAGTTACGTAAGAAATTCATTTCCCTATGGGTTTGCTTTGATTTACATAATATTTCATTTTCCCTATGGGTTTGCTTCAAGTTATATAAAAAAACAATTTAAGCAAAAGCCTACGGAATGGACTTTTTTCGTAAGTGGGGTTTTTACTGTAGTTAACAAGTACAGTACAGTGAACCCCCACCTAATGACACATTCAAATAGTGTCATTTTCTATTAATGACGCTACTGACGCACCCCACGTGATCATTCGAATAACGGGAAAAAACATAGTTATTCGGATAATTATGGTTTTTTATCATTGTTATTCTAATAACGATGTCATCATTCTAATAACAATGTTGTCATTCTAATAATGACATTTTTACCGTCATTATTCGAATAATGACGTTTTTGTCATTATTCGGATAACGACATTTTCTGCATAACGACGCTACTTAGGGAACCAAGTAACGTCGTTATGCGAGGGTCTACTGTACCTTGTTACATTGAACAAGTTCAAATCTCCAGGACCAGACAAACTGCATCCAAAAGTATTAAAGGATCTCATTGAAGATATGTAAAGTGCCAGATGATTTGAGGGGGGTTAACATTGTCCCGATCTTCAAAAAGAGCAAAAAGGAGGAGCAGGGAAACTACCGACCAGTCAGCCTTTGTAAACAGAAAACACTTTCTGTTAGAGCAGCATGACAATAAAACCAATTACTTCTGAAGGTGGTAAATGCTTGAATGCTGGAGGCATTCAAGAGAAAACTAGACAACCATCTGTCAGATTTACTTTCACTTGGATTCCTGCATTGAACAGGAGCTTGGATTCAATGGTCTTATTGGCCCTTTCCAAATCCATTACTGTATGATTCTATGATTCTAAGAACCTTTCAGCCCTACCTTTCACCTTGCAGTGTATTTATTAAATAATTTAAACAGCAGCAAGAGAGGGGCATTGAGCAATGGGTTCCATTTAAAAATGTATTGCCACAGCAGGAAGTTGACAAAGATTGAAGACACAGCAATTGTTGTGTTTCTGGTTGTGAGGAGAAAAATGAAGCAAAGTAATATATGCCACCCTCTCCAAAGTGGAATGATAGGATAAAATTATAATATACTGTAAACAAACTTCTACTCAGATTTGCCAACTAGTTTATTTTGAATTGGTATGCCTGGGTTTTTAAAAATTGCCCAGAAACAAGTCTGTCACTAGCTCTTACTATAGTTTCTCAGGCATATAGAGAGCACTTTACAGTACAGTACTTCAAAAATACTCAATGCAATTGATCTAAATCATTCAAGCAATTCTTTGGGGAATCCAGACTTTCCTATGTTTCAATTTCTAACCAGGATTTTCTCACTTTCAATCATTCACCTGGGCTTTTTAACCAGGAAAAAAATGTGGAAGGAAAAAAAGACAGAATAGTCCCACTCTGCCTTCCGATTTGTGCGCTCCTAGTCCTCCAGTCTAGACTCTAGAATAGTAGTTGCCAACGTGGGACCCACGCCACACAGGGGGACTTCAATTCCCAGGAGCCCAAGTTAGTATATTGGCTGATCAGTACTTTGGGGAATTGACTTAGGCTCCTGGGAATTGAAGTCCAAAAACTGCACACTCAGAAGCACCTTTGCAGATTTTACTTGCAATGTCTGTCTGTTTTCCAGATGGGGTAGAGATATGGAACCACAGCTTACATGCCCACCCTGTCTCAACATGCTTCAGGCTGTAATGCATGAATAACGTTTCATTCCTTTGATTTCCTAGCCTCCACTTTCTCTTTTCCCCACTATCTTTTTTTTCTTTCCAAACCTCTTTTTTTAGCATTCTTTTTTCTAAAACCATGATGATGAACCTTGGCACTCCAGATGTTCTTGGACTTCAATCCGGTGTGGGCCAGATGAATCGCAGTAAACCCATTCAGGTGGATTCATGGAGGCTTCTGGGAAGTCCAAGAACATTTGGAGTGCCAAGGTTCACTATCATGGCCCTAAAACATTTTGCTGCCTGAGGTGAAGAAAAGGATAGCCAAAAGGGGTAAGCAAAGTTGTGTCATGAGATATATAATGTGTATCATGCTGCATCCTGAGATATACCTGCCCTGTTTAATAAATACTGGTGTCTGTAACCACATGCAAACTGCAACTGTTGTAATTCGAACGCCGGTGTTGTAGGGTGAACACCAGCGTTGTAATGCGAAACCCTGCTGCGTTGGAATAAAGACACGTCGAGACCGTGATGTAGTGGTCCAGCCCCAAAATGAGGTGGGCAAAAAGCTTTTATTACCCTGCCTGTGGGCGTAATGACCCTGAGGTGGTCGCTGCCCCTTGGGTACAGAGGGGCCCTGCATGCTAAGCCTTTCTACGTCACCCCTATATTATATTCAGTTACCCCCGGAGTCTGGAACAGCTGCATGTAGGCAAGGGTCTCTAACTGTTTACACTAAACTAAAGGAGCAGGAGCATCTGTTTCCCTGAGCACTATCAGCATCTGTGGCTATTAATCTCTATTGTTTACCTTAACTCAGGGAAACATCTGTGGCTATTGATATGTTAAGCCAGGATGTTGCCTGTCAATCGGGAGGCAGCTCAGGAATGTACGCCCAATCCTTATCTACCTTCTCTAGCAAAACTTGTGTTTCCAGATAGGAAGTCTTGCCCTGAATTATGGCTCGGCTGTGGCCGGCGAATGAACTTCTAGGGAGAAGTATATTAATAAGACTCCCCGCTACGCGGGCAGTCCACAGCAACAACCCTGCTATCTTAGTGGTGAGGACAAGATACAGTAAAACCTTGGATTACGACCGCTTCGGGTAACATTTGCCCCAGTTTATGATGGCAAATCCTGTGGAAATGCTGTCCCGGGTTACAAATTTTTAATGGTTTTTTTGGGGGGAGGGGGGTTATGACGGTCAATTCACGACCATTTTTAAATTCTCAGTGCATCCCTATGGATGCTTTGGGTTAGGATTTTTTCGCATTACAATGGAGGCAGTTGGAATGGACCTCTGTCGTAACCTGGGGTTTTACTGTATGTTTGTATTTTCCCCAGATAATGGTTTGGAACTAGAGATGTAAAATTTCCGGAAAACCTATGGGGTGGGGGGAGGGAAATTTTCAGAAAAATCAAAAAATGCTACATTAGCACCTCCTAAAGGAAGAAATTGTTCTTGCATTGGAGAGTTCAGTTTGTAACCTAGGATTTGCTCCTCACAGAAATTTGAATAATCTGATACCATACATGTTTTTTTTAGAAATGATTTATAAAATATTTGAACCTGGCCTTATCTTAAAATATTTTATTTATCATGTTAAAATAAAACATTCCATAATATATTTTTTATTTTTTCAATTTTTCCAATTTTTTGGAGGAAAACAAAAAAGGCTTCAGGAAAAAAATGAAGAAAAATCGTCCCCCCCCCCCCCCCGAATTTTTCCAGGTTTTTTTTTTACAGGCCTTCACATCTCTAGTTGGAACTGACTCATAGTCATAGCCATACTCCAAGAGGACCCACTGAAATTAGAAAGGTCAAATTGGTCATATTTTTGTAGGTCTGTGGCAGTTAATCATATTTATTAGTCATGACCATGGGTCAGCAAACTTGGCTCTCCAGGTGCTCTTGGACTTCAATTACAAGAAGCCCAAGTCAGTACACCTGCTGATCAGGGCTTCTGGGAATTGAAGTCCAAGAACATCTGGGGAGCCAAATTTACTGAACCTGGTCATGAGTATAAGTGTTAGGCTGTAGTCGTCTGGAGGCGCTCATTATTACTGCTGTTTTTATGCAAGGAAATTAAGAACCAGGATAATTTCCTTGAAAAGAGGTTACTGGGTCTTCCTCAAGAAATGAGCAGCAACGGTTAACTCAGCAGGTGGTTGTCAGCCTTGTTCCTAGCCTAATTAGCAACACCAACAGAACACCATTGCTCTATCTTGCACAATTGTTGCACAGGAAGGCATGTGCTATATTGTCAGGCACTACTTTGTCACCATAAGGATGGCTACTCCTAATTATAACTGTTCAGACAAACTCCTAGGTAAGACATATCTGTCATCTGTAGGTTTTCGCAGCAATGTCTTCCCCAAAAATGTCTACAGTGTGCAAAGAAGATATGGATGATTTGAATTTACAAAGTCTGTGTTGAAAAAAAGTGTGTGGTGGTGGTGGTGGTGTTAAATGGCAATCAAAAATATACATGTACATTATAAAAAATGTTGCTGGTTCATAAGTATGTAATGAGAAAACTGTAGTTATGCATAACTTTGCTGGCATTATTTAGCAAATGTCACAATTTATTAGTTTCACTTACTGGGAGAGACACCAGCCTGGCAGTCACATTTAGATAAGGTCTGTACATTCCTGATAAGTCATGAAGCCCAACATCATGTTCACATTGAAAAGTGAAGATCTGCTTTGAAAGAAATGTCTGCATAGCTTTTCTAAACTCCAAGAGTAGATTGATTCATTAACTCCACATGAATCAGAATATTTTACAAGTAATAATCAAATTAGTGAGAACTATCACACATAGATGCCAGCTGGTTGGTAATGCCAGATTATCCTTTAAATCTTTGGTGCAGGAGTGATTCAGCATCCTCTTCCTTTCTTGTGAAATTAGGGCAATTTGGCATCAAATGCTAAAACAGGCTCAACATGAGGGTGGCTTAAGTCAATTTAAATTGTATTAAATAATGGATGCTAGAAAGGAAACTCGAGGACCTGCCTCTCACATAGTGGATTTATAATGCCATTAATAAAATTAAGGCTGGGTTCATTGAGAATTGGAGATTACACAAAGGGATTCTTCATTATCTCTAGATAATATTATTATAATTCAATTTTAATCATTAAGAAAAAATGCAGCTACACAAAACCACCAAGTGCTGGAACACCGAAACAAATAAAATTAGTCATGATACCTCTGAATATTTTTGACCTATATCGGGAGTTCTCAACCATTTAAATCTGGGGGCCGGGTCATGCTCCCTCTGACAGCTTCAAGGGCCCGATGGCCATTTTGCCCTTCCTCTACCACATGGCACTTCCTGGTATGGTGGAGGTGGTGGGGGGCCACATGAAATGACGCCATGGGCCACGTCCAGCCTGTGGGCCGCAGGTTGAGAATCCCTGACCTATATGGTGTCTTTAGTGTTCAAAACATGGGGAGGCCTTCTAAAATACTTGTTGTCCATCTTTATTTGTAAAATGTGGCCTGTGTGGATTCTATTTCTCTTCCATGGTTAGCAGTGCATAATCTCTACCTAAAATAATTTTGTACTTAGTTCACTGCATTTCAACCACACCCTCTCCTGCGAAGCAGTGTACATGGGTGAGATTCTTCCATTGTATTATCACCACAACACTGTCAAATGTTAGCCAGCGATATTAGAAGTGGTAACTAGATCTATCTATTGTATGTCTTGTATAATCTATCCAGTACAACAGAGTAATCTTTACAGCATTAACCTCTGTTTTTATTTTTCTTTAAAGGTAAAGGTTTCCCTTGCTCGAAAGCCGGTCGTATCCGACTCTAGGGTGCAGTGCTCATCTCTGTTTCTAAGCCGAAGAGCCAGCGCTGTCTGCTTCTGCAGACGTTTCCGTGGTCATGTGGCAGGCATGACTAGACACCGGAGCGCACGGAACGCTGTTAACTTCCCACCGAAGTGGTCCCTATTTATCTACTTGCAATTTCTTGCTTTCGAACTAATGTCATTTAGGGAGGTCCCCTTCAGAGAGTCTTGGTGCTCACACTTCTCACAACAATCTCAGTTTTTTATCAGCTCCACTAACTACAGCTGGACAATGATCCTATAAGGAGCATTATTTAAGATGTCTTAGAGCAGTGTTAGCAAACCTATGACACACATGCCAGAGGGGGCACTCTGTGGACATGCACGCTTTCGCCCCAGCACAGAGTTCACCAGCAGCGCCTTGGCAGCTGCAGAGGCAGCAGCAGCCCTGGGGATCCAGCTGAATGCTAACAGAATTCCAGCCATAGATGTTAAGGAAGAACTTTACACAGATCCTTTCTAGCAACACATTAGTCTTTTCTAGCACAGATTCATTTTTTTATATCATGTACTTTTTCTCCTAACATCTACATTTACTCTTTAAAATCATTTTAAGTTGGGAAGCAGTTTAAGCCTATACTGTACTTCCTATTTCCTGATGATCTTTTTTGTGTCCAGATCAAATTTTAAACTGTCAAAATGAATCTCACGTGTGAATGCACTCCATACTGGAGCAGCATACTCTGCTGCAGAGATGTTCAGGACCAAAGATTATGTATGCAGAGTGGGTGGTTGAGTTCCCCATATATAGTTTGTCAACTTCTTAATGATATTATTCCTCAAACTGATTTTTGCCTTTGTATTCAGGCATTGCTTAAAAGAGAATGCTCTGGCAAGTGTCACACTGAAGTATTTCAGTATTGAACAATGCTGTAATCTATTCCCTTGCCATATAACATCCAACTCAATCCCTGCATCTTGATTTCGAAGGTGGAAAATGCACAATTGAGTCTTGCTTGGGTTAGCCTTCTGATGGTTGATGTTGTAATACTGTCCTACTCCTCATTCTTCAAGTGCTCCAGTAGGTTTTCTAGCTACCTCATCAAAACCTGATCCTTGTATGGCTATTACTGTGTCATCCGCAAAGATGAACAATTATGTATTGTCAAAAACTGGTTGATCATTCAGAGACAACAGACTCCTTTGTGGCAGTCCATTCTTCTGTAACCTCCACTAGATCAAACCAAAGGAACCAAGGCATGTATGATGCCCATTCAATGGGGGAAAACATGTGTCAGATCTAGGTCAGATGAGTTTAAAATTACCAATTTGCAGCTTGAAGACAAGATGAATTTGAAATGTGGTGTTGGAGGAGAGTTTTGAGAGTACCCTGGACAGCCAGGAGAACAAATAGGTCGATCTTAGAAGAAATCAACCCTGACTGCTCCTTAGAAGGCCGAATAGTAAATATGAAGTTAAAGTACTTTGGACATCAAATGAGAAGAGAGGATTCACTTGAGAAGGCCTTGATGCTGGGAAAGGTCGAGTGCAAAAGAAGGGGGCGGCAGAGAATGGGATGGCTAGATGGCATTGTTGATGCAATGGGCACAAAGCTGGGTGGGTTGAGGGAGGATGGTTGAGGATAGGGGTGCTTGGTGTGGGATGGTCCATGGGGCTGTGAAGGGTCGGAATTGACTGTGCAAATCAACAACAAAAAGTGATTCATATGGCATAGAAAGGATATAGTTAATTGTTCTTCACGTATGTAGGCATTGTTCTGCATTACAAATTGGCACCATCTGCACCAAGAACAATCCCAGCTGTCATCATGCTAACATATGACTGCTTGGGGTCTCTTTCTATTAAAAATCTAACTCTAGCATCTGCCACTGGCGCTCCTATTTAATTTCTCTAGAATAGCATTTTGCTCAAAGACTGCTTTGGCTTAAAGACAAAAGAAGCCCTGGTTCATTGCTCACTCTTAAAGAACTGCAATACCCAGTTTAGCAGGGACAGTTACCGGATCCTGGTGGAACCTTATCTGCAAAAGCCAAGTGCTTTATGCCACATCAGATTATTTCTTCTCTAACCCACTATTTTCTATTCTGACTTCCTGTGGCCCTGTGGATCAAAGTTCAGAAGTAACATGGAAACTCACTGGGTGTGTAGAACTTGTAAAACCACTCCTTAAATATCTCACTTGCCTTAATAGCCCTGTTAGGGTCACTATAAGCCGCATCTGGCTTGACAGCACATAACTAATTAGTTACAAATAACTAGTTGTTTGTAATTAATCATGTCTCCAAAATGAAGGTATAACTTTATTGAGTTACAACTGAATTTTAATGAGAGTAAGTTAGGTCCTTTTGTGGCATATCTCCAACTTTTTAATTATATTTACGATTATGGGAGTATGTTATTGCTAAATTATGGAGGAAAATTATCACTTAGTTTGGTGACTGGTTTGCACTTTGCCAGAAGATTCTGTAATGTTGTGCTGAAGTGACAAAAATGTGAAGAGATTAATATTTTAGATATCAAACTGGCAGTTTATAGCATTCAAGTGAGTTTTTAAAAATAACTTAAAACTAACCATTCTAATTGCCTTGGAGAAAACTTTTGGTTTAGCAACTACTAAAGCAATCAATTACTTTGGGGCTATGAGTGATTACTTTTTTAAAACAAGGCAGCTGCAGCACATAGGCCTCAAACCAATGGCTTCAGATTACAAGAAAGGAGATTCTGACTAAACATTACAAAGAACTTGATGGGAAGAAGTGTCTAACAGTGGCTGCAGTGGCTCGGTGGTTAAGAAGCCCGCCTTGTTATCTGGAAGGCTGGCAAGTCAGCAATTGGAGATCTAGGTAGTGAATGACGAATGGAGTGCCCATCTCTGCCCCAGCTCTTGGGGCCATGAAAGGAGCCTCAATTGGGTGTTCCCTGAGTGGAGTTTCTTCCACAAAAATCCTTTCATTAATAATAATAATAATAATAATAATAATAATAATAATAATAATAATAATAATAATAATAATAATAATAATAATAATAATAATAATAATAATAATAATAATAATAATAGTAGGTGGTGGTGGTGGTGGTGGTGGAGGAGGAGGAGGAGGAGGAGGAGGAACAATGTACCTTGGAAAATGTTGGATTTCTTCAGGAAATATTTTTAAAGAGAAGTTGGGTAGACATCTGTCTTTGATGCTTCGGCTATGGATTTCTTGTATCAACCTGGGCTTGGACTAAATGACCTTTTGTATTCCTTCAAGCTCTTCTGTGTTCTGTTTCAAAGAGGAGAGTTTCGGAAGGTCTGGTACATACGTGCTCCTTTAGCTGAAGATGTCAGGCACTAAATCTAGAAAACTGTCAGCAGGACAATTGGACAGTGAACTGTGGCTGGGAGAGGGGCAGTGGCAAGGACTGGGCAACAGAACTGTGAATGTTGCATGGCCTGCTCAGCCCCTCTTAAATCATGATCTGACTTAAAGCAAATGCTTCAACTTCCTCCTTTTACAGTGATCACCTTTCGAGCACATGAATGTTTCAGTGCTATATGCCTGAGAGATCAGAGAAGCAATCAAAGCCCTGATGTCTCCCAAACGACAAGTTACAGTCCAAAGAGAAGCTAATCTTTCAAACATAGGTAAAAGGGTGGTCATGTTAAAAGAAACAAACAGTCTTTTCCTCTTGAGAACACACTGTTCTTGTGGCAGTGTGAAGTCAGAATCATCTGTCATACTTATTGGCATCTGTACGTACAAGGGACCAGTGGGGGTAGGGGTGAGAATATTGGCCTTCATCTTGTGCAATTTGCACAGCTCTGCCTGATCCGTCTCCATACCTATCCATGAGCACGAATATTGAAGGTTGTCCCTTCTTTAAGGCTGCTAATCTATTCAAAGGGAAAAACGGGGATGAAAGTGTTCTTCTTTCCTATGTGGTTTTTTTTAAAAGCACTCCTTGGAGAGCCAGCCAAGGGAATTCTCCTGGGTTTGCCTGTTCTTTCTTATGTTGACTCCTAAACTACAGCCAATTTCAATATCTGCTGAAACACTCTGGAGATTGTTAGTCTCTCTTAACGCTGTTCACCTTCCAGTACAGCGACATCTCAGTAAACATTAATTGTCATATTTTTTAAATACGCCACAGTAAAGCTATTACAGGTATTTGAAAATTTCTCAACCTTTGCCAGCCATAGCTGAAAAAGCAAAACAAAATGAGCACTGGCATATTTTTGAGCTAGGGAAGAGAAGTCCTGTAGTGACTTTTTAAAAATTGAATCTACTGAGGATGTGTTTTTAATTCTGCATTTTAATTCATAGAACTACTAGACACAATGTTGGCCCTGCCATTAGTGAGAGAGCTACCCCAGAGGCAGTTTTGGATATTATGAATTTGGATATTATGAAAATTAATTTGCTGTTTCTGAATTTTAATTGCCAGGCATGGGAGAGGTGTTTATAGGATTTTCTCTGGTGCACCAAAATAATTTTACTTGATTCAGGTGACGCCTGACAAGGGACATTTGCTGCTCTATCTTAGCCAGTAAAATGTCTTGGTTCAATCTTGCCTATGTATTAACATTAGTAATCAAGTTTTGCTATGGTAACATCTAAAAGAAAACTCTGGACCTTCAACATTATATATTTTTTTGAAAAAACCAGACAGCTGTTCATCCTCAGCTATGTATTATAAAGGATTTGTTAGCTTCAGATTGCATGTCCTTAGAGAAATTTAGCTTATGTTGAACAGCTTCAAAGAGATTCAAAAGTAAATGTTATTTCAGAATATTTAGCTTAATCCTCCGTGCCTTTTCCTGTGTTTCTCTCATGCAATTAAAAGATAACATGCTGTGTTTTTTCTGCATAAAAGTACCTTAAAGACTTTGCATTTTATCAACAAGCATTTCTTCAGTCACTTGTAGAACAATATAAATTGAATTTCTACATCCTGCTTGTGTTTAATTTATTTTCTGATTAGTAACTGACCCTGAACAAAGAAAACTTTTAGCAGTACTGTACAGTTTATTAGAGATCATCTGTAGAAGATCTTTAAAAACCAGAATATATATTCCTGGAAGCAAACTAATTCACAGGCAATGATGTATAGATGCCCTTAATATAAATAACACTTAATGATGCAGAAGCACCTTCAGGTCTCAGGGTAATCTAGGAACCCACATGTTGTGTTTCAGTATGCAATTCTGTGTGGATGCATGAACCCTGGGATTTGGGGAGCCTTAAACTGGTAGGGGTGTTTTGCATACATTTGGAAATAATAATGATGCAGAGGGCTTTGCCGTTAACACTCCTTCAAGTGAGGCTTCTGTCCCTGTAATAGGTTATGGACCTCAGATAGGACAGTTAATTTAGACAATTACAGTTATGGGGCTTCAGTTAGCCTCACTCTTTGATCAGAATCCTTGAGGTGAGGTTTTGTCTAGCACTGTATTGTACTCAAAGTCAGAACACAATACTTTAGTTTTGACTTTGACTTGTCTGGGTACTTGGTGCCTCCTTCCCCACCTTCAGTCTGTTGTCAAATGATGCAACTTTCCCCCTGTAACAATCAGCTTACTCCCAGGTAGAACCCGGTAGTCCTCTGGCCTCCTGGCGATGGGATTGCGCCTGATCCTACCTCCCTGGCCCAGATCGGACCCTGCAGTTCAGAGCTTTTCCTATCAGTGTGCCTAGTAATTCTTGACTGAAATCTAGGTAGTGAGCAAAGAGTGCAAGTGAGACTAGTGTAGATTCAGGTAACATGTGCCAAGTAATCACTCCAGAGTCTCTTCAGGCATTTTAGAAATATACTGAGAGCATCACAGGATACAGTCCAGCAATAGCAATTCAAAGCAAGGAAATACAGCTAGCTGCTTCTCTAAGGGATAGCCCATCCAGGGCCCCTTCCTCTCAAAAAGCTACATTTTACCAGCTGGCAAAGTACAGCATTCCAGAGAGTGTCTGAGTAAGTGTGTGTCTGCATCTTAGGGATATATCTCCTCCCACAGGGTCCACCTTTGGCCCACCCCCTTAGAGATTCTAACCAATGATCTTACAGTAAGACATGTCAATCACACAATAGGTTTCATTTCTTCTACAAGAGGCAACTCATGAGGTAAAAATGTTTACATTCTTTCACTCTCCCACGGATGGATTTGAAATCGTCATTTTGAAAAAGACACAGGGCATACCTAGTGAATGGGCGGCCATATAAATTTGAAATAAAATAATAATAATAATAATAATAATAATAATAATAATAATAATAATAATAATAATATACATGTGTGCATATGTGTGTTGCATGTGTATTATTTTTGCATTATATTTCCAACATAGAAAAAAAAATAAGGGACCTCATATGAAACTCCCTTAGCAGTTCTTTGGGGTACACAGAAAGACCCTACTCACGGATTGTGGTATCTTTCAATCACAATCGGGTGTACCCTGGGCAATGGCATAGTTGTGCTGGCTAATCTTTCTCACACTAGGTCAGGTGAAAGGAACTACGGAATAAATTCACCAAAAGGTGGCTTCATTTTGGCAGTTTTATGTCTGGCTCAGACATGGAAGAAGTAGTTTTGTTTCTCCATAATTAAAAACACACGGGAGGATAATAAGACATGGCTGCCTCATAAATGTTACTATACCTTTCAGGGGGAAAACAAGACAGGTTTGTCATGTGAACAAGATCTGGTGAAATAGAAAAAGCCCAGCAAAGGCTATGTGAGAAAGAAATTTGTGTCACAAAGCAACATAATGATAGCTTCAACTACCAGATTACAGCATGGGTCACTTGTCTTTAGGAGGTAATAGATGAGTCTTGAAAGCCTGGCAGTGCCTTGGATATTTCAAAGAGCCTGACGTCACGTCTTCAGGTTGAAGGACTAGGTTTTTCTGTTCATCAGCTGAAGTCCAATAGTAAGTCAGAACTAGAGTAGGCTCATTGGATCTAAGGACTTTATGGAAGATTTGATTCACCTAAACACCTCTGATTCTATAAGCTTACTCTAGTTGTGACTTACTAGTGGATTTCAGCCATCGGCAGACTAGAACCAGGCTAAATCAATCAGAGTTTAATATAGTAATGCCCAGGTGTGCCCTACTGCTCTAATCTTTCTAGGTTCAGCGCAGCAGAGATTCCAGTCCACAAAATATAAGGCAACAACAAGATCCATAATATTAAGTTTTTGTTAGTTCCAGTCCTAGAAACGGGCCTCTGGTAATGCAAGGTGAATCGTCTGAAACTGATCTCTACAAGAGAAAGTGTTTCACTAAACATTTAAAATGTTAGAATTTTATATTTTTGCTCAGAAGAAATACCTCCACATTTTCTATAGGTGAATAAAAGTATATTATATGGATTAGAAAGGAGGCCTTATTTCCTGTTATTCAGAATTACACACGATAGAGATGTCATAAGAAAAAGATCCAGGGCTAATCTAAAAATCAGTTGCTTTCTTTACAGTTTTATCATGTACTAGAGTTCAGAGAGCAAAAATTGAAGCTACTATCTGATTACCGTAACCACTAAATTTTTATTGCTAGTAAAAATGTCCTTAGTAAAGATAAAAACCAGACAAAGGAAGTCATCACTTCGAGGTTCTTGAGTTTCCTTTAAAATACTTCTCAGTTCATTTTATGTCATACTTTATGAGTATTAATAAATATCCTCTAAAACCTATTTAAGATAGTATTGTTATATTACTAAATGACTGGTTGTTGGTCTGAATATTTAGGACAGATATCTAGAACAATAAAAATGTTGGTAACCATTTTTTAATTACCTAAATCCTGTAAAAGTGCTTTTACTCCCAAAAACAACATCTGCAGCTAATTTCTGTGATATTTTCTGAGAGTCACAGCCCATTCAAAGCTGTCCATGTTAAAAACAAACTGTGGCATATTTTGTAGAACATTTGTTCAAGAGATTCTCTTCTTACAGCAGGCTTTAATTGTGACACATATTGTGGTTAATTTACAGCAGACAAGAAATCAGGACATCATAGTGTTACTTCCAGCAGGAAGAGTGCATAGGCATAATCTTTGAAACAGGTATCTGTTTCCACAAGAAGGCACTGGAAGTCTCCACGCTACACATTATAGATGTAAACTAGTTGAGTTTTAATTGTATGGATGTTTTGCAACAGCTGTTTGTTTGCTTTTTAACAAATGGCCCTTTAGATCTGAGTGAACAACTGGGGGGCTCCAGATGTTGCTGGACAGTAATTCCCAACAATTGTAGCCATCATAGGTGCTGGTAGAGAATGAAAGAAATCTAGTAAACTTCATGGAGCCACAAATTGTCAACTCTTGAATTGGATAGTCATAGGAAGAATCACATCCATGACACCTTACTGCCTTGAGGACAAGAAATATATTTCAAATGAGGAGGGAGACTAGTCTTGTTTGGTTAAATTTAAAACATGTTCTAGGGATGCAGGATGGGGTTGCACTCTGGCTCTTCCCTTCATCTACAATTCTACATGCATTCAATTAATGCCTGAACATACACTAGAAGTGAGAGTTGTTACCACACCATTGCTGGGAGGGCTTTCTTTGATAAACAAGAGCAAGATAATATGAAGTGCAAAGTAGTATAGATTCAAACTGGGGTGTGCAAAGAACATGTTCCAAAGGACTCCCCATCCCTAACTTTAAGTAGTCTGCACTTTTCAGATTGTTTACAATCCAAACAATATTATGCTTGTTGATCTATCCGCTGATTCCGTAGAGGTTTCAAACAAACAAACAAACAAACAACCAGTCAACCTGTTTTATGAAAATTTGATGGAGCCTTTTCAGTGGCTTCTCTCAGCTTGTGGAAATCCTCTCTATACCATACTATATTGGCTCCCTCCTGTCTTTTCACCAGTAGATAAAGACTCATCTTCTCAGGCCAGCTTTCATCTCACTGCTTAGGCTGCATAAGGTTTTTAGTATGGGATTCTGAACATTGCCTCTTTAAAACTGTCTTCAGCGTCTGTCCAATTCTTTTTTTGCTTTTGTTTCCAATTTGTTTTAAGTTTAATCTTTTAATATTGCATATTTAACAGTATTTAAAATGTTTTAATTTATAATTTATTTCTCCACACATGCCCTACCCCCCAGACCTGCTGTCATTTTAAAAGTTGCCTTGGATCCCTTGAACTGGGAGAAAAGTGGGCCATAAATGATGAGATTAAAGGAAAGTAAATTGCTGAAAGTGGGATGGCGGAGGGAGAACCTTTTGAAATCAGTCAGCTTTGGCTTCTAAAATAAGGTGCTTGTACAGTAGGATAAGGATAACAGAGCTCCATAAAATACATTTAGTGTCTTAAAATAGCAACAGTAGGATTAGCACAGTAGCTTCTTCTTCCAGTTCAGCTCAGTAACTTGATCTCTCTTGCTCGTAGATAAAATGTAAACCATCTCCTGTTGTTAGCATTAGCCTTATATGTGCAGCCCTTCTATAACAGTTAAAAATATCTCCAACTATTAAGTTATGTATGACAGACGTTTCCTTGATATTGGGTTTGCACTTAAACCAAATGGGAAAACAGTTTTCCTGCAGGCCTGTCCATTGGATTTGGTGGTAGTACCTCTCCGAGTAAATGAATAAAGTGCAAAGCAAGGGAATTTAGTTTTTCAATATTGGTGCCTTTCAACATCAAGAAACTAAATGCTGCTAACTTGCCTGAATTTGCCTTTTTAAAAATTAACCAGAAGCGCTCACAGTTAATTTGATTGATTGATTTGATTTATTGGATTTGTATGCCGCCCACTCAACACACGCGACTCAGGGCGGCTCACAGAAATCTCAACACATCAACAGTAAAATACCACAAAAAATAACAATAAAATAGAACAGTGCAATAGAACATCATACAATAAAATCTAACAATAAAATATAACAGTACACACATTGCTTAATGTATTATGTTTAATTAATATACTGTGTATTGGTTGTTGATTGTTTAGTGTTGAATGGTCTTTGTGGCCTTCAGTTATGGTCTATGATTTATGATTACAGGTACTGTATTTATAAAATCTTTAGCTGTTGTATGCCACCAAGAGTGAGAGAATATCCCAGTTGGGTGGGATGTAAATAAATAAATAAATAAATAAATAAATAAATAAACTGCCTCAGGGACCCTAATAAAGTAAAAAGTGAGTAGTCAGTCACAAAGCATCATATTACGGAGGTACAGAAGAGGGCCATCTCAACTTAGTATGTTACATTGTCTAGTTGGAGGCCTGAATGGCACTCATTTTAATTTAATTTCAGCCCCAAGCTATTCACCAAAGACTATGAAATTTAACGAACTTGGTTTGAGCCCATTGTCAAGTTCCACAAGCATGCTGTTTAAATAACTCAAATTATTATTATTATATGATTTAAAAGTTTCATGTGCTTTAAAATGTTTTGAGTTGTTCTAAATTTAAATGAACAGGTTTCTACATGCTGAACATTTATTTTAAAAAAATGTGTTGTATTTGGACATATACAGAGAAATGGAAGCTCAAATATGAGATGGATAGACCCAAAAAGGAAGTCAACCATAGTCTTCAGTTTGCAAGACCTCTGCTGGTCACTAACTCGCAAAGTTGCTAAACAGTCATCGGCAAAGTGAAATTTTAGTTCTTTGTTGCTCAGTGTTTGTAGCTCACATGAATGCTATTTTTAGTGGAAAGATGGAGTAAAATGCAGATAAATCCATTTACATCATCTTTAACTTTCTTCAAAATAAAGACTATGTTCATTTTACGATGAATTCATACAACACTGAGGTAAGAGCACCAAACAGGAGGGCAAATAGTTATGCATTGTTTTTACTAGCTGTAATCATTTGAAGACTGAAGGCCTAGAGTTTTCCAGACTAAAGATTATAATTGCACTGAAACATTTTCCCCAGGAGGAAGGTGTATCTCAGAAGAAACAGGCAAAGTGGGAGGAAGAGTAACTATCCCTGAGGCAATGCATGTTTCGAAAACATTGCTATTCTAGTCGTCTATTTCTAGTAGCCTATTCTCAGTGCATCAGCTATTCACATGAATGATTCCTTTCAAGAAGAAGAATGACAACATCTGGGGTTAGAGGTATAGATAGCAGGCAGGCATAAAAATGAAAGCTTGTAGTTAGAAATGAAAATTTGCTCTTATATTGAAACAGACAAAATATAGAGTTGAACAACATGTAATGCATGTTATGCTTTGTCATATTTGTTATACAAAGTGTGCATATATCTTACATTATGTTTAGTTTCCAAAATGTCAGGGTCAAAATTCCAGTAAGGCACATGTGGCTTTTCTGAGCCCAGTATGCTTTCAAGCCATGTTTGCATTTTTCTCAAATTCTGTAGCACATCACATTCTCTCAAGAATCCAGTTGAAAAGCTCAAGGAAGAACTCAGGGTTTGGATCCAGATATTTCTTGCTAATAATAATTTTGTGTCAGCCTTACCAAATTTTCCTCTCTTTTTTTGTCTCACCACCTCAGGCATGGCTTTTTAAGTTATCAGTTTTAAGGTTCCAATGTTAAATGGCACTGAAATGGATGAGTCTTTTTTTAAAAAAATTGTTATGTGCATTCAAGTTGTTTCTGGTTTAATGGCAGCCACATTAGAATTTTCAAGATGTGTAAAATGTTCAGCAATTTGGAACCAGGTCCTCTGAGTCTGGTGAGCTACCCAATATACAGTGTTTAACTTATTCTTCTGTGTCTAGGCCAGATGTGAAACTGCCAAATTGAAGCCACCTTTTGGCAAATTGATTCCGTAGCCCACCCCACCCCACCCCCTATCTAGTGTGAGGAAGATTAGCCAGCAAGACAAGGTTGCTGTTGCCTGGGGATCAAAAATACTACAATCTTTGAGGAGGCCCTTTCTGTGTACCCCACCATATACTAGATCAAACTGACTCTCAGTGCTTAGTTAGCTTCTTATATATCCTCATGTAATTAGTTTTTTGGGACTGCAGTAACACAAGTGGTTAAGATGCTGAACTTGATGACTAGAAGGTCAGCAGTTCGAGACCTGAGTACTGCATGGTGGAATGAGCTCCTGTCTCTGTCACAGCTCCTGCCAACCTAGCAGTTCAAAAGCAAGAAATAGATAAATAGGTACCATTTCAGTGGGAAAGTAAACAGCATTCCGTACACTCTGGTGTCGAGGCATGCCTGCCACATGCATATCTGTCAAGTATCCCAGATTGCCTGGGATTTCCTGTATTTCCGCGCCGCTTCAGCCACTTGCCCGCCACTTGCCTGCCACTGGCCGCCCTGTAATTTGACCAGCAGGGGAAGTAGTTACTGCGCATGTCCTTCTGTGCACGCATAGAAGCCTTCTGTGCATGCACAGAACGGTTCTGCGCATGCGCAGAAGGGTTCTGCACAAAAGACTTCTGTGCAGAAGGCTTCTTCTACACATGCGCAGAAGGCTTCTGCACAGGTCTCGTATTTTCCGGAGCTGCGCTTGACAGATATGCACGTGTCCACGGAAACATCTGCAGATGCAGGGAGAGCTGACTCTTTGGCTGTAAACAGAGATGAGCACTGAACCCTGGAGTCGGGTATGACTGGCTTTTGAGCAAGAGTGACCTTTACCTTTACTAATTAGTCTTACCTGTTGTTGACTACATGCAGCCAACAAAGGCAATACCTCAGTTTGTGGTGGTAATTGCACTTAGCAACTTGAGTCATTGAACATTGCAACTTTGCAATAGAAAGGCTTTCTGCCAAAACGTGAGTGTTTATCTCTTTATAGTACATAATTTAATGAGATGAATTAACATATTAAAATCGTTAAAAGTTTGGTCATAGAAAAGAGGCAATGTGTGTCAATTTATTTATTTTTAATAAAAATGAGTGGTTTTGAGTTTATAGTTTTGCATTCATGTTTCTCTAGGACTAAGCTAGGACTTTGGGCTCATAGAAACAGCAGCACCATTTCTACAATTATTAAAAATCCATTTCACTGAGTCCAGGCATTTCTTTTTACCTGTGAATTACTCTTCACCGTGTGAAGTAAAGGTCAGAAAAGCAAAGTACTGTATTAGAATAAGACAACAGCAGCAACAACAAAAGGACAAAAATACTTCCAAAAAGTGGCTGGAATCCTGATGGTGTACATTTACACAGTGCAAGTATGATGACATGATCATCTGCTGAAAGATATCTTTAATTTAAAAAACTTCCAAGCCCCCATGCGACCTACATGCAGCCAACAAAGGCAGTTTCTTGAAACTGAGGCAGTATTTTTGAAAGATTTTAATACCAGAAAATCACAGCAGGATTGCTGTCAGATCTAGCAGTAGGATTGCTACTGGACATTTTTCAGTATTAAAGTCCCCCACCCACCCACCCACCCACCCACCATCACCATCCTGAGGCTCCCAAAGGCTTCAGGACCTGAAATGAGGTGAGGACATTTTTCCGTCAAGCTAAGAACAGGCCTGTGGTTAAGGGTGAAGTGAGAAGGAGAATCATATACAATGGTCTTAATGGAAGGAAAATGAAAAATAAATGTAAATACTGAATGCTACATAAACAACCATCAAAATGCCAATTAAGTAGAAATGGATAGAGTTATTTATTTATTTATATTAATTTATAGTTCAAATTTCTATGCCCTGCTGAAAACCCTGGGTTTGATTTGACAGGTCATACCAGTATGTGAAGAACAAAAATGTGTACAGGATCATGAACAAGATTTTCCACCTTCATTTTGTTTCTTCTTTTGTGTCCCAATCAAACTCTGGATTGCCAAAATGAAGCCACTTTCTTCACTTTGTCATTGCCCAAACTTAAGTCCTCATCGGTGCATGTTCCTGTCAGGAATAGGCAGGCCAGCAAATGAGCCAGATTCTGTATCTCTCCACATTCACACAGTGTGTTGTTGTCCACCAGCAATCCCATTTGATCATGTTGGTCTTGCATTTATTTATTTATTTATTCATTCATTCATTCATTCATTCATTCATTCATTCGCATCATTTCTACCCCACCTTCCTCATCCTTGGATGATTCAAGGCGGCTTACATAAGAGTTAAAAATGTACATAATCTAAGAACAACTAAACCCTCCAAACCCTCCCTAACCCTTTAAGAAAAATAAAAAACCCAATTTTAAAAACTCACAATGGTTTTAAAAAGATAAAAGAGATTTTAAAAAGGCAGACAAGTTAAAAGAGATAAAAAAGGCAGACAAGTTAAGTGACAAGTTGAATGAGGACAAGGGCCGTTATACCAGCCAGCAGGACTGGGCTGTCACAGCTGTTGGGGTCCATACCCGCTAGCACAGCCAGGTCTTTAGCGCCTTCCTAAAGGGGAGCAGCTCATTCTGGAGGTGCAGTTCAGGTGGTAAGAGGTTCCACAGGGCCGGGGCAGACACAGAAAATGGTCTTCTTCTGGTCCCAGTCATGTGTGCTTCTCTCGTGGAAGGGACCAGCACTGCCCTCGTAGGAAGGGTAGAATACCTTGGGGTGACGCGGTCCTTTAGGGTAGGTGTCCTCAACCTTTATAAGCTGGGGGCTTGTTCACACCCCCTCAGACTGTTAAGGGGCTGAACTGGTGGTCCTGCTGGCAGCGATAGCAGGACCACTCTGAGCCCCCACCACTCCACTCCAGACCAGCGGCGGGACCATCCTGAGCCACCCACCACTCCCACACACACCACTGGTGGCGGTGGTAGGACTACTCCGACCCCCACCCCACCCCACCCCACCCCCACACACAGCTTCCCTGCTTACCGGCCTGGAGGAGCTACATGGTGTTGGTGAAGGAGGTGTCCAGGCTGTCCTTCTCGCCCACACTCAGCCTCTGCGGTCCCTGAGAAAGATGCAGGTGGCCGTGCGCGTCCATCAGAAAAGCTGTGCTCAGCCACAGCAGCCCCTGGGAAAGACACGGGCAGCCTCATGCATCTGCCATCACCTCAGTCCTTGTCCCCTCCGCTTGGCTTGTCGTGTCCCTAATGGCGCTCCATAGTAGGGCGGATGTTGTAAGCTTTACAACATCCATCCTGCTATGGAGTACAGTTAGGGACATGCCAAGCAGAGGGGACAAGGATTGAGGAGGAGGAGGAGGAGAAAGCAGCGGCTGGTGCAAGGGCATGGGCTGGATGATTTGGTGTCGTGGGCTGGATCCAACCCGCAGGCCATAGGTTAATGATTCCTGATTCAGGGACTCCAACCCTCAAGGAATTGTTTGCTGTACTAAAATTGCTAATGCATTTCATGAAGTTTGCCAGTATGTTTCACCAAAATTAAATTCTAGAGTTCACTTTTAACAGGATTAATCCAAGACAATCTCTTGTCTGAGGCAAAAGATAGTCTAAATGCTGAAGGAAACTGTGCTGACATCTTGTACTAGCTACCAGAATTCACTGTGCATAGCCCCTGAACCTAGCAGGCAAGATTAGTGGACAGGGGAGCAATAAAGTGGAACAACTGAGATGAGTAGTTCAGGAAAAACATATGCTGCCACCTTCACTCTTACTCTTAGCATCTGCTGGATGTGGCACTTCCTAATGGTAGAAAGGGCCCTGGTTTGAAGTATAAACCTGGGAGCAGTGAAGGTTAGGCCAACATCTTCTGTATCAGATGCTACTGCTAGTAAGTTTTGGAAGGAGGACCAATATAGGATGCTGGTCAATGGAATCTAATGAAAATATCACATAACAACAGTTTAAGATTACTTTCTTGATTGCTGATAGTGATATGTGTATTAGGCAGCTTCCTAAATGTTACCGTTTAGAGAAAGACCTAGACACAAAGCAATGCAAGCTCTACCTTCTGCATCAAGACTATTGGGAGTGGGGGAGACAACCCAATAGCAGCTGAGCAAAGAGGTGTTGTGAATTTTTGTTTGCAAAGCTCCAGGATGATTTATTGGCTTTTGGTCTATGAAAGAAAGATACAAAGTTTAGCAGGTAGAAAACAAAAGAAGGAGATTCTTCTTAAATTTTTCTAATTGTTCACGTCAAAGTAGTGTAACTTCCAAAGGCAATATTGTATATTAACTTGCCAAACAATTGCTGGAAAAGTGTTAAATGCAATAATCCTTTCTTCCCCTCAACCCACCCCCCAAAGAGGGTCTTGAATGTCTACTTTCAATAGCAGGTTTATTGTCTAACATCTTAGAGGGAAATTTCACACAGGAGAGGAAAATCATTCTTTTAACTTAATCCACTGCCAGCTGCAGCCTTGACACAGGAACAAAGAGTACCACAGGAAAATGGTTAGAAAAATAGGACAAAGAATACATGCTTACATCTTTTCGCATACTTTGAAGCGCAACTGTGAAGTGTAACCACACACACATACACACAAACCTTCCCTTTTAAAGCCAAACTGTCATTCTCCTATTTGCACAAAGGTCGACCGATTCCAGCATTTAAGTGGCAATCATAATGTTTTCACTATTAGTTTATTTATCTACACACCTACACACACCAAAGATAGAAAGTCTAGTTCCAAAGGAAAGAAAAAGAATAAAGCCCCATGACCAGATAGGAAGGCCAAGAAACAAGTCAGTACAACAACTGTCTGATTCAAAGCCAATGCCAAAAGCACAACTGAGGACAAAGAGAGAACACTTAATAGAAAAAAGCTAGACATCTTGAGATCTGTAGTATTATAAGCATTCATCAGTCTTGTAAACTGTTGACATGGAAACCAAGAGTAAGTGCTTTGTAATTTTAAGGTGTGAACCTCCCAAGCATACAGAATTTTCTGTTGCCTTTCTAACCAGGCTTCTAGAGCTGAGTGACAAACAGGAATAAGAAGCACCCAAAAACTTGGCTCAAGCAGTTTTAAGACAAGAGGAAGACTTGTTTAATCCATGTCCTGTATCTAATTATCCAGAAGATTCAAGCTCAGAAAAATAGGTTTGGTAATTCTGTCTGCACTTCTGACAAGCCTATTTCCCTTCTCTTAATGTGACTCAACTTTTGTTTCCTATCTGAAATTTTGATTTTGGAATCTTTGTTGAAATTTATATTTATTCCTCCAAGACTCCGCACAGCTTAGTGCAGGAGTGCCCAAACTTTTTGAGGTATGGGCCGGTCATGTGGTTCAGTAGGGCTGGTCACATGGTTCAGCGAGGCAGTCACATGGTTCCTCCCACCGGAAGCGGAAGTAAAACGCACCTTGCAATCTGTTTTGCAACAGGATGAGATAGATTTTAAGGTGCCATTTTCTCTGCTTAAACCAGGAGTGCCCAAACTATGGCCCGTGGGCCAGATCCAGCCCCCGACACCAATTCATTCATACCTGTGCTGCCCTCATTGTTCCCAGAAGTGGAAGTAAAACACACCCCTACGTGAGCGACGAGGGTGGCGCAGGTCGGATGAATTGGCAACAGGGGCTGGATCAGGCCCATGGGCTGTAGTTTGGGCACCCCTGATTTAAGCAGAGAAAATGGTGGTTTAAAATGTATCTCATCCTGTTGCAAAACAGATTGCAAGGCACTTTTAGTTTATTTAGTCTGGCCGAGCATGTGTAAGACGGACAGCCTGGACCTCTCCTTCACCCACGCCATGTAGCTTCTCCCATATGGGTGCATTTTGCTTCCTTGGAGCAATGAGGGTGGCATGGGCCGGATGAATTGGTGTTGGGGGCCAGATCTGACCTGTGGGTCATAGTGCTTAAAATAACATGCAGTTAGCAGCAAAATTCACCTGTTCTTAGCACAGGGTAAAGACACATTCATGACAATGCAAAGCTGAATGAAGTCTGCCCCACACTCTGCTCCATTAACTTCTGAAGGAGACATGGATTTGGACTTTTTGTTGGAAAGTTTGAACATGTAGCAAAATGTTCAATGTTTAGGCAAGTCAAGCACCTTAGATTTCATACTGTTAACCAACATTCATGTTCAAGTGAAATGGCTCCATCCAAGGGGTCAAACTTGCAAATTACACTTGTGTTTACTTCCCAGCAAGGAATCAGAAAGCAAAAGTAAGCTAACTTACAGGCTACAGGTGGTGAGAAAGGTTTAAGGCAGTGGTTCCCAACGTGGGACCCACACCTCACAGAGGGAATTCCCAGAAGCCTAAGTCAGTACATCGACTGATCAGTGCTCAGGGAAATTGACTTAGGCTTCTGGGAACTGAAGTCCAAAACCAAAGGTTGGGAAACACTGTGACAGATATATTTCAGCATTTAACAGTACAGTATTCCCCTTTCACAGACACATTCAAAAGTTACAATGCAGTTACAATATAATAAAGAGGTAAATGTTCATATTATTCAGATGAATCTGAAACAAAAGCCTATACAAAAGTAACAGATTTTCGTGCATGCAGGAGAGAATGTTTGAGAAACTGAGACTGAAACAAGTAATGGACCATTGAGGTAGTTTAGGATAGAAAAGGTCTCTACAAAGGCAGTGGGGTAGCTTAGCTATCCAAAATAAATTTTGTACCCCATCATCTTCCAGCAAAGATAAATGACATATTTAACTTAGCTCTTTGCTAAAATTATTATGTACAGTGGAACCTTGGTTAACAAATGGCTCAGTTAACATAAAAATCACATAACAAAAGGAAATCCATAGAAAATAGTGGCTCGGTTTTAGGAAAAATTTTTGGAACGGATTAATTGGTTTTCAATGCATTGCTATGAGAAACCGTGTTTTGGTTAAAGTATTTTTCGCTGTAAGAAATGTCCCGGAGAACACAATAATTACATTAACCGAAGTTCCACTGTATGTCAAAACATTTCATTTATTTGTTAGTTACACTTTGACGCTGCTTTTTCTCTAATGGGCTCAAAGTAGCATATGTGGCTCTCCTTTCCATTCTACCTTCCAAACAGTCTTTCAAGGTAGGTCTAGTGAAGAGAGAAAGATTGAGAGAAACAGCAAGGTAATCCCATGAGCTTCCAATGGGAGACGAGAGGCTTTATCCCATGTCCCAATGGAGAACTGTACAACTGGTTCTTAGCATGCATCAATACTGCAAACATTTAGTAAATTACTAAACAAAAAAAAAGCTATAACCACTTTGGCCTCATGCCCAAGCTCACCCCTCTGGCAGCAGTCCTATAGTCTGCAGTAGATGCAGTTCTACATAAGCATATTCAAAAACCTTGTGCTGGCTCTTAATCCCATTTTAGAAGAAAAAGGGAGAAATGTGCTTCAGAGCATATTCATTACTAGCCAAGATTAGGTTTAATAGTCCTTCTATTTTGTGAAGGCAAATTAAATTAAACTGTGACTAAGCACATCTCTGTTCATGCCAGGTTTCCCCACCTAAATAGCACTATCTTGAAAATGGGTTCCTTGGTTTCAGTTAACAAAACTGTGTTACTGAAATGTTACTCAACAGCAGGCGTTCTCAAATGTTTTAAACCGGAGGCCTGGATTACGCCCCCCTCAGACTGTCGGCAGGCCGGACTGGTGTTCCCACCACCATCACCACCAACACTTCTCCCCACGCCACCAGTCTGGCCCATCAACACTTTCCCCCATGCCTTCAGCAGTGGTGGCAGCTTCCGGCCCACCAACACTCCCCTCCATGCCACCAGCCCAGCCCAGCCCACCAACACCTACACACATGCTGCCACCACCACCACTGCTTCCCTGCTAACTGGTCTGCTGCAGGTGAAGGAGGGTTCCTGCCTGTCCTGGCCAGAGTGGTACCTAGGAAAGATGTGGGTGGCCGCCGCCCTTGTCCATTCCATCTGGCTTTGCATGTCCCTAACACCTCTCCAGAGCAGGGGGGATGCTGTAAGCCTTCTTACATCATCCACCCTGCTATGGAGCGCCATTAGGGACACACCAAGCCAGGCAGAGGAGACAAGGGCAGGGTGGATGGAATGGTGCCGTGGGCCAGATCTGGCCCATGGTCCATAGGTTGAGAACCCTTGCTCAACAGCATAAAAGAGGTGAATCGCAATGAGATCTCAGCTCAGTTCTTCCCTGTTCATGGTACACCAGAAGTGATTTGGACAGGACATCGACCTTACAGCGGTAGCTTAAGGGAAGAATCCAACCCCTCCAATTCCGGGGGTTAGGGGGGAATAGCCAAGAAATGATTTTAAAATTCAGTTCTGTTCTCAAATACATTTGTAAAAGGACAAAGGAATTTACAGCAAGTGTACCCCATAGGCGTACAAGCCACAACAATGACTGCTTTAGACTGACACATGAGACTGAAGGCAAAGAAAACAGATACTCCTTTTTAATTCAGAGCTTCCAAGTTTGCAGGGGGTAAATGCTGGGGGTAGGAAATTTTTGCTCTAACTAGTTCTATGTCTTTTTCAGTAACTACCTAGGTACCCAATTCACTTCCAGGAAACAGGAGGCATTGCATATGACTTTTCAGCCCAGCTTGAATGTTGCATCCCTGTCATTATTCAAAGTTTTAGGACAATAAATCAGTCATCTGGGTTTTTTCTCCCAATTTTTAGTCAACACACTTTTAAAAAATAATTCAGATGTGGAGTTTAACATATTTTTGTGGAATGGACTTTTTATATGAAGCTGCCCAACAACCTGGCTTGTTTTTTTCCTTTTGAAAAAGCTGAACTTAAAGAGTAGGAAGGTTGCCTTATCATATTATAAATGTCCCACAATGTGGAACACATTACCTGTGGCATTGCACCAAACCCCATCCCTGAACATATTTAAAAAAAACATCTTAAAATCTTACTGCTTTCAAAAACCTCTTCCAATGACCAGTTAGTTTAGTTTGCATAATTTAATATACAGTATATTATATTATGTTTACTAGACACAGAGCCACTGAGTAATAGCTACTAACTAAATTTAACTAAATTTGTCATATTGCCGCATGGGAGTTGGTTTTTTTGTTATATTTGTAATATCATTTTAATATTGTATTGTGTTTATGTTTCTTGTTTAACTGGAACCTGCCTAGAGTGGGACCATCTCCAAGATGTGTGATATAGGTAAAGGTAAAGGTTTCCCTTGCTCGAAAGCCAGTCGTATCCGACTCTAGGGTGCAGTGCTCATCTCTGTTTCTAAGCCGAAGAGCCAGCGCTGTCTGCTTCTGCAGACGTTTCCGTGGTCATGTGGCAGGCATGACTAGACACCGGAGCGCACGGAACGCTGTTACCTTCCCACCGAAGTGGTCCCTATTTATCTACTTGCAATTTCTTGCTTTCGAACTGCTAGGTTGGCAGGAGCTGGGATGAAGACGGGAGCTCATTTCCGTCCTGCAGTACTCGGGAATCGAACTGCTGACCTTCCGCTTCCCAGTCAGCGTCCTAGCGACTTGAGCCACTGCAGTGTGATATAGAAATGCATTAATTGATTGGCTATTAACTTGAGCATTGGAGGGGACAGTCAATCCAAATTATCCTACAAGGTTCAAATTAGTACCTATCCTTTACAGGCATGAATCTGCAGCCAAAGAAAAGAACAGATATTGTGCTTTGGCTCAACAGCCTATCCAACATGGCCAATATTAAAGGATGTGGAAGCAGTAATGCAAAACATCTGGCAAGCAAATATTCCCCACCTCTTCTCTAGGTTTTTCTGTCAACATTTATATTTGAACCATTTGCCTTAAAATAAGTTTCATAGGAGTCTTTCAGCACCATAATTTAGAGAAGATGCAGTTAACAAAATGTGATTAGTTTGTTGGTTGGTTTATACATATCAACTGGGTTGCTAACGTAAGCCACAAATGGCTTACAGTCTTCTGGGTAAACATAAACATAAAAGAGGAGCCCTAATTCCTTGCATTTATTTGAGTAAATATCTGGTAAATAACATCATTGATAAAACATTACAAAATTAAATAAATTTTTAAAAGCTTGCCAGTATACATAAAGTTCACAACCATGTATTTCTTCTTTTAAAAAATAAAATTAAGTTTAGAGCACCCTTGATATAAAATGCCAGCATAGCATCTACCAGCAGATGGTAGCTTGTGAAACATTTTAGTGAAGAATGTTTTCCTGAAAAGTTAAGGATCCTCCTTTTAACAACTATTCACCAATCCCACTCACCCCAGCTACTAGGTCTGATGCCAAAGCCAGAAAAGTAGACCTAAAGCCAACATCGTATTGACTCCCGCATGCTTTTTCAAGCCCCTGTCCTCCACACATTTCCTGTGCTACCTTAAAAACTACCTCTGGAGGGCTTGCCGGTTCTCTAGGGAAGGGTTTTCAGTGAGCATGGGGTGCTGGGAGGGGCAAGCCGAACTCCAAGTGCCTCTGATGAAGGCAGTGTCATCAGCAGAATGATGACATTGGTCACTGGTTATGGTCCTGTACTCTTGTAGTAAGAGACAAGACATCTAAAGGACCACTGCAAAAAGGAGTGCTAGGCTACCCCCTCATTTTGCATATTCTATGCATTTTCCTACTGAGAACCTTATATGGCACTGATCCTTCTCTCACTGCTGCATCAAATTCTCAGCAATAGGTTTAAGACAATACCAGCTGTGCATGAGATGAAGAGGAAATGATCTGGCTAAGCATTGAAGTCAGTAACATAAGTTCAAAGCTATAAAATCAAGCCCTTGAAATTCCCCCCGTTTGCTTGTATGTTGCTTTTGTGAATGAAGGTATTCAACCCAACACTTTCAAAGTATTTTTAAAAAACAGTTGTAACAGCCACTTTTAACAAATTACATCCCTCCCATGCACCCCAACATCATTGTTACAACTTCCAATTGAATTGTTATCTAGACCACACTTCTCTTCCACTCATGTGAAGCAATGGTAACACATTCATTTGATAAGTTATATACACAAACACAAGAACCTTAACATCCAGGAAGCTGGTGTACAATGTAATGAAGATCCAATGGGTCGCAAAGAAACAAATTCCCCAGGTAGTTCCAAACAGAATCCATCAGGTAGAATTATTGCCTGAGGCAACTAAAGTCTCTTTAAATGTTGGTGTGTTACCACCAAATCTGATCATCCTCAGGCAGAGAAGCAGCATCCATAACGTTGATATCCATTATTATTATTATTATTATTTTAAAAAATGACACTTAAAAAAAGCCATAAAACAGAAATGGTCAAATTCATTAAAATGTCTGAACTCAACCCCCCAAAAGTAAGAATAAATTACTCATAAAGACCAAACTTGAAGTTATTTTACTCAAAACTCTTGAGTTCTTGGCCATGTCTTTCAACTCCATTTTTGATTATATACTCTTCTTTTGAGGAGGACTCAGTTTCCTCATCCCTCTTATTCGAGTCAGCAGTTCTTTGATGAAATCCTACAAGGGGGGAAGGAGGGCAGGATATATTAACAGGACCAATACTGAGAATTCTAAATTTCCACTCTTATCTTTCATGTTTTGATTGTTACACAAACACCAGCCATTTTCCAAAACAAAATACAAGCAGAGCTTCAGTGATCCTGATGGAAGTTAGTTGGCAACAGACTACATGTTACTAAGAACCCACAACAGAAACTACTGGCAGCCAAAAAAATAAAATATCTGTCCTCCAATCCTGTTGCAATAGCCTTGGTAGTTGCAGAGGACAACTGTTTCCACCAAAGGCCCTCTTTGTCCAAGCTTAATGCTTACTTTTACCTCTTCTCCCTATATTTATTTATTTATTTAAATTCAAATTTTTATGCCGTCCAATCAGGTAAACCCAACTCTGGGCAGCTCACAACAAGTTAAAACATACATAAAAACAATTGAACCATTAAAACCCAATATACCCACCCACCTATCCCATTCATCTTTAAAAGACTACCCACGTTAAAACTGCCTGCATTGGTAATTAAAAGAAACGAGGGCTTATTTAATAAGCCAACAGGTGGGGACCATCCTTCCATCTGGGCCCCACACCTGTCCCGCCAACCAGGTTTGTAGGTCTTTTCTGAAAGGTAGCAGCTCCGTCTGCTCCCGCAGCTCAACTGGTAGGAGGTTCCACAAGGCTAGTGTGGACACGGAAAAAGCCCTCCTTCATGTACTAGAGAGACGAGCCCCTCTGGCAGATGGGACAATTAGGGAGCCCCTCCGGTCTGCTCTGGTTGGATGGGTGGACACTCTTGGGACGATGCGGTCTCTAAGGTATCCTGGCCCACTACCATGAAGGGCTTTAAAGGTCAAAACCAGCACCTTGTACTGCACCCAGAGGCAAACTGGTAACCAGTGCAGCTCCCGAAGTAATTATGAGGCACGGGCATAACGCCCGCACCCCATCACCACCCAGGCTGCTGCATTCTGGACCAACTGCAACCTCCGAATGGTTGTCAAGGGCAGCCCCATGTAGAGCGCATTGCAATAATCTAGCCTGGAGGTGACCAGAGCATGTGTGACCCTGAGCAGGGAGTCCTGGTCCAGGAGCGAACACATCTGATGGATGACACGAAGCTGTGTGAAAGCCGTCCTGGCCACGGCTGCCACCTGATCTACAAGTAGCAGCCCCGAATCCAGGAGGACCCCTAGGTTGCATGCCAGGTCTGTCTGGGGCAAAACAGCCACATCCAAGACCAAAGTTGGTAGCTCCCTGGATAACATGAGACCCCCATCCAAAGCCATTCAGTCTTGGAGGGATTCAATTGTAGCCCATTGTCCCCCATTGAGACACAAACCGCTTCCAGACATCTGGTTAGGACACTGACTGCATCACTGGGGTCCCCATGGGCTGAGATATATAACTGGGTATCATCAGCATACTGATGATACCTCACCCCATGGGAACGGATAACCTCACCCAACGCCTTCATGTATATGTTAAATAGGAGAGGAGAGAGCACTGAGCCCTGAGGCACCCCATACTGTAGGGGCCTAGCGCTGGACCTCTCACTCTCCAACCACCACCACCACCCCCCAACTGCTCCCCCCACCCCCAATATCTCTGAAGTGATGGGAAAGGATTCAGCTGAAATGATGTTCTTTTTGGATTCCCTTCAGTTGGATAAGAGGAGTCTCCATTCACCTCCAAAACACCTCCAAAACAGAAAGAACTTATCATAGAGCAGCTCAAAGTTGCATTGACAAAATCCATCTTCCCTTATAACAGTCCCAGGTAAGGCTTCAACATGCTATCACCCTGCCTCTCTCACAGAATTATGTTGGGGCTACGTATGTCTCTCCCCATTCATAAACCTCCCTTCCTTTCCTCACAAGTTCTTAGTTCAGGAATTACGGTTTAGACTTCCATGGAAATCTGACCTCTCCCACACTGTGCCAAGTTGCCGTGTGAACTATCCACTGACACTGTACTGGAGTGTGTGCCAGTGAGGGCACCAAATGCATTAGAACTTGGCTTCTTCTCTCTCCCCCACCCCTTGAGTTTTGTTTTCCTTATCATAGAAAGTCTATTAAGAGGGGGGAGACATGCTGTGCCTTCTACACATCAGCATGAAGAACCTTCCATCTGGAAATGCTCTAGGATTAACTTCTGGAAGGCTTCCAGTACTGAGATCATTTCTCCAGTGCAGAAGTAGGTAAGATATTTTCTGTGAGCTGCATTTGGCCCCCAGGAGTCTAAATGTGGCCTTCAGCATGATTGAAGCCCTGGGCAACCCTGTGCCCCAGGGAGGAAAATGGCTCAAAAGGCCTCCTTTTGCCCTCTAGGAGAGTGAGGGCAATTCCTCCACATTCTGATGAGATCTCAGCATCCCTTCTATCCTCAACAACCCCAATGTACATATTTTTCTTTAAAAATATTACTACTAAGAGAGAAAGAGGGCTTTTTCAGTAACCCAATCTTTGTGAGAAAATTGAGGAGGAGCAAAGGTTACAGGAGTGGCCCGCCAAGGTCAAAGGATGACCATGTGTGTGTGTCCCCCCAGAGAACAGGGGATTGTCCACTCTTGCCATGTGACATGGAGTTAATTCTCATTCTCATTCTCTCTCTCTCTCTCTCTCTCTCTCTCACACACACACACACACACACACACACACACACACACACAGTTCCATACAGACATGCAGTTTCTACTAAAAAGAAACCTAGTCTTCCTTGAAGCTTTCTGAACAATAGCAATTTTTAAAAAGAGATTTGAGTAACTCAGACTAAAGATTCTGCTAGCTGAAGAGAAATCCTAATTCTAAAGATACAACCATGCTATTTCATGAATTGATGTAAATGGGGCCTTACAAGTACTTGCAGAAATATGAGGTGTGGAAATGTGTGTTCTCCTAGCCAACTCAATACAGTGGAACCTCGTTTAATGTAATTAATGCATTCTCCAGGATGTTTCTTACAGCGGAAATTACTTTATCCAAATTTCCCATAGGAATGCATTGAATACAATTTCCCATAGGAATGCACTGAAAACTAAAATACTTTAATCAAAATGCAGTTTTCCATAGGAATGCATTGAAAACCAATTAATCCATTCCAGGGGGGAAATCCGTACTCCGAACTACTATTTTCTATGGATTTCCTTTTGTCATACAATTTTTATGATAACCGAGCCATTTGTTAACCAAGGTTCCACTGTACACTGCAGTCGTGGAAATGCAACTTGAAACATGTGCATCCACTTTTACCGGAGACAGCTTATGTTCTCATTCTAGGATCCATCAGCATAAATCAAAGACTGCTACGTTCATTTCTTCCTCAAACATTAATAGCTCCTTCATCATTAAACACTATCTGCTGTACTGTGAAGTTTCAGAGTTTCTATTTCTAGCCTGCTAACTGGAAAAACAACAGAGTGCTTATTAATAGTACAAAGGCATTTGTCATTTACAATATCAAAACATTTCCTGGAGACTTGTAAAGCCAGGAGCACTCTTTCTAGACAACTCATTTATGTGGCTTTCCCTAGATCTCCTTAATATCTTTGGGGAAACTGCACTGAGGTGGACACAATCGGTGGCTCCAAGCCCCAAGAAGCAGTAATCGTTGTGTATATATTTTAGGGTAAGCCTTCAAGAGCTGGTCTACTTCAAGTAGACTTAATTTGTTTCCCTCCAAAGCTGTTTCACCAATTCTTCCTGATGCCATTTTCCCACTTTTCCCAAATGCGGTGCTGCCATTTGTAAATGGCACACATCGACATCAGTGTCTTATGCAAGGAAGCAGCTTGCAAAGTATTCCTCTACGTGACCTGGCATCCGCACACCATGCCCAGACAGCATTTTTAACTCTTGGTACCCACCAATCAAACTCACTTTTGGTAATCAGGCAATTCTCACTATCTGGTGACTCTGGATTTTCTGGGAGTGATGCCTTGCCGTGGGGTGGTAGGACCTATTAAATTGGTCCGGCCTCGGCATCTTATGGATTCTGATAGATTCCAGACAGAGCTGGGGCCTGTTCCTCTGGACAGGCCTTGGTCACTCTCTGGGAAAGGGAAGTGACATCGACCTTGGATGCAATTGCGCCAATGCGGCCTTTCCATTCCCGCAGGTTACGCTCAGCTCCTTGGTATACGGTTGAGCTGAGGGAGCTGAAGCGGGTTAGGAGACGCCTAAAGCGCCATTGGTGTGATCAAACACGAGTTAGAGCCTCTGTTAAACCCTATCTCATGGTGATGAGGGCGGTGAAGCGTCAGTACTTCACCACTCTCATTGCCTCAGTTAACAATCATCCAGCGGCCCTGATCCAGGTCACCAGGTCCTTCCTGGGTAGGGTGGGGCCTGGTCCTGGGTGGCACGGCTCGGCTGGCAATTTTGCTGACCATCTTGCAGAGAAAGTTGCTCGCATTCGTTCAGGGTTTAATCCTGACGTGGAAATTGATCGCCTGGAGATGGCCGGAGCAGAGTCTGGCCATGTTATCTGGGATCAGTTTGACCCTGTTGCCCCTGATGAAGTGGACAGGCTCCTTGGAGCTGTGCGTGATACCACTTGCTTACTTGATCACTGCCCTGCCTGGCTGATTAGAGCTGCCAAGGCTACAACGGGCAGTTGGGTGGGCACGATGGTGAATGCCTCTCTGCGGGAGGGGGTGTTTCCAGCAGCTTTTAAGCATGCGCTGGTTCTGCCCCTCCTGAAAAAGCCTTTGCTCAACCCTACGGTTATTTCAAACTTTAGACAGATCTCCAACCTTCCCTTCGTGGGGAAGGTGTTGGAGAAAGCAGTGGCTCGACAGCTCCAGGGGGTTCTGGATGATACGGATTATCTGGACCGTTTCAGTCAGGGTTCAGGCCCGGTTATGGTACCGAGACAGCATTGGTCGCTGTCATGGATGATCTTTGGCAGGAGCGCGATGGAGGTAACCCCTCTGTCCTTGCTCTTCTTGACCTCTCAGCGGCTTTCGATACTGTCGACCATGGTATCCTTCTGGGCTGGCTTCGAGGGTTGGGGGCCCAGGGCACTGTGTTGTCCTGGTTCTCCTCATTTCTGACAGGCCAGACTCAGTCGGTGTCTTTAGAGAGTGGGCAGTCCAGCCCTAGGTTGCTCCCTTGTGGGGTACCTTAGGGTTTGGTACTCTCACCTCTATTGTTTAACATCTACATGAAACCACTGGGTGAGATCATTCGTTCCCATGGGGTGAGGTATCATCAGTATGCAGATGATACCCAGCTGTACATCTCAGCCCGTGGGGACCTGAGTGATGCTGTCAAAGTCCTAACCAGGTGTCTGGAGGCTGTTCAGGTCTGGATGGTGGACAACGGGTTACAGCTGAATCCTGGCAAGACTGAGTGGCTATGGATCAGGGGCCCCGTGATTTCCCGAGAGCTACCATCTTTGGTCCTGGCTGGGGCATCTTTACCCCAGTCAGATCCGGTGCATGATTTGGGGGTTCTCCTGGACTCATGGCTACTGCTCGAGGAGCAGGTGGCAGCCGTGGCTAGGAGGGCCATTGCACAACTTCATGTTATCTACCAATTACACCCGCTCTTGGACTGGGACTCCTTGATCATGGTCACTCACGCTCTGGTCTCCTCCAGATTGGATTATTGTAATGCACTCTACATGGGGCTGCCCTTGACGACCATCCGGAGGCTTCAGTTGGTCCAGAATGCGGCTGCTCGGGTGGTGATGGGGTGTGGGCGTTATGTGCATGCCCCACCGCTGCTTCATGAGTTGCACTGGCTTCCAGTTTGCCTCTGAGTGCAATTCAAGGTGCTGGTTTTGACCTTTAAAGCCCTACATGGCATTGGGCCGGGGTAAGTTCGGTTTCACTTACCAGTGATAACTTTCGTTCTTCGAGTATATAGTTTGTGAATACACACTCATGGGTTATGCGCCTGCGCAGAACGGAGATCGGAGGCTTGAAAAGCTATTGGTCTAAAGTTTTGGCGGTAAGACCGCCCACCGTACCGCCCACCCTGAGGCGCCCGCGCGCCATTTTACCTCAGTTCCATACTTAAGCCAAGCACAGGATAAACCAATTGATCTCATCCGTGCAGCTCAAGAGGGGAGGCAGGGTGGGTAGTGTGTATTCACAAACTATATACTCGAAGAACGAAAGTTATCACTGGTAAGTGAAACCGAACTTTCTCCTTCGTATAGTTTGTGAATCCCCACTCATGGGAGATTAGCAAGCTCACACTCACTTGGTTGGTGGGCAGTCGGATGAGATGATCCCACGATGCGATGAAGATGCAGTAGGTCGACCCGTCAGGGGCGATGAGTCCGGAGCCCTCTGGTGAGGACGACACGGCCAAGCCTGGCGTCCGCAGTGGCTCTGGTGTCCACCCTGTAGTGCTGGACAAATGTAGAAGGTCTGGACCATGTGGCAGCCTTACAAATGTCCTCAAGCGGTGTGCCCTCCAGGAAGGCAGTGGATGTGGCAACCGCCCTGGTGGAATGCGCCCTGACATGCGGTGGAGGTGGCAGTGAGGCAGACTCGTAGGCCAGGTAGATGGTAGAGGTGATCCATTTGGAGAACCTTTGCGCAGAAATGGGTTCACCCTTGGACTTTCCCCCATAAGCTACAAAGAGGCGTTGAGACTTCCTGAACTCTCTTGTCCTGCTGGTGTAAAACAATAAGGCTCGTTTCACATCCAGCGTGTGCCAAGTCCTTTCTTGGGCGTTAGAGGGGTTCTGGAAGAAAACTGGCAAGGAGATAGTCTGTGCCATGTGAAACTTGGAGACTACCTTGGGCAGGAAGGTGATGTCCGCCTGGAGAACGACGCGGTCGTTGAAGAATTGGAGAAATGGTGCGTCTGCTCTCAGGGCAACCAGTTCTCCAGCTCGTTGTGCTGACGTGATAGCCACAAGAAATGCCGTCTTCCATGTGAGGAGGCGAACATCGCTGGTGGCCATGGGCTCGAAAGGGGTCCTGGTGAGCGCGTTGAGCACGGTAGACAGTGACCATTGAGCCGTAGGAGTCCTGACCGGAGGGAAAGCGTTCCGTAGTCCCTTGAGAAAACGCTTCACCATTTGGTCACGGAAAGCCCCAGCAGCGGGCGAGCCGGCCGGGGAGTGCGCCACCACTGCTGCGAGGTGCACTCGGATGGAGGTGATGCTAAGGCCAGACTCCGCCAAATGGAGGAGGTAGGTTAAAACGTCCTGCAGTCCAGCCTGCGGGGGGCCATGTGCTGGGAAGCCAGGAAAGCACAAAAGCGCCTGTATTTGGAAGCGTAGGACCTCCTTGTGGAAGGGCGCCGCGCTAGCTCAAGGATCCTGGACAGTCTGGGGTTATCCTCCACGCGGTGAGGTGGAGGCTGGGCAGGTCCGAATGGTGCAGCTGGCCGTGCTCCATTTGGAGAAGCGTCGGTGACTCCGGCAGTGTGCGATACTGTGACGACATGCGCAACAGTAGCGGAAACCAGGGTTGGCGCGGCCATGCCGGCGCCACCAGAATTGCATTGGTTCTGTGTTGGTACATCCTGGTGAGTACTTTCTGGACCAGAGGAAACGGAGGAAAGGCATAGAGATAGTCCTGATCCCACCGTTTCATGAAGGCATCGCCTTCGGAGTTCAATCCGATGCCTGCTCTGGAGCAGTACCTGCTGAGCTTCCTGTTGGACTTCGATGCAAAGAGGTCGATGCTCGGCGTTCCCCAGGCCTCGCAAAGCGACTGGAACACCCCGTCGTCCAGCTCCCATTCGTGGGTCGTCGAGGTGAGACGGCTCAGGTGGTCTGCCAAAACATTCAGTGTGCCCTGAATGTGCACTCCAATTGGGAAAATGTGCCTCTCCAGGCACCATTCCCACAACTGCACTGCAAGGTACAGGAGGGTGGTGGACCGTGTTCCTCCCTGCTTGTTGAGGTACGCCACCGCCGTGGTATTGTCCGAGGCCACTTGAACCGCCTTGCCGGTGAGCAGAGTCTCGAAGGAACGCAGGGCCTTCCAAATGGCCAGCAGTTCCAAGTAATTTATGTGGTGCACCGTTTCGTGTGGTGTCCAGGTGTCGTTGACCGTGAGAGTCCCGCAAGCAGCGCCCCAGCCGAGGTTGCTTGCGTCGGTCAGTATCTGCAACGAGGGTTGCGGGGGGTAGAAGCTCTTCCCCGTGGCCACGTTGAGTGGTGTAGACCACCACAGCAGTTGGTCCCTCAGTTCTGGAGACGGGGTCAACCGTTTGGACTGGCTCTCCCGAAGTGCGTCGAACTCGTGCAGGAGCCACGATTGCAGGGACCTGAATTTCAACTTGGCATGGGGAATCACTGCCGTCGTTGAGGCCATCAGGCCTAGAAGTCTCTGAGCCTTCTTCGCCCGGATGCATGGTTTGGTGCGCAGTTCGCTCACCCCCTGCGCAATATCCTGTAAGCGTTTCTGGGGGGCGTAGGCTCTCGTAGCAAGCGAGTCGAGTACCGCTCTGATGTACTCGACGCGTTGAGAGGGAGTCAACTTCGATTTGGTGAAGTTGATCCTGAGGCCGAGACTCTCCATGAGGTGGACCGTGTATTGTGTGTCCCGAACGGCTGACGATTTGGTGGGGGAGACGATCAACCAGTCGTCGATGTACGGGAAGACCCTGATGCTCCGTTGGCGGAGGAATGCAGCCACCAGAGCCATGCATTTGGTGAAGACCCGCGGTGCCGTGGCCAGACCGAACGGTAGGCACCGGTACTGGTACACGGAATTGTCGATGCGGAAGCGGAGAAACCGTCTGTGTTCCTCGAGGATGGAGACGTGGAAGTAAGCATCCTTGAGGTCTATGACTGTGAACCAGTCCCCTATGTTGATGAGGGGGAGGACGGTCTGCAGGGTCACCATCCGGAACTTCCTGGTGTGGATGTATTTGTTCAGGCGGCGCAGGTCCAGGATAGGGCGAAGGCTTCCGTCCTTCTTCTGGACCACGAAGTAACTCGAGTAGAAGCCGTTGTCCCAGTCGGACGGTGTTACCCGCTCGATGGCTCCCTTGGAGAGAAGGGTTGATATTTCTTCCTCCAAATGGGGGGACGAGGTGGTGAGACGATGTCTTCCTACCCGAGGCACCCGCACGAACTCGATGGCGTAGCCAGAGGACAAGATCTTTAAGACCCACTGGTCGTCCGTGATGCCCGACCATACCTGGAGGAAGTTCCGGAGGGCGAGGTACGGGATGTGGAGCGAGAGAGACTCGGCCGTCGCAGCTTCAAACGCGGGGCTTGGACCTCGCGCCAGAACGCTTGTCCTGTCCGTAGGGTCGGTAGCGGGGTTTGTGCTGACGCCGCTGTTTGTAGGAGCTGGATCTAGGCTGCTCCGTCGGTCCTTGCTGCTGCGGGTTGCCCTGGAATCGCCGTGTGAAGGGCTGGAACCTCGGCCTGGCGGGCGGAGCCGGCGTGGTGAGCCCCAGGAACTTGGCCGTGGAATTGGTCTGGCGCATCTCATTCAGGACCTTATCGGTATCCTGACCGAAGAGGCCCTGCCCGTCGAAGGGAAACTCCTCGATGAGCTTTTTCATAGCGTCATCGAGGGAGGTGTCCCTGAGCCAAGCATGGCGACGGAGGTAGATTGCGGAGGCCATGTCCTTTGCCGCATAGTCGTTGATATGCCGGGCAGTGCGCATCAGCTGCTCGGCGACGAAGTCCCCCTCGGTGGCCAGCGCGTCGATCCGCTTTTGGGCGTCGGCGGGCAGTTTCGCCGTCTCAACCTTCACCTGCTCCCAGAGGTGAGATTGATACAGGCCCATGGCGGCCGAGTAGTTGGCGGCACGGAAGAATAGGGAGCCGGTGGCGTAGAACTTACGTCCCACCGCGTCCAGTTTCTTTCCCTCCGGCGTCGATGGGACCGGGAACCCGCTGGTGGCCGTCCTATGCTGGAAGGCCTTGACCACCAGGGAATTCAGCAGGGGGTGAGCCTGCAGGAACTCGACGTTCTCGTCCAGGACTCGGTACATGCTGTCGAGCCTGGACGAAACGGAGTGCGCCGCCAATGGTTTTCTCCATGTCGCCCTCGCCGAAGTCATCATGGAGGGGAGCATGGTTATGTGGACCGGCCGTACAGCACGTCTGTCGAGCTTCGCGGTCATCTGATCCTCACCCTCCAGCGGCGGTTGATCGACTTTAAGGTTGAGTGCGGTGCCCAGCCTTGTGAGCATGGCGGTCAGCGAGCGTTGGTCCTCACCACGCGGTGGGTCCACCGAGCCGATAGCCTGCTCCGGCGTGCGCTCGGCGTCGACGTCTCCCTCGTCCTCCTCCTCCGACGAGCTGGACTCATCGGAGGACGAGGGAGGAACTCTTTCATCCACGTCGGGACCGCGCCAGTACGGCCTGGGCGGGCCGGCGGGATGGGAGTCCACCGCATCAACGTCCGGACCACACCATGACGGGTTGGGTGGGCCGGCGGAGCGGACACTCGACCCACGGGAGGTCGGTGGGGCCACAGCAGGGCCGGGATGCCCGGGGCTTGCGGTGGTCGAAACCGGAGCTGCAGAGGCCGCAGGCATGGAGGTCTGGAACTTGGTCGCAAACGACGCCATGACCTGGAACATTTCCCGAACGAGAGCCATCTGGGATGCGTCCGAGTCCGCTGACGGTAGAGCCCTGGTGGCCGGTGGGATGGTGGCCCACGAGACGGTGGGCGTCGAAACGGTGGCCGGCGTCGGCGAAACGGTCGTCGGAACGGTGACGACCGCGTCGTCTGTCGGCGTCCTGGGCCTTGGAGAGACGGAGGCCTGCCTCGGCGAGCGGTTTCTTCCCCGAGGAGGAGAGGGGAGCACCTGAAGTGGGCGAGCTGGAGCCCCAGCCCTGCGTCCTTTATCAGGTGACCCGGAAGACGACCGTCCTCCCCAGATGGAGGATCCCGGAGAAAGACATCGGGCAGTCGAGAACGGCGGCGAAGGCCCGGGAGAGGCGGGTGTGCGCGAGGTGGGAGGAAGCGACCGTCTCTTCTCCGACCCACGCTTGCGCTTCTTCTCACCGTTCCTGTCCTTCTTTTTCTTCTTCCTAATCGGAAGCACGGAGGAAGAAGCCGGCGGCGGCTGGGAGGCAGCGGCGGATGTGGAAGCGGACGCGGCGGGAGCCAGAGCGAGCTCCATCAGATGAGCCTTGAGGCGATTGCTTCGGTTCTGCACCGCGAGGCGCGTAAACTTTTTGCAATGCGGGCAGGACTGGCTCTGATGCGACTCTCCCAAACAAAAGAGGCACAGGCTGTGGCCGTCGGAAGCCGGGAACTTCTTAAGGCAAGCCGTGCACTGTTTAAACGCTGCAGCCATCAACCGCGGAAAAATTCTTCCAGTGGAAGTTTCTGGAAGCAAGTACCCCGAAGGGCGGACCAGCCGCCACCCCCTTGAGGGGGGAGACGGTGATCGATGCGAAAAAATTGGCTACTGAATCCACTCGAAAGAAGAAACAGCGCCGGGGTGGCAATCCTGCCCGTGGGACAAGATTGCCGGCAAAAATTGTTGAAATTAGCTAAAGCTTTCCCTCAGAAGGGCGATAAAAATTGAGAAGCTCTCGACGATCGTCCTGCTGCTACGGCGGAAAGAAGAGAACTGAGGTAAAATGGCGCGCGGGCGCCTCAGGGTGGGCGGTACGGTGGGCGGTCTTACCGCCAAAACTTTAGACCAATAGCTTTTCAAGCCTCCGATCTCCGTTCTGCGCAGGCGCATAACCCATGAGTGGGGATTCACAAACTATACGAAGGAGAACTTAAGAGACCGCGTTACCCCTAGTGGCCTGTCTGTGGATTGTTTTTGTCATTTTATGCTGGGTGGGGGTGGGGGTGGGTGTTTTTTAGCTACAACTTGTGTAGTTTTTTATGTATTTAAGACTGTTTTTTAGTGTGTTGGGTTGGGGTTTTTAATGTTATTGTCTTACTTGTGTTTTTACTGTATTTTGTATATGCTGTTAGCATATGCTGTTAGCCTTGAGTGATGTTTTTCATCAGAAGGGCGGGATAGAAATTTACAAATAAATAAATAAATAAACTCCACATCAAAACTCATTCTGGCATTTGATTTTCTTACATATAACTAACCAGTGTGCAAGTGTGTGTGTGTGTGTGTGTGTGTGTGTGTGTGTGTGTGTGTGTGTGTGTGTGTGTGTGTGTGTGTGTGTGTGTGTGTGTGTGTGTTTCTTTTGCTACAAAATGCATTTAACCATGAGATTATTTTATATACCGGTACTAGAGAAACAGCAGACAGACAATCTGAATGTTATACATTCTTGCTTGGTACAGATAGTGGTGCGGATGTGCCAAGCCACACATGGAAAATGTCCAAGTGCATTCCCAGAGTAGCTGCACACTCAGGTTAGTAACAAGTATGCTACCTTACCCATTTGCTCATCCAGCCCAGTACTGCAAACTCTGACTGGCAGCAGCAATGCACAATTTCGGAAAGAAGTCCTTCTTAGTTCTACCTGGAAGTACTGAGGCTTGAACCTGGAACCTTTTGCATGCAAAGCCCTCTGGTTCTTTGCTACCTTCCTTTTTTCCCTTCCTTTCTTTTTCACTTCACATGGAGTATTCTGCTAGTTTCTTTGTCATTTGACGCTAGTTTCAAGAAGCAGAATTAGTATCAAATTGTCAACAGAATTCCCATTTGTTGATGTTCAGTTGCACAGTTGATTCCAACCTTTCACGACCCCATGGACCATTGCATGCCAGGCACCCCTATCTTCCACCATCCTCCTCAACCCACCCAGCTTTGTGCCCACTGTGTTAACAATACCATCTAGCCATCTCATTCTGTGCTGCCCCCTTCTTCTGCCCTCGACCTTTTCCAGCATCAAGGCTTTCTCAAATGAATCCTTTCTTCTCATTTGATGTCCAAAGTACTTTAACTTCTCCACCTCTCCCCGGGCTCTTGCCATCAGCCCCGGGATGTGAGCCAGCTGCGCCCGGCACCACTCCCCTTGCCCCATCCAGGCGGGGAGTACAAGAGGCAACAGGACCGATGGAGCGGCAGGACTTCGCCGCCTCTCCTGGGGCTCTTGCCATCAGCCCCGGGATGGGAGTCAGCTGCACCCACCACTGCTGCCCGGGGCCCGTTGCCTTTCCCCAAGCCCATGCCATTGGCTCGGGGATGGGAGGCTGGTGTGACTGCCGCCTCTACTCCGCCCTCTAGAGCCCCGCCTGCTCGAGGGGCTAGAAGGTTTTTTGAGACTGTACATTATTGTAATTTTTTGCTTTATTGTGTTTACATCTATTATCTTTTCCTTGATATGTCATGCTGATATTGTTTGCTGATATATTGTTTTGCTGATGTCTTTGATATTATATGTTTCTGATATGTTCTGAGGTAATATTGTTTTGCTGATATATTGTTTACTGATATATTGTTTTGCTGATATATTGTTGATACTTTGATATATATTGTTGATATTGTATTATTTATTTGCTTTTTGCATTACTGTATTGTTATTTGTACTTGTGTACGTATTGTATTGTTTTGCTATTGTTGTTTGCCACTTCCAGTCGCCTTTGGGCTGAGGGAAGCGGGATACAAATTAAAGTTATGATATGATATGAACTTCATCTTCAATATTTGATCTTCCAAGGAGCAGTCTAGGGTTGGTTTCTTTTAAGATCGACCTATTTGTTCTCTTTGCTTATTTGCTCTCTTTGTTTTAAGGCCCAGAAAATTTAAATGACAGTCTGCCTCACCTTGTACCCATTATTCAGCCTTCCAGGGGGAAAAAACACTTAGTATTGCATTGCTGTGTTTTGTTTTGTTTTTTTGTAACAAACACTGTAGTTGAGATCTTCCTGTTGTTTACATAATATTTGTGTAAATCATTGGTTAATTGTGGCTAACTGATGAAGATCCAGGGCATATATTGGTAGTGCATTCTGGCACATGATGAACATGTGACCCAGATGTACCTGGCACTTCAGAAACTAGCCAAAATTGGCCAAATCTTATGTGAATACCAACAGAACTGTGATTAGTAAATGTATAGCAAACCACTCATTTAACCATTGTATAGGTTTTTAGGAAACCTAATCCAATCAGCCACTCATCCACCATGAACCAAGTGATCTTTTAAAAACCTTTATATGTTTTCTGTGTCAGATTCCTCACATCATGTGCTCACTGGATAAAAAACACAGTGTTTGACACAGCAACTGGGATGGGCAGAGCTGCTTTGAGTTAGCAAGAATGATCACATCAGCTGCCACAGCAGAGTATCCAAGAGGCACCAGCCCCAGGCAAAACTTTACTTCACAAACCACCCAACAATAAAATAAGAAACTAGTCAGAATTTTACTTCAATGCTTTTGTTGTTCTTCAGTTGCACAGTCGATTCCAACCTTTTGCGACCCTATGGACCGTTTCCCTCCAGGCACCTCTGTCCTCCACCATCCTCCTAAGCTCACCTAGCTCTGTGCCCATTGCGTCTACCACACCATCCATCCATCTTATCTTTGGACGCCCCCTTCTTCTTTTGCCCTCCACCTTTCCCAGCATCAAGGCCTTCTCAAGTGAATCCTCCCTTCTCATTTGGTGTCAATGCTACCAGTCCAGAAAAAAATTAGAGAAACATATTCAATTTATAAAATTCACTCTTCTATGACCAGAACCACTGTACTAGCAATATTATTATCCATACACCCCATAGCTTCAGAGAAGACCAAGTTAACTGCATAACTATTTTTACCAAATACTGTATATGTTTCCAAAAATATATGTTTATGGGATATTGCTGTATGCAACTTCTTATTGGACGTTTTTATCTAAATACTGAACTTTAACAGTAGTCATATCTTCTAAATGTGGGCATTAATGTGACAATTTTTTGCAGCATGTAGAAGTCAGCATGGGAGCAACCCGCTTTAAAATCAAAGCGCTGTTGCATGGATGCTTATACTATGTTTCCAGTTCAAGGATCTCTGTCAATAAGGCTATCCTCACTAAACAGAATACTCCAGTGATTCTGTATGCAAACACCTTTTGTAGTTTGGAGGGGCATGACAAATATCCAATTGAACAGATGTCTGAATGCCCTTTCTGCCATATTATCGTCGTCAGCTGCAACTCGTATCCGAGAATGCATTTTTGCCATTAGTGTGAATTTGTTTAAGGCGGATCCCAGCTTGCCGTGAAGCGACCCACACACTATGATCACGGAACCATCTCCTGTGGCACATATTAAATGAGACATGATTTAATACCAGGACTGCAATGGACTGCCACAGCCTTGATGAAGATCCAGGGCATAGGTGTGCCTTCACAGCCAGTCCATTTGGCATGGCCTCTTCCGCCTCCATGACTGTTGGGAATCAGAATGGTCCCTCCTCCGCTCATTTTGCCGTTGCGCCCAATATAATGGTTTCCAGTGGCATTTTCTCCCCTGATGGTCCCATCACCCACCTAAAGGGGCTCATCTGCCTGTAGCAGTTGGCCCCTTTAGGGAGTCATGTTATTTACCGCTACCCAAAACTCGCATTATAAACTGCTTCTATTCCTGAAACTAATGTCTGTCTTCAGTTTTATAACGTCCTGTGCTGAGACTCTGTGTATGTGTGTATGAGTACTCTGAGTGTTGTTTGGTATTTTAGCTGATAGGATCAGGTGATCCAGCAGTAAGTATCTTTCTGGCTTTCACTTCACGAATAACTTAAAAGGGCAATACCACATAGCATTTCTCTGTTTTTATAGTTGGAACCCAGAGAATTACCAAGAATCAGTATTGTATGTTCAAAATGCAATCTCCTAGGAATGTAAATGTGAGCCATGGCTAGGTCCCAAAAACAGTTACAAAGCCATACCTGAAGGATTGTGGAACCACAGTTGCAAGAGGTACCCACAGTACCAAAAACCTCTCAGTTTGAATACCAGCACTAACTTGCAGAAAGATTTTTGAGCAAATCACTCAATTATTAAAGCTTCCATGCATGTTAAGATAAGTGAAAGCCATTTCTAGAAGTAAGATTAACGAAGTGACCTGTTTTACTCATCTTACAGGGCTATTTAAAGACCTTCTCTGCCTTTAAATGTAAAACATTTAATTTTCTCCTAAACTGAATCTCCATTAATGTACAAATGGGCACTTTTATTCTCCATCATGATAAAAAGTTTATTCCATCACAACTCAGAAATTTGAAAAACAGTGCCCTGGCTGCAAAACAGATACAGGTTTCTATGTGCCATAAATTGTTATATTAGCGTTATTTCCCCTTTTGACTACATGTTAGATTTTGGGTTGTGCTACTAACAGACAACATCAAAATACATTAATCTACAGTACAGTATATGTATACTTTTTAAAAATTATCTAAACATTTCTTCTCGAAAAAATCATAGACAACAAGGTTGCTCTGCATAAACTAAAACATGTCAAGCTTTTAGATTTTTTTAAAAATGTGTAAGTTATGTTTACCTCTGTAGGTTTGTAGCAGTCTACCAGTGCTTCCTAGAAATAAAATGATAAGAAAATTAATTGTTTGTAGGAACAGCCTTAATTTCTCCATTTTATATCTATCTAAGTACAGGACTCTTGAAAGTATCCACGATGCTTCGTAATTAATAGGCATCTTTTTTACATCACAATTTCTTCTCCAAGGTGACTCAATGTTTTCCTAGAGTTAAACAATTTTCTGCATCAGGTGAAACTCCACAATATCCACAATTTTGGTATTTTAATCAACATTTTAGGAATAATTTTCATTTGTCCCAAAGTCATAGGTAGGGTGCAACTGAAGAGAAACAGGCCAATTCCTCCGCTGGGACTTCCTGCATCCCCGGAAACTGACAAATGGGTCATTTACAAACCTCAACATCCCAATGCAGGGCCAGCCAATGTATTGTAGAAATGCAAATATTCACACTATCAAAATTACAATGTCTGTATCACTCTATATTATACCAGGATTCATGTCAAGTGTTGTCTAGTGTTGTATATTTCAGTAATAATAATTATTTCAGTAATTCTATTGATTGCCTTTCAAAAAAAAAGCTGTGTGATAGATTCATCCAGACTAATGAGTCAAACAGTGCAATTGGAATTAAGTTACCCACTATCCCAAACTTCATCTAAATCGGGGCGGCCAACCTATGGCCCGTGGCACCATTTCATGTAGCCCGCCGCTGCCCTCACTGCTACCAGAAACAGATGTGTTTACAACAGCCATAAAGCACACCCGTGCCTGCTGTAAATGCTGCAGTAAATGCACCTGCAGTTGTTGTAAACATGTTTACAACAGCCAGGGACGTGTTTTATGGCAGCGTTTATGGCGGGAGGAACTCCTGGCCCACTCAGCTATCCAGCGGCACAATCCAGCCCACTGCACGAAAAGGTTGGGAACCCCTGATCAACTAACTTGTAATTTTAGGGCTCTCTCCTCTTCATTAGCAGCATCAAGAAGATCATCAATGTCAATTTCTACATCTGGCATCTCTTCTTCCTGGGAAAGGGGAAAGTTGAAGCAGGTTATACAGGTCCGAAAGCTGAATGGCAGTATGTTCCCCCACCACCACCACCACTTTCTCTCTCTCTCTCTCTCTCTCTCTCTCTCTCACACACACACACACACACACACCTCATTACCTTCCTGCACTCTATTTGCTAGCTCAAGTCCAGCTTCATTTGCATATGAGAACCCCAACAGAGTTGCAGCCAAGTTATCTTCCCTTAGGAGGGAATGCCACAAATTCACAGGGTGCTACTACAAAGAAAGTCCTGTCAAATGTACCCATCAATCTATCCTAACCTCTTTGGGTGGCAGGATATGCAACAGGTCCTCTGTTGAGGAACTCGGAGCCAAGTGAATTGGGTATCTGGCTACAGAACAAGAGGTTGCAATTTCAGTTCTCCACTGTGCTTTCCAGAAGAAGAGCCACTTTGTGCAGTCAACAGCAAGCTGCACAGCGCCAGAGAATGGTGAGATCTTTTGAGTACTTTCTATCTAGAAAACCCTGAAAAGGGTCACCATAAGTCAGAATTGACTTGATGACACACCACTATATATATAGGAAGAGACAATCTCTTGGACATCCTGGCCAGCTAATCCCTTTAAATAAAAGAGGTGCAGGTGAACATCTTATGTTTCTCTTGCATGTCTAAATAATGAGATATAAGTCCTCCACACAGATGCCTGATTTGTGTAATCCCCCCCCCCAACTACTCCATCATGGAAATCAATGAGTAAAACAGATCAAAGGGTGAAGGAAGCAGCTTGGGCTTTTTAAAACAAACATCATACACTGCAATGTGTATAGGTTTCTACTTGGGCAGTGCCTGTCATAACCAAAGCTATATGCTATCAATAAGGCACAAGCAGTTCTGCAGATAGAAAAAGTACAATTTAGAAAGTAGGAATGTCACTTTACTCAAGATAACCATTTGCCTTTCCCTCACCATGACATTTTACCTCCAGAAAAACCAGCCAACTCTTCCCATGACATTAGAGGAGTGACATCAGTGCAGCCAAAATATATTACACCTTGACTTTCCTTTTCCTTTCTGACTGAATCTAAAGTAGTATTAGTGAAGCAGACATTACCCACATAGCTTCAGAACCTAGTTACAGAGCCTAACAGCTGTGGTTCGGCATCTACCAATATATGTTAATCCCTTTGCTAAACCTGAGGAGCATACCTCCTAGGGGAGATAAACCTAGCAACCTATATGCTGCTAGATACTTTATATACTATACTTTGGTTTATTATATCACCTTTACTAACTTTCCTTCAAATTCTCTTTTACAACATGAACACAACAGGATGTGTCCACACAGGTAAGAGGTTAAACCAGTAAGAAGTTAAACTCATTAGCATATGCTCTGCTTGGCAACTTCACACTTTTAAGATTGAAAAGGGGACATTTTAAACAAATCAGAATATTCATTTGTTACTGCTAGCTGTAGGAAGCTGTACTGATATGCATGCTTATCTGTCATTCTGCTTGATTATTCTTCACCTGATTACTTTGTAACCCATTTACATTGTAATATATTGACCCCTGCATCTGGTGTATATAAACCATTTTATTCCTTTGTCTGAAGAAGTGGACTTGATCCACAAAATCTCGCAGTAAAAATATAGCAGTTAGTCTTTCAAGTGAAGCAGTGTTTTTATTTTTTGTTTTTATCTTTGTTCATTTATTTTTTCTGATTTGCCTAGCAAAGGAGTTTTCATGAAGGCAACTTTTGGGAGAGCTGGATCTTACTAAACAACTGAGGAAGCTTTTCATATCTATAGTCCCAATTCTGTGGCTTATCTTTGTCTTCTACCATCTCCCATTATAAAGAATATAATTGTAAATGAGAAAAATAAATCTGGCAGTAACTCATTATTACCAGGCGGGCATCAGCAGAGAACACATACAGCATGGCTACATGTATTTGGTTTTAACTGGTATCAGGTATGGGTTTTAATTGATGTTGTGAGCCACCTTGGGTCTAGGGTTACCATAATTCCCTCTCACAAAAACAGGACACAAATAAAGGTTGCCCTTGCTCGAAAGCCAGTCGTATCCGATTCTAGGGTTCAGTGCTCATCTCTGTTTCAAAGCCGAACAGCCAGTGCTGTCTGCTTCTGCAGACGTTTCCATGGTCATGCAGCAGGCATGACTAGACACCGGAGTGCATGGAACACTGTTTACCTTCCCACAGAAATGGCCCCTATTTATCTACTTGCCATTGCTTGCTTTCAAACTGCTAGGTTTGCAGGAGCCTGGGACAGAGATGGGAGCAGACATTTCCGTAGTCATGTAACAGGCATAACTAGACACCGGAGTGCATGGAACGCTGTTTACCTTCTCATCAAAATGGCCCTTATTTATCTACTTGCCATTTTTTGCTTTCAAACTGCTAGGTTTGCAGGAGCTGGGACAGAGACGAGAGCAGATGTTTCCATGGTCATGCAGCAGGCATGACTAGTCACCGGAGCAAAGGGAACACTGTTTTCCCCCCAACGCCAACACCCCCCCCCCAAGTGGTTCCTATTTATCTACTTGCCATTTCTTGCTTTCAAACTGCTAGGTTTGCAGGAGCTGGGACAAAGACAAGATCTCATTCCATCCTGCAGTATTCGGGTATCGAACTGCTGCTGCTACAAAAAACAGAGGCCAAGGCGCATTTCTCCCCACCCCCTTGTTTACCAAGCTTCTGCTGCTGCCACCTACTGGTCATTCCAATAGAAGTGCAAGAATTTTTTTCCTTCCAAATCAAGTGGTTTGAAAACTGTGAATTTTCCATGTTTTTTATGGAACCGTGTGGGATAGTTACAAAACATGAAATTCACGGTTTTCCGTTACATATGGCAACTCTACTTGGGTCGCTTAAGTGGAAAAGGTGCTGAGGCACTTAGGCAAAAAAGGCAGTTATATAAATCCAACAAATAAATAAATAAATTCTTTTGTGATTTACAACTCAGCTGAATGCTTTTAGATGGAAGAAAGATCACTAGTAAATATATGTTGAACAAAATACAAAGAAGCAGTTAAGAATGTGAAATAAAAGCACATACCTGTAGTTTTTACACATGATCAAGTCTGAGTCTCAATAAAACATTTAACAACTATTGACAACTTATGTAGCTTTTCTAGTGACATCAGAATGAGTCCTCCCTTCATTTCCCATGATTGGGTGTTCTGCCTTGCGCTAACACGAGTTGCAATCCAACAACATCTGAAAGAACATAAGTTACTAACACTTCTGGTAAACAAATAAATTACAGTTCTAGATTTCTTACAAGTCTCCAAGCTTGCATCTCAAAAATTCACCCATTTCTCCATAACATGGAGATCAAACTGATCTTTGAAATAATGTTATCACTTTGAGACTGCAGATGCACTCATACCTTCTAAGTTTTCAACGGATTTTGGTTGATCTCAATCATACCATTAACTTGAACCTCAAAGAAGACCAATGGAAATTAGTCTGCTGTATAAAAATGTCCCCAATGTTTGTTTATCATAATTTGAAAACAAGGCAAGACAGACAAGCATTTTGTCATCTCATGTGTGGTTAATAATGGCAGCCTGTGTATATGCCTTCCAACATTCCTCTAATCCACAAAGTTTATCAAAAGAAGCCCAGGGCTTTGCAACATTGAAGTGTGATATTTGCTTGGAGGCCAGTTTAGTTAGCTTACTACTTGATGAGAGGGTGTCACTAATTGCACTTGTCACTGCTCCATTCTCTCAATGTCGAGAACCTCTAAAATGGCCCTGTGTGGCCTCTTGGCCAGAAGCGTGGTATATAAATAGAAATAAACAAATAAAGTATATAAGAAAGTACTGGCTTATTTCAAAACTCTCTTCTCTAACAGTAATATGCATGATTCTATGTCTCTTACAATTACAATTACACTGGTGGTGATCACATAGTTTGTATTATAACTTGTTATTTATGCTTACTTTGTGTATGCTGATTTATGGTTTTGTCATAATAAAATTTAAGGAAAAACTCTCTCCCTCTCTTGAACAGCTCTTCCTATTATTCAGTCATCCTTGATTTTCAACGTTGTAGCCTACTGAGCTCTCTGAAACCTTTAAAAAATATACAGTTTTGTTTTCTCTGAAAGTAACATAACTAATAATTTATGCTTAAACATAAACAGATTCAATTTATAGTTTTAAAAAAACCAAAAGTTTGAAGAAGGCACATGGGCTCCTGAAGAAGTTCCCAGTGGTCGTTCAGAAATTGATTCTTAAAAGCTTGCTCAGTTAAAAAAACAACTTACAATTCATGACGGGCTAAAAAAAAGAAATCTTCATCCTTAGCGCTTGGTGAATCAGTAATTTCAGTTGCTTAAAGGTTTTTGGTGTGCTGCTGTGCTGAATGAGGCAAGGACTCATTTACTATCAAAAATTCTACCTGTGAAAGTTATTAATCGTGTATCTAATGCAGGGGTTTGCAACCTGCAGGCCGCGGGCTGAATCTGGACCTCGACGCCATTCCATCTGGCCCACGGTGACACCCCTGGAAACAGATGCGCAAACGCACCCATTGCCATTTTGTCCAGCCCACAGTACAGTCTAAGGGAGAGTTGTCTGGCCCGTGGCACAGTAAGGTTGAGAACCCCTGCTGTCTCTAATGCACCTTCTCCCGTGCATCTAGCAGTGGAAGCAGATGCATTTATGCATGTGCAAATGCACCCGCAACTGTTGTAAGTGCATTGTGGGAGCATTTTATTTCCACTTCTGGTGGGAGGATCCACATGACCGGCCCATGGCCCAAAAAGTTTGGACACCTCTGTTATACACTATACATACCCATTATTTGCACTGTGTCAGCTTTGTTGTTGCTCAGCTGCACAGTTGAGTACGACCCTTCACAACCATATGGACCACAGCATGACAGGCTCCTCTGTCATCCACCACCCTCTGGAGTCCACCCAGATCTATACCGACCATGTCAATGATACTGTCTATCCACCTTGTCCTCTGTCACCCCCTTGTCCTTTTGCCTTTGATCTTTCATAGTGTCGGGGCCTTTTCCAGTGAGTCCTATCTTCTCATTTAGTGGCCAAAGTATTTAAACTTCAGAATGGGTAGGTTACCTAGCTGTAAACGTAGTTCTTCAAGTGGTCCACTGTGCATTCATACTAATGGGTTGTTCATGCACATGCAAGATAGGCAGGTTCTTCCAAGTTAGTTTTTTCTAGAAAAACCCCCAATCCCGTAGTGCATAGTGCTAGCATCCTGCCCACTGTCTCCTCAGTTCCATTTGTATTGCCGATTGTAGGCAAGGACAGCTCTACAATGATATGAGAGAGGAGGCTGGGTGGGACGTATGAATGCACAGTGGACTACTAGAAGAACTAAATTTACAGGTAGGTAACCTACACTTCTTCTTCGTGGTCCCTGTGCAATCATACTAATGGGTGATTAACAAGCTTTCTCACCAGAAGGAGGGCATGTAACTGAAGTACCATGAAGAGGACCTGTCTACCAAAAGTCACCTGCCGGGTTTGCCTCATGTCCAAATGGTAATGCCTCACAAAAATGGAGGGTTGAGCCCACGTCGCAGCCTGGCAGATGTCATGGAGGGCGACACCGCTGGAAAATACAACAGCTCTCATAGAGTGGGCACGTGGACCCTCAGGGGGATCCAGGTGTGCCAATCAATAAGAAAGGGTGATAGTCTCTGTGATCCATTTTGAAAGGCATTGAGACGAGACAGGCAAGCCCTTCTTGTGTCCGGCATAGCAGACTAGAAGGCATGGAGTCTTTCTGAAAATCTTTTTTCCTGTCCAAATAAAAAGCCGAAGCTCTTTTAACATCCAGTGTGTGTAGAGTTTTATCCAATTCCAACATGGGGGATGGAAAAAAGGTTGGTAAAACTATAGGCTGCTGAAGGTGAAAAGCCGAAACGACCTTTGGCAAAAAAGGAAATGTCAGGATGAAGCACCACTTTTTCCGCCAAAAAACTTAAGATACAGCTGGTCCGATCTGAGAGCAGTGAGTTCACTAACACTACAGCCTGAAGTGATAACTAATAAAAAGGCAGTTTTAAAGGTAAAGAGGTGCAAGCCTGAGGTAGTCATGGGTTCAAATGGCTTTTGGGTTAGATGGTCTAACACAAGTGGGAGAGACCACTGAGGAGGTGGTCTACGCACATCTGGGTAAGTGTTTCCTAAGCATTTAAGAAACCTTTTAACCCTGACCTTTTTAAAGAAATGTCTAACTGGTGAATTAGAAGGCTGGTAGGCAACAATAGCTGACAGGTAGATCCAGAGAGATGATACAGGGAGACCAGATTGCCTTAACTGTAAAAGAAATTTAAGGGCAGTGTAGAGACATGGAGACACAGCAGCCTTTCCAAGCGACAGGGCAAACTGTCGAAACTTTGCCCATTTGTAAGCATAAACCTTCCACGTGGAAGGTTTGGTAGAGTCATGGAGGATTCTCATGAGCGTTGGAGAATCCTCCACACTGTCAATCGAAGGGCTTTGAGATCTGGATGAAGGATCTTGTGAGGGCCTAGAGGAGATCCTGATGTTTGTATAGCCACAGAAACTCCCTCGATATGTCTTGGAGAGTTGGAAACCAAGCTTGCCTGGGCCACCACGGGGCACTCAGTATGGCATCGACTGGTTGGGACACCAGAAGGGACACTACCCAGTGGAGCAAAGGCAGTAGTGGGAAGGCATAGATCATGTTTGGCTTGAGGTCAGAGATCATATCATCGTGATTCTCAGGGACATTAAGGTCCTTTTTGTATATTCTTGCCACCTTTTCCTCATCTCTTCTGCTTTTGTTAGATCCCTATCTTTTCTGTTGCTTATCATGGTAATACTCAGGATCTGGTGCAAGATGTTAATGTGACTGATCCAATAGGGAACAGTGACCACAACTCAATTATGTTTAACTTGATCATAGACCGCAAGTCACTGATAAAATCTAACACAGAGACCTTAAATTTTCAAAAAGGAAATTTCCCAAAGATGAGGAAACTAGTGAAAAAGAAACTGAAAGGGAAAATTGAGAGAGTCCAAACACTCCAAGAGGCATGGAGGTTGTTTACAAAAACAATAACAGAGGCCCAATTGGAATGCATACCCAAAAGGAAAAAGGGCACTGCCAGGTCCAAGAGGACTCCAATGTGGCTTACAGGAGCTGTTCGGGAAGTGATCAAGAGCAAGAAAAGCTCATTTAGAAGATGGAAGGCTTGTCCAAATGAGGACAGCAGGCAGAAACATAAATTCTGGCAGAACAAATGCAAGGCAACAATCAGGAAAGCAAAGCAAGACTTTGAGGAGCGTATAGCTAAAAATACTCAGAGGAATAACAAAGACTTCTTTAAGTACATTAGAAGTAAGAACCCAACTAGGAAGGCCATTGGACCATTAGATGACAATGGAAGGCAAGGGGTTATTAAAGAGGAAACAGAGATTGCAGAGAGACTCAATGAATTCTTTGCTTCAGTATTCACTGAAGAAGACAGAGACCACATGCCCAAAACAGAGCCTATCTTCGTAGGGAGGGAAACCGAAGAATTAAGCAAGATAGAAATAACCAGGGAGGAGGTCCTTGCATGTCTTGTTAAGCTAAACACTAACAAATCCCCAGGACCAGATGGCATCCATCCACGAGTTCTCAGGGAACTTAAAGATGAAATTGCTGATATCCTAGCCAAAATATATAATATTTCCCTCAAATCAGGCTTTGTGCCTGATGACTGGAAGGTAGCAAATGTAACACCAATTTTCAAAAAAGGATCCAGGGGTGATCCAGGAAATTACCGGCCTGTCAGTTTGACATGTGTCCCAGGTAAAGTGATGGAAACCATCCTAAAAGATAGAATTAATAGGCACATAGAAGAGAAGGCGCTGCTAAAGGAGAGCCAACATGGCTTTTGCAAGGGCAAATCATGGCTCACTAATCTGTTGGAATTTTTTGAGAGTGTCAACAAGCATGTGGATAAGGGGGATCCAGTTGACATTGTTTATCTGGACTTTCAGAAGGCTTTTGACAAGGTCCCACACCAAAGGCTCTTGAATAAACTTACCAGTCATGGAATAAAGGGACAGGTCTTGTCCTGGATCAGCAACTGGCTAAGGGACAGGAAACAGAGGGTAGCACTAAATGGACACTTCTCCAAGTGGAGGGAAGTAAAGAGTGGGGTCCCCCAAGGTTCAGTACTGGGACCCCTGCTTTTCAACCTCTTCATAAATGATCTAGAGGTAGGAGTAAAAAGCAAGGTAGCCAAATTTGCTGACGACACTAAATTATACAGGGTAGTGAAAACTGTGAGAGATTGTGAGGAGCTCCAGAGGGATCTCTCGACACTGGGGGAGTGGGCAAAACAGTGGCAAATGAGTTTCAACATTAGTAAGTGCAGAGTGATGCATGTTGGGGCAAAGAACCCCAATTACATTTATAAACTGATGGGGTCTGAACTCTCTGTGACAAACCAGGAAAGGGACCTTGGTGTCCTGGTGGACAACTCAATGAAGGTGTCAACCCAGTGTGCCTCAGCAGTGAAAAAAGCAAACTCAATGCTAGGGATCATTAGGAAGGGTTTAGAAAATAAGTCAGCAAGTGTCATTTTGCCTCTTTATAAATCTATGGTGAGGCCCCATCTGGAATACTGTGTACAGTTCTGGTCGCCATACCTCCAGAAGGATATTATGGAGTTGGAGAAAGTACAGAGGAGGGCAACCAGAATGATTAGGGGACTGGAACACCTTCCTTACCATCTGAGGCTGCAACGGTTGGGCCTTTTCACTCTTGAACGACAGTGTCTAAGAGGTGACCTGATTGAAGTTTATAAAATCATGCACGGTGTGGACAAAATAGATAAGGAAAAACTGTTTTCCCTATCGCACAACACTAGAACTAGGGGACACTCCATGAAACTTTTGGGTACTAGTTCTCAAACAAATAAGAGAAAGTACTTTTTCACCCAGAGGATTACTGGTCTATGGAACTCCCTGCCAGAAGAAGTGGTGACAGCTGTCAGTCTTGACAGCTTTAAGAAAGGATTAGACAAGTTCATGGAGGACAAGTGTATCAATGGCTATAATTATGGCTACCTAAGGACAACCTCCGGGTTGGAGAGATAGGCAGGATATCTCTCAATGCCATTTCCAGGGAATCCTAAGCAGGTGAAGGCATCTCCTTGGGAATACCCTGAAGGAAATGGTGAGCCACTGTGTGAGACAGAATGCTGGACTGGATGGGCTGTGGCCTGTTCCAGCAAGGCTGTTCTTATGTTCTTATGGTCATTTTTGTTCGAAATGTTCCCTTGATTTTTCCAATTTTCTTAAAGAGAACTTTAGTCCTTTCCCTTCTGTTGTTTTCCTCTATTATTTTGCAATGTTCATTTAACATGCTCTACTTATTTCTCATTGCTCTTCTTTGGAAATCTGCATTCATTTTCTCTTTCTCTTTCACCTTTGCCTTTCACTTTCCTCGGCTATTTGTAAAGCCTCATCAGACAAACACTTATGGGATAGTTCTAATTGCTGCCTCCTGTACAATGCTATGAACCTCCATCCATAGATATTCAAGCACTCTGTCTGTCATGTCTAATCCTTTAAATCTATTCTTCACCTCCACTGTATATTCCTAAGGGATGTGATCTAGGCCATGGCCTAATGGTTTTCCCTACTTTTTTCAGTCTAAATCTTGTAATCAATAGCTCATGATCAGTCAGCTCCAGGGCTTTTTTTTAACTGACTGTATAGCACTTCTCTTTGACAGCAAAGTACGTAATCAATCTGATTTTGGTGATGTCCATGTGTAGGTTGTTAGAAAAGAGTGTTTGCTATGGCCAACACATTATCTTTGTCACCCCTATTCTGAAAAATTGCCTCTTTATTTTTTATACTTTTATTTCCAATAACAATACTTCTCTCTTTATTTTTTATTTGCCATCCACTTCAAGGTTAGGATTCTGTACACATCAAGCACCACACTAACACACACTTATTCACAACACTTTGCAGGTAAATAACTGCAAAGATCTATTTTTAACAATTTTTCAAAGGTTCACAATTGTGATCCTTTGAGCTCAACAAATACCATTCACTTGAATAGCGGTAAACTGGGACTCCGCTCTCGAATTGGAGTTTTGGTCAATGAGCATATGCAATTGTATTGGTGGTAGACTGGGCCTCGTTAAAGAAGCGTGGCCGAGGACGAAATGCCTATGCCGGCTTGAGGGAAGCAGATGCCTGGTTAAAGAAGTCTCGGTAGTCTGGGCCTCGATAGAGAATGTAATTTTTTTAAAATCAAAGCTGACTAGACCACCACAATATCTTCGAATAACCTATGAGCTTACATAAACGGGAATCTGTTTACATGAATGGGAATCCAAATATGGTACTTCAAAGGCTAAATGGTTGTAACAATGTATCCAATCTGAATGATTCAATCAGGCTTCAAAAGGCTTCAAATAAATAGGTACTTCCTAACGATTCTTCGATAGCACTGCGAACAAAAAGAAATTGAAACAATTCAGAGTGATAGGGGAAGACGGTGAGGGAGATTTCACTTCAAAATTTAACACTTTAAATGCCGAATAAAAGTTTAAAATAATTGTTAAAATCATGTCTTCACTCCCGGAGCCTAGCTGAGCCCCATGATCGGTTTGACCAATCAGGGGTCAGTAGCGGAACGGATCGAGAGAAGGTCTCCTTGGGAGACAGAATAAGCTTGTTTATTCTTGACTGGCTCCTACATATAAAGTGCAGGCCTTTTGAAAAAGTATGGGCTTTTTGTAGCAGGCAAAAGGTTGAGATCTGTCTTTGACCAGCAGCAGGCCATTGTTGATTAAATGCATATTCAATAAACCATTTTTATTTTTGCCTCTGTGGTTCTTGGGGGGCTCCACCAGTGAAGAACTTTTAAAATTCGGAAATGCATCTCCAGAGCTCGCAGGTCTTCCTGTAACAAAGAGAAAGGGGATAGCGATTTTCAGGTAACATCTTGACAAAACTCTGTTAGCCTTTGCCCTGCTTCATTTTGCACTTCCAAGACCAAACTTGCCCATTATTCCAGTTACTTTTTGGCTTCTTACTTTGGCATTCCAGCGCCCTACAGACATCTTTTTGGTGTCAATTCTAGAAAGTGTTGTAGACCTTCCTAGAACTGGTTGATTTCAGCCTCTTCTGCATCAGTGGTTGGGGCACAGACTTGGATTACTGTGATGTTGAATGGTTTGCCTTGGATTTGGACTGAGATCGTTCTGTCATTTTTGAGATCATATCCCATTACTGATTTTTTCCTCATTCTTTTATTAACTATAGGGTCCACTCCGTTTCTTCTGAGAAATTCTTGCCCACAATAGTAAATATAATGATCACCTAAATTAAATTCACTAATCCCCATAGACCTTAAATTACCGGTTCCCAGGATGTCGATGTTCAGTCTTGCCATCTCATGTTTGACCACATCCAGCTTGCCTTAGTTCATAGAGCTTACATTCCAGGTTCTTATGCAATATTGTTCTTTATAGCACTGGACTTTCCTTTCGCCATCAGATACATCCATAGCTGAGTGTCCTTTCGGCTCTGGCCCACCCACTTCACTCTTTCTGGGGCTACTTGTACTTGTCCTCTGCTCTCCCCCAGTAGCATACTGGGCACCTTCCAGCCTGAGGAGTCATCTTCTGGCATCATGTATTTTAGCCTTTTGATACTGGCCATGGCGCTTTCTTGGCAAGGATACTGGAGTGGGTTGCCAGTTCCATTTCTAGTGGATCATGTTTAGTCTGAGTTCTCCACTATGCCCTGTCTATCTTGGGTGGCCCTACACAGCATAGCCTAGAGTCTTATTGAACCATGCAATCCCCCTCACCATGACAAGGCAACAATACTTGGGGGGACTGAGTTCTGTACCCCTTCAAAGACAACTCGTGTGGATCAGAACTTGAATGCTCCACATGTTTTTCTTCATAAAAACCACCGGGTTCAATCCAACTGGAAGTCCCAATGAGAGAGGACCAACTGAATCAATAACATTAACAAAAGTACTGACTTGCCATTCAGTAACTAATTAAATGAGGCTACTCTAATTGAAACTAGAAATTGCATTTGCATTATTATTTTCAGCAATTTTAGCCTGCCATGGCAGCTATATATAAAGATAGGTGACTCATTAGGGACTGTTTACACCAGCTCTCTAAAAAAATAGAGAAAAGGTTGACAAGGTTATGCCCTTTTATATGCCAAGGGATGGCTTCTGTTTTTTCCTACCTAGCCACAAACAACTTCTTACTAGTACAATAGAAGAGCCTGAACCTCCCTAAGTTACACCAGGCAATTTCCCACTTTGTGAATCATCACTCTAGGAGATCAACACAATTGAAAAGCTAATTATTTCTCTCTGTTGCAATGAAAGACTGCAATTATGGCAGGAGTTTCAAATTATGAGCCTATCACATGAAACAGACCTCCATGAAAGATTGTGGCCTAAACCAAATTACTAGTCTCAGATACAGTAAACACATTGAAGCAGCTTTTGAACGGTAAGTCATCGGTTCCATCAGTCCTGCTGATTCAACGGACCTTCTCTAGCTGGGATCACAAACTAGATTCAGGCCTCTGTCCCTTGGCAAAAATAATGTCACCTATAATCAAGAGGGTGTCTTCCTTAGCAAGCTTAATGAGCGCTAACTCCAAAGAGTTTTTCTGAAAGATTTTGACTATTTTGGTACAACTATTCATGTTCAGAAAAGGCACATAACCTAGTTCTGGGGGAAAGTGATTAAGAAAGAGCCTTTGTTCTCTTATTTACTCTTTAAGTAAAATGTGATCTAGTCGATGCCTCATAAGGAAGGGAATTGAGAATTTTCAAGCTGTGGCATTTATTTCTATAATTGCAGCCAAGACCACAAGGTTTTATCCACTAGATCAGAGGTTCCCAACCTTTTAAAGCCAGGGGCTGGTTCACGCTCTCTCAGTCAGCTTCAAGGTCCAGATGGTCATTTTCCCCTTCCTGCACGATAGAGGATGGCTATTTTGTCCCAAAAGCTTCAAATGGGGTGGCCATTTTGTTTCTCGAATGCCCATGGAAGGGGGGGCACATGAAATGGCTCTGCAGGCCAGATCTGGCCCACGGGCCTTAGGTTGGGAACCCCGGCCCTAGATTAACTTTCAGAGGCACCTCAAACAAATTGAAAAAGATGTAAATAAATATCCAGAAAGGGAACATTTGTTCTTTTCAATTGGAGTTGATCCATGAATGCTCACATTAAAATACAGTTCATCTTTAAAGGGCATCATTTTTGTCTCTTTTGTTGTTGTTTTTGATTTGTTTTGTCTGAGATACTGTGTAGAATAACATGGCTACTTCTTTGAAAGCTACACTTATTTTCTTTCTGTTTGTGACAAAATCTGATATTAAAGCTTCAATAGTTTAGTGTATGGGACCAAAGACAATGAAACAGCCGAAGGGTTGGCTTAACACAGGTTTATTGCATGATGATCAGGAGGAACATGAGGTAATGGCGGATGGGTAGCTCAATATATACAGTGGCTATACATTTTGAATGTGGCTCCTCGACAGTCTATTGGTTACTGTCCGCGTGACGTCATGGACGGTCACGCCCTTCTTGTCCAGGTGTAGGTGATGGCGGGAATCTTCCCGCGCTGTTGTTTGTTGGTGAGTCTGGGCCAGGAGAGCTTGAACGCTCGCTATTGCCACCAGGTGGTCATTAGCTCGCGTCCTATTGCACGGGCTACAGTTAAGCAGCTGCTGGTTATAATGTTACACAAGCATGGTTACATTGGATACACGTGAATGGATACATTGTAAAAGGTACAGTAATAGAACACAACAAATAGGCTAAAGTTGGTTTTGATGATTTATTGTTGTCTACCACTGAACTGACCACCCCATCTGCATAAACAGCCAGCTGCTGTTTTAATGACTTGTTAAAAATTAAAAAAACAAAGCTCAGTTGATATTGTCAGGATACAACTCTGAACAATCAATCAATTTTAGATGACAGGATCTTGAACATCATTTCCAACTGAGCCACAGAGACAACAGAAGGCAATGATGAACCATCATGCATAGATAGACCCAGAGGAGTTGTTTTTATCTATAAGCACATAGAAATAAGCTAGGATCATTAACCACAAGAAATGGAAGGCTCTTTGAAGTTTGCTTTTCATGTAGAAATAAGATACAACAAGACAGAGGGGAAATCATCTAACAGTACTATGCCTCACTGGAGTAAGCAGGAGTAAGGAGACTTTGACTTTCCTTACTCATCATGAGTCTGGTGGGTTGGGGCTGATAGAAACTAGAAGTCAACACCAACACGATCCATAGCCTGATACAAGCATTTATCCACCAAAGGGCAATGCAACATAAGCTAAATGGGCTACGTTAACCAAGAACAAGGCAAAGAACTAACTTGTTTGACTTCAATAGAAGCATCCTTCTGGGATTAGCTTTGCAGAGAACCTTATTGTGGCAGTTTGAGAATCCATTGCTTTTCTCAAAGTGAAGATTGTTACTTTCTGTTTCAATGAATGTGTCTCTCCTAGGCGGAATAAGGCTGCCTGCTATACACAGAGAGACATGCACACAACAGCACCAAATGCATTTTGGTATTGCTTCATCTTTGCTTTTCTCCGTTCTGTTGAAGGCGATAGAAGAAAAGTTGTGCAAGAAACATGTATTCTTGTCTCTCACACACCAGCCCTTTTGTGCTATGGGGGTTACATACAGCTAACAACATTCCAAACAACCTTGCCCCCCACCCCCAATCAATTACAATAAACTCAAGCATTTACCGTACTTGCATAATTGTTTATAAACAGAGGCAGATCACACTGGTGTAAGTGCTTGATTTTTTGCTAAAACACAAGTGAGGCATTAATGCAAATCAACATAATGGCCAGTTAAATTTTTAGATTTGCACTACTAACCAACTAGAGCAAGAATTGCTTTCAAATTCTCACTTAAAAGTGTTGGTGTTGCCTAGATTGCATAAGCTGGCGAACTGCATGATTTTGCAATATAGTCCAACTTTCTCTCAGGTTATGTTCAGCACATTTATATAAACAAATAATTTATTAAATTACAAAACCTGAGCTCTCAGGATTATAGGGTTATAGCTGTACCCCTTCATCTGTAATACACGTTCAGCAACATGCCATGCCATGTATTGTGGAGTTACTATCAGACAGTGGGAAGTCCCTTTTAGAATGTAACTACAGCTCCAAGCCACTTCCCCCTAATTGTTACTTACTGTTATAAACACATTTTTAACACAGTAACTCTTTGGAGTAGAAATATAACTTCTGTAAATGGTAAGTCTTCCATTTTCTAACACCATAATACTACAAGATGATAGCTTGTGGTTCAAAACGTACCCTCTATAATTATAGAAACAGAGTTAGTGAAGTTATTTTTCATTGCAACAGTGATAACAACAGCAGCAAATCATTGCTTAATAAAGGCTTCCTTTGTCTTATTTCAGGGTGCACACACAACTTTGTCGCACTAGATATGAGTTGTGTGCACTCCATAATCATCTTTAATCAGTGATAATTTGCCACTGTTGATGACATCATCCGTGTTGCGCACTCAGAGTTGTGTGACAAGATTTCAGCCATTGTGTTACACCTATAACATAATTTAGTTAAGGCTTGGTGATTGGGGAAGATTTCATTATCTACAAGTTATTATCTGCCAAGCTTTAGATGACCTCTCAGCAGATATAACTGCTACATCATACTCCACACCCTGTGGAAAAAATCCTTTTCACCCACCACAGGACAAGACAGCTCAGCAAGTTAAATCCCACAAATACTGACAACTATAGACTAGAAATATACAACTGATGGGTAAGGGGCTGAGTTATTCTGGTCCATGTGAAACCATTAGTGTGGCACCAAGTTTGAGAGTCATCAAGCACTCTCAGCACTCTTTCCAATGAACATGTAAATGCAGAGCTTTACATTTTCCTTCTCAGAAGAAGAAAGAAAGTGGACATATGACTGTTTGGCCCTTTGCCCTTTTGCCTTCTCTATCTATAAGAGAAATCAAGAAGGTTGGCAATAGCCATCCTCTACCCTCTCCATACTATGGCTCAACTCATGGGATGTGTCAGATTATGCCAACTACAGTACTGACTACATCAGGCAGTGGTAGTAGTGGTGATTATTTTGAACTACAGAGCTGGAAGGGACCCTCTAGATCACCTAGTCCAGCCCTACCAAGGAGGCACAGTGGGAAATCAAACTCTCAACCTCCAGAGGCCTAAACCTCTGAGCTATCTAGCAGTCACAAGTAAAATTCTGGGAACACTTTTCCCCTTTGAGACTGGAATGACCCATACCTTGACTATGCACTAACACCCAGTAATGTCCTCTGTTGCAGGGTAGAAGTCCTTGACATCATCTGCATGCACACACCCAAGGTTTCCCTGTTGCTTCTGAACATAGCTGCAGTCCTTAAAACAGCCTAGAAAGGAATGGATTTTCTCTGTAATTATATACTATTGGAGTGATGGCGAACCTTTTAGAGACCAAGTGCCCAAACTGAGGGGTGGGGCAAACTCTGCACTGGGTAGATGAGGAAGTGCTCCTATTGGGCTGCTGGGCAGAGGGGTGAGGTGTACTCTGTGGTGGAGGAGGGAGAAAGCGCTCCCCTTTGGCTGCTGGGCAGAGGGCAGGGCAAATTCTGTGTTGGGGGGAGAGGAAGTGATGGCATGCATGCCAACAGAAAGGGCTGGGAGTGCCACATCTGGCATGCATGCCATAGGTTCGCCACCACTGTACTATCACATGCTATTCCTGTGCAAAGTATCTGACAATGATTTGGTCCCGAATGGGCCACTCCCTTTACAAAAGACCAATTTCTCATTTCTTGATATGGGCTCTATTCTGGACTATTCTTGGAGTAAGAGGTGGCCAAGATAAGCCCCTGCACTTCCAGATTTACCACTATTCACTGTCTCCAAGAAACCAAGTCTCACATTATTTGGATATATTTTATTGAAAATAACAAAACTCAATGGTTTTACAGAAGCCTCAGTATTATTTCCAGAGGAGAGGGACAAACAAACAGTACCTTTAAATAAGGTACTATAACCTTACAGATCTGTGCTATAGATGAACAAGCAAAAGGAAAACAGGTTTCAAGTTGTCCATTTGCTTACAGCTCCTCAAACCACAGAGAGCATGTGATGCCCCATGACATGCTGTTATCGCCTCTGGTACAAATGTGACAGCTTCATCCTTAATTATGTGTTAAACAAACAGAGCCCCTGGGGATGGCAGAAATCCTCAGATTCTATTTGCAATTATAATACAAGGAGACGTACTTCTCAGTGATAAATTACATCTTCAGCATAATTCAGATACGTACTGTACAATACCACACACTGTCTGGAATACTTCTTCCACATCCCCCACACACACACACTTTTTTTTCTCTTTAGAAAAACAAAAGGAGAGCATACAGAGTGACTACATCTATTCTACAGGTGTAGATTCTAGGGTAGTCTGAGTAAAGTACATCCAGTAAGTACTATAAGAAGGCTGGATGCCTAGAATCAAGTATCAAAAATAATCTGGTGTGATGAGAAATTGGTTACTGAGGAAATTGCATGTCAGATGGGGTCTGCCAGCAAAAAGATGTACGACTAAAGTAATGATAGCCAAGAGAGGAAGGATGGAAGAAATAAAGCCAGACATGATATTATCAGTTTGTAGCTAAGGAAGAGACTAATCAGGCAAAAAAAAAGGGAGCCATTCCAGGGAGTTACCTGTCTCTACCTCTTTTGCCCTCGGTGAGCAAACAGTTATTTGTGTGAATACAGTAGAATCCCTCAGTTCCAGCATTTCTCCACACAAAATATCCAGCACTGAAAGCCACGGCTACACTGTCAGTTAGCTATTCTCAGCCTGGTACTCCTGGGACTTCTAGATCCATGATGGCGAACCTTGGCACTCCAGATGTTCTTGGACTTCAATTCCTAGAATCCCAAGCACCCTGTGAATCCACATGAATGGGTTTATTATGATTCATCTGGCCCGCACTGCCCTCATCACTCCTGCAAGCGGAAGTAAAACGGGCTCATGAATTACCAAGCTGTAAGCAGACACTTTGAAAGGTACAATGAGGTAGATAGCTCAGAAATTAATTCAAAATTTTCAACAAAGTACTGGAAGATTCTTATCCAAGGAAAGGTAGTTTTACTTTAACTTGCCTACTTCAAGTGATTTAAGACTCAGGACAAAGGATGGGATGTTATATTAGCTAGTCTGTTGTTGTTGTTGTTGTTGTCGTCGTCGTCATCAATGTCATCGCCGCCACTGCACAATTGAGTCCAGTCCTTTGTGACCCCATGGACCACCACACGCCATCCTCCGTAGCCCATCCAGATCTACATACACTGCATCAACAATGCCATCTAACCATCTCATCCTCTGCCTCCCCCTTTTGCCTTCAACCTTTCCCAGCATCATGGCCTTCTCCAATGAGTCCTCTCTTCTCATTTGGTGGGCAAAATAACTTGAGCTTCAGCTTCAGTATTTGTCCTTCCAAAGAGCAGTCAGAGTTGATTTCCTTTAGGATGGACTGATTTGATCTCCTTGCAGTCCAGGGGATTCTCAAGAGGCTTCTCCAGCAGTCAAAAAGAGGAACATACAACCTTGGTTGCTAAGAGAGTCTCTTGATCTAACCCTTCTCAAACTTCTAGGGCAGACTTGAGGCATGTGTTTGAATGGGTAATGCACTGTATGTATCTTTTGATGATAGTGATCACTAAAAATAACTACGCAACCCTGCTTTTCCCATATTACAGGTAGATTTGAATTGTAAGCAAAGGCACCCTGGCACATCAAAGGCTAGATCTTCTGCTTGGGAATGCCAAGTTTCAGGAACTGAAAACCTTCAGCAGGAAAACTGCCATTATTCAGTCAGTGGGGAGTTACAATGCCTTCCTAATACTTTACCTTCATAGAGAAAAGTGGACAAATTAAGGGACAGCTGGTGATGCTATAAGTACCCTATTAAGTCAGCAGGAGACAACAGCAATGAGACGTTTAGATGAAGACACCGTAATTGGCTCTGGTGCCCACCCACTGAGAAGAGGAATGTTACAGAAAAACAGTCTAGAAGTGAGCAAATTCAGTAAGTTCTTTTGGTTCACCCTGCAGTACTCTTTATAGCAACATCATCCAAGTACTTATATTAGGAAGCATTTGGAAAGAAGATTTGTCTTCAAATGTCCCCTCACCCACCCAGTGAATAACTTCTCTAACCAGTTTAAAATAAAAGTTCGTGTGTAGCAGAGCAAATTGTTTTGCTACATACTGTTCTGTCATGTTTTGGCTCAGTTCGACTTTACCATGTGGTGAACTAGACAGAACAGATGGCAAATAAGCTCTGTTAAACTGCCAAGGGCAGCTACTTATAAAAATATATATCCAGATCTGAAATTTGAGCCTAGAGATACCACAGAAGATTGCTTTCTACCATTCCATATATACGTCCTCAATAATAAATAAAAGTAAAACTGTAAAGGTAAAGTGAGAATGTAGAAACAACTATTTCCTTGTATTTTATATGTTAAATGTTCACGAAGCAACAGTGTCTTCCCAGATAACTTTGTAAAGCTTTAAACCAGGAGACAACAAACAGAAAACAAACAATAAAGAGGGAGAGAACACCAAGTAACTTTCAAATTGTGCTTTTCACCATAAAACTGAATTTACACTTTCATTCTATATACCAAATTATACTACTGGAGGAACAAGAGGTAAATGTAAATTAAAAACAGATTTGAAAAAACTAATGAATCAGGTTTGGAGAAATGTTACATGCAGCGGGGGAATGAAAAAAGGATTCCAAGTATCTTAATGCAATGGTACATAAAACACTGTTACTGTATTTGGTTACAAAATATATAGCTTCTCCAAGATGATGACATTAGCAGCAGAAGCCAAGCATATTCCATTCAGTTGCCAAAGCATAAGATTAATGTATAGTATATACAATTAATCTAAATTGATCTTTTGTACTGTGAAGGGACATGTAATCTTAAATCAAGTATCCTTAACTTCTTAGGTATGGGCCTAAGAATCTTTGTTTTCATTCTGGTTGTACTGCTGGGCATGAAATAATCTTTTCAAAATGTTTCCAAAGAACAGTATATAGAGAAGCAGAAGTAAGCTGCTTATTGACTATAGCTTAGTTTTCCCCAGCCTGTTCCCTTTCACATGTTTTCAACTGCAAGCCCTAAACACCATGACCAGATTCTCAGGGATGAAGGAATTTGTAGTTTAACAACTTCTGCTAAACACCAAGTTGAGAATCACTGCTATAGGCAGGGTTGCTGTATCCATGTACCTCAAAACCCAGCTGTACATACATCAACCCCTGGAATTGGGAATCAGAATACTGTATGCAATATATTTCTACATACTGTATATGTAAAACACTGAAGGTGAAGCAAATGCATCTCTAAGGAGCAAGAGCTAACAGGCTCAAGTAACAGTTGCCTGTGAAGTGGTAAAGTTTATTTTGTCAATTCATCTGCCTCACCTCACTTCCATGAAGAAGCCCCACATTCTTTAAAATATTAGGGAGTCTTGTAGCATCTTAAAGACTAATAGGTTTTAACTGCTTTTGCAAACATGGCCTGGAGCCCAACTTCATCAGAGAATTGTAAAGACTCTTATGCCTTTAGTAGCTGTGCAACTTGAAAATATTCTGACATGAAGCTGACAGGGAGGAGGTGGGAAAACACCACTTGCATTTTAGACCACAAGCAGAGGAATAACCATGTCAAGTTCATCCTTAGATCTGGAATCAATAGGTGCTCCTTGAGAATCAGGCCAGTCTCTGAGAATATAATAGAGGAATTGCCTTTACATTCCCTCAGGGCAGAACAGTTCAGCTTCTGTTGGGTCAAAGGTCCAGCAGCCAGTCCTGGGTGTTTGGACTACAAGTGAACCTGTTGTTTCTAGTCCAGACCGCTTTCATCCATGGTGACAGCAGGAACTCAAAGCATCTCCTTCAGTGAATATTCGCCATATAAGAGAAGTGTTGGCAGCATCGTATGCTGTCGCTGCAGTTCTCATTTCAAGAACAGGCATCTCAGAAGTCAGCTAGAGAACAGGCTGAACAAGACTTATTAGGCTCATTAAACAAGTCAGTAAGCCTAGAGGAGAAACCACATTTTATTCCCTCAGCAAAGCAGCTGCCTGTTCAAGCAATGCATTCATAGAGCCATTGCTGTTACCACCGTAGTGCAGAACAGGGCACCCAATCCCTGATCACCCTTGACAGGAGGGGGAATATTTTGTTTAACAAGAAAAGGTGCTTTAGTCCCAGAATCATATAAAGAGAAAAGCTATAGCCATGATGGTGAACTTTGGCACTCCAGATGTTCTTGGACTTCAATTCCCAGAAGCCCAAGCCCCCATGAATCCACACAAATGGGTTTACTGTGATTCAGCTGGCCCGCGCCACCCTCGTCGCTCCTGGAAGCGGAAGTAAAATGTGCCCGTATGGGCGCATTTTACTTCCACTTCCAGGAGCAACGAGGACAGTGTGGACAGATGAATCGCAGTAAACCCATTTGTGTGGATTCACAGGGGCTTCTGGGAATTGAAGTCCAAGAACATCTGGAGTGCCAAGGTTCGCCATCACGGAGCAATAGTCATCTGGAAAACTAATCTCATGTAATTTATTTATTTTTATTTATTTATTTTTCACGCTTATATACCGCCCACTCAGGTACAACCCAACTCAGGGCGGTTTACATAGCGGACAGTAAATACATAAAAAGACACATGATAAAACAAAGTTAAAAGTTAAAAAACCCACCCCTCAAAGGTGTGCAAGTACCGAAGGGACCTTGGGGGAAGGCACACTTCTCTATACCAACCACCCAACGGTACCCCCATCCCCACCCGCACCCCAAACTTGGCCCGCCAGCCAGGTCTTTAGTTCCTTCCTAAAGGGCAACAACTCCGTCTGGAGATGCAGTTCCACAGGCAGGAGGTTCCAAAGGGCTGGTGCAGACACGGAGAAGGCCCTCCTCCTTGTGCCAGAGAGGCGAGCCCCCCCTGGCTGATGGCACAATTAGAGGGCCCCTCCGGTCCGCTCTGGTTGGACGGACAGACGTCCTTAGGGCGATGCGGTCTCTAAGATACCCTGGCCCACTACCATGTAGGGCTTTAAAGGTCAAAACCAGCACCTTGAATTGCACCCGGAGACAAACTGGTAACCAGTGCAGCCCCCGAAGCAGTGATGAGGCATGGGCATAACGTCCACACCCCATCACCACCCGGGCCGCCGCATTCTGGACCAGCTGCAGCCTCCGAATGGTCATCAAGGGCAGCCCCATGTAGAGCGCATTACAGTAGTCTAGTCTGGAGGTCACCAGAGCATGAGTGACCATGAGCAAAGAGTCCCGGTCCAGGAGTGGGCGCAACTGGTGAATCACCCGAAGTTGGGCGAAGGCCCTCCTGGCCACAGCCGCCACCTGTTCTTCTAGCAGCAGCCGCGAATCCAGGAGGACCCCCAAGTTGCGCACCGGGTTGGTCTGGGGCAAAACAGCCCCATCCAAAACCAAAGATGGTAGCTCCCGGGATAACACAGGACCCCCTATCCATAGCCACTCAGTCTTGCTAATTCAACATTATGATATCTTGGCATATAATCATTACAGTGACTATTCCCTAATGCTACCAATTACAAAAGGTGAGAATGAATGTTTGCATTTTATAATCAATATCTTAAGTTGGTCAGATAAATTAAGGAGCCCTTCAGAAGCAACATTAAATAATTAATGTTATGCTATTAAATTAATTTAGTTCAATTTTCATTAAAAAGTGGCTGTGGATGGATAGAACGCTATAAGATCTAGTTTATACACAACTGGAAAGCAAGGTTAACACCCACCACCACCAAAGCAGCTTCCTCTGTTAAAAGTCACAAAGTGCTACATTCCAGGTTGCTCCTCTGCATTTCAACAGATGTACAGGGACAGCATGTTTCACCCACTGTTAACAGATTTTTACCTATTAAAGAACAGAAACCTTGAAATGGGAGAAGAGCGACAGCAGGCTTACTCAAGCTGGTGATCCTTAAGATATCTACCAGTACAATTCCCATCATCTCAATTAGTATAGCAAGTGTCATGATGAATGGAAATGATGCAGTATATATGGAAGAAACTACATTGGATAAGGCTAGCCATCATAATCCAAGAGTAAATGCATTGTGGCAAGGTACTTTCAGAGAAAATAACTTGACATGACTCCAGAAATTGCTACATAATTGAGAGTTTATCTTTGGTTATGAGAAAAGAGTCTTTCAAACTGGGAACGTTTAGCTCACTCAGAGATCACATTCTGGTCAGGCAACACAGTTTATTGCGTCTTCATTGATACATAACTGTCGGATCATAAGAGCCGCTTGTATGCACTGGCTCCAATACTGGCAGAGAGGAGCCAACTTCCTTCTCATTGAACAAATGGAGCAGTACACAGCCTTTGTGCCTTTAGAAGTATAAAGACTAGATTTTAAACATGAAACTACTAATCTGGGTTTACTGGTGTCTTGCAGTGGCTCAAGTGGTTAAGACGCTGACTGGAAGGTTGCAGGTCAGCAGTTTGATACTATCACACGACGGAATGAGTCCCAGCTCTGTCCTATCTCCTGCCAACCTAGCAGTTCGAAAGCAAGAAATTGCTAGTAGATAAATAGGTATCACTTCAGTGGGAAGGTAAACAGTGTTCCGTGCACTCTGGTGTCTAGGCATGCCTGACACATGTCCACGGAGACGTCTGCAGACACAGACAACGCTGGCTCTTCGGCTATAAACAGAGATAAACACTGAACCCTAGAGTCTGGCTTTCGAGCAAGGGTGACCTTTGTAAAGATTTCATGTGGGATGATGACATCTTTTTATGTTAATTACCTGTTAGTTAAGTAGGATTTTACGTAGGAATGCTAGCTCTGCTTTTCTTTTCTTCCTATGAGTTATGTCACTTAGCCCAAGCAAAGCCATTTTAAAAAGCACACTCCACCATTTCCTTAAGACAATGGGAAAACACCTCTTGTTCTTTTCTCAAGGCCAAGCTCTGGGAAGCGACCCAAGAGGTGGACTTCTCTCACGAGAAGAGATGCTCTCTCTGATAACTAGCCATCTGGTATCTTTGATCTACGCATGAAACTGTCACTTTGACAAGTCAATTAGCATTTCTCCGGGACAAGTTTCTCATGGAGAAAGGTAGAAAAACCTAGCCAATTTCTTCATTTGAGGGTCCGATATCTGATGCTACAAGGACCCATATTGCTTGTCATCTTGATGGGCCTCGATCCGTACCATCTCGTATGGGGCGGCAGAGACCGCCGCTGCTTACTTTAGGCAAGTGGTAGCTTACAGCTTTTATTTCTTTCCTAGGGCAGTAATGTCTTAGTTTAGTTAGAATTATTTTTCATCTTCTGCATTTTCTGGACTTTTACTATTTTTCCAATAAACTGACAAAACAGACTTTGAATGTCAACGGAGCAAATTGAGGAGGGAGAACTTTAACAATAAGCCTTTATTGTAAGAAGGACTGGGTCTATTTTTACCAACTCCATGGGGCCTGTTATGCATGAGAAGAAACCTTGCTCCGCACCCTGGGACCAGCAAGTCGGGGCTTCAAAGGTAACGGAGGTTTACCCCCATGCACCTTCACACAGCCAAGGACAGAAGTTCCCCAGATGCAAGATAAGGATGATTTTCATATGGGAAAGTGGCGTTCCATCCGAGGGGTCTTTGCAGTTCAATTTCCCCTGCGTAGTCAGTCCCGGATCGCCATTTCTCTACGAACCTATGAGCCAGAATTATCTGGACAAAGTCTTCCTCAGCCAAGCCTTGAGGAAGCCACCCTTTCGGCCCACTAACCAAATCGGGGCTTCTGCCTGTGCCACAGCCTCCAGAACCTCTGAGGGGAGTGGAGCCTGCTGACAGGTGAAAAGATACCCCATAACCTTTACCTTTACCTTTAATCAGAGTAGGATGTTTGTTGGCCTCCTCCTGCACTATGGCTGTCTTCCCTGCTATTGCCTAGGCTGACTAAGGCTTGCATAACAATTGCAACCACAAGTACCTCCATCATCCAGACAATGGAAACACTCTGGCATACTTAGAATTAAAGGTGGTAGGGGCATTACACTGCTCTGTCTCCACTCTTTTCATTGATGAATTCCTTCTTTAAAAATAGTTATAAAACTTCAGTAACACCTCCTTGTAAACTTCAGCGTGCCTCAGCTGTTATAGAAGAAGCTCTGTTGAAGCCTACATTATTTAGAATGTTGGAAAGAGGGAACCATTCAGGGGCAACAAATTGAACCACTTCATTTACTACAAGGAAATAGCAATTGGACTTATATACTGCCCCATTGTGCTTGGTGCACTCTCTGGGTGGTTCATAAGTTAATTAGCATTTTGCACCCAACATTCTGGGTACTCAACCTCAGAAGGATGGAAAGCTGAGTCTACCTTGCGTCCTGGTCAGGATCAAACTCACAATGTTCTGGCTGCAGTACAACAGTTTGACCACTGAGCCTCCAGGGCTCTTTACATAGTAATTTGACTAATTTTAATTTCAGTCAGATCCACTGAAGCCTTAAAATGGATTAATAATTATATTTAAGATATAATCAACTATGCAAATACATGTAGAAGCTTCTGGACATGATTCAGTGATCTTAGTAATCAAGACCCAAAGACAACAGTACTGTTGGCTCTTGAACAAAATCAATTTTTCAAATGCGTAAGGTTGAGTTGCTGCCAGATTATTTTCCTGGGAAGTTAACAGCAGGTGTTACAGGAGCACAACTGGGTGGTGGGTGGGAGTATTTTATGCATTTCTTTTAGATATTTCAAAGGAGAATATCAATACATAGGGTTGTCTGGCTTTTCTTAATGGATCCCATTTTTAAAAGGACAAAACATAGTTGGAACAATCAACAAAGCTGTCAGCTTTAATCGTTATATGCATCTTTCACACAGGCAGCAAAACCTAGGATTACCCATTTTATATGTTGTTCCTCACTGACTGACTGAAAATCCTTACAAGATCTGGAAATGCTATTGCATTTAGGTACCTTTTTTCCCTTTACACCTGCCTCTAAAATTCTCAGATCAGCAAATATGATGATAACATCCTACCCTAGCATCTTGACTTACGATCCTGAGAAAATGTAACTGGTCCAACATCATCCATATGGATCTGTGAATGGGTAAGTGAACTCGAGTACCAATCAGGATTCAGCTTATGCTCTTTTCCCTTGCTACCACACAAGACCAGGAACAACTTCCAAGTCTGGAATTTGAGACACATTTGCCACAGGGAAGTCAAGATCTTCCAAATATCTCATTTGTCCCATGACAGCAAGACAATGAGCTACAGTGAAGGGGTTCTCCCACCACTATCCTAACCCCAAGGCTGTTCACCTGTCTCTGTCCTCCTTCACTGGAACTCTCCTTCCCAACCTTGTCCAGAGGGTGATGGAATACTCACTGTGGCAACATTACACACAATGCATTCCACAATAATGTTCTGCCACTGATTAAGCAAGTCCATGCAACAGCTTCAGCTTCAAACATAACCAAGTGGATTTCATTTTAACTTGCATGAGAAACAGACATTTCTGAATAAAAAACCAAATGTAACTTAAATATATGAGTCAACACTGACATTCTATTCATGGCAGAAATTTCTAATACATGTTTGCTAAATGACATCTATGACACCACAAAAACCTTTTGGAAAACAGTGATTTCCATTACTCATCTAGTCACTATGGTCATTTCTAGACTAATCCACACTTCTTGCTAGAGGTCAACAACATCTGGTACCCAGATGAGTACTTTTACTGAATGACACTCTCCATGTAAACCAGGCACACATATATGTGCTTGCTACCATAATAGGTTTATGGGGGAAACGAAATAGGGTATAAATGTTAGTAATTAAGCCTATCATTTGAAGTATTTCTAGAAAAAAGTTTAGCCTACAAAGTAGGTTGAATCCATTTTTATTTTTATTTTTTGCTTATATGGAAATACAATTACCCTATTAACATTTAAATCAAAAGTAGAGCTTATAGTTACCACTCAGTAATCCCTCTGAGACAGCCTGATAAGAGGATTTTCACTAAGAGTTACTGATTGTGTTGTCAATCTATAGAAGACCAGTGAACAAAGCTAAAAATTTAAATCCTCCTATTTGCAATCCACTGGATGTTTCAGAGATTCTTCCACCACAGAACTTGATCATACATTGCAATATGGAAGGATCGGCAACTGGAAAAGTAGTAAAGTAATACATTACATGTTTTAATCTATTTCACGTCTTCCAGAAAACTCCAGTTATCAAGCAATCAGTACAATCAGTAAATAAGTAAGAATCCATGTTTATCAGTAACATGACTATGTGTGATACTTTGGATCAGCTAATATTCAGTGGTTTCCACCTACTCACCAGGTTGAAGGAGATCATTCATAACAAAGTTAGAAACAAGACAAGAAGTGATCTTAAGAGGATCTCAGCCTGTGTAAGCAAGAGACAGGGAAGCCCATCAGCTGGGGCTGACAGGAGCTAGACTTTAACAACATTCAAAATACCATAGCTTTTCCATCTGAAGGCCCTATAACAGTGATGATGAACCTTGGCACTCCAGGCATTCTTGGACTTCAATTCCCAGAAGTCCTGATCAGCAGGAGTGCTGACTTGGGCTTCTGGTAGTTGCAGTCCAAGAACAAATTGAGTGCCAAGGTTCATCATCACTGCTCTATAATATTGTGAGGTGAATACTTGACTGACAGTTGCAAATATTGTGTAATCTACCTTAAATCCACAAGAAAGTTAATCTGCAAAGTTGCTCTTACCAAATGTACATTATTCTATGAATAATTCACTGTTTTTAAAATAAGAAACAGCTGTATGGTGATGAAGAAGCAGCTGTAAAATAGGATGAGCAAAACTTGGGAGGCATATGTGGCCCTGAGGCCAAGAGTTTTCCATTGCAAGGGGGAAAAGCAAATAGCTGTTTCTAGAAGCAGTTGTGATTTGCCTTTAAAATGGGTGGTAAGGGAGTTGTACACCACTGAGCACACACACACACAACTTATGGCCACTTCTGGTTTTGTTTTCTTAGGCCTTTTTTATGGTTGAGCGCTAGAACGTGCTTTGCATTTTCGGTAGTTTGTGGAGAATCCCAAATATTCTGAAAGAAGAAAAATAGTCCATGGACCTACCAAAGTTGCTTCCCCCACTGAAAACATTTGCTCACTTTAATTTTACCATGGGACTAGATAGATGTAGCCATCACAACAAATCAATTTGGACTACAATGTCTGCTTTGATAAAAAGGATATATTAAAAATGTGATTGATTATACAGTACTTTATGATGGAGATTTGGGGGGTGGGGGTGGAAAGACTGGATCTAAAATTCAAAAGGTCTAACCCAGTGGTTTCCAAAAAGGGGCCCACAACCCACAGGGAGACTTCAATTCCAGGAAGCCTAAGTCAGTACATTGGCTGATCAGTGCTTTGGGGAAATGACTTAGGCTTCTGGAAGTTGAAGTCCAAAAACCAAAGGTTTGGAAACACTGGTCTAACCACTCACAGTATGAGGAAGGACAAACTGTCACCACTGATTACATTCAAAATTACATTTAAATATAAGATATCACATCACTAGCATATTGTTACAAATGAAAGCAAAGGATGACAATTTTGAAGAAACAGTAATGTGATGAGGACTTCATGTGGATTCCAAATGTATCAGCACTTATGTTGGCCTACCTGACCCAAACACTGCCCTTCATTCTTGATGCTAACACTAGAGACAAATAGGTACCACTTTATCACAGGTGGCCAGAAGTCAAGCCATTCCATATATGTGCTGTGAACTATGAAAGGAAATTTCCCTGAAAGGAAATTTCAACTGTTTTGAAGTGTAAAATATGTTCAGGTTGCCTTTCTGGTGATTTTATGTTGGGAACAGACATCTCCAAATATTCATCCACACTAGAATATTCTATCAGGATCCATAAGGATACTCTATAGAAGTTCAATCTGCATCTAAAGTTATGCCACCTGTGATTTCTACCTTTCTGCCTGTGGAACTAAATAAAAGCAAATAGCGAAACAAAAACTTCAGGGATATTAAAACACATAAATACATACAGCACCTGGCTGGATACTTGAGTACTTTAAAGAGCTTTTTTCAGACACCAGGTGTGCACTACATAGCACACCACAGCCTTTCATAATAGTCTATCAGGTCTAGTATTACATGCAATAATTGATAGAAAACAGTCCCTGCTTTTCATGTAAAAACAAGGGCACATCCATTACATGAATTATCTGTCATTCCAAGAGGAGGCTTGAATGAGCTTATCTATCTTCAAGGCAAAATAGAAATACTGTAATTTATAATGCAGTGGTTTGTTATTCAACTCTGGGGGCAGAAACATCCAGAAATTAGTCTTCTGGGTGTTTTTTGTAACATATAACATTTTTTCTGCTTTGAACAGATTAAGTTATTTGTCCCAGAGAAAGAGTCCCCACATATTGAAGTCTACTAGGTCAGGGATGAATGAGCTCAACATGGCTGGAGACTATTTTTCAGACTAGCTAAGTAACCCAAGGTGCACTTCCAAAGCATGGTCAAAATGACTAATTTGCACATTTTTTTTTATAAAGCAACAAATGTTGTGGTGATTAGGTAAAATAAAGTGACTACAATTAGATTTTTGTTAACCCAAGATCTTGATAAAATGTCTTTTACTTAAAAAGCCCCCATATCTCTGCTAATATCCCTGCCCAAATTATTGATTAAAACTTGGCAGAAAGGGAGAGCTGGAGGCTAGTAACCACACAAAACATGATACATATGTCCTTACGGCAACCTTGTGTTGCTGGCTAACCTTTCTCACACTAGGTCAAGCGAAAGGAACTGCAAAATGAACTCATCCAAAGGTGCCTTCATTTTGGCAGTTTTACATCTGGCCTAGACACAGAAGAAGAAGAACCTTCCCTAGAGAACATTCCATTTTGGGGGGCACATATGAGTTTGTGTATGTGTTGTCAAGTCAAAGTCTACTTATAACAACATGAACAGAACTTTCAATGTATGCCAGGTATCTAAGGAGTGGCTTACTAGATGCATCACAACCCCATAAATTTCTATGGCCAAGCAGTGGTCAAACCCAGTTCTCTTGAGTCCTAACCCATTACTTTATCCACTAAACCACGCTGGGTACTTATCCACAACATACTAGACTAATATCTCTCAGAGAATTCCCCTCTTCTTGGTTTTGTTTGCTCTTCTCTTCTCCTGTTCCATGTCTCTGCTGCTCCATTCAGAAGCAGAAAAACAGGTCCATGTGGCAGTTTTAAATCCCATTGAGTCAAATGTATGGAGGAATTAAGAGCAGACCAGCTTCTCAATAATGTAACACAGAACTGAGAGACTGGCCTGACCTACTCTGCAATTGGCTGAGTATTACGAGAGTAAGACAGCAATTTCACCCAGATACTGTACCTATTTCGGAAACAGAGCAACACATGACATACAACAAATGTCTCTTCTAAGGAGGTTATTTTTGTTTCAGGTAGGTGTTGCAAGCAAAACAGAGAGGAATTTTAAACCGACCTAAATCATTCAATCCCAAGACTTCATAATATGAAAGCTTGAGGGCAATATATTGAGTGGGGAAAAGTTTATTTTTTGATGGGTAGGAGATCTGAAACAACTACCCTTTGACTTAAATTTGTACACAGTTAAATGCAACAAGCAGAGATTCATCCTTCTACTCAAAATTGGACATTGCCCACAGTTAATTAAATATGAGGCCCGAATGTACTCTCCAAATATGACTGTTTCTGAATTATTCACATGTACCTTTAGCCAATCAAGTGACTTATCTTCAAAATTGGGAAGAACTGGCATATCCTAATTGCAAAAAAGCACAAAAACAACCACATTCTTTGGAAGCATAACCCTAAATTTTGAAATTCAAAAACTGCCGCAACCCTTCAATGGTTAGAACCCTCACAGCTCTTTGCAAAGGAATTCATTCTATTTCTCCAAAACTGTCCCATGGAATCCCTCTGATTTCCATTGTCATGTGCTGTCCAATCAGAACTGGCTAGCTGCTGTGATGGATCAGTGGTTAAGAAGCTCGCCTTGTTAGCTGGAAGGCTGGCAAGTTGGCAGTTCGAGACCCATGACGGAATGAGCACCCATCTCTGTCCCAGCTCCTGCCAACCTAGCAAGAAATTGCAAGTAGATAAATAGGGACCACTTCAATGGGAAAAGATCTTGGGGACATGAAAGAGTGTCCCCTGAGTGGAGTTTCTCCAACAAAAATCCTTTCAACTCAGAATAATTTCTGACATGAAATAATTATTATTATTATTATTATTATTATTATTAGTAGTAGTAGTAGTAGTAGTAGTAGTAGTAGTAGTAGTAGTAGTAGTAGTATTAGTATTATTATTATTAATAATAATAATAATAATCAGAACTGGCTTATAATGACCCTAAAATGGTTATCAAGGTGAGGTATTTAAGGAATGGCTTTACCAGTTCCACCTCCCCAGGGAGTTTCCATGGTAAAACCAGTGACTTAAACCAGAGGTTTCTGAGTCCTAATCCATTACTCTATCAACTATATCAACTACACAACACTGGGTACCCATGACTTCCATACTGCTTCCTTTTTACACCTATAATTGAGAGTAGGCAGTGATACATTGTCAGCCATTTCTTTTATTAATATGGTATCACAGCAGATTTTAATAAGTGGTGTTGAATCAGCTCGTTGCTTTGTTTTAAGCCGCTCTGATCATATTGAAATACAAGTTCTGCACTGAAAAAAACATTTACTCTCATTACTAAAAATTGCAGGTGAGACAGAATTAGTAATGTCTTTATTTCTGCTCCTGGCATCATTCGTATTGTTCTATCCCAGACCTACCTTTCCAAATCTTGTGGTAGAAGACTTCCTCAGAAGCTCTGACTAATACCTCCTCAAGTGTGAGAATTTCAGCAATGATTATCAAGTAACAGCGTGCATCTTTTAACCCTGTGATTCTCCTCTGGCCTATGGCACCAGATAGCCCTCGACAGTGAAAATCTGTCAACAAAGAGTGGCACTCCAGATGTTCTTGGACTGCAACTTCCATTTGATGTAAACAAATAAGTCAGTTATTAAGGAAGTGGGGTGCTACAGTTGAGCATAAGGGGAGCCCTACTTGGCCCATTCCTGCTTTAACATCTAAATCCTTGGTTGCTCTAAGCCAGGGCCACAGTGAGGATCCTGGCAGCGCCACAGGAAGCAGCAGAAGTGCCGAAAACATGCCGAAAACATGCCAAAAATTGGCAAAAATGTGGCGTCCTTGCTCTTGCAAAATCACTGCTATGGGATAGAATGCAACCTGTCACCAACACTATACAACACCCACATATGTGTTTTAACAGATAACAACTTGCCACATAGTTAGTAATTAAATATAGAGCATGTCAGCAGTATGTGCAAACATACCCCCATTGCTGCAAAAGGCCCATGATTTACTGTTTCTACAATCTGTGAACCACAACTGTCAGTAACCATGGTAACAAGCTTAATTCTGATGTGCACAGCACATAGTCAGGTGGGAACATTCACTGAAGCAGGTAGAGACAAGTATGAATTTTAATACATCAGTTGTTGGCTAGCATGAATAAAGTTCTAAGCTAAAGTTCTGAATCAGGTCATAATACAAGTTTATACACACACTGATGCTATGAATACCCATCCATGTTTACCACACTGGTGACTATGACTCCTGTGAACACATAACAATATATTACAAGAATACGACTATGATAATTTTATAGTAGTGCAATAAAGTCAAGTTGTACATTTTAAAAGCCCACCTGTTTCAGTGAAACTTACTTCCAAATAAGGTTTGCCTAGAGCAGTGATTCCCAACATGGTGCCCACGCCCCACAAGAGGACTTCAGTTCCCAGAAGATTGGCTTTTCAGTGTTTTGAGGAACTGACTTAGGCTTTTGGGACTTGAAGTCCAAAAACCAAAGGTTGGGAAACACTGGCCTAGAGTCACAACCCTTATCCGCTCAATAGGCGGCCTTAATTTATTACAAAAATGGCAAGTAATAAATGCAACCTAACCCTTCCTACAGGAATTTATATTGTATCTTGCTTAATAACAAATAAAATGTATATTTTCCTAATCACAAAAAAGCCTCCACATTTCTATTTGTAGGATTCTTAACTGATTTATGTTTGTGTTGCCATCCCCTGTAATTTTATTTTCCATGTTTTAGATTCAATACACATCAGAAGGCAAAACAGTAACACTGCCAGCTGTTCTGAATAGGCTTTAAGTGGATTGTAAACATCAAGACATCTTGAGGTGCATGGTCTTGAAGGACTTCCAAACACTAGCCAAGGCTACCTTGTTTCAGATCTGTAGTATTTCTCAGCAATTTAGTATTTCTGAACATGATTATTTTATTTATTTATTTATTTATTTATTTATTTATTTATTTATTACATTTCTATCGCCGCCCCCTCGCCGATCAAGGGGCTCTCTTGATTAACATCTAACCAAAGCAGTGGTGGGCTCCAAAAATGTTTACTACCTACTCTGTGGGCGTGGCATGGTGGCCATAGCCAGGGTGAAAGCCCTGCAGTTGCACCCGAATT